>OX328129.1:16837311-17519811 GCA_946811695.1 Gonocerus acuteangulatus | reverse complement strand
GCGCTCTTTTGACTCATCTTGAATGTTCGACGTGTTTCTTTAGCATAAGCCTGGCTTTCTACAATATATTTTGAATACCGCATCTAAATCGGATAAGCAGTTTCTGAGATTAGCGTGCAGAGATAGACAGATTGACAAAAATTCTAAAAATCATTGTTTTGGGTACCATTGCGTTGATAAAGCCCCCCAATGATATTTTTTCCCTTATATCTTCCATTTACAGACATCGATTCGTTACAATTGTATTATATATATATATATATATATATATATATATATATATATATATATATATATATATATATATATTATATCTCAGTCTTCAGGTATTACTCTAACACGAAGAAAAATTTTGCTCACTTCATAAGAATGACTCTTATTATAGCTACGCTCCATTGAAAGATGATATTAAAATGTATTGGGTTGGATGTCAATAGGACGTCCTGGCCATCTTTGTTACCTAATATGAACATAAAGCCTATAATATGATTTCTGATGATCTATACTGCCTTTCCAGATAATTAGAAAGTCACATCCCAAGAAATGCCTAAATATGAGGACATGTCTGTACAGTTAAAATGCTTATTTAACACAGGCGTATTTCAAAGACTACGTTTTTAATAACATCTTACTTTAAGGTCTCGGAGGAATTAATTTAGGAAGAGATACATAAATTAAGGGGCTCTAATCCAGATCAAATCGGTCAGTTCACGCGTTAGGCCTACATTGGACCCGTATTTCTCCCGATCCGATCCAATCTGATTTCGTTTGGCCGACAACGGCCGACGTGAGTGCCTCCCGGCCTCATTATGAAGTGAAAATGAGTGAATAATTTAAGAAGAACCACCTAATAAGCATAGAAACCTTCGATTAGATTGAATGATGAAAGTATAAAGGAGGAGTTGAGAGGCCAATCAATCTTCTGGAAGTATATCAGTTCAGAAACAATAAATCTTAATTTAACAGTTAATTTTTAACTTTTACACTACTATAAGAGAACAATTAGTATTCATATTTTTAAATTATTTATAAGAAAGGTAGCTTGAAGGTTATAAGCATGGGAAGGTTATCAACATTAGATGGTTATAAACATCCGGCCACGTAATTTAATAAACAAGGGAAACAAAAAAGAACAATGTGTATTGACAAAGTTTTTCAAAATTTTATTTTCTAACATTTAAAAAAAAAAAAAAAAGAAAGGATTGAAATAGGTTAAGATGTAGAGGGTGTAGACCTTTTGGAAGACATTACGTCGTTGGCGCCATTTTGCTTCGACGGTCCGAAATTGGCCTAGAAACAAACAAGTTTGAACGACCGGAAATCGAAAGCCATCGGATCGGGTCAGGACCAATGTAGGCATCTCCGTTGAGATGCTTGTGTTTGTTTTCCGTCCGACAGTCGGTGGCTATCGGATCGGATAGATTAGTCGTTCAAGGGTTGAAATCGAGGTCCTAGGCCGTCCAAAAGCCCGCCAATTTTTATTTAATTTATTAATAGGTACCGGGGTCTCCCGTGGTCTAATGGCTAGCGCCTTGGATTCATAAGCGGGAGATGGTGGGTTCGATTCCCAACCTCCGGCAGGAATTTTCTCATCCCACGGCTCGCTGGGAAAATTCCTCGCTGCACCCTGGATGTCGGCGCTAATGACCTAGATGTAGATGCGCCGTAAAAAAAAACAAAAAAAAAAAAAAAAAAAAAAAAACAATTAATAGGTACCTTCTCAGGGGAAAATCTGGCGGACAATACTATCTCCCTAGTGCGCCGAATGGGTAAGAATCATATACCTCTAGTATCTGCCAATCTGGGCCCTGGTGGCCTTTTACATGTATATATATATATATATATATATATATATATATATATATATATATATGTATATATATATATATATATATGTATATATATATATATATATATATGTATATATATATATATGTGTATATATATATATATATATATATATGTATATATATATATATGTTTGATGTTATTTTTCGTCGCTGGGATAGTATTTTTAGATGGAACGGCATTTTTCTCCAGCGGTGGTACTCCTCACTTCTTCCCGGAATATTTCGATGGATTCATCTCCATCTTCTTCAGCCAGGTACTTGTTTCTTCCTCGGTGGTAGCCAGATCGAGAAAAATGTCATTCCCTTGGCTACCACCGAGGAAGAAACAAGTACCTGGCTGAAAAAGATGGAGATGAATCCATCGAAATATTCCGGGAAGAAGTGAGGAGGAGTACCACCGCTGGAGAAAAATGCCGTTCCATCTAAAAAAATATATATATATATACATATATATATATATATATATATATATATATATATATATATATATATATATATATATATATATATCTTATTATGACTATTTAGGTAATATTTAGTGCGTTATTTGATACCCCTTCATTTATCTTTCGTTATTGAGTAGTTTTTGTAAAAATTTTCCTGTTGAGACAAAATTTCTTTTACTACTAATTCAGTCAGAATAATTTTTCACTGGCCTAATGGGCAATATCTGTTTTCTAAATTTAATGGCATTTGGATATTACTTTGACATATTTTCTTAAAATATTTTGTCCAAATATTGCAGTTACCTACATATTATTTTAAATTAACATTGTTTGCGTAAGAAGATAAATGCTTTCTATAATTTAATCTTGTAATTTAGAATATTGATAGGATATTTTTATCCACGGGTCACGCAGATTGATAATTAGATAAGTAAAGTTAACTAATGAGATGTAACTTCGAGAGAAGTTCTTGCAATTTGCTCCCTAAAAACTTCACTCCCCAAGAACGAAGTTATGCGAGAAGTTAGCTCAACTTCTTTCCAGAGGGACGAATTTCTTGAAGAGTAAACTTTTCGATTAGAGATAGAAGTTGGGCTTTCGAATGAAAGAAATCTTAGACTCGTTTATACATTTTATCAACATCAATATTTGCTAAAATTTGTTTTCATAAAAAAAATGAAGGGAATATTTTGTCGGCACTGTAAAAAAAGTTGATGTCAAACAAAAAGTTTACCTTTACTTTAGCGTTTCTCGCCCTCCATCAACAAGGAAATTACCCGAATACTCTAGTACTGAAAGAATATATATATATATATATAAATATATATAATATATATATATATATATGTAATATATATAGTATATACAGTACTATATATATGTAATATATATAGTATATAGTCCTTTTTAGATGGTCCGGCTGAATTTCTCTTGAACGGATAACGTTATAATAAAACAAAAAAATACGTATTTCATAATTTTTAGTCTAGTTTAGGATTTTGACCTTTTTTTAGAAAACACAAATTTCGGGGTACCCCAAACCCTATACAACTTTGAAATTTCAAATGGGATCCTATACTTTCCAATACACCATTTTAAAGGATTTTTTACACCGAAATCAATGGTGCAATCAGATTTCAATTTAGTAAATTAATAACAAAGTTATGGAATAAAAGTCGAAAAAAGGACAATCAATTTTGTTAACTGTTTTTAATACTAAAAAAAATTCCATCGTACCTGCAGAGGTTGGCGAACCTACATCTCATGTTCAAACTGCCTGCCTGCTTTGAAGATCCAAAGATTCGCTCTTGTTAGCCACTCTTCGTTGGTGCTCAGTGCGATGGACTGAGGAGAGACCAATCGACAAGCATTTTCCACTCTTTGGTGCAGTTCTTCAACTGATGTTGCAGGATTATGATTAGCATAAACGATATTTTTCAAATGTCCCCACTAAAAAAAGTCTAACGGAGTTAGATCGGGCGACCGAGGAGGCCAACAGATGGGGCCGTGAGGTCCTGTACACTGGTCCCGGTAGTGCCGATTTAATTAATGTCTCAGTTGCAGAGAATTGTGTGCGGGACACCCATCAGGCTGCAGTATCATTCTTTGGCGATGCTGCAGAGGTACATCTTCTAGTAAAGCCCGCAATTGTTCTCTCAAGAAATTTAGAAACTGAGCCCCATTTAAATTATTTCGGTAGAAATAAGGACCAATTAATTTAAATCCGAGAAGTCCGCACCAAACGTTGATACTGTGAACCACCTGGTGATGACAAGCTTAGGAGATTCTGGGATTTTCCTGTGCCCACGTTCGAAAAATCCAACGATTTAACGTACCGTTAGTGGTGAATTTTGATTCGTCAGTCCATAGGATATAATGAAGCATGTTTTCTTCAACTACCAAACTCGACCTTTGTGCAAGGAACGTTAGACACCTGTCGTAATCAGTGTCCCAGAGCCCCTGGACAAGATGAGAGCGATAAGGCTTGAAATTATAAGTCCGTAGTACATCTCTAATTTTGTTCTTTGAAAAACCTAAAACCCTTCCGGTATTTTGGAGAAAAGAATTTGGATTTTCCATAACATACAATAAAATATCCAGTTCCTCGTCGAAATTGCGCTGCCGATGTCTTGGTCGATCAGCAACTGATCCAAATCTCCTCATATTGAGAGCAACACGAATAAATGTTTTGTGGCTCACTTGAGGACGAGCGGGAAATTTCTGGGAGTACAACACAGCTGCACAACGAGCGATACCACCACTTTGAATAAAAGAATGGTACATATCAACTTTTTCCTCACGGGAAATCTGCACTCTTTGGTTCATTTTGACTAACTGAATAATACTGAATGTAGACGAGTAGGCATTTTTGTAATAGTCATCTATTTCCAGGAATTAAAGTTCCCTTACGTGAGACCATTTGGATTAACAATATCAGTAAATGTAAATTTTTATTTTTATCTAAATTTATTCACCTTATACTTTCTCCAAAATTGTATTAATGATTATTATCATTTATTCTTTATTTAGTTATTATATTTACTAAAACTCTCGACGTTTAAAAGCTGACGTTTCCATACATATCTTCATATTTGCGAATCGCCATCGCTGCGGCCAAGCAACATAAATAACAATAATTTGCTAATCTACTCCGTTACGATCAAGCAATAAATAAATGTAAACAGCTCTACCTTCACCGAACATAAAGGGGCTTATTCTGTTTCTTCTCTGCATCTTTAAAAGAAACATTTATTACGAATTACACCTAATAAGTTAATTATTTCCCATGTAACAAAAGAAATGCAAAGCAGTTTAAAGTAATTAGTACCGAAACAATCAAAATGTATTTTGTTTCGAACTTTGTGCCATAACTTTGTTATTAATTGACCAAATTGAAATCTGATTGCACCATTGATTTCGGTGTAAAAATACTTTAAAATGATGTATTGGAAAGTATAGGATCCCATTTGAAATTTCAAAGTTGTATAGGGTTTGGGGTACCCCAAAATTTTTGTTTTCTAAAAAAAGGTCAAAATCCTAAACTAGACTAAAAATTATGAAATAGGTATTTTTTTGTTTTATTATAACGTTATCCGTTCAAGAGAAATTCAGCCGGGCCATCTAAAAAGGACACCCTGTATATCGAACCTGTCGTGGAATTCTGTAACATCTCGAAAATCACAACTTTTGGGAAATGGCGTTTGAAGTTTTTACTTTTTTCAGTAAGCCTTTTTTTTTAGCACTTTCCTCCGAAGGAAAGTAGCTATTGAGGTTACACTGCTTTTTGAAAAATTTCTTCAAATCTTTATCGATCCTACCTATTAGACACCGAAAATGACCCCCGTTAAAATTTATATATTTATATATATATATATATATATATATATATATATATATATATATATATATATATATTTGTTTGTTAACACGATAGCGGCCAGATTTTTTGATTTTTCGTCACGAAACTTGGTATATAGCATTCAATTACCAAACGATTGAACGAGTTCGTTAACCAGCAAAATCGGTCCACCGGAAGGGGGGGGGGTTTACCCCGAACCCAAAACACGTAATATTTGTTATATTTCAACGAAACTTGGTATTCGTAGTGGTAATATAGAGAGAAAAGTGAGATATAAAAATGAACTAAATCGGTTCATAAGGAGGGGAGGGGGTTTACTCCGGACCCACAATACCAATTCGCCACTACCAGACGTGATTTTTGGTATATTTCGACGAAACTCGGTATTCGTAGTGGTAATCTACAGGTAAATATGTGTTGTAAAAATAAACTAAATCGGTTAATTAGGAGGGGAGGGGGTTTACTCCGGACCCACAATACCAATTCGCCACTACCAGCCGTGATTTTTGGTATATTTCGACGAAACTCGGTATTCGTAGTGGTAATCTACAGGTAAATATGTGTTGTAAAAATAAACTAAATTGGTTCATTAGGAGGGGGGGGTTTACTCCGGACCCAAATTACTAATATACTCATACCGGTCGTAATTTCTGCTGTATTGTAACGAAACGCGGTATACGTCGTGGGTAACTCATGAGAAAGAAGTGTTATAAAAATGTGCTGAATCGGTCAATCGGAAAGCGGGGGTTTAATTTGTAATGTAAATTTTTAGAAAAGCCCGCCAGACGTAGGTTCACGAAGCCGCCGCAAGGAGCTCTTTCTACCACTAGAGGGACTGTATCCTGTTCCTGCGTTAGATCAAAATACGATAATATGAGGTTTTTTGTATTTATTAAGTAGTGTAGTAGGTACCATGTGTAAACATAACTCTGGAAGCAAATTAATAATTGATCAGTTACTCATTACAAAATTAAAAGAGAACTATTCATGTTTTTATTTTATTTATGTAGGATATTTTAAGCAAATTGTTCTGGAAAGCAGTCTACATTACCGAAATTCTGAGGAAAGTGCTTAGTTATGCAGCTCCTGCGTGACGGGCTTTTTTATTTATTGTTTTTTTTCTCATCGTAGATTTTATTGGTGCAATTTGTTACTTAACTATTATTGTTTTGATTTATTTTTCACTCTTGTTTGTGAGCTTTCATTTGCTGAAAAAAATGGTTTCGTTCCAAAATTCTTGGTTGTTACAGTCTTGGCCGGACACTTTTGCTGTGTGGTGTTGTTTGATACTCTTTTTGCCTGTAACAATTTCTATTTTTGTTAACTTCTTATTTTGAGCAACTAACAAACTTTTCTCTAAAATAGGTAAAATATGGATGCAAACAAAATTCATTATTTGCAACATCTACACCAGTCTAAAGATTTTTAATTTTAACAATATATAACCGGTTTTTAATTTCACAACTACAGTTACGTTATCCTAAAATGTTATTAATACTAGGTAGTTTATTGTTGACTAATTATCTATATTATAAGCAAAAAAAAGAGGCAAATAAAAAAAGTAACGACATTTTACGTGACTATTTTGGACGGCTTGAAATTTAAACCTTCTAGGCACATTTGATTGTGACACACAGGTGATTTTTAAAATAAATTTCACAATGAATTTTAGAAGTCGAAATGTGTATAAATTAATTGCTATTTACTAAGAGCATTACATATTTTCTTCTTGTCCGGGGTAATCGGAAAAAATAATTCTCCAGTGATAGAATATTTTCTTCGGTATTTAAGTAATACTCGATGCTCGTGTGTTTATTTTTGTTTTTGAATGGAATATGTCTACCTGTTTGAATTGATCTTCTTGATAGGGTGTCTTGTACCTGAAAGTAAAGGGGTTATTTTGAGAATTTTCATGTTGTGAAAGGGTACGGTTTCGTTTTTCGTGTTGATGGAGAAGATTTTCCCCGAGTTGGCCTCTCAAAGATTTAAAATTAATAAACTGACAGAAGCTGATTTCCTTCACTTTACGAAATGGTGCTTTCTTTTTTTTTTGCCTTTTGCATTATTTGATAATATTGGGAATATATGGATATCGTTGTTGATTTTAAAGTCCTTTTTTTCTCTTTTTCGATCTTAATAAGAAATTTGTGTTCTATTGTTTTGATATGTATTATTGGAGGACCAAAAAAAAGTAACAATTAAAAAAAGTCCGTCACGCAGGAGCTGCATAACTAAGCACTTTCCTCAGAATTTGGGTAGTGTAGACTGCTTTCCAGAACAATTTGCTTAAAATATCCTACATAAATAAAATAAAAACGTGAATAGTTCTCATTTTGTAATGAGTAACTGATCAACTACGTAATAAATACAAAAATCCTCATATTATCGTATTTTGATCTAACGCAGGAACAGGATACAGTCACTCTAGTGGTAGAAAGCGCTCCTTGCGGCGGCTTTGTGAACCTACGTCTGCCGGCTTTTCTATTCAAATATATTACAAATTAAACTCCCGCTTTCCGATTGACCGATTCAGCTCATTTTTACAACACTTCTTTCTCATGAGTTACCCACGACGTATACCGCGTTTCGTTACAATACAGCAGAAATTACGACCGGTATGAGTATATTAGGAATTTGGGTCCGGAGTAAACCCCCCCTTCTAATGAACCGATTTAGTTTATTTTTACAACACATATTTAACTGTGGATTAGCACTACGAATACCGAGTTTCGTCGAAATATACCAAAAATCACGGCTGGTAGTGGCGAATTGGTATTGTGGGTCCGGAGTAAACCCCCCCTTCTAATGAACCGATTTAGTTCATTTTTATATCTCACTTTTCTCTCTATATTACCACTACGAATACCAAGTTTCGTTGAAATATAACAAATATTACGGCTGACATAGTCAAATAAGTGTTTTGGGTTCGGGGTAAACCCCCCCTTCCCGTGGACTGACTTTAGTGGTTAACGAACTCGTTCAATCGTTTGCTAATTGAATGCTATATACCAAGTTTCGTGACGAAAAAACAAAAACTCTGGCCGCTATCGTGTTAACAGACACATATATATATATGCATATATATATATATATATATATATATATATATATATATATATATATATATATATATATAGATATATATAAATTTTAACGGGGGTCATTTTCGGTGTCTACTAGGTAGGATCGATAAATATTTGAAGAAATTTTTAAAAAATTCCGTCATGAGTCCAACCTCAATAGCTACTTTCCTTCGGAGGAAAGTGCTAAAAGACCAATCAAAACTCGCTCAAAAAATAGACAACGCGTTTCCTCGGCATCCGGACTTCTATGAGAAAATTGTACTTTTTGCCAATTTAAAAACATTTTGTTCACACTAACACTCTTGGATATCATTTTTGATTAGTTAAGGAAGAATTTTAGTCCACAAAAAATCAATGGTAAAAAAAAAGTTACTGGGTAGTATAACCCCTTAACAGAAACAGAGTAAATTCAGATTTGTGTTTTTTTTTTTGTTATGTTTTTTATGAGTAAGTAGTGATTACTAAAAACGCGTTTATGGTAAATAAAATGGAATCAAACCATCGTAAATTAGATTTCCTTTGAAAAACCAAGGTTTGTTATGTTACTCCGTTCATTCTAAATTAAATTCCAGGGCGGTTCCATAGACCAAATTCAGGTTGTTCATCAAAAATTTGTTTTTCGGGAGTTTTTTACATTGTGCCTTGATGGTTTAAAACTGCACTTTCAGACAACCTCGTCCGATTAATAACTTTTAATTATCTAATAAGGACATTAAAGGTTGCTTGGTTTAAATGCTTCTTAATAATTGAAAAAATGTAACAAAAAAACAAAACAATTTTTTTATCCTTCCTTCAGTAAGTCTTAAGGAAGGGGGTTTATATTATTTGCATGTACCGCACATAAAAGGTAATTGATTGCAGTTTTTTTTATTGAATTATGTACACAAATATTTTAATTAATTTTTAATTTTAATTTTAACGTCCGCTTATTATTAACTACGAATTTTAGGACGGGTTATCTATAAGTTACCACCCTTAATATTTTAATTAATACTACTGTAACATACCAGCACTAACTGATGACTGCAATTTTGTGTCATAATTATAATGAAAATGCAGTTTTGTTTTAGTTGATTCGTATAATTATATAACAATATACGAATCAAATAAAATAAAACTCATTTTTTTTATAATTATTACACAAAATTGCAGTCATCAGTTAGTGCTGGTATGTTACAGTAGTTTTGAAGCCACTAAAACACAGCTGTTGTTGGTTTAGTCTAAATGTATAAAAACACGATTTAACTGTCCCTAGTCCTCTTAATAATTGTGTCGTTTGGAAGTTTGACATTGTGAAAGTTTTGTCAGTTAGAAATATCTTTTGCTGTTGTAGTTAACATCCAGTCTCATCGCCATCTTCTTATTGTATCTGTCAGTAACTGTTTTTGTTATTTTATTTAAGCATTCTGGAATGTTCAAGTCGCTAGAAACTGATTTAACTGAACAAGGATATGTCCAAGAATATCAGAATGGCCTTTGATGCAAATGAATCATACATGAATATTAAGATAATTATGTACCAGGCGCATTTTTTTCAGTATGTGGGTCATGAATTGAGCAATTTCAGTGTTCTGACTGTCTGTGTTCTTGTCTTGTGTGTACAGTTAACTCCCTTGTATCGAAAATTTAGCCTGATTGTGTACAGCCGTCCTAGTCTCTACTTTTTAGCCTATTAATTCTTGTCTCCTAAAAACCACAAAAACACCACCCACATGTTCCCCCAATCGGCTCCCGTCAGCATATTTATCAATTTCTGCAGATGTATCCAATCTTTATACCTCAGAGGTCTTCTCATATATATATATATATATATGTATATATATATATATATATATATATATGTGTGTGTGTGTGTGTATATATATGTGTGTGTGTGTGTGTTTAAATATGGCATCAGCTTTTTAATGATAGGTTCCTGTTTAAAATTTTGAATATGGCTTTCTTATAGGAAAGATTATGATTTTTGAAATTGTGCGTTCAAAATACCAATTACTGAGCCATTTAACAAAATATTGAATATTTGTGAAAGGAGCTTTACCCGTCTTGTGGCCTGAGAATCCTGACTCACCTAGTCGAATACATGTTTTTTTGTGTGTTACATTTACAGTGGGGGCGAGGTTAGCTCAGTGGTAGAGCACTGGACTAATAAGCTGGAGGCCTGAGTTCAAATCCCGAGCAAGCACTAAATACTTTTTCTTCTAGTGTCTTCGTTCATGGGTTAAATTCGGCCTCCCTGACCGTCCCTAGGCCGACCCAGCCTTTAATTAATTTAATAATGGGTACCTTGAGTGCTAATAACTCTAGCAGTCGAAGCAGACAAGGGGAAAATCAGGCGGCCGTGGCATAGTACTGACCACACTATCTCCCTAGTGTGCCGTATGGTAATGAATCAGACACCTCTATAGTATTTGCTCTTCAGGGCCTGTTACGGGATTTTATTATTTTTTTTTTTAAACTTTTTCAGTATCCAAAAATAAATGACAATTCTAAAAAAAAAAAAAAAAAAAAAAAAAATGGCGGCGCTGTCTCGACGAACGGAAACCCTTTTTTTGACCGGCGATAGTCTGGAGATGCTAATTTTTAATCTGGGACGAAAAACTAAAATTATTTCGAAACGAGAAGTTTAAATCTAGTAAAGTACATAGGATGTTTTTTTTTTAAATAATGAACAATTATTCATTTTCTATTATCAAATCTGTTGAAAATCGGACATGAAACCGTTATAATTCAACGAATCGAGATAATCCAAACAGAAACTGCAGTTAAAATTTGAAATTTATCTGCCAAAAATTGAAGACACCTGAAATATTCAATTTTTTTTTTCAAACTTTTTTCTAAGATTCAGGAAATGGGGTTTAATTTTAAAATGTATTGAAGGAGGACCAAATATAATTAATTAAATAATTAAGAAGAGACCAATCGTAGCTCGGCCAAAATATTATCTTTAATTCAGCATTCACTCGGCATTGGGATGTCAATCGGAAAATCCTATGTTTTGTCCATTCAAAAACATTTCTTCACACGTTCTTCTAGACCTAGCCCAACTATTCCCTGACACCCCAATTATTACGGGTTTTTTTGTTTTGTATTTTGGTGTTGATTAAAAAAAAAATTTTTTTTTAGGACGTTTTCCAATAGAAAACCCCTTTTAGATTGCTCTTACGTTTGTATGCTATTTATATTATACAAAACATTTTATTTTCTTCTGCAGAACACTAGGCTATTATCTTGTTATTTCACATTACAAGAACAATATTTATCAAATATATATTTTTTCTCCTTTTCACAAAAACGATGCCAAATAACAGGTAGAATTTTCCCCTAAGTGGATGTGAGCTGTACTCTTGAAGCAAAATCAATAAGACACGGAAAATATATGTTCCCCGGAAACTTATTGAGGAGGTAATACACGAAGACTTCTTCGGCTTGTATATTACCTCCTTTCTCGATATATGACAACCTTTCAATAACCATTTACCTTCCTATTACTCACGAATGAAAGTTTTATACCAGAATATGTTCACGTTTAACTCAAAAGAAGACGAATGAGAAAGAAAAAAAGGTAGGAAATTAATTCCAAACATTGGAATGTTATTAAAGCATTAGGAAACAATTCAAATGTTATTCCAATATCTAAATGAAACCAATTTATCAGTAATATAATAACTGGTGTAATAAGAATAATAATAAAATATATAGAACGAATAAAATAAAATTGTGTATATTTATATGGACGACGGCGCTAATGGCCAAGTTGTAGATGCGCCGTAAGAAAAAAAAAAAAATGTATATGGACGAGGTTAGCTCAGTGGACCTGAGTTCAAATCCCGAGCAAGCACTTAAGATTTTTTCTTCCAGTGTCCTTGTTCATGGGTTAAATTCGGCCTCCCTGACCGTCCTTTGGCCAACCCAGCCTTTAATTTATCAATGGGTACCTTGGTGCTAAGGACTCTTGCAGTTGAAGCAGCAAGGGGAAAATCAAGCAGCCGGAGCATAGTACTGACCACACTATCTCCCTAGTGTGCCTTATGTTTATGATTTAGATACCTCTACAGTACTTCCCCTCAGGTATTTCGTGGCCTGACATATATATATATATATATATATATATATATATATATATATATATATATATATATATACATATATAAATATATATATATATATATATATATATATATATATATATATATATATATATATAAATTAGCTGAGCCAGCGACTATTGGCAGCATTTTTTGGATGTATATTTTGTTTTATTTTGCTTATAAACACCATCGTTTAGGCATTTAAAATAATCTACTTGACAGTACCTAATGCTTCTCTATATAATATATTAGACTTATAGCCATCGGGGATCAATGCTTATAGGCTGCTAGGATTGCTAAGAAGTGACAGAGCCATGTAAAGCAGAGAAAACAGATAATACTTAGCTCCACACCCACATCTTTTAGCTTCTGACCTTGGGGCTTCATTAATTGCCATCGCGAAACAGTCTCGTTTAGAAAAACTCATAGGAAACTGGTCTCGTTTAGAAAAACTCATAGGAAACTGGTCTCCTTTAAAACTAAACGTAAAATTGTTTCGAATAAGAGGAATAAAATCACCATCACCTCTTCTGATATATATATATATATATATATATATATATATATATATATATATATATATATATATGAAATTAAACCTGTACTGGTTAAACTCCTGTTACTGGTAACCTATAAATATCGGGTTATCTGTTTGTGTACACTGGTCCGTAGCGCCTCAGTGTCAAGGAACATTATATTTTGATTACTTATTAATTAATGGAGAACATATAGTATGTCGGGCACCTTCCTGGAATAAACTGCACAACATTTTGTAGTAGCGTTAATTTCGATGATTAATATGTTATTTAATGCAATAAAATAATTACTTATCTGCCGCGACGAAACACAGGTATTCCTAATACAAAATAACTGAAAGCAACCAGTTTAGGCTTAAAAAGTAGGATAAATTGTATTATTGGGATTGTGTTAGGAGAGAGCTGGGTATCAAAGAGCTATCCAAGATGGAGAACGGAACCTCCTGGGACTGGAGACATCCCCCAAATCAAAGGTTGGATAAAACGGATTGGATCTTGGCAAATTGAGTTGTTTGGACTTTATTTGCAGTCTCTCCTTGTCCCTTCATCCATTCCTTCTGTCTTCAATCCTCTCTTCTCCCTTCCGATCGGTTAATTCCTCACTCTTACTATCCAATTCGGGCTATTTACTCTTCAAATATTGTCCTAAGGAACTAAAGACATATAAGGACACATTAATTTATCTGCAAAATTTGAGGCAGCCAATTCCGTTCATACCTACAATGCCATTCTTAAAGGAAATGAAGCTGGTATTGGGCGATTTTGACCTTTCCTGAACACTACCAAATAAAATCTCTAAGGCCTCGGGTATGATATGAGCGGAAAGCGACAGAGCGACCGAGCGTACAGCAGAAGAAGGGCACTTGCTACGATACAGAGCGGCTGGGCGGTAATTTCCTTTAGTCTCCGTCATCACATACTCTAATATACATTTATTAATTTAATTTTACTTAGAATAATTTAAATTATTTATCAATAGCAATATAATTTATACGAACTGCCCCCAGTAGGAATTTGTGTAGGTAGCTTTTTGAAGATACAAAGTCGGGGAACGGTGCAGCGACAAGTGATTCCTGCAACCTCTGTGGATCACCGTGTGAGAAGGGAGTATTTTGGATGATGTGAGATATTTCAATTGGCAGGAGTTATTTCAGCTGATAGGAGATTTTCAACTAATGGGAGATATATCAGCCGACGATAAATATTTCTGTTAATTGAAGTCATTTCAGCTGATGGGAGGTTGCTCAGATAACGGGATGTATCACAGAAAATGGAGATATTTCAGTTAATTGAAGTCATTTCAGCTGATGGGAGGTATTACAGCCATTTTACAGGTAAAATGAAGTTATTTTAGCCTAAGGCAGTTATTCTAGCAATTCGAAGGTGTTTCAGTTGATTGTAGATGTTTCAGTTGATGGGAGGTATTTCAGCAGATGGGAATTATTATAGCTGATCGAACGTGTTTCAGCTAATGGGAGTTATCAGTGCAGATACTGAGGTTCTTGATTGAGGAGTGATGGACTACTTCTGGCTTCCACAGTTTGGGGAATTGTATTTTGTAATATTTTAATTAAACGCCTACGGGTAGAGCCTATGCAATTCTTGCTACTCTAAATTCCTTATTTTTGATGAAATTTTGTTATTTTTGTTAATATTTAAATAGATAACACAAGAGTATTGTATATTACGAAGATTCAAGATTAGACCTCTAATCTTACTGCTTTACACTGTTCTATCTAAGGCGATAGCCCTGACAATATAATTATAAGTAATTCTACTAATATACTTCTTTCAAATATTTTACAATATGAAGATTAGATAGTTAGCCGTCGAGGCGATAAGGGTTAGTTGGGATTCGGCAAGGAATTGAATAGATAGGGATAGATGGGACTTTGGTAAACATCGGTATTCAGGACATTTTGGCTACTGGGTAAATGAAAACCTTAACTGCTAATAATATCTTTTCAATCCAAATTGTCAAGAAAATGTCTTAATCCTCCGTACATACGGGAGCTTCTGATCCTCCGGTACGATCTCCAATGTCCTCCTGTCAGAATCTCTGACGGTGCAAGAGTACCCAGCCAAAAGACCCTAATCCTGAAAAGTGCCGCTGAAGGTAGATGGAGCTAAGCGTGTATGTTTCCAAGCGACTAGTGGAGATTTTGCATATTCGATAGTTTGACATGGTAGGGACGATATGTTCATATAAAAAGCGTCGATGTCCTCCTAAGAGAATCGCTGACGGTGCAAGAGTACCCAGCCGAAAGACCCTAATCCTGAAAAGTGCCGCTGAAGGTAGATGGAGCCTAGCGTGGAGGTTTCCAAGCTACTAGTCGAGATTTTGCATATTCGATAGTTTGACATGGTAGGGACAATACGTTCGAATAAAAAGCGTCGAAATCATCCAATACCATCTCCTATGTCCTCCTGAGAGAATCGCTGACGGTGCAAGAGTACCCAGCCAAAAGACCCTAATCCTGAAAAGTGCCGCTGAAGGTAGATGGAGCTTAGCGTGTATGTTTCCAAGCGACTAGTGGAGATTTTGCATATTCGATAGTTTGACATGGTAGGGACAATACGTTCGAATAAAAAGCGTCGAAATCATCCAATACCATCTCCTATGTCCTCCTGAGAGAATCGCTGACGGTGCAAGAGTACCCAGCCAAAAGACCCAAATCCCGAAAAGTGCCGCTGAAGGTAGATGGAGCTTAGCGTGGAGGTTTCCAAGCGACTAGTTGAGATTTTGCATATTCGATAGTTTGACATGGTAGGGACAATACGTTCGTATAAAAAGCGTCGAAATAATCCAATACCATCTCCAATGTCCTCCTGAGAGAATCGCTGACGGTGCAAGAGTACCCAGCCGAAAGACCCTAATCCCGAAAAGTGCCGCTGAAGGTAGATGGAGCTTAGCGTGGAGGTTTCCAAGCGACTAGTTTATCAATCGGATATAGAAGAGACAAAGCCAGCGGATCGCTCTTATCCCCATCTAAAGCGGATTACCTTGGAGTACTCCCTAAGCGGATCACGGTCTCTGTTTAGTCTCACCATTAATCCGCGCAATCTACTTACCATCTACTCTCGATTATTAATCGTTTAAATGGGGACAGGGATTTACCTCAATTTAACTTTATTTTATTTTTTTATATTTCTTTTATGTCTATTTAAATTATTCTCCAACTACTCGTGAGGGCCAATGGCAGTACAGATATACATTTCCTTATATGATATTGATGTCTTTCGGGAAGTTTGGAACGGTTGATTTATCATTTTGTAAAGCTTCCTGCAGAGTTATTGATGATCTCGTTATGCTGAGAGTTTTTTTAGGTTATATAACACAGTTAAACATTTGATCTAAAAAAAACTTTATAATCGAAGCGCTATGCTTTTTATGTGAAATTAAAGGGCACAAATTACGATAAGTGGGTTGGTTAACCTTTATAAAATCATATTCGTACTTATTTGAAGGTCAAATAGAGTAAAATCCGTAGGAAAAATCTGATAAAAAATTATGCGTTTCCTTTTGAGGTCCCCGAGTCTAAACCTGTAGTTTTGGTTGGGTTAATGCGTGAGCACTTAACACTCCGAGCTAAGGGTCGTTGGTTCGATTCCCACTAGGGGTGGTGGCTTTTCTTTAGAAAAATGAAAAGGCGTCCTAAAACCTATAGATAACCCGTCCTAAAATGTGTAGTTAATAATAAATGGACGTTGAAATTTAAATTAAGTAAATAAGCCTGTAGTTTGTTTGACCTTTACGCCTTTTCCTAGAGGTCATATTAAGGTCAAATAGAGAGAAAAATTATCAAAAATTTATTTTCAAGGAGGCAGAGCAAGTCAAACTACGGATTCGGACTCAAGGACTACAAAATCATAGGCATGTATTTTTTCAGATTTTGTCTACGTTTTTTCTATAAATGACCTTGAAATTACATCTAAGAAAAGGCGAAAAGATCAAACAAACAATAGTTTCGGACTTAGGGACCTCAAAAACATACGCGTGCATTTTTTTAGATTTTTCCTACGGTTTTTTCTCTATATGACCTTGAATCTGATGTGATGAAGGTTACCAACCCGCTCATCGTAATCACCGAACCCAAAAACCACAAAGGACCAAATCGCTCCGAGTGTATTTTTTTTTCAGATCAAATGTTGACGTCTGTAATTCTGCACGTGGGTGTGTGCACATTTTTGTGGAGGTGGGTAGGGAAAATGGCCCCATATTTAACACTAAGGAGAGGTTATTTTATTTAAAATAATTTTTCCCTTAGTTTTTGAAGGTAATAAATTTTGAATAAATATATAATGTTTGTCAGCTTATTCTGTATGAAATGCACACAAACCAATTTGAGAAACATTAAGTCATCCAAGAAATCAATAAACGCTGCCACACTCTGGTCCTAATGTCACGTCTGCAGAAGTTCGGTGCCTAAGTTTGACTTTTCTGTTCCTAATGATGACAGTGAAGGGGCGAGATTAGCTCAGTGGTAGAGCACTAATAAGCTGGAGGCCTGAGTTCAAATCCCGAGCAAGCACTAAAGATTTTTTCTTATAGTGTCTTCGTTCATGGGTTGAATACGGCCTCCCTGACCGTCCCTAGGCCAACCCAGCCTTTAATTAATTTAATAATGGGTACCTAGGGTGCTAATGACTCCAGCAGTCGAAGCAGCCAAGGGGAAAATCAGGCGGCCGGAGCATAGTACTGACCACACTATCTCCCTAGTGTGCCGTATTGTCATGAATCAGATACCTCTATAGTATCTGCCCCTCAGGGCCTGTTACGGGTCTGTTTTTTTTTTTTTTTTTTTTAATGATGACAGTGAGGGGAAATTAAATAAATAAAACTTTATTCTTTAAACTCAAATTGATTGCCAAGATCAACGATACTCGAATCTTCCGATTTATAGGAAATGTCCTGTTCCACGAGAAACTACGCGTATGGTAAGGTACTCCTAATCCATCTGTTCGATGGTGTAAAGTCTTCCACTCGACTTTTCTACGAATATCCTTCAGAAAACTGAAGCATCTGCTTCACTCCCTGTTCTTCAATTGTGGACAAGCCTATTTTTTTACTACTACTGTGTATTTATCAACTGAGAGCAAACTGATCTTGTACAAAATACTGCAAGCCATTTGGACGTACGTATCATTCACCAGACAGTCCAACCCTAAGTCATAGTCAATGGGCCTCACTGTGGTCTAGTGGCCAACGCCTTAGATTCTCGTGAGACAGGAATATTCTCATTTCAAGTCTCGTTGAGAGTGGCTGCAACATGGATGTCGGCTCGAATGGCCCAGATGTCGGTGCGCCGTAAAAAATAAAATTAATACATTTAAAAATAAATCCAAGGTTACCACGCCAAATGGCCAATCAACGGTGTATCTTTAAACCTTGTCGTCATTCGTAATCAACGCGGTGTTCTATCTTACCTCTTGTATCAACGGACAGAAGAATCGGGTTATTTTGTGCGTTTGGAATTTGCTGTTTTTAAATCACCGCCTGATCTACATTGGCGTTCCCTGTGTTGGTTTTTAGTGTTTTTTACGGCGCACCGACATCTGGGCCATTCGAGCCGACATCGACGGTGCAGCTGGCAATTTTCTCAAGTGGCCTGTTATGAGAAAAATCCTTGCTGCAGTTGGGAATCTAGTCCCCATCTCCCATAAACAGGATTAACCAAGGCGTTAGCCACTAGACTATGGGGAGACTTCTTGTGTTATCTTGCTTTTCTAATATTTTTCAAAATAAAGCTTGTAATAAAGAATACAATAAAATGTTCTAAATATTTTCCAGTACATCTTTCACGAGTTTATTCCTTCTAAATTTCCTCGAGTGATAGTTTTTCCGAAGCGAGATTATCTGATCCTGTCTTCCCTTACCAGTTACATCGAATCGACATACTTGGCGTAAATTCAATTCTCTTCTGCAAGGCATAAAGTGCTTTTCAAATATCACTTTCCATTACGAACCCTTTATATAGCCTTGTATACAAAAATGTCTTCTATTTGAATCTTCTTTTCTCTGTATTAAATTTTATCAGAAGCTTTATTTCTTTAGTGTTATATTTCGCTGGAATTATCTTCGGCTTCTTCAGGCTGAGAGCCTGTGTGGAGAGGAAGCCTGTGAAACACAGCAATAAGGATAGAAATGGCTGAATCCAGAAACCGTTTCCATATAGTAATCCACATATTGCTACCATACCGACGTACCCAAGACCACAATGACACACAATAATATATAGTTAAATCACAAATACTCCACAATTTTAGCCATCTCAAATCCTCTTATGTCAGAATAATAGAATAGACCGATTTATTCTATTTCCAAAAATATTATTACATTTACTAATTATTATTATTATTATTAAAATTATACTCTTTTTTTATTAATTTTCTATGAACTGCTGTTTATTTTTTAATTCTAATGTTACTGATCCTGGCCTTAGAATTCCAAGTTAAAAATAATAATACTGACGTTTTAATATATATTTATAAATATACTCAGTATTAGCAATAAATAAAATTGAAAAAGGCTAACACAAATATTATAAATATATCGTAAAATAGCATGCCAGTAAATGTGAAATAAATACACAAATATCGTAACAAATAATAAAACATGAGTTGTTAAAATAGCATGCTATTTTAACAACTCAATACACGGCTAAGAATTTTTTTTTATATATATTAAATCGTTATTTCGTACATTATTTATTAAGAGTACACAACAAGATGATTTACTATTTAAGCCTATGAGGGAACAAAGCTAATTATTTTTTTCATTATAGAACCTATAAACTAGATAATACTATGAGAAATAAAAAGTCCGACTCGCAGGAACTGCATCATCTTAGCGCGGTTCCGTTCTTATCCGAAGTGCGATTAGTAAAGGAATAGTAGCAGCTATCGGTAGGTTTTGATCTGTCGTTAAAAATATAAAATAAAATCTCAAAGAGAAGGAAGCTTAAAGAGCCACATATGGAAACTGGCAGTTTTCTAAACGGATGGGACTCTCCCGTCATCGCGACGCTCACTCTAGGAAAACTCTATTACCAATATGATTCTTATTTTCTCAGCTTTAATGAAATACTCATTCCACCGTTAAATAAACTTAAAAAACAAAAGTGAGGTAAACAGTGACAAAAACCCGTTTAAAATAACAAAACTAACACTTTCGTAGTTTTAAGCACTTACTTCTCCGACTGACATTGCCCCATCGAAATTTGCTTCAGAATCTTTTTTTTTTTAGAGAATTTAGTAAGCTTTTGAATGGTTAAATCGTATTTCCCACGATTTCTTAACTGTTTTGAAGATATTAAGGGGGAAAAATGGTGCTAATACCTACCGATAGCTGCTATATTCCTTCACTAATCGCACTTGAGATAAGAACGGAACCGCGCTAAGATGAAGCAGTTCCTGCGGGTCGGACTTTTTTTTTGTCAGACAAATTAATGTATTATGTTTATATTATAATATAAATATTATGTTTATAAGAAGAGTAAGTCACTTTAATTGCGGTGTAAAATATTGTTGCTAGCTAAATCTAAGTATTATATAAGCTAATAAGGAAAAAATGGTGCTAATGACTCAGATTTCGATACACCATAAAAGAAAAAAAAAATTAAGAACTGAAGCCCATGATTCTAAGTACCAAAATCAAAGACAAAAAGAACAGTTCGAATAAGCGAAATCAATTACTTTAAAGTTTTAAGCACTTATTTCTCCGATTGACATCGCCTAATCAAAACTTTCATTAGAACCTTTTTTGTAGACCATTTAGTAAGCATTCTAATGGTAATCTTTTGTTTGACAAGATTCTCAACCTTTTTCGAGATATTTCATCAAAATCGGACCATCAGGGAAGCCAGAAATGAGCGAACAGACAAATATATATATATATATATATATATATATATATATATATATATAAATAAATATATACATATATATATATATATATATATATACAAATTTGAACCACCGTTATTTTCGGTCTCTAGGGGTTCTGAAACGCGAAATTTTCTTGTCGGCACTTCCGGATTGTTTCATTGTATCAACCTTATAAGCGGGGTTCCTCCCTATGGGGGAGGGAGGAACCGCGCTAAAAGATAATTTATCAGGAAACATGTATCCTTATTTATGAAAAAAAAAGTATAACAAAGAAATAATAATAATAAAGGAAAAAATGATAAGGAAGATTTTTAAAAATGTTGGAACTTATTTTCAGCAATTCGTGTAAATCTATAGGTAAGTCAATGTCTTTTTATTCTTTGCAGTCTGTAATGGTGCGTTTACATCTGACACCCCGCAGGAAATATATGTCAGGTGTCGGATAGATATTCTCTTGAAGGTTTACATACTGACAGAAATAGCTAGACATTTATGTCATGGATATGTATAGGACAGTTCTGGATTTGTTCTAATTTGCGATAAATTCACCAAAAGCACAAATAATCAGTGTTTACATCTGTTGGTATAGAAGTGTCGACAATACAGCTAGTAGCCAAGATATTTATCTCTGAAATTAAATTCTTCTCGTAAAAATCTGTGTTTACACCTGGTGGTATAGAAGTGTCGACACTTACAGTTCGTGCCAACGGCCATAGCCACGTTGAATACACCGGTTCCCGTAGATCACCGAGGTTAAGCAACGTCGGGCGTGGTCGGAACCTGAATGGGTGACCGACCACGTGCTGTTGGCTTTAGAAAAGGGTGGCAACCTGTAGATAGCCCGGCGCTAATGGCCAAGTTGTAGATGCGCCGTTAAAAAATATAGTTCGTGATAGAAATATATATCTCAGACATAAATTACTCATGGTTTACACTAGTCGCAATTTCTGTCTGAATAAACTAGCAAGTGTAAACCCACCCTAAGTACGTGTTTGATGTTTAGTGGAACTTGGCAAAGTTTACAATTTGGTTTGTCCTGTTTTGTCGCCAAATATGAATGTTTAAATGTGAATGTCCATTACGTAGTCTAGTAAGCACGACTTCTCGCCTAGCGTAAAATTTTCTTAATTTTATATTATAGATAGTTGGCTTCTGAATAAAACTCTATTTTTTGGAAATATTTTTTTGAACCTTTTCCCAAGGTGCAGTACCTGGTGTTCCACGTTAAGTCTAGCCAATACATATTTACCTTCTTATCTACCCAAGAGGTACATTATAGTAAAGTTTCAAGGTTACTGGCTCTCGGACTATAATGTCAAACAATTTGCGCCTTACAAACTAAATAAGAAGAAATTCCTGTTTTGCTATTGGTATTGAAATACTAATACCCGATTGATATACCAATTACAATCCTAACGAGCGAACAATGATTGCTGTTGTATTGCACTTAGGGAAGAAAGATATGAGATAGAGGGCGCTACCATACTGGAATCGGGCTGCTCTAGCTAACCCGGAGTTTGCATATGATAATGACTACAAGGGCAGCTAGCTGAGATTAGCTTAGAGAAGGGAGCTCTTTCGAATATCCCAGCTACATGGGCCTATTTGGCAGGCTAGGGAAGGGAGGGGAAGTCGATAAGCTGATAGGGTTGTTGGGGTATTGTACCAGAACCATCTTATTTAATATAACTATGCTGCAATATCATGTACTGGTATAGGACCAACTTATACACATATATATGTATATATATATATATATGTATATATATATATATATATATATATATATATATATATATGTATATATATATATATATATATATATATATATATATAAAAAAAATCAGTCCCGTAACAGGCCACGAGGGGCAGATACTATAGAGGTATCTGATTCTTGATCATACGGCACACTAGGCAGATCGTATGGTCAGTACTATGCTCCGGCCGCCTGATTTTCCCCTTGGCTGCTTCGACTGCTAGAGTCATTAGCACCAACCAAGGTACCCATTATTTTTTTTTTTTTTTTTTTTTTTTTTTTTTTTAACGGCGCATCTACATCTAGGTCATTAGCGCCGACATCCAGGGTGCAGCAAGGAATTTTACCAGCGAGCCGTGGGATGATAAAATTCCTGCCGGAGGTTGGGAATCGAACCCACCATCTCCCGCTTCTGAATCCAAGGCGCTAGCCATTAGACCACGGGAGACCCCTGGTACCCATTATTAAATTAATTAAAGGCTGGGTTGGCCTAGGGACGGTCAGGGAGGCCGAATCCTACCCATGAACGAAGACACAAGACGAAAAAATCTTTAGTGCTTGCTTGGGATTTGAACTCAGGCCTCCAGCTTATTAGTCCAGTGCTCTACCACTGAGCTAACCTCACCCTTATATGTATATATATATATATATATATATATATATATATATATATATATATATAGACACACACATATACATATATATGTTACCAGCAAAGTATATAATCAGGCATTCTATAGAATGCCTAAATCCAGCCGGCAATGTATGAAGTAAAGCTTATTTCATACTTTTCCTAGGCACTCTATAGAATGCCTACTGTGCTTTAGGCAAAGTATGAAAGGCAGGATTTGTAGCTTGTAGACGTAAGTACTGGCGGTGCGATTGCGGATTTATATCCATGAACATCGCGTTTGATTTGAATTAGAACAATGCCCAAAAGCGACAGCTTACGACAGGTGAGTTGCCCTGTTTGCCCTGTTGTGATTCTGTTTACGCCATCTTTTATAGCGTCCATAACAGTGAAGGTTTCATATTCTCTCCTGAAAAGACTGTGGCCATTCACTTCTACAGGCTCCGGCGACCCTATAATCATCCTGCACTAGAGTTGGATGGTTTTGAGGTTACTTTTAAGGATAAATATAAATTCCTTGGGTTAGTAATGGATGTGCAATTGAGGTGGAGGCACCACATTAGCTACACGATCCAGAGATGTGAGGCATCCTTCAAAGTACTAAAAACACTGTCTAGATTCAAGTGGGGTGCGGAGAAACAAAACCTTCTAAAAATATTTGACGCTCTGATAAGGTACAGAGTTGATTATGGATGTGCAATCTATGGGTCATCTCGCAAGTCGTGGCTCCGCCAGCTAGACAGGCTCTACAATGCGGGGCTGCGGGTTGCGATTGGTGCATTCCGCACCAGCCCATTGGATTCCATCTACATAGAATCGGGACATCTTCCCCCAGAAGACAGACGAGCCTTTATGACTCTATCATATATGAACTCTTTAAGAGCAAACAGGCGCCATTTTCTTAATGAAGTCATATTAGACAACGGAGAATTAGGCATATTTTGCAACAGACGTACAATAACCAGACCGTTAGTCGTAAGGGCAAACGAATTAATCCGATCATATGGTGGATCCTGGGACAATCTCATGGAGATCCGGCCCACAGTCATATCTCCATGGGTTCTCCCAGATCTGACCATCGACCTTACGCTAACAAGATTTAGTTTAAACGAAACGTCCCCCTCAATATACAAGACAATGTTTAACGAAAGGATAGGCAAATTCTCAGAAAACCTAGTAATATTCACAGATGGCTCAAAAACAAACACTGGAACTGGATGCGGCGTGTTCATCGATAACGAGAGGAATCTCGCCGTTTCTTTGAGCCCACATCCCAGCGTTTTCAGTGCCAAATTACAGGCTATACAAATAGCTCTTGAGCGCTACGGAGCTCTCGACTTTAGAATAACATTGTGCACGGACTCACTAAGCTCACTTATTGCTCTCCAAAACAAGTTTCCAAAGAACTCACATGTGCACGAAGTCCTCAACGTAATAGCTACCCTGTACTCCAGGGGAACGACTGTGTCGTTTCTTTGGGTACCAGGACATAAGGGAATTGAAGGAAATGAGGAAGCAGATGAATTGGCGAGACAGGCAGCTGCAGAGGCGGTTGAGCCTACCCCACCAATTCACATCAAGGACGCTAAAAGGCACATGAAAGAGTTAGTCAAAAACATATGGCAAGAGGAGTTTGACAATAAGGATCTTTTTATTAATAATGTCGAGAGCTCGGTAGTGGTCAATTACCAAATCAGCAATATGATAAGACGAGATGATGTGGTGGTAACCCGTTTAAGAACAGGACACACACGTCTAACTCACGGGTACCATCTCGTTGGTCGACGCCGACCCAATTGTGAGCGGTGTGGTGCCCTCCTTGATGTAAAGCACATCCTGGAGGAATGCCCGGAGCTCCAGGAGGCTAGGCGGCGGCACCAAATGCCAATTAAGCTGAGTGTTCTGTTGAGTAGGATTGAGCCATCTGTGAAAAGACTGATCGAGTATTTAAAAGATATCGATGTTTATCTCCATATATAGAAAAAAGAGATATCCTAATTATTTTGTACATATATTAGTGATAAATTAAAAGCGAGAGCTAGATTAGTGTAACTATTTATTCTGTGCGTTCCGAATACTGGAGCTCCAGGTTCCTATTGTCGGCTTAATCTCCCGTAGCTTGTCTTGTGTGTATGTCCAGTCAGTTTGCCACTTGTTCATTATGTGTTGTTTTATAACATTGTTTATGTCTTGTCTAGTAATCGGATTAATGTCTTCAGTTGTTCGTCTTGTTGCTAGTTTTTGCTTCATTGTTTACGTCCGTACTTCTTGTTGTCATGTCCAGGTAACCGTACAAATATTCTGTAGATTGGAAAGTTGATTTTGTACTGTAATTCCTTTCCGACTTGTTACATGCTGTGTGAAATTTTCCTGACGGGGCTCCTTTCCATTTGAAGAGGGCCAGCAGAGCGTAGGAAGCCAATAAGCCGATAACCGAAACAAGAACGGAACTCGAAGCAACTTAAAGTAAGCAACTTTTCAGCTCTTTATGTTCGAGCAAGCATTTACCTTACACAGCAACAGGATGATTCTGTTGTACTCGGTTGGTCACTTAAATATAAAGTATAATTTAAAAAAAAAAAGGTCCGTTACGTAGGAGCTGCATAAATAAGCTTATCCCTCAAAACGTTCATAACAAATCACGCATAACTGAGAAATAAATGTAACAGTTGTCCCGGCTCTAAATATTTTTTAACAAGCTTGCGAATTCTATAAAAAAAAAAAGTATTCTGGCAAAACACCTACTTTAATTTTTTTTAAGCACATTCCGAAGGAATGTAGTAATTTAGGTTGGACCCATGAAAAAAATTTTAAAGTATGTCTTCAAATCTTAATCGATCCTACCTACTAGATACCTAAAATGACCCCTGTTAAAATAAAAATGTATTTGCTCATTACCCACTAGTTTTTTTATCCCCACGAACCTTTGTACTTTGCATTTCCCTAGCAAAGAATTGAACGAGTTCGTGAACCACTAAAATCCCTCCACCTGATGTGGTAGTTACTTCGGCCCAAATTACTATTTTACCCATTAAAGCAATTTTTGTTATATTGGTTTACACGTTAAATGCGGCTGTTGTTTAGCCAGACTAACGCTATAGGCGGTGCATGCCGCTGGGGGCATATTCAGAATTATTTGTCATATGCGGGGGCATGTACCGCTATATATATATATATATATATATATATATATATATATATATATATATATATATATAGACACACACATATACATATATATGTTACCGGCAAACTATATAATCAGGCATTCTATAGAATGCCTAAATCCAGCCGGCAATGTATGAAGTAAAGCTTATTTCATACTTTGCCTAGGCATTCTATAGAATGCCTACTGTGCTTTAGGCAAAGTATGAAAGGCAGAATTTGTAGCTTTTAGACGTAAGTACTGGCGGTGCGATTGCGGATTTATATCCATGAACATCGCGTTTGATTTGAATTAGAACAATGCCCAAAAGCGACAGCTTACGACAGGTGAGTTGCCCTGTTTGCCCTGTTGTGATTCTGTTTACGTCATCTTTTATAGTGAACTTTAGTGCTTCTTTCCTAGTTGAGAGGATTTTTTTTTTTTAACGGATTCGTGATTATTGCATCAAAATACGTTATAGTGCAAACTTTGAAGAAAATCGGTGCTGAGGACGCTTTATTTTAGTGATTTACATTGACTCTGAAAACTCAAATTCTACCGAGAGGAGATCGTTGACCGTTGATGATGCAAGGTAGGGATTGTCGGGGTTCGGTCACTGCTACTTAATAAAACTACATTTTATCATGAAAATGGTTTTATTGTGCCGACGTTTCGGCTTGAACTTCAAGCCTTCATCAGGGCGATGGGTAGATAGAGAACTATTCCTCACAAATGCGGGATCATTTCTCGCATTTGTCTCAGAGAAATGATCCCGCATTTGTGAGGAATAGTTCTCTATCTACCCATCGCCCTGATGAAGGCTTGAAGTTCAAGCCGAAACGTCGGCACAATAAAACCATTTTCATGATAAAATGTAGTTTTATTAAGTAGCAGTGACCGAACCCCGACAATCCCTACCTTGCAAATTCTACCTATTTGGCTTCTAACTATTTGGCTATTAGCGCCAAGTGTATGTAGTATACTCAATACTTTTCTTATTTTATACAATGCCAAATATGCAACAGGCATTCTATAGAATACCTAGGCAATGTGTGTAATATGATGTAGAAACTAATACATTCTACACTTTGCCTAAACCACTCAGGCATTCTATAGAATGCCCGGATTATATACTTTGCCGCTAACATATATATATATATATATATTTATATATATATATATATTTATATATATATATATATATATATATATATATATATTGCCTACATCTATGCTGGGGACTATGTCTGGTACCTTAAGGAATTTTTCAAGAGTTTGGAATTTTAACGTTTCGCATTATGCCTCATGAGATAATTGGATTAATGAATTCAATAAACGATCTTAGACATCAAATTTCCTTGAAACTGATTTCGCGTATTTGTAATACAATTTTGGCGTTCCCTCTAGGGGTTAGAATTTACTTCTATGTATTTCATACATTTCTATCTTCCCAAATTCATCTAAGCGTATACAATGTTAATTTGATATTTTTTGTATAACGTTGACTCATCGAGCTTACAAGTCGACTGACGTACATAAAAATGTATAAACCAGAGTAGGGCAAACTTTAATTAATTTCATGTCTAATGATTGAATGAATAATCGGGATGTGACTAACGATTGATGATAAATTATATTTCTCCATGACTAATGAGTGACGACTAACTGCTTTCTTGTCTAAGATTGATGTTTAATGATTAGAAGTGCTTTGTTTGATGACAACTGACTAACCTTACTCAGAGATATGATTAAATACTAAAAAAAAAGACCTTCACTTATGATTGATGATTAACTAGTTCATGAAGGAATTGCAGAGTCCAATGTATAGATAGTATGTGTAAACAAGCTGGTATTGGCCTAATATTAAAAGTATTTGACATAAGTACATGTTTATAGCAAATTTGGGTGTATCCGTTAAATAAACTCATACTGATTTTGTACATACACTTGTGCCCAACTTTGAAAATTTTTCTTAGAATGTTTCCTTCCTCTCTCCTTAGTGAGGAAACCCGCTTATAAGGTTGACCTCATGACATTTTTTGTTTCAGAACCCATCTAATAAATAAAATTCTCGTGTCACAGTTTTAGTATTTATATTCCTCCGAGAGCGGTTAACCAAATTTAATTCAACATTGAAAAGCAAAGTTTTAGGCTTATCAAAAAGTGGGATCATTGTAGTCAATGCCAAACGAACCACATCAATTTTTTCAAGTTTACTTTATGAGAGGTTAGGACTCCGAATGCGAACTCACAATTTTCGTGGATGCACGTTGGGGCTACATTAAGCTCAATTCACGGTTTGCAAGGAGCATCGTCAGTAAGCTGGACGATCTATTGAATAAGCAGAATGAATTCTTGAAGTTATTTAAATCACACATGCACAAGTTAAAAGTGACAATCACGCTATTGTCATGAATCCTGATAAAGAACCATCTGGACAGTACATTCTATGCACCTGTTGCTGATGACGTTGCTGGAATCGTGGCTGACGACTGTACCGCTATGCAAGAAATCCTGATTCGAAGAATAAATAATCTTGAGTCCATTGCTGATACCCTTCATTCATACGACGCTATCAGCCAATATTCTGGAAGGGACAAGACGGATATTGCAGAAATATTAAACCACGAGAGGTAAGGAATTATTATTTCACAACTAAATTATTTATTAGAAGTAATGTATATGGCAAAACGACGTTTGCCAGACAGCTAGTATATATATATATATATATATATATATATATATATATATACATATATATATATATATATATATATACCTATATATACATATACGAATATGAAGAGGGGACCTCCCGATAAGGTAGGCTTAACATTTAAGGTAAAATATTACATGGCCAATTGTAAATTTATTTAAGGTAAGGACAGGTACATATAAGTTTAAAACTTACATAAAAATATTGTTGTATAGGAAAGCCCCTAAAGAGTTGCGAAAAGGCACGAAACATACCACATAAAGTAGCAAATTTGACCAAAGAGTGTACTGCTTTATCAACCCCCTGCCAGAAAGAGAAACAAGAAAAAGTGGAATATTCATATAGGGACATCTTTCACCAGAATTTATATATATATATATATATATATATATATATATATATATATATATATATATATATCAGTCTGTTCGCTCTCTCATAGGCTAAAAAATGAAGCGACGTTGATAAAATTTGTCCTGTTTAGCTGTCCTTATTCTTTGCTCGTAAGCTTTATAATCGACTAAATATATGGATCAATTTACTTAAGAAGTTTCGAAATTTTTATTTATTTTGTACGTAATTGGATTAAGCGTCTACAATACGTAATTATATTTCGCAGTTTACAATTGATTTTTCTACTTTCATTACATCTCCTAGTGTGGAGTGGTGAAAAAAAAATCCTAATTTTTAAGACTAATAAATGAAAAGGCTAAATAGATATATTATTTGGGGGTAATAAATGAATAATTAACGGTGGTTCAATTTTGTGCATGAATATATATATATATATATATATATATATATACATATATATATATATATATATATATATATATATATATATATATATATATATAATGGTCCGATTTGTTGAAACTTGGTACAAACATACTTCGTCTAATATGAAATGTCAAGTTTGTTATCTCATTCGAGACGGATTACAAAACCGTGTGTGCAATTGATTTCCGAGGGTGTAAGACGGTCTGTACGCCGCACGATTGGGTCAAACGACTTTTCGTGTTTCGAAAAAGGCTACAGCCTCCAAAGCTTAACCGATTACGTGAAAAGATGTCTATAACCATCCACCAGGAATAGAATTTTAATACATTGCTAAGTTTGTGTGGCTTCTAATTTTTTACATTAAAGGTTTTTAATGCCAGTGCCAAGAAAAAGGTCTCCCGTCCCCAATATTATTGCCGAATCCTTCGCACAATAGCTGTATTCTCCCTGCATATTGGATTATTTTATCGCAAATCGCCAAATTGGTAAGGAATCAAAATTCCCAATAAAGAAATAGGCCCTCACTTACCGGTGTCCATATGCAGAGTGAGTTGTAGAAGGTTGATTCTAATTACTGGCGCTAGACATCGCTGCTTGCAAACCGCGAATTTTAAATATGGAGTCTGGCGGGCTTATTTGAATACCGAACATGGATTATAAATTTCATATTTTAAAGTTAACATCGGGTAACCAATTATGATTGAAATGTATAGAAAATCTTATTTAGTTACCTCATCATTATTCAAGGCTATCTTGAGGTTTTCGAAAATTGAATTAAATAATGTATATTTACAAAAGATTTCAGGTTTCTGAAAATTGTTTAAATGTCACATCAAAAAGTGTTCACTATTCCCCAGATTTCAAGTGATTTAGTACCATTACTGCAATTGGGGTCTCCCGTGGTCTAGTGGCTAGCGCGCTGGATTCATAAGCGGGAGATGGTGGGTTCGATCCCCACCGGCGACAAGAATTTTCTCATCTCAGGGCTCGCTGAGAAATTTTCTGGTTGCACCCTGGAGGCCCGGCGCTAATGGCCAAGATTTGTCGATGCGCCGTAAAAAAAAAAAAAAAAAAAAAAAAAAAAAATTACTGCAATTAAAATAATGATAACAAAAATGTAGTTACTGAGCTTCCGCTCTATAAAAAAGTCCCGAAACAACAACACTTTTTACTGTTCATCAATCCTACCTGCTAGATACCGAAAATAAGTGTATGTATATACAGTGACTCACAAAACCGTTGCAATGATATGTAAGTTAAATTATAATATAGAAAAAAAGAAATTAAACCACTATAATATTTACTACTCCGGGCCAAAATAATTTGATTGGGACTAGGTCTAATTCTAGAAGGATCTTGGGGGGATTAGTCAATGTTAGCACTCTCAGGGGTAGGATTTCCGTTTTTGGTTTATTGCAACAGTTTTGTGGCGGATGTTTTGGAGTGAAGTTCACGTTGTAATGTGTCAAGTTAACTATTTAAAATAGTTACTACCAAGCAGAACATACATAACAAATGATATTTAAGCTAGATAAATTAAAAAAATGAGGATGAACTCAATTTTCTCTGACATAAACAACAGTATTAAGCTTTTGATCAATGAAGGCCTTTCAATGAGACAACTTGCTACTCGAGTTGGTTTGAATGGTTTTATGGTAAGTAGATATGTTATAAAGAAGGCTCTTTATTGTTCGAAACATGTTGGAGGTCAACCAAGAAAATTTTCAGAAAGAAACAGCAAGTTACTGGTTCGACTGATTTGGATGGGCGAGGAAGACACCCCTGTACAAGGCCAAAATAAACTTAGATCCGACATGGGGTTTCATGTCAGTGGTGGAATTATTCAAAGAACACTAAATAGTCATGGTTATGTGGCAAGGGTAAAGGTAAAAAAAAAAAACATAGCATAAGAAACACTACGACTGCAATTTTGTGGTAATCATGAAAATTGGACAACTGCTGACTGGAGAAGAGTTAAGAGGTCAGACAAAACAAAAATGAACCCTTTTGGGACTGATGGACAATGCTGCCTTTGGAAAACAAAACTGGCTCTTCCATTACTAACGGGAATTCCATTCCACTCAGAAGTTTGGTGGTAGGACTCAAATGGTCTGGGGTGCATAAAGAGCCAAAATGTTGAACGGATTGCTAGAATATGAGGGGAAATGACCCCTGAGAAATAGCCAAGCATTTTCCAATGATCTCTACTGACAAATTCCAATATGGAGATTGCACAAAAGCAAACTAACGAATATGAAAATCGCCACTTTTCAGAGTGGAAAAATATTCATTCATAACTTTTTTTTGGACGGTCAAATATTCGGCAGATTGGACCTTTTGATAGTGGAATACTTTCCCTTTAATAGAGTGAAGTCAGATTCAAGAATTTGCCGCACATAAGTCCAGCAGAAATTAGTAAAGATTGACAATGAAAGATGCATTTTTTCATATTAGTTAGTTTGCTTTTGTATCGACGATATTATATTTTAATAGGATAATGATCCAAAGCATATTGTAAAAATAAGTGGAATGGTTTGAAAATTATTCAATCAACTTGTTAGATTGGCCCCTCAAGCTCCTAATATAGATATAATTGAGTAATTTTCGTTCTATAAAAAACAAAATTTATCCAAGTGCGCAAATACATCATAATCGATTGAAAAATTGTGAGCGAAACGAATTGATATAGAACAATATCCCGTCATTATTTTCAAACAATCCATTGAAAAGTATTCCAAATATAATTCCGATCATAATTAAAGGCAAAGGAAGCCATGGAAAGTACTAAATTATAAGGTTTTTAATAGTTTTAACTCAGTCACAAAAGTTTTGCAATCAGTTCAATTTTTAAAGTTTTTCAGAATTTATTTTTATGCTTCAATAAAATTATTATTATGTTAATTTCTAATAATTAAGTAATTGTTAAAACCGTATCTATTTGTTTCATTACCCAACACAAAATTCTAACAGCAAGGAATTCAAATTTCGAAAGCAAGAGCTATCATTGCAACAGTTTTGTAAGTCACGGTATATATATATACACATTTTTTAGCCTATGAGAGATGACCCAATATATTTTTCACTTCTTCGTATTTCTTTCTATGGCAGAGAGTCCATAGAGAACACCATTCCTTTTGTTCAACTACTTTACTATAAAATCTTTGCTCGACATGTTTCTTGCTTTTTTCGCACCTCATCAGGGGCTTTCCTTGTAAGGAAGTCCTCTCGTCATGTTCTCATTTGGGAGTCATGCCAGTATGCCTGACTCGCACATGAGAACCTAGCATATTACAATTATTATATCCTCAAATAATAAGGGTTTTCAAATACATTAGTGTTCGCTTCTATCTGAATTCTCCAATCCGTCTATACCACACACACATATATATATATATATATATATATATATATATATATATATATATATATATATATATATATATATATATATAATATGAGGATATAATACGACTAAACGAATACAATATTATGAAGAACAAATAGCAGTTATCTGAGTGTATTTTTTTTTTTTACGGCGCATCTACTTCTAGGTCATTAGCGCCGACTTATCTGAGTGTATTTTTCAGAAATAAAACGGCCAATCCCCCTATTGAATGTGTGACAAATCATTTTGTAATTTTTTACTTTCTTCTTCAATAAAAGGCCTGTCAAATCATGCTCTTTTTTCATAGAATTTTTTCGGCTTTAACATAAATGGTTTAAGTGAGATTAGGAAAAGTGTATGTAAATATATATATATATATATATATATATATATATATATATATATATATATATGTGTGTGTGTGTGTGTGTGTAAATTCGCGTCACTGTTTCGCGGTTTTTTTTCTGTTAATGATGAAAAGTGTAATTCTGTTGTGTCTCAATTCTTATGAATATTGATAATGTGGATCTATCTGACCTATTTAAGAAATTTTTTGAGTTGGCCATTTTATATTGGTTCAATAATGCTTTGAGTTTTTCCGCTCCCGAACTAGTTTCCACTAATGATACAGAAGGCATTTTTATTTGCACAGGCTTCCTTTTCGGGATTGCATCACCAGGGCCGGAGGACATTATAAACTAATGAGCTTGCATATCTCTATCTATTTCATGAAGTTTTTTATGCACCTTGTAATTTTTCTTTAATGTACCTCTTAGGTAGATAAGAAGGTAAGTATGTGTTTCCTGGACATACCTTGGAACACCAGGTACTGCGCATAGGGGAAAGGTGCAAAACAATATTTCCCCAAAATAGTGTTTTATTCAGAAGCCATCTATCATTAATGTACAAAAAAAATGCAAATTAAGGCGATTTTACAATGAATAATAAATAAGGCAGCCCCTTTCAAGGGGTTATTCTTAAATGAAGTGCTTTATACACGCTGGGATTTAAACAGCGGCTTCAATAAACACATTTGAACATAATTACAAAAGGGCAGTTACTTTTGTGGGGTTTAATTATCAGGAAACATAAAAATAAACGTTGCCTATGATAGACTGCAATACACTGCGTGCAACCGTAAGAGTGAATGAGAGCACCGCGCAGTTGTGGTTGTTCCCAGCGCACTCATTAGTTAATGCTCACCGAATATTGTGCAGCTGTCCCGGTTTAAATGGAAGCGTAATTAAAACTGTCATTTAGTATTAGAATAAAAACAATTTAGTTTTTTTTTCATGTTATACCCCTTAAAAATGTCTGCCTTATTTATTATTCATTGTACAATTGTCTTCATTTTACATTAAAGATACTTGGCTTCTAAATAAATTTCTATTTGAGGGAAACATTTTTTTGCACCATTCCCCAACCCGCAGTACCTGGTGTACATTGCAGCAAAATTTCAAGGTGCATAAAACACATCATGAAACGTGCGGTTGGTTACTGGCTCTTTGACTAATAGTCTAGTAACTTTATAAATAGAACCTTATTTTCCTGTTATAGACACTATTTTCTATCCAGGAAATACTCTCTATTTTATGTCGATGACTTCCTCGATAAACGAGGTGTTCTGAAGCGTGAAATGTCCAATGTCTACTCAGCAATATGTTGTAGTATTTAAAAAATGACTAAAACTTCTTTTAATGTCATTCCCAAAAAGCGGGTTGTCTTTGAATAGCCTCATTTCTGTTTAAATATTGCTATAAACTTTCCCCATACGAGAAAATACAATTTACTGCTGTAATTCAGCAATTTGCAAAGCTAATGTTTGAAAGAGTTTCAGCCCGTGAGAATGTCTTGACGGGACTTTGCCTTATTAAACAAGGTCTGAAAGAACTTGTTATGAGCCCCATATGGGATTTTAAATAATCTTATTAATAAGCTTATGTCACAAGTCTTTATGTAAATAATGTTTCATGCTCTTCTCGTTTCATATCATTATTAAGAATGGTTTTCATACAATTTGTTATTATAATAAAATTCAATTTTCCAGAATATGATAAATATGATAAATTCGGTTAATGGTAATTTTTCCATACGTATTAATTCCGATTATAATTGGTTTTATGAATTAGCTCACTTATGTAGTATTTTACTTAAATTGGCATAAAATTCTCGTTTTTATTTTACTAATTTTTATAGTGACATTTCTCCATCCTTCCTTAGGCAGGAAATCGCCTCAATATATATATATATATATATATATATATATATATATATATATATATATATATGTGTGTGTATATATATGCCTATGTATACAGTAAATCGGTACGCTAATGCCAAACATTTCAAAAATAAGAGGATCAATTTAAAAATAATTACAGGAAAAAAAGGTATGATATCAATTCGGGTTAATTTAAGGTATATATTTTATATAAATTGAGTTTCTGAAAGTGATTGAGTATTGTTTCTTTGTATGGACTACCTTCAGTCAGAAAGTCGCGAGGAATGGAGTGCCTCAGGGAGGTGTATTGGGAACAACACTAATTAATATCGCTATTAACACTTTCGTTATCCAGGGAGTAAAGTATAAATAAAATCAAGCCCAATCAGAACGAATTAAATTGAATTATTAAACTAATATTAAGCTTCACTCAGCAATCATTTTCAAGCCTAGGAATAGGAATTGACTCGCTACGCCGAGTTTGGAATAATAATATTATTATATTAGCCGGCGGCATGTAATAAAATATATATATTTTTATATATATATATATACATATATAGACACACACATATACATATATTTTGCCTACATCTATGTTGGGAACTACGTCTGGTACCGAAAGGACTTTTTCAAGAGTTTGGCATTTTAACGTTTCGCATTATGCCTCATTAGATAATTGGATTAATGAATTTAATAAACGATCTTAGACATCAAATTTTCTTGAAACTGATTTCGTATATTTTTAATACAATTTTGACGTTTTCTCTAGTGATTAGTATTTACTTCTATGTATTTCATACATTTCTATCTTCCCAAATTCATCTAAGCGTATACAATGTTAATTTGATATTTTTTGTATAACGTTGACTCGTCGAGCTAACAATTCGACTTACGTACATATTAATGTACAAACCAGAGTAGGCCAAACTGTGATTAATTTCATGACTAATGATTGAATGAGTAATCGGGATGAGACTAACGATTGTGATTGATCAATCATATTTCTCCATGACTAATGAATGCCGACTAACTGCTTTCTAGCCTATGATTGACGATTAAACGCGCTTTAAATCATGATTACTGACTAACCTTACTCAGATTAATGATTAAATTCTAAAAAAAGATCTTGATTTATGATTACAGGTTCATGAAGGAATTCCAGAGCCCATTGTATAGATAGTCTGTGTAAACAAGTTGGTATTGGCATAATACTATAAGTATTTACAACGTTAGTCATGTCAATCATTAGTACAGACTATCAATGATTGATGACTAACTTCAATATGATTAATATGACCAATGATTAATGATTAGCTGAAGTTGTGATTAGCATATTTTGTCCTATGATTGATTTGTCATAAGTAAAATTTAATCAATTAGTCAATCATTTAGTTGATTTGTGCCCTACTCTGATACAATCACAACATAGAAGCTCATACTGAGTTTGTACATACGCTTGTGCATGTCGTGGTTCAGTAACTTCATTATCTCCTATGTTTATTCGAATATTTTTCTAATTTTTTTAGAGTGTTTTCTCCCTCTTTCCATAGGGAGGAAACCCGCTTTTTAGGTCGACCTCATGAAGGTATCCAAAAGTGCCTATGAAAAGATTTTTTTTGTTTCAGAACCCATCTAAAATAAAAAATTCTCGTGTCACAGTTTTAGTATTTATATTCCTCCGAAACCACTTAAGCGAATTTAATTCAACATTCAAAAGAAAAGGTTTAAGTTTATCGCAAAGTGGGATCATTGTTGTCAATGCTTAACGAACCACATCATTTTTTTTTTTAAATTTACTTTATGGGAGGTTAGGACACCGAATGCGCACTCGTCGATCGTGCGGATGCACGTTGGGACAACATTAACCTCAATTCACGGTTTGCCAGGCGCATCGCCAGTAAGCTGGACAATCTATTGAATGAGCAGAATGAAATCTTGAAATTATTTAAATCACACATGCACAAGTTAAAAAGTGGCAATCACGCTATTGTCATGAATCCTGATAAAAAACCATCTGGACAGTACATTCAATGCACCTGTTGCTGGAATCGTGATTGGCGAATGTGCAGCTACGCGCGAAATCCTCATTCGAAGAAGAAATAATAATCTTGAGTCCATTTCTGATACCCTTCATTCATACGACGCTATCAGCCAATATTCTGGAAGGGACAAGACGGATATTGCAGAAATATTAAACCACGAGAGGTAAGGGATTATTATTTCACTACCAAAATATTCATTAGAGATAATTTATGTGGCAAAACGAGTTTTGCCGGATCAGGTAGTGTATATTTATATATATATATATATATATATATATATATATATATATATATATACATATATATATATACATATACATATACGAACATGACGAGAAGACTTCCCAATGAGGTAGGATTTTTTTTTTTTTTTTTTTTTTTTTTTTTACAGAAGTATTACATTCTACAATTATGTGTATTTTGTAATTTGATATAAATAGCTTGACCACGCCTCAGGTGCCACCAGTTGTCAGCCGAATTCCTTCCTTAGGAAGGATTCTAGGATGACCTGGAGTCACCGTACATCATCCAACCACACCCTGCGACTAGCAGGGAGGAATAGGTAGGATTAACATTAAAGATAAAATAGTAAATTAATAGGTAAGGATAGGTGTATATTAGTGTAAAAAATATAAGTTTAAGATTTACAACAAAAAATTGTTGTATAGGTAAGCCCCTGAAGAGGTGCGAATAGGCACGAAACATGTCGGGTGAAACATACCAAATAGAGTAGTAAATATGACCAAAGAGTGTACTGCTTTATCGACCCCCTGCCAGAAGAAGAAACAAGAAAAAGTGAAATATTCATATATAGTCATCTTTCACAAGAATTTATATATATATATATATATATATATATATATATATATATATATAATTATATATATATATATATATATATATATATATATATATATAAATATATATATATATATATATATATATATATATATATATATATATATATATAAAATTTGTCCTGTTTAGCTGTCCTTATTCTTTGCTCGTAAGCTTTATAATCGACTAAATATATGGATCAATTTACTTAAGAATTTACTTTACATTTGATTTTTCTACTGTCATTACATCTCCTAGTATGCCCTTCCGAGAAATTAATTGGGGGTAATAAATGAATAATATCAGTAGTTGGATTGTATGGTTAACCTCGTGACGCAGTACGCTAGTGTCTAATAGAAAATTTTAGAACACATAGATCACGAAATTAACGGTGGTTCAATTTTGTACTTGCATATATATATATATATATATATATATATATATATATATATATAAAAAATATTACATGGTCCAATGTAAATTTATAGGTAAGCATAGGTGTATATTAGTGTAAAAAATATTAAGTTTAAGATTTACAAAAAAATATTGTTGTATAGGAAAGCCACTGAAGAGGTGCGAAAATGCGCGAAACCTACCACAAGTAGCAAATGTGCCCAAAGAGTGTACGGCTTTATAGACCCCCTACCAGGAACAGAAACAAGACGAAGTGGAATATTTTTATCGGGTCATCTTTTACAAGAATTTATATATATATATATATATATATATATATATATATATATATATATATATATATATATGTCTGTTCGCTCTCTCATAGGCTAAAAAATGGAGCGACGTTGATAAAATTTCTCCTGTTTAGCTGTCCTTATTCTTTGCTCGTAAGCTTTATAATCGAATAAATATATGGATCAATTTACTTAAGAAGTTTCGAAATTTTTATTTATTTTGTACGTAATTGGATTATGCATCTACAATACGTAATTATATTTCGCTCTTTACAATTGTTTTTTCTACTGTCATTACATCTCCTTGTATGCCCTTCCGGGAAATTAATTGGTATTTTTTAGGACTGATAAATAAAAAGGCTAAAGAAAAATATTGATTGGGGGTAATAAATGAATAATATCAGTAGTAGGATTGTATGGTTGACCTCGTGACGCAGTCCGCTAGTGTCTAATAGAAAATTACAGAACACATAGGTCACGAAATTAACGGTGGTTCTATTTTGTATTTATGTATGTATATATGTATGTATATATATATATATATATATATATACATATACATATATATGCATTATATTATAATGGTCTGATTTTGATGAAACTTGGTACAAACATACTTTGTATAATATGAAATGTCAAGTTTGTTATCTCATTCGAGACGGATTACAAAACCGTGTGTGCAATTGATTTCCGAGGGTGTAAGACGGTCTGTACGCCGCACAATGGGGCCAAACGACTTTTCGTGTTTCGAAAAAGGCTCCAGCCTCTAAATCTTAACTGATTTGAATGCATTTTTTTTTTAAATGAAAGCTAATAAAATTCAGAAAAACTTTATCAATTCACATTTTTGCTTTTTGCTTCCCTTTTTTATTAAATTACGTGAAAAAATGTTTATAACCATCCAATGCTTCTAACCTTGTAGCTACCCTTCTTATAAATAATTTTAAAATATGAATACTAATGGTTCTGTTATATTAGTGACAGTTAGAAATTAACTGTTACACTAAAATGTATTTTTTTCTGACTGATATACATTCAAAGATTGATTGGACTCTCAACTCCTCTTTCATACCGCTAACGTTCAACCAAATCGAAGGTTTCTATGCTTGTTAGGTGGTATTTCTTAAATGAATCACTCATTTTCGCTTCACTAAGAGGTCATTACTGACGAGCTGAGACTAAATTGGATCGGTTTGGGTCGGGACCAATGTAGGCACCCACGTCGGCAGTTCTTGGTCACACGAAATCGGATCGGGAGAAATACGGGTCCATTGTAGGTGCCCAAGGACCTTCTAGGATAAACTGAGGGTGCTCACTGGTATGTGATTGGGTGAATGGTCGGCTACCATTATTAGTCCACCACGAATTGAATTTGGGTCTATTTCGGAAACCCACATAAATACTCATGGATATGAATCCACCATTCTATCTTGTTTCTGCGTTTCATGGAAGCTCAAACTGGTGCTCTCATCGAGAGGGTTGAATCTCCCTCTCGATGAGAGCACCAGTTGTCATGTCTTGGACGTTTTTGGAATGATTCACTACATAATGTTCATATTGCATACCCTCCACTTTCTTCAGTCCTTTGTATGCCTTCCAGCAATCCGAAAAAATTGTTCTTTCAGGCCTGACTGCCGTCTTAATGCAGAAAGTCAACATTTTAGCAGTTCTAAATGGGTATTCCTGATTGTCTTCAGTCCTGATATGGACACAACTGAAATATATTTATTTTGTTTGAGTCAAGATCACAAATGATACCATAACAAAATTAGGAAATAAGGTTATTAAAACAAGTGTTCACTTATTTTATAGAGTCCAATTTATTTTATTTAGTTAAAAAAATCACCTCTTTTCCGAAAGAGACCCTAGAATTTTAATACAATACTAAGTTTGTGTGGCTTCGTCGTGTTTGTAGCATAGTTAGCTTGTAGCGGTTTTCTTTTTATTATTATTGCCGAATCGTTCGCACAATAGCTGTATTCTCCCTGCATATTGGATTGTTTTATCGCAAATTTCCAAATTAGATGGAATCGAAATTCCCAGTCACAAATCACATTAAGAAATAGATCCTCAGTTGCCAGTGTCCATATGCAGAGTGAGTTGTAGAAGGTTGCTTCTAATCACTGGCGCTAGACATCGCTGCTTGTAAACCGCGAATTTTAAATATGGAGTCTGGCGGGCTTATTTGAATACCGGACATGGATTATAAATTACTTATTTTAAAATTAACATGTCCCACAGGGATATGTACTGAGCACTACTTTATTTAAAATAGGAATAGATAACCTTAATGATTATGTACATAATGTGTCTTACTGTCTGTTTGTCGACGACCTCCTCATTTACCACAAATCAACATCCTTCCATATCGCAGAAAATACAATTCAAAACACAATATATCCCTTGAAAAATTGGAGTAGAGCTAATGGTCTAATGTTCTCTATTGAAAAGACAAAATCCATAGTATTTACAAGGAGAAGACAACAACCAATGCCCCAAATTACACTTAACCAAATGATAATACCTAACACTACAACACTAAAATCCATAGTATTTACAAGGAGAAGACAACAACCAATGCCCCAAATTACACTTAACCAAACGATAATACCTAACACTACAACACTAAAATCCATAGTATTTATAAGGAGAAGACAACAACCAATGCACCAAATTACACTTAACCAAACGATAATACCTAACACTACAACACTAAAATCCATAGTATTTACAAGGAGAAGACAACAACCAATGCCCCAAATTACACTTAACCAAACGATAATACCTAACACTACAACACTAAAATCCATAGTATTTACAAGGAGAAGACAACAACCAATGCCCCAAATTGCACTTAACCAAACGATAATACCTAACACTACAACACTAAAATCCATAGTATTTACAAGGAGAAGACAACAACCAATGCCCCAAATTACACTTAACCAAACGATAATACCTAACACTACAACACTAAAATCCATAGTATTTACAAGGAGAAGACAACAACCAATGCCCCAAATTACACTTAACCAAACGATAATACCTAACACTACAACACTAAAATCCATAGTATTTACAAGGAGAAGACAACAACCAATGCCCCAAAATGCACTTAACCAAACGATAATACCTAACACTACAACACTAAAATCCATAGTATTTACAAGGAGAAGACAACAACCAATGCCCCAAATTGCACTTAACCAAACGATAATACCTAACACTACAACACTAAAATCCATAGTATTTACAAGGAGAAGACAACAACCAATGCCCCAAATTACACTTAAACAAACGATAATACCTAACACTAAAATTCATAGTATTTACAAGGAGAAGACAACAACCAATGCCCCAAATTACACTTAACCAAACGATAATACCTAACACTAAAATTTCTTGGCGTCATATTTGACCAAAAACTGACTTGGCTCCCACACATTAAAGCAACGGCAGATAAATGTAAGAAGTCACTAAACACCCTAAAAATAATAAGTACCACAAAATGGGGAGCAGACAGGAAAACTATGCTTATGTTTTATCGCTCCTTTATAAGATCTGTACTAGATTATGGATGTGTGGCTTATGGATCAGCAAGATGTGGTGCTTTGAAAATCCTAGACACCATACACAACACAGGCCTTTTTCTCTCAATAGGAGTAGTCCTAGTGTTAGTTTGTATGCAGAAACAGGCGAACCTCCTTTATATATCCGTAGAGATATCCTTGTAACTTCCCTGATGCATAAATACAAAGCACTAGGCTACTCTCCGTGTCATCAAATAAGCATTGACAACACACTTGCCGAAATATACTCAAGACCACCACAGGCACAAAGACCATTCAGTATTAGATACAGAGAAATACAACATATTTCAAATTATTTAAATTCCGAAATACTAACATGCGGCACACTACAAAAACCTCCCTGGCTTTTAAAAAATATATTTATTGACACAACATTAGCAACATATAATAAGAGTGATCCAACATCAAAATTAATCTATAAAAAGAATTATGAAGCTTTCATTATTGAAAATGTCGGAAAACTCTTTATCTATACTGATAGCCCTAAATCAGATAAAGGTGTGGGAGCTGCAGCTGTAATAGATGATCAAATTATATCCAAGAAGATTAGCGATAACTCCAGTATCTTTACAGCTGAACTCCATGGCATCCTCATCGGTCTGAAAAACATACCCGAAACTGACTACAGAGACATAATACTCTTTACTGACTCTTTAAGCGCACTGAAAGCACTTACAGACAGATATACAACCCATCCACTACTGACAGAAATTTTAAATAAGACACAAACCTACTGGCTACCTGGACATGAAGAACTCGGAAAAAGTTCAATTGCCGATTATCACGCAAAAAATGCTGTCTGACTTATGACTTATAACGTACCACAAATAACTGCCAGAGACTTAACAACAGCTACTAGATCTACCATAAAACGTCATTGGCAATACTTATGGACACAACTAACTGACAATAAACTTCGGACCATAAAAAATACAGTTGAGGAATGGCCATCCAGTCTTCGCGACAATAAACGAGAAGAAGTTGTCCTCGCTCGTTTACGAATTGGACATACTCGAATCACCCACGAATTTCTTATGACAAGACGCCACAAACCAATATGCAACATAAGTAACACAGAACTTACGATTGAACATTTACTGACTGACTGCCAGAGAAGAGGCAATTACAACATCCCGCATGATATGCAGGAACTCCTAGGCAATGATAGCCAGTACATCAACACTACACTGACCTACCTCAAGAATACAGGACTATACAACCTTATTTGATGAACGTCTGCAATGTTGGCTTATAAGATATTATATTCCCATTGATACTAAGCACTATTTATAGGTGAACCATAAGTCTAAACCATTACATGACCACACACACTTCCAACACCAATAACCATGCTGATTTCATGGGATAGCTAAGTTCAGAGGATACTGTTCTTTGTGTTGTCGCCATTGAAGCGGGACACAAAAAATAAATAAAATTAACCTCGGGTAACCATTCAAGGTTATCTTGAGGTTTTCGAAAATTGAATTAAACAATATATATTTACAAAATATTTCAGGGTTCTGAAAATTATTTAAATATCATATCACTATTCCCCAGATTTCAAGTGATTTAGTACCATTAATGAACTTAATATAATGATAAAAAAAAAATATAGTTATTGAGCTTACGCTCTATAAAAAAGTTCCGAAACAACAACACTTTCTACTGTTCATCGATCCTACCTGCTAGATACCGAAAATAAGTATATATATATATATATATATATATATATATATATATATATATATATATATATATATTAATTCTTCTGAAAAATTACCCAATATATTTTTCACTTCTTCGTATTTCTTTTTATGGAAGAGTCCATAAGGCACACCATTCCTTCTGTTCAATTATTTCATTTAAAATCTTTGCCCGATATGTTTCATGCTTTATTCGCACCTCATCAGAGGCTTTCCTTGTAAGGAAGTCCTCTCATCCTGTTCTCATTTAGGTGTCATGCCACTAAGCCTGACTCGCAAATGAGAAACTAGCATTTTAAAATGGGCAATATTAAAAATGACACATATTATTATATCCTCAAATAATAAGGGTTTTCAAATACATTTGTGTACGCTTCTATCTGAATTCTCTAAACCGTTTATACCACGATATATATATATATATATATATATATATATATATATATATTATAGTAGGAGGAAAATCCATCATGGACACCTGGCGAGGAGAAAACCAGGTAGTGTCGGACTCCAACCGACTAAAAACACCCCCCCCCCTTGTTCTTCGCGATCATGATGGAAACCGCTCATGCATTACTTCATATATGTATATATATATATATATATATATATATATATATATATATATATACATATACGTATTTTCTTGCTAGGCGGAAGGTCAAAAAATAAAAACTTCACCACATAGTTTCACCAACTTTATTGTGTCCCTATATGTTTCATACCTTTTTTGGAGGTTCTTCTAGACATGGCCGTACTGGTGGAAGGTTATCTTCCTAAGATTGAGGCTGTAAGTTTTATATAAGTAACTATAACTGAGGCACCAAAAAAATGAATCATGTAGGGGCGCAATGAAGTTGGTGAAACTGAGTGGTGAAGTTTTTATTTTTTACCTTCCGCCTAGCAAGAAGATACGAAGATTAAGAAAAAAGTCAGTTGAAGAATAATATATATATATATATATATATATATATATATATATATATATATATATATATATATATATATATATATATATATGAAAAATACTTTAGAGGACTTTAGAAACGTACACTTATTGAGGATATAATACGACTAAACGAATACAATATTATGAAGAAAAAATAGCAGTTACCTGAGTGTATTTTTAGAAACATAGCGGCCAATTGAAAGTGTGACTTAAAGCATTGTGTAATTCTTGACTTTCTTCTTCAATAAGAGGCCTGGTAACAGAAGGTTGTTTTTTTCCTATATTCAAACGTTCCAAAATAAATCCTTTGGTCAAAAGAGCGAACAATATTAATGTGGAAATATTTAACTTTTTAATAAATTGGAAGCTGACGTTCTTTGTTCAGTGGTTATACCAATTGTTGCGATGGCCTTGTAAATAAATACATTTATTTATCTTGATATAAATTTTAAAGTAACTAGGTTTTACTGTCACACATCATGCTCTTTTTTCAAGTTTTTCAGCTGTAACATAAATGGTTTAAATCAGATTAGGAAAAGTGTATGTATATATATATATATATATATATATATATATATATATATATGTGTGTGTGTGTGTGTGTGTGTGTGTGCAAATTCGCGTCACTGTTTCTCGGTTTTTTTTCCGTTAAGGATGTAAAGTGTGATTCTGTTGTGTCTCAAATCTTATGAATATTGATAATCTGGATCTATCTGACCTATTTAAATAATTTTGCCATTTTATGTTGGTTCAATAATGCTTTGAAAGTTTTCCCGCTCCCTAACTAGTTTCCACTTATGCTTGAGAGAGGCATTTTTAGCGCGGTTACTCCCTACCTCCATAGGGAGAACCCGCTTATGAGGTTGACCTCACGACGCAATCCGGAAGTGCCGATTAGAATTTTTCTCGTTTCAGACCCCATAGATCACGAAAATATACGTGGTTGAAATTTGTATATATATATAAAGATTAGAGAGCGAACAGACAAGCGTATATATATATGCTTGTCTGTTCGCTCTCTAGCAAGCTCAAAAATGGTCCGATTTTGATGACATTTGGTACAAAAATCTGTCATCTAACTTGAAAGGTCAAGTTCGTTAACCAGCTGAATCCGCCCACTGGAAGATAGTGTTTGGGGCGAAATTACACCACTTTATTTATTGGGCCCGACATATTTCGTGCATCTTTTCTACGCACCTCGTATATATATATATATATATATATATATATATATATATATATATATATATACATATATGAAAAATACTTCAGACAAGTTTAGAAGCGTAGACTTATTAAAGAATATAATACGACTAAACGAATACAACATTATGAAGAAAAAATAGCAGTTATCTGAGTGTATTTTTAGATACATAGCGGCCAATTGAAAGTGTGGCATAAAGCAATGTGTAATTCTTGACTTTTTTCTTCAATAAGAGGTCTGGTAAACAGAAGTTTGTTTTTTTCCTATGTTGCAACGTTCCAAAAAAAAATGAAAAATCGTTTGGTCAAAATACCGAACCGAATATTAATGCGGAAATATTTAACTTTTTAATTAATTGTAGACTAACGTTCCTTTGTTCAGAGGTTATACCAATTGTTGCGATGGCCTTGTAAATAAATACATTTATTTATCTTGATATAAATTTTAAAGTAACTAGGTCTTACTGTCACTCTTTTTTCATAATAATTTTTTAGCTTCATCATAAATGGTTTAAATCAGATTAGGAAAAGTGTATGTAAATATATTTATTGGGCCCGACATATTTCGTGCATCTTTTCTACGCACCTCGTATATATATATATATATATATATATATATATATATATATATATATATATATATATACATATATGAAAAATACTTCAGACAAGTTTAGAAGCGTAGACTTTTTAAAGAATATAATACGACTAAACGAATACAATATTATGAAGAAAAAATAGTAGTTATCTGAGTGTATTTTTAGAAACATAGCGGCCAATTGAAAGTGTGGCATAAAGCAATGTGTAATTCTTGACTTTTTTCTTTAATAAGAGGTCTGGTAAACAGAAGTTTGTTTTTTTCCTATGTTGCAAAATACCGAACCTAATATTAATGCGGAAATATTTAACTTTTTAATAAATTGTAGACTAACGTTCCTTTGTTCAGAGGTTATACCAATTGTTGCGATGGCCTTGTAAATAAATACATTTATTTATCTTGATATAAATTTTAAAGTAACTAGGTATTACTGTCACTCTTTTTTCATAATAATTTTTTAGTTTCATCATAAATGGTTTAAATCAGATTAGGAAAAGTGTATGTATATATATATATATATATATATATATATATATATATGTGTGTGTGTGTGTGTGTGTGTGTAAATTCGCGTGACTGTTTCGCGTTTTTTTTCCCCGGTAATGATGAAAAGTATAATTCTGGTGTGCCTCAATTCTTATGAATATTGATAGTGTGGATCTATCTGACCTATTTAAGAAATTTTTTGAGTTGGCCATTTTATATTGGTTCAATAATGTTTTGAAAGTTTTCCCGCTCCCGAACTAGTTTCCACTTATGATACAGAAGGCATTTTAATTTGCACGGGTTAACTTTTCGTGATTGGATCACCAGGGCCGGAGGACATCTCTATCTACAGTAGAACAGGAATAATTCAAACCCCAAGGGACTGATAAAAAATTTCGAATAATCTAAAATTTGAATTACAAAACTTTTTGAAAATAAAGGGCTAAAAAATCGAACTTCATATTTTTAAACAGTTTTCAATTAAAACACAAAAGATTACATAAATTTTATTTATAGAAACACAAAAATTGCAAGTAATAAATAACTTTCCAAAAAAGTAAAAATATGTCTATTGTTTTTGAAAGAAGTCTGAAATTTTTGTTTGCTTCTTTGATTGTACCTAGGAGATCACAATATTCTAAAACATTTAATGCTTCTGCGAATCTCTTTGAGACCATTGGCGATTATTTCGACTTCAGTTAAGTCACCGTACATTGCGACATCTTAATTATTGAAATCTTCATAGGGTATCCGACAAACTGGAACGACGTCTCATCCGTCCACTGGTTGTAAATCGTCAACAGAATCTAGGCGACTTATTCCACTTTCGTTTGATTTTAAAAATCCTGCTTTTTGACAGGATTTAAGATCGGCCGCCTCTGTCTCCATTTCACATTGGAGGTTCAGACTCGTAAAAAATTCGAATTATCCAACATTTTATTCGAATTAACCACGATTGTTTGACATTGTTATGGAAATTCGAACTATCCATTTTTGATGTTTGTTTTTTTAACGGCGCATCGACAAATCTGGGCCATTAGCGCCGACATCCAGGGTGGAGGGAGAAATTTTCTCAAGGAGCCCTGAGATGAGAAAATTCCCCCATCTCCCGCGTATGAATCTAAGGCAGTAGACTTAAGGAGACCCCTCTATCTATTTAGTCTAGTTACTTTAAAGACCGAACCTTTATTTTTCCGTTAAAGACACTTTTTCCTATCCAGTAAATTCTATCTATTTCATGTTGATGACTTCCCCGATAAACGAGGTGTTCTGAAGCGTGAAATGTCCAATGTCTACTCAGCAATATGTTGTAGCATTTAAAAAATGATTAAAAACCTTTATAATGTCATTCCTGAAAAGCGGGTTGTCTTTGAATAGCCTCATTTCTGTTTAAATATTGCTATAAACTTTCCCCACACGGGAAAATACAATTTCCTGCTGTAATTCCGCAATTTGCAAAGCTAATGCTTGAAAGATTGAGTTTAAGCCCGTGAGAATGTCTTAACGCGAATTTGCGTTATTTAACAAGGTCTGAAAGAACTTGTTATGAGCCCGATATGGGATTTTAACTAACCTTATTAATAAGCTTATGTCACAAGTCTTCATTTAAATAATGTTTCATGCTCTTCTCGTTTCATATTATTAAGACTGGTTTTCATACAATTTGTTATTATAGTAAAATTCAATTTTCCAGAATACGAGATAAACGAATAAATTCGGTTAATGGTAATTTTTCCATACATATTAATTCCAATTATAATCTGTTTTATGAATTAGGTCAGCTCATATTATGTAGTATTTTACTTAAATTGGCATAAAATTCTCGTTTTTATTTTACTAATTTTATAGCGAAATTTCACCCTCCTTCCGTAGGCAGAAATCGACTCAATATATATATAAGTAGAGGCTTTTGGTATGTTCTCGGCCCTCATTTCGTACGGAAACCAGTGTAAACCAGCTAACGTCATCAGCTTAAGTACTACCAACCAGCTAAGTTTCCTGCAAGGAAAACAGTGTCAGCCAGCTGACGTCACAGTGACGTCACAGTGACGTCACAGCTACGTAGGCATCTACGTAATCAGGGACGCCATCAGCGACGACGTCGCGCGGCGTCATTAGCTTAAGTACTACCAACCAGCTAAGTTTTCTACAAGGAAACCCACATCAGTCAGCTGACGTCACGCGGGTATTGCTAGCGAAACAGCGTCAGCCAGCCGCCATCTTCCTCACGAAGCTAGTCTGAAACGCATCAGCGGGAGTACTACCAGCCAGCTGGCGTAACGCCTTTGGCGCCATTGCTTTGACGGTGTGCTGGCTTAGGTTAATAGCACGGGGCGTTTGTTAGACCGTTTCCATGTTTGAAATGCCGCCGGCAGCTAACGTCGCGCTGTTGACACCATTACTTTGACGCGGTGCTGACCTAGGCTAATAGCACGTAACAGGGGCCGCCAGCAGCCATCTTCCTCATGGAAGCCGACCCTAGACCAATAGAGTGCGGCATCATCGATGACTAGCCTAGGATGATAGCGCGTTTTCATCGCTATTAGAATAAACGACGCCGGCCCCTCGCGAAGTCAGGGTCCTAGGTCAATAGCATGCTTTCAATAGTATGCTAGAACGGGAGGCACAGCCGAGGGCGGCATCATTGATGACTAGTCTAGGGCAATAGCGCGTTTTCATCGCTTTAGGAGCAAACGGCATCATTTCCCTAGCGAAGTCAGTACGATTAATACAAGTATAAACGGTATGAGTAGGGATTGTACTTAAGTCATATATAGACTTAAGAAAGAGTTGAGAAAAAACGTTTAAATGACTATCAACTTTGAACAATCACGCAGGACGTCCGGTGATATGGAGAAGTGGGGAGCCCCTGTTTCTAGGGCCTGCTGATACCCTCCACTAGTATGAACGATGGCTTCTAAGGATGGTATGCAGTGGGAGTTCCCTCAACACGCTGATCTTAAGGTGAGTGAAACAAATTATCTTATTACTTATTATATATATAGAGATAGCATAATAAGAGATAATGTCTCATTCTAGCATCTGCCCATCCAGTGGGAGAGCATTGTTCGGAACCACATATATATAAATTTACCCCATTGTTTAAAGGTGAGTGAAACAAATTATCTTAGTACTGGTTTTTCCATTATTTTCAGGAATTCCCCCACCTCCAGTGAGGATGGGGAGGGGTTTAAGTACCCGCGACGCCTACAGCGAGGATGGGAGGAGATAAGCACATCCAACGCCTACAGCGAGGATGGGAAGGGGGGGGGGGGGGGAAATAAATGAATATATTAATATAGTGAAAAACGATCTTTATTTACTACAACATTCCATATCCTCCAGGTATTTATAAGATAACTTACATTAGGTTTACAAAAGAGGCATAACTTTCCTTTTAACATAGGTTCATATAACTATAATTATAAAAGATTTACAACTTAACTTCCCTTAAAATGGGCTAAATTAGTTATTTACAATAAATTTCCTTAACCTAGAGTTACAATAACTTAGCCTTAAGATAGGTTCATATGGGTATTTACAAAAATAGCTTATCTATCCTTAACTTAGATTTACAAAAATAGCTTATCTATCCTTAACTTAGGTTTACAACCAACCTTAACCTAGATTTACAACCGCCCTTAACTTATTAAGTATTAGGAGGGCGCAAGTAAGTTGTTGGAAGGTATCTTATAATGACCTAATGCTAGAGTGGAGACGTTATCTTTAAAAATATACCTTTTATCATCGTTCGCTGATAGAGATATTTTATTAACTTCTGTACTATAAATAAAATGTTTGGATGAGCGGATAAACTTCATGGGATGTCGAGCTGTATCATGGGTTTTTAAGCATGAAACATAATCTTGAAAGGTGATTTTATTTTTCAATACGGCTTTCTTAACACCTTTAGCTTTTCGAATTTCACGCTTATCGATAAGTATTGCATACATTTTTGCCCGAAGGCCTACAAACGCATTTATTAGCTCTCCATTGGTCTCATCTTTGAATTTACCTAATACCTTTTTGTTCAGAGTCGAGAAACACTTATGATCGGGAGGGAAGTCGGATGTATCCAAATACGGTAGGAGATCTATATAATCCTGGAATATATCTTCAGTAAATATCTTATATATGAATGAATCCGTATCTGTATAAGATAGGATTAACCTTTCAGGCCCGAATCGAGGCATCATAACGTCGTAGTGGTAGGCGTACATGGTAGTCTTTGAAAGATCTAAAACACTTAGACCGATGTAAAGGGGCTTATTAAATTTTACTTTATTCTTTAACAAATGTATAGCAGCTAGGTTCTCGGTGTATATAGTCCTATCAATAAAATTATTTTTCGAAACCATTTTCTCAATCTTTTTAGCGTCGCACACGAGCTGCATATTCATTCGATTTCTAACATTTTCCATAGTTTTACCAAAAACCGAGTTGTTATACAATTTGTACAGATCTTTTTCAAAAGCCGTGCGAGCAGTTGTTCGAAGGTGCGTATTATGGGAAATGTAGGGTTCGAGCCATTTAGACTGACGAAATTTTATCGCTCTATTAATTTTCTTTAAAATGAGGCCATGGTCTAAAGCTTGCTTGAGAGCTACGTAATGGACGATATAATTTCTCCTAGGATTTAAATGAGGGACTAGTTTCCTGTGCTCACTCACCTCTATATTGTCAGGTAGAAATGGTAGGGAGTTGTGCAAATCGTGTAGCTCTTGAGGGTAGTCGACATCAACATCAAGGATATATCCGTAGTCAGGTGAGAGTTTGCTTAGATCTATATCCCCCTCCACCCATTCAAACCCCCCATAGGGTAGCGATTGCACCATTGCATGTCCATATAAATTATTTGCATCTTGATAAACGATATACGACGATGGCTCATTAGGATTATAATTATTCAAGTATTTATTGTTAGCTTCGATGAACCTGTGCGATACCTGGCATATTCCTCCTCGTATTCCTCGCTCAATCATTAAGATCATGTCATAATCGGTGAGCAGTTGAAGTCTCACACCTGTAAAGCGAAGCATGGCATCCCAAGAAAGTCCGGGGAGGGTGAAGTAGTTACAGGGGTCGAGCTTATGCGTCTTCAGGGTTATATCTCTAAATACTTCGAAGACATCCGATAGCAGTAATACATCCGTTCTGAGATAATGGTCGCTATACTCCCCTATGGTGCAGCATTTAAATGTATTCCACACATTTATAGCGTGCTGGTAGTCTTCATCAGAAACGGATGTATCTGTTAACTTATTATAAAAATACTTTTTGTCCGGCAATGCTTGCTCCTCTAACGTGCTCCAACCAGTGACGTAATCGTATGGGAATATCCCCTTACGCGATAATAGTTGAACATGTTCTAGCGGGTAAAATTTTGAAATCTCACGTAGCTCCGGTAGATTTTTAGCTAGGCTATCTAGACTGCTTGACATGAATCTAAAAGTATCCAAAAAGCGGAGCTCTAGGGTTTCCGTCACTGATTTGCTAAACGAGATGTACTTCTCTTCGGTGTTGGGGATCACCGATATCTTCTTAGTATTACACCCCAACTGTCTCACTATATGATGAGCATCGTATGACGAGAGGTTATGAAACAATACCGGTAAAAACGAAGGGTTTGAATATCGTAGATTGCAAGACTGGTGTGCGCTACCTCTAAATAAGCCTGTGAGATGATTATGATCTCTAACCTTAATATCCGACGAAGTAAACGGTTTATCACACATGTAGCAATGCGTGCTTGCCTCGTGTCGTTGCGCTTCCTCGCTGGTCAGGGGTTTCATTGGAGCGTACGTCCTATAGAGATCTGATACCATCTCTGCGATCTTTATCAGGTATTCCATTAGATGCATACCAGCATCCTTTCCTCTGTATAAGTACGGCTCCTTAGGTAGAGGTGTCTCTAGATGGGCAACTTCGTCGGACATTTTTAGGTAGCAGCAAAAACTCATAGGCTCGTGGAGCTGATAGTTGAGCGTATATGACGCACTCGGATCGGGCTGACATGTATGTATAGGTCTCAGTACGCTTTCAAAGTCACAATATATGACGTAAGGAACTCTTAACGATCTCTCCACGTGCTCGAATTCTACATACGTCTTATTAGTAGGTAGCTCAACTCGGGTAGGAGGGTTTTTTATACAGTACACTTTATGGGCCGACATTTTTTCAGAAGCCGGCTTTATTCTATTATCAAAATGGGTGAAACACCGTTTGCAAACTAACATTTTAGCCGTATGTTTCGAAAGTTGTGATCTTACTAACCTATTGAAATCCTTAATGTATACATAGTGGGAAAGCTCATCTTGCTCTAATAGTAGGAGATCTCGGTGATCCGGAAGCTCGGATTCAACGACTTTTATGGGATAAACGTTAAGATCTTTATCCAGTCCGAACACATTGATCGAAATATTATTGAGTTTTTCGAACTGTTTTATATCCTTTACAGGTGTGGGGAAAGTCAAGTGGGAAAAATCATATCGGCTCTCAAGAGTAGAATAAACAGAAACTCTATTAGGGTGCTCCGATACAAATTTGGCTAAGACTGAATATACGAAGCATTTAGAGTCATTGTTTTGAACATTAATACAAGCCTTCCTATTTCTTATCTTAGCGGGTAGTTCGATATAACTACTACCTCTCAACGGGTTATATTTATTAATTTTTAATCGCATCCCATCGATTGCAGCTAAGGTCCAACCGCTACGTTTTAATTGAGACTCCTCAAGCTCCTTATCCAATTTCTCACACATCGTATTAAGAAGTTCATCTATATCTGTATCAGCGAAAACGGGGCTATTTTTAGTTTTTACTGTTACCGATAACTCATCCCCACTTACATTAGTCATCAGACAATCTAAAACTAAATTAAACTTAATACTACAATGTTCTAATATACTATTACTTATCTTATCCTTAATAATATGCCTTATAGATGTACAAAAATTTGGAATATCTGAGTTATTCTCGGACCTAATAAAATATGATCTTAACCTACTTTTGAATGCAGTCTCATATTCTACTATTCCGCTAGAGTCTGGCAGCTCACCTAGTAGCTCTTCGTTGCTAGGCTCTCCTCGCTGTCGTTTCGCAGGCGGCTGACCACAACAGCTCTCATGCCGCTCCAAGTTGTGTAGGTTACTGAAGCGGAAGCTGCAGTGTGCGCACGATCTCCCTGGGCAGTCATGTATCCCCAACTGGCCGCAAAGATTGCAAGCGCGGCATATTTGCTCATGACGAATCCTATTGTCAATCCTAGAAAACGCCTTGGAACACTTGGAGCAGTTCATATTGACTGATGGTGAGTACCTCTGACTGATGGCGGATACCTCTGACTGATGGCGCATGGCGCATGCTCTTATATACTAATCAGGCTGGAGGGGAGGGGTAGGGATAGAGAGGGGCTGGAGGGGAGAGGTAGGGATAGAGAGGGGCTGGAGGGGAGGGGTAGGGATAGAGAGGTGGGGATAGAGAGAGGTAGGGATTGATAAATAACATAACCAGTTCAGCACACATCTGTTTTATTCATAAAGTTCAATTACAAAGTTTTAAATCCCAATATAATATAATCCAGGAAGGTAAAAACATAGTCCTCCATAAACTGTTGTCGCCAGCCGTAGAGCCTTAATGGTGTAGGGAACTCCTCGCCGATATCGTAATATTTCTTTCCATCATACTCAGCTGCACAGTGCGTATTTCTAACAGAAGATTTTAAACAGAAAGATTAACGTTTTTGAAAATATGTATATGATGACCTCGATGGGTGGTGGGGAGGTTGTTGACACAGGAGTATGATGAGGAAGGATGTAGAAATAATTACTAAGAGCTTGATAGGAGAGCAGCAGGATTGGCTCATAGTTATAATCAGCAGGAAAAGTCACTTCCCGAATCCGGTGATAAAGGTTAAAAAATTATATGACTAAGCTATGACTCAATCTCGAGGATTATTATTCTATAATATTTTTAGCAGGCTCCCATGTAGGCTTACGAAACCCTAACCATTTCACTAAAACGCGATTATTTTTTCTTCTTAGTATTTTCTCTACCAGATATACGTCGTTGAACGTAGTTTTCTGCAATTCCTCGGAATAAAACGCGCCTTTGATGAGGCTGCCGTTCAGATCCTTCAAGATATAGGTAGGAGGCTTCGTAGTTTTTACTTCTTCAATCTTAAACACTTCCGTTGAATAGTTGGGGTGGTAGGCTTTGTCGAAAACACCTCTCTCGCGCGATATTCGTACATAATCATCCTTCTTAAGAGGGCGCGAATGTCGTTTGATGCTGTCGAAAGGTGCTAGGCTTCTATATTTTGAAAGTATATAATTCTCATTATCTTTATTAACTTGGGCCGGAGCCATTCCTATAGTCCTATGCTTGTCGGTATTATACTCATGAGCAATATCTTTTAGCATGTGTAAATATCGGAACGACCCCTGAAGATGAAATCTGCGATACATCTTAGCCTTGATAGTTCTTATCAATCTTTCAACATGCGCACATTTTATTGAAGAATACGTACTATAGTGCCTCACACCCTTCTCCTTCATGAGCTTCTCGAAGGGTTTGTTATAAAATTCTCTCCCTCTATCAGTTTGTAACAATGTAGGTACCCCGCGAGTTAGGATTTTCCTCATAGCTTTAGCTACTTCGTCTCCGCTCTTATCTTTCAATGGCTCCATGTATACGTATTTACTGAATGCGTCGATAACTATTAAAATGTATTGATACCCCTTGTTTTGCTTTTTATAGTCTTTAAAATCCATCAGGTCAGCTTCCCAAAGATCGTTAATGCCCTTGAGGTTGTAATGGCGGCGCCGGAAGTGTACTCGTACCGGCCGGTGTATCTCCTCGATCAATCTTTCCTTCACAGGGTTGTCCATTTAACGTTTTCAAAACGCAGGCTAAGTATGCCTTTAAGTAGCCTAAGCTGACCGCGTCTGTATCATCCGAAGGATCTGATAAATTAGTAATTCTCTTACCGTAAGCGCTATATATATTGGATTTATTCGTAATACAATTACCGTCGACGTAACCTTTCGTAGCCGCGTCGTAGGAGAATATAGGAGGGGCAACGCCGGTGATCCGCCTATTTTCAATGTCCAGAAGGTTATTAGATATAAAATATCTCGATATCCTCCGATCGTAGTGATACTCGCCAGTCCTAGGGTTGTAAGCCATGCTCTCGCTTCGACTTCTAGTTAGTAAATGATTCCTAATTCCCGCAACTCGCTAATTATACTTACCTGTTCGTTCGTTACCCCGGTGTTTCCGGCGAGTTGTGACGCTACTAGCTTTCTTAATCTATCGACTAACTCATCGGCCGACGCGTAATATTCGACTCGGGGCTGACTAGTATTCATGTTTAAACCCCTTCCTAACTGAAAAAGGTTCTGAATAACGCCCTTATATTTTCTACTGTTATGAAACCGTTTAAGTTTTCCGTGTACGTCTAAGTGTACTCCCGTACGTTTAAGAATGTCCTTGTAAGCCTTAAGATCCGATCTCTTGTAATCCTTAGGGGCCTTAAAGAATAATAGCTGTAAAAGACCTCGTGTACGTTTATATCTACCATCTTTCACGCGTATCTCATTCGGATCGATTATCACCCTAGCTTTCCCAAGATGTAATACTCCATCTTTACCCTCTCGAATGCCGTAAACTCTATCCCTATCAATTCTCTGGAGGTAGTACTCTAGGTCATCAGCTTTCGCACCATCATAGGAAGTATCATAGGAAGTATCACTATCGGAGGACGCCTCCGTTTTTTCTAGTTTTACCGCGATTTCTGGCTCAGGGTTTACATCGGTTTCGGGGTTTACATCGGTTTCAGGCTCAGGGTTTACGGCGGTTTCAGGCTCAGGGTTTACTAAAGGTTTTAAGCTCCCTATAGATGTTGTAATAGGTGCAAATGTCTTCTCTAATAGAACATTATCAGTAAAATCAGACTTTTTAATAGTGTTATATTTCTCCTTGATAGCTTTCGTAAGCTTTACCAGCTCCTTCTTAGTGTCCATCGTAATGTCGACTGATGTATACATAGCTATATAACTTATATATATAGGGGTGAGGTAGGATAACAAGAAACACAGGTTATTACATTGCATAAACTTTTATTGTCTCATAATATGTTAACATAGAATAAACTTATCAAAAGATTGTCTATAATATCCTTTATTAATGTTACATTCAGCGTTAATAGTTATAAATCCATGCTGCTCTGACGACCAGCAATGTTTACACATATTGACAAACTCCTTAAAGCTAACATTAGTTATATTATCATTATAAAAATTTCGCAGGTTTCGCATATCCTGCTTAAATAATACAAACACATTGGCATTATCTCTAATAAGATGCTTAGGCACCTTAGTAAATGTTTGAACAAGATAGATTACATCTATGCATTTATGCCTTCCAAAGGAGAATAAGTCTCTGATTACATTCTGCTTAGAAGTAATAACGTCATCGAATATGAAGACCGAATTAGGTTTTATTTCTGATAATTGAACCTCGCTGACGTCATCGTATAAATAATAGCCAATTTCTGGCACTTTGCTAAACACTTCTCCTAATAGCTTATATTTAAACTGATGTAGCGTCTTGGCGCAAATGTAGACGTTCTCAAAACGTAGTCCATTCTCGTGTAGAAGAAGTGTTAAGATCAAATCCGTCTTCCCAGCTCCTGAAGGTCCGGCTATGATGCATCGAAGAGAGTGAGGAAACAGGCTGGAATGTCTCTTGACAGGCTCAACTTCTCTGGGGAGCTCTACTCGTGTTATCGACTCTGGCTGTTGGGCTATTTTCATGTTTTACGCACGATATTCTTTGACGGGTTATACTCGATGATTCTATCGTTTATAATCAACGCGTAGACGCTCGTGTTTGGCGGGAAATTTACAGAAGCTTGTATTTCAATTCTTATATCGATATTCCCCGATTTAACTGAATCGTTCTGTTTACTACAATCGATAACGATTATAGGCGAAGTCGATACGAACTCATGGAAGCCGAAGTACGACTGACCTTGCTCATTATAGTAAGATTGTTTAAATCTTAAATAATTCTCATAAACCACGACTTGATTATTTTTAGTGTGATCGACATTCCATGCTTCGTAGGGGTAATATTCGGAATTCAACCACACTCGCACGTCCCTCACGCTGCAATGATCGAATTTGGACATATCTTTACTCAACTTGTTATTTCTATCCGTCTGAAAAGCCACAATAACGTATCTAGGCTTCTCGAGCCCTGCGCTCGTTTTTACCGTCCAATTATGCTTTGTACTCGACGGTAACGAGGGGAATTCGAACAATTCCCAACTCCTAAACGGAACGACGATATCTTCGTCATTTTTTAAAACTTTATACACGCGCAGTTTTTCCTCGTCCGATAAAGTTATATATGGAACGCTCCAGGAAACTTTCTGAAGATCCAGCTTATACTTTGTATCATCGGCTTGTGCTGTTAAGGCGTTTACATCGGTTCTAGATCTGATTAGAATCAATTCCTGCTGCATTTGTACTATAATCTTATCATAATCCTCAGCAAATCCTAAAAGTATTTTTAGTGGGATTATAACCGTAAAGTTTCCGCTGTCATTAATCGTATAATTGGTAGACCCCCACCCCGCATGCTCTAAATTTTTAACGGTCGTTGGGCTGAATGAGCAATAGCCCTTAAGTGTGGAGGTTATCCCACAATTTCGAACCCGGTCGACCTCTACACCTCCAATTTCATATCTGATTTCGTCAAAGAGAAACGCGAACGCGTTGTTAATTAAAGTGACATCAGTCGTTTTAGTACCGTCCTCCTTAGTGAGAGTGCCTTCTAGATAGATATAACTCTCCGACGGTAGTGTGCAGATATCCTGCTGTCTGATAGCGATTCTAATCTCGTCGCTAGGCGCAAACGTTAGCGTCGAATAAGGCTGATGGGAGTGGTACTCGGAGCGTACTATTCGAGTATCGAATCTAACATCATCTGTGATATCGAGCATATTTGATCTTAAATCCAAGCTGTTTGAGGAACTCTATGTTTCTAGGAGATAAGTAGAACCTCTCGCTTCTCCTATCTTCGTACGAATGTTTGGAAAATACTATTCCCATTCTTTTATATGTAATCGGATAGTTATAGTCTCGCCGTTAAAGTTGACTAAATCTCCGTCGATATCTATGAGACGTACTCTTACGGTATCGATGACGTTTGTATTAAGAGGGTAGTAGATAATGTTTTTCGGATGTACGTTAATAGCGTAGCCAGGTGCGACTCCAGGTGTAAACTGATGAATATCATGGGTAGGTACCCCGTTTTTATAGGCTCCATTAGCTATGGAGCACTCTAACGAAATAGTCATAGCGTCTGTAATATTTACAGGCTCGAGTCCTTCATATGGCTCATTAGCAGGGATGACTCTTTCTTCCACCCCCAACAGTTCGGCAAAATTGTTAGGGACTGAGAAATCTAGCGCGTAATTACAACTTAACTTTACACGCTTAGTCGTACTACTCGCGTATAAACGTAGCGATGGTTCAGGACCTGTTCTCAACTTTTTGTCGGTATAAAGATTCTCCAGGAGAGCCCGTAGCATGTCAGCTATGTCGGAAACTTCATACGCGCCTTGCGGAATCGTAACCCTATGACATATGACATCACATATACCGATCGTGTCATTCTTACCTCTAATAATGTTAGGTATCGAGTTGAACGAATCCAGCGATAATAACCCTATATGATATTCGCGCGAGCTGTCGAGAGTGATGGGAGGAAAAAATGTATTGGTAATTTCCGACTTATCATCGCTCATAACAATTGTTAGATTACGCATTTTTTGATCTGTTGTAAAGGAATGTGAGGCAAAGATGTCCGCAGATAGCGCTCCGCCAAGACTGATCGCGCTGACGATTATAGCTTATATTTAAACCGTTTACATATTTTATAACCTCTAGTGGTGGGGGTAGATCTCCAAAGCTGTCATAATAAACAATGTCGTTATCGTATTTAGATAAGGCTACCCAGTGAGTCCCCTCGTTCTCGTCCAAGTTAATAACGATATTTTCCTTATTTAAAGGTTTACGAGGAAGCGCATTTCTCGCGTACACTCCTCTAAAATGTTTAATATACCGCTTAGCGACTCTATCGATTTCAATATCCGTTAATGCTCGGATAGGCAGTCTTTTTACAAATGGCGGGAAACATTTTTTTTTTAACCCCTTCCCCTCCCACGGTTTTAGGTATAGCCCATAGCCTTTCTTGTAAGGCTTTAAGTATAAGCCGCTACCGATTTGTTTCTTCTCCATATTCATATTATGACGTTTTTCTTCCTCGAGTCTCAATCGAGCGTCTCGGGCTTCATTTACTGTTTTAGCAATGCTTGAAGCTCCTGACGCAATTGTGCCGAGAGCGCTTAATGCGGCAAAAATGGGTATTAGAGGAATAACTCCTCCTTTTTGAGGGATAGGGATGATGCGGGGAATCTTTGTCTGCTTACGAAATACTTTTTTAGCAATCGCATAAGCCTTATCTATATTTTTAGATATCCCGTTCCCCTTCCTCATATGCTTTTTTATACGTCTTAGCGATGTTGTAAAACAACAGCTCCCCCCTCCTACTTTCGTTTTGAGCTTCATCGCGTTTGTAACAGCCCACGCAGCAGCCCTCTCGCCGAACGAAGAATCTGGCGCCTTGACGCGCTCCCAAGCCTCGTCAGCTAGCCTTTTATCAGCTTCCGTTCGGTCTTTATTTGTAGAATAAGCTATATCGTGTCTTTTACAGGCTTCGTCTAAAGGGTTAATCCCTTTATCACCTCTTGCTAGTCTTTCCTTGAGCTTAGTTCCTGGTCCACAGTATCTATAACCTGGTAAATGTGCTTCGAATGGTAGCTTATCAATTAGCGAATTCAAAAAGCCTCTTCCTCGATGTGTCCTCCTCCGCATATCTCTTCATACTCATACCATTCTTACTCACCTTGCATTTATATAGGATGGGGTTGAGATGAACAAAAAACATAGGGGTTTATATATAACTGTTTATTAAGTGAGAGGTTACATATTGAATATACATGGTTACATATATGCTTACATACAAGGTTAAATATTTAAAACGTAGCTTATATATTCTTCAGGAGCGTGTTGTTGATAGGATAGCACCACCTCCCAGTCCCAGCGGTGCTTATTATCTATGATGAAACGGATGGAGAGGTCCTGATGCTTGATGATGTATCCCCAGTCCAGCTCTGCTTCAAATTCGTTTATGAACTCTTCCGACAGCTTTTGATAGATTGAAATATTCTTCCAGTCGACTTTATCAGCGTGCTTCCTAATAAATGCCTCGCTAAGATTTTGATTCCTAGATATAGTCGACCAACATATACGCTCGCTATATCTCTCCATAATAGCTTCGCTGAGGCTTCCATCCCTAGATAAGTCGTCCCAGTCGAGGTAGTCAGCAAATTCGGTGATCATATCATCTGATAGGGTGTTGTAGTTCCATTTCAAATCAGCAAGGAGAGCTTTCTTAGCTATGAGGTATACTTGAAACATACCTTCCATCTCGACGACTGCTTTCAAACTACCTATCGATATACCTCATGGAGTATAGGATAGCATTTCCCCCACCACCGGATATATACATCACCGCTCCAGAATTGTTAGCTTAGACATCCTCTTTATGAGGTTGTCAATACCTCTCTTCTTATCGTATACATCTATTTCAGCCCTCAGCTCGTGCAGTTTGTTAATAAATGTATCTATTTTTCTATTTATGCGATGTTGGGTTAGTAGATAATTAGCTTCTTGAATAAGGTCATAAGATAATAAATGGACGAGTATATTCTTACGCTCCTCTAGATCTCTTCCTTCTATGACGCATTCGACATTTCTCTCAGCAAGAAAGTTCATAACAAGTATGATGTCATTCTCAGTATTAACTAGATCTTTGAAGATACGACGCGCACTCGTCAAAGGCTCCATCCCGACTAATCCTCGTTGAGTAAGTAGAATTCTAAACTTCTCAGGTTCTCCTCTGTTCCATAGGTCTTTTTGTACCATTCCACGTAGTCGTCATAGAAAACCACCTTGAAATCAGCCCCTTTATCACCTCTTTCGAATAACATTTCCCAATCGACTCTGTCTCTATGCTTGATGATCTGATAAAGATACATTTTCTGATACTTGCAAACCAAAGTCCAGTCTAATAGCGTCTTGTAATGATCCAACATCTCATCTGTAAGTGGTTGATAACGTGATATATGCCCCCAATTGATTAGATTTGCAAACATGCCTAACTCTTCAACTGTGAAACGGTGAAATAGCGAAACTAGATTCCAGTTCAGCTTATGTTGAAATTCTATGAGGAAGGTCGTGCTCAGAGAGCCTGATCTTGAAATTTCATCCCAACACTTGCACGACTCCATTGCGACTGATGGTGATAACGCTTAACTCATCCTTATACATATCCTTACGATAGGTATACTCTCATATATCCGGTTCTAGTGACTCGACATATTGGGCATTTCTTTAATATTTTTGCGCAATCCGAGCAAGTAGCTACGTGCGCACACGGAAGGAATGCTATCTCAACTACATCTGCGAAGCATATCTTACATAAATGAGCGTCTCCAGATCCATTTTTCTTCTTAATAACTAGCGGGCACGTGGGGAACCATATAGTGTGTTGCATCCATACATCATCATTCTCCTCCCACTCTTTTAATCCCCCTCCACAGCAGTAACAGATAGTCTGGTCAGCCTTACCTGTGTAAAAAAATCCTGCTTCTATCAACGCTTCGGGGTTTATTTTGTTACTTAAAGGCCAAGTATCGAACGATCTTCTGCGCGCTTCAATTAGTTGGTACTCTGGAAAGCTGACACGTCTTGAGAAAGGGTGACTCCCACCACTAGCGCTATAACCGCTGTGCTCATCCTCTGATTGCTCTGCCATGACTGAATGCACGTCTCTAGAGCTTCTAAGGATCTAAGGAGGGGCTAGTATGACTCATGCTAAGACTATTGGCGGGAAACTGCTCTTAGAGGTATAATTCGTCTAATTTCATCTTTATTATATATTCATAGCTACCAATGAAGCAGCAGACACAGGTGTCAGGCCCGTCACATCCCGTAGCGAAGGGGCAGGTCTCATAATGATCGTTCATTTTAGAGTCCGTGTTTGCGATTTTTATACAACGATGTAGATCATCCAACTTTTCTTTGATAGCTATATACATCCTGCATTTTGGATTACTTAACGTAACTTGAGGGTATTCCGCTATAAACTGTCTATAGAGACGGTTTTCTTCGAGCCGTCTTAGCGCGTCCATTGCTAGTCTAAAACTGATACGGATGTGATTAGGCGGGATCCATGTTGGCTTCGTGAGGAAGATGGCGGCTGGTCGACACTGTTTTCCTTGTAGCTGATGGCGTCGCGTGACGTCGTCGCTGATGACGTCCCTGATTACGTAGCTGCCTACGTAGCTGTGACGCCACTGTGACGTCACTGTGACGTCAGCTGGCTGACACTGTTTTCCTTGCAGGAAACTTAGCTGGTTGGTAGTACTTAAGCTGATGACGTCAGCTGGTTTACACTGGTTTCCGTACGAAATGAGGGCCGAGAACATACCAAAAGCCTCTACTTATATATATATATATATATATATATTTATATATATATATATATATATATATATATATATATATATATATATATGCCTATTTATACAGTAAATCGATACGCTAATGCCAAACATTTCAAAAATAAGAGGATCAATTTAAAAATAATTACAGGCAAAAAAGGTATGATGTAAATTCGGGTTAATTTAAGGTATATATTTTATATAAATGGAGTTTCTGAAAGTGATTGAGTATTGTTTCTTTGTATGGACTACCTTCAGTCAGAAAGTCGCGAATGGAGTGCCTCAGGGAGGTGTATTGGGAACAACACTAATTAATATCGCTATCAACACTTTTGTTATCCAGGGAGTAAAGTATAAATAAAATCAAGCCCAATCAGAACGAATTAAATTGAATTATTAAACTAATATTAAGCTTCACTCAGCAATCATTTTCAAGCCTAGTTTTAATAGGAATAAACTCGTTACGCCGAGTTTGGAATAATGACCACCCTATTTTGCTCGTCGATGAGTTGCTAATAACTCTTCCGTCCTTTCTAGAAAATTTAATTAGAAAAAAATTCCGACTCGCAGGAACTGCGTCATCTTAGCAAGATTCCGTTGCTATCCCTAGAGACATTTGTAAAGGAATAGAAACAGTTGAAACAGTTGTTTTTGTATTTCCTGAAAAGCGCATCGTGAATAAAAGCAATATTTTAGGTGTCATCCCTCAACTAAGGGTGCGTTTACACTAGGATAGTTATTGCAGGATATTTATATCAGAGAGAAATTCTGACTAATGTAAACCATGTAGAATTTTTTGCAGACATGAATTTTACATGGTTTTCATTAGTCGCAATTTCTCTCTGATATAAATATCCTGCAATAACTATCCTAGTGTAAACCTACCCTAACAGTTGGACTGAGACCTTTGGGTCACGACCAGGTAGAACACTTTACAAGACAGAAAATAGAGAAAGCTTGATTTACCCCTACCGTATATCTAGAAAATGTATTTAACTGTTCAATTCATTAAGCTTGGAAAGACTTGTAGTTGGAGAGCTGGTAACGCACTTTTCAAGAAGTGTTTTATGCACCCTGAATTTTTGCTATAATCTACCTCTTGGGTAGAAAAGAAGATAAGTGTTTCATGCCTTGGAACACCAGGTATTACGCATAGAGGACACGTACAAAACAATATTCCCCAAAAATAGTGTTTTATTCAGAAGCCAATTATTATTAATGAAAAAATTGCAAAGTAAGGAAATTTTAAAATTAATAATAAATAAGGCAGGCACTTTTAAGGGGTTTAAAATGTAAATAATAAAAAAAAAGTACCTAGTTTTTATTTTTAATATTAAATGAAGTGCTTTATTCATGCTGCGATTTAAACAGCGTCTTCAATAAACATATTTTAAAATAATTAAAAGGGTAGACACTTTTGTGAGGTTTAATTATCAGGAAACATAAAAATAAATGTTGCCTATGATAGACTGCAATACACCGTAAGAGAGCAATACACCGTAAGAGTGAATGAGAGTACTGCGCATTGGTGGTTACTCTCTGCGCTCTCATTGGTTCTTGCTCACATGATCTTGTACAGCGGTTTAAATGGTAGCGCGAAAAAAACTCATTTAATATTAGAATAAAAACAATTATTTTTTTTTTTTTTTTTTACGTGTGATATCCCATAAAAGTGTCTGCTTTATTTAATATTTATTGTAAAATTGTTTTAATTTTACATTAAAGATAGTTAGCTTCTGAATAAAACTCTATTTTTGGGAACTATTTTTTTGCACCTCCCCTATGCGCAGTACCTGGTGTTCCAAGGTATGTCCTGAAAACACATACTTACCTTCTTATCTACCCAAGAGGTACATTATAGAAAAATTTCAAGGCGAATAAAACACTTCATATAAGGTGCGATTACTGGCTCTCGGACTATTGTAATTATTGAAAAGCTTCGTATCTTTGGCGATAATATGGTTAAAGTTTACATAGATACGTAGATAATAGAGTGTTACATACATAAGTGATACGGCTTCAATAGTGATATAGTTTTGCAGAGGATCCATACATGATTATAATTCATATATACCATTATAATGTAGATAATTTTCGTATTTACAATGTTAAAAATTAATCGAACAGTACAAAAATAAAAAAGTCCGACTCGCAAGAACTCCGTCATCTTAGCGTGGTTCCAGATACAAAAAGTTATTCTAGAGAGTAGAACTAACAATTGCGTCCTTATTTCTCCAATTGACATCGCCCCATCGAAAATTACACCAGAATATTTTTGTAGAGAATTTAGTAAGCTTTCGAATGGTCACGTTCACCTACACGTTTTTCCAACCGTTTTTGATATATTTTAGAAAATATACGAAAATCCCAAAACGTTTTATGCCTGTTAATGAAATATTTTATTACTAGTACGTCCTCGATTCCAAACGGAACCAAAATTTACCTATCATAGATTAGATGAATATCAAACGTCTAGACTTTAGAAACGTACACACTTATTGAGGATATAATACGACTAAACGAATACAACATTATGAAGAAAAAATAGCAGTTACCTGAGTGTATTTTTAGAAACATAGCGGCCAATTGAAAGTGTGACTTAAAGCATTGTGTAATTCTTGACTTTCTTCTTCAATAAGAGGTCAAAATAAATCCTTTGGTCAAAAGAGTGAACAATATTAATGCGGAAATATTTAACTTTTTAATAAATTGGAAGAAGACGTTCTTTGTTCAGTGGTTATACCAATTGTTGCGATGGCCTTGTAAATAAATACATTTATTTATCTTGATATAAATTTTAAAGTAACTAGGTTTTACTGTCACTCATCATGCTCTTTTTACAAGTTTTTCAGCTTTAACATAAATGGTTTAAATCAGATTAGGAAAAGTGTATGTAAATATATATATATATATATATATATATATATATATATATGTGTGTGTGCAAATTCGCGTCACTGTTTCGCGTTTTTTTCCCGGTAAGGATGTAAAGTGATTCTGTTGTGTCTCAAATCTTATGAATATTGATTATCTGGATCTATCTGACCTATTTAAATAATTTTCCCATTTGATATTGGTTCAATAATGCTTTGAAAGTTTTCCCGCTCCCTAACTAGTTTCCACTTATGATTGAGAGAGGCATTTTTAGCGCGGTTACTCCCTACCTCCAAAGGGAGACCCCGCTTATGAGGTTGACCTCACGACGCAATCCGGAAGTGCCGATTAGAATTTTTCTCGTTTCAGACCCCATAGATCACGAAAATATACGTGGTTGAAATTTGTATATATATATATATATATATATATATATATATATATATATATATATATATATGCTTGTCTGTTCGCTCTCTAGCAAGCTCAAAAATGGTCCGATTTTGATGACATTTGGTACAAAAATCTGTCATCTAACTTGAAAGGTCAAGTTCGTTAACCAGCTGAATCCGCCTACTGGAAGATAGTGTTTGGGGCGAAATTACACCACTTTATTTATTGGGCCCGACATATTTCGTGCATCTTTTCTACGCACCTCGTATATATATATATATATATATATATATATATATATATATATATATATATATATATATATATATATATATATATATATACATATATGAAAAATACTTCAGACAAGTTTAGAAGCGTAGACTTATTAAAGAATATAATACGACTAAACGAATACATTATGAAGAAAAAATAGCAGTTATCTGAGTGTATTTTTAGAAACATAGCGGCCAATTGAAAGTGTGGCATAAAGCAATGTGTAATTCTTGACTTTTTTCTTCAATAAGAGGTCTGGTAAACAGAAGTTTGTTTTTTCCTATGTTGCAACGTTCCAAAAAAAAAAAAAAAAAAAAAAATCGTTTGGTCAAAATACCGAACCGAATATTAATGCGGAAATATTTAACTTTTTAATTAATTGTAGACTAACGTTCCTTTGTTCAGAGGTTATACCGATTGTTGCGATGGCATTTTAAATAAATACATTTATTTATCTTGATATAAATTTTAAAGTAACTTGGTCTTACTGTCACTCTTTTTTCATACTAGTTTTTTAGTTTCATCATAAATGGTTTAAATCAGATTAGGAAAAGTGTATGTAAATATATATATATATATATATATATATATATATATATATATATATGTGTGTGTGTGTGTGTGTGTGTGTGTGTGTGTAAATTCGCGTGACTGTTTCGCGTTTTTTTTTTCCCGGTAAGTATGAAAAGTATAATTCTGTTGTGCCTCAATTCTTATGAATATTGATAGTGTGGATCTATCTGACCTATTTAAGAAATTTTTTGAGTTGGCCATTTTATATTGGTTCAATAATGTTTTGATAGTTTTCCCGCTCCCGAACTAGTTTCCACTAATGATACAGAAGGCATTTTAATTTGCTCAGGTTAACTTTTCGCGATTGGATCACCAGGGCCGGAGGACATTATAAATTAATGAGCTTGCACATCTCTAACTGCAGTAGAACTTGGATAATTCAAACCCCAAGGGACTGATGGAAAATTTCAAATTATCCAAAATTTGAATTACAAATTTTTTTGAAAATAAAGGGCTAAAAAATCGAACTTCATATTTTTACACAGTTTTCAATTAAAACACAAAAAATTACTTAAACCTTATTTATAGAAAAACAAAAATTGCAATGTCTATTGTTTTTGAAAAAAGTCTGAAATTTTTGTTTGCTTCTTTGATTGTATTTAGGAGATCACAATATTCTAAAACATTTAATGCTTCTGCGAATCTCTTTGAGAACATTGGCGATTATTTCGACTTCAGTTATGTCACCGCACATTGCGACATCTTAATTATTGAAATCTTTATAGGGTATCCGACAGACTGGAACGAGGTCTTCTCATCCGTCCACTGGTTGTAAATCGACAACTGAATCTAGGCGACTTATTCCACCTTCGTTTGATATTAAAAATCCTGCTTTTTGACAGGATTTAAGATCGGCCGCCTCTATCTCCACTTCACATTGGAGGTTCAGACTCGTAAAAAATTCGAATTATATAACATTTTATTCGAATTAACCACGATTTTTTGACATTGCTTATACACTAAATTCTAGGGACCGAGAGAAATTTTTGAATTAAAGATTTCGAATTATGGAAATTCGAATTATCCATTTTTGATGTTTGTTTTTTTAACGGCGCATCGACAAATCTGGGCCATTAACGCCGACATCCAGGGTGGAGGGAGAACTTTTCTCAAGGAGCCCTGAGATGAGAAAATTCCCCCATCTCCCGCGTATGAATCTAAGGCAGTAGACTTAAGGAGACCCCTCTATCTATTTAGTCTAGTTACTTTAAATACCGAACCTTTATTTTCCCGTTAAAGACACTTTTTCCTATCCAGTAAATTCTATCTATTTCATGTTGATGACTTCCCCGATAAACGAGGTGTTCTGAAGCGTGAAATGTCCAATATCTACTCAGCAATATGTTGTAGCATTTAAAAAATGATTAAAACCCTTTATAATGTCATTCCCGAAAAGCGGGTTGTCTTTGAATAGCCTCATTTCTGTTTAAATATTGCTATAAACTTTCCCCACACGGGAAAATACAATTTCCTGCTGTAATTCCGCAATTTGCAAAGCTAATGCTTGAAAGATTGAGTTTAAGCACGTGAGAATGTCTTAACGCGAATTTGCGCTATTTAACAAGGTCTGAAAGAACTTGTTATGAGCCCGATATGGGATTTTAACTAACCTTATTAATAAGCTTATGTCACAAGTCTTCATCTAAATAATGTTTCATGCTCTTCTCGTTTCATATTATTAAGACTGGTTTTCATACAATTTGTTATTATAATAAAATTCAATTTTCCAGAATACGAGATAAACGAATAAATTCGGTTAATGGTAATTTTTCCATACATATTAATTCCAATTATAATCTGTTTTATGAATTAGGTCAGCTCATATTATGTAGTATTTTACTTAAATTGGCATAAAATTCTCGTTTTTATTTTACTAATTTTATAGCGAAATTTCACCCTCCTTCCGTAGGCAGAAATCGCCTCAATATATATATATATATATATATATATATATATATATATATATATATATATATGCCTATTTATACAGTAAATCGATACGCTAATGCCAAACATTTCAAAAATAAGAGGATCAATTTAAAAATAATTACAGGCAAAAAAGGTATGATGTAAATTCGGGTTAATTTAAGGTATATATTTTATATAAATTGAGTTTCTGAAAGTGATTGAGTATTGTTTCTTTGTATGGACTACCTTCAGTCAGAAAGTCGCGAGGAATGGAGTGCCTCAGGGAGGTGTATTGGGAACAACACTAATTAATATCGCTATCAACACTTTTGTTATCCAGGGAGTAAAGTATAAATAAAATCAAGCCCAATCAGAACGAATTAAATTGAATTATTAAACTAATATTAAGCTTCACTCAGCAATCATTTTCTAGCCTAGTTTTAATAGGAATAAACTGGTTCCGCCGAGTTTGGAATAATGACCACCCTATTTTGCTCGTCGATGAGTTGCTAATAACTCTTCCGTCCTTTCTAGAAAATTTAATTAGAAAAAAGTCCGACTCGCAGGAACTGCGTCATCTTAGCAAGATTCCGTTGCTATCCCTAGAGACATTTGTAAAGGAATAGAAACAGTTGAAACAGTTGTTTTTGTATTTCCTGAAAAGCGCATCGTGAATAAAAGCAATATTTTAGGTGTCATCCCTCAACTAAGGGTGCGTTTACACTAGGATAGTTATTGCAGGATATTTATATCAGAGAGAAATTCTGACTAATGTAAACCATGTAGAATTTTTTGCAGACATGAATTTTACATGGTTTTCATTAGTCGCAATTTCTCTCTGATATAAATATCCTGCAATAACTATCCTAGTGTAAACCTACCCTAACAGTTGGACTGAGACCTTTGGGTCACGACCAGGTAGAACACTTTACAAGACAGAAAATAGAGAAAGCTTGATTTACCCCTACCGTATATCTAGAAAATGTATTTAACTGTTCAATTCATTAAGCTTGGAAAGACTTGTAGTTGGAGAGCTGGTAACGCACTTTTCAAGAAGTGTTTTATGCACCCTGAATTTTTGCTATAATCTACCTCTTGGGTAGAAAAGAAGATAAGTGTTTCATGCCTTGGAACACCAGGTATTACGCATAGAGGACACGTACAAAACAATATTCCCCAAAAATAGTGTTTTATTCAGAAGCCAATTATTATTAATGAAAAAATTGCAAAGTAAGGAAATTTTAAAATTAATAATAAATAAGGCAGGCACTTTTAAGGGGTTTAAAATGTAAATAATAAAAAAAAAGTACCTAGTTTTTATTTTTAATATTAAATGAAGTGCTTTATTCATGCTGCGATTTAAACAGCGTCTTCAATAAACATATTTGAAAATAATTAAAAGGGTAGACACTTTTGTGAGGTTTAATTATCAGGAAACATAAAAATAAATGTTGCCTATGATAGACTGCAATACACCGTAAGAGAGCAATACACCGTAAGAGAGCCGGTAACCGTAAGAGTGAATGAGAGTACTGCGCATTTGTGGTTACTCTCTGCGCTCTCATTGGTTCTTGCTCACATGATCTTGTACAGCGGTTTAAATGGTAGCGCGAAAAAAACTCATTTAATATTAGAATAAAAACAATTATTATTTTTTTTTTTTTTTTACGTGTGATATCCCATAAAAGTGTCTGCTTTATTTATTATTTATTGTAAAATTGTTTTAATTTTACATTAAAGATAGTTGGCTTCTGAATAAAACTCTATTTTTGGGAACTATTTTTTTGCACCTCCCCTATGCGCAGTACCTGGTGTTCCAAGGTATGTCCTGGAAACACATACTTACCTTCTTATCTACCCAAGAGGTACATTATAGCAAAATTTCAAGGCGAATAAAACACTTCATATAAGGTGCGATTACTGGCTCTCGGACTATTGTAATTATTGAAAAGCTTCGTATCTTTGGCGATAATATGGTTAAAGTTTACATAGATACGTAGATAATAGAATGTTACATACATAAGTGATACGGCTTCAATAGTGATATAGTTTTGCAGAGGATCCATACATGATTATAATTCATATATACCATTATAATGTAGATAATTTTCGTATTTACAATGTTAAAAATTAATCGAACAGTACAAAAATAAAAAAGTCCGACTCGCAAGAACTCCGTCATCTTAGCGTGGTTCCAGATACAAAAAGTTATTCTAGAGAGTATAACTAACAATTGCGTCCTTATTTCTCCAATTGACATCGCCCCATCGAAAATTACACCAGAATATTTTTGTAGAGAATTTAGTAAGCTTTCGAATGGTCACGTTCACCTACACGTTTTTCCAACCGTTTTTGATATATTTTAGAAAATATACGAAAATCCCAAAACGTTTTATGCCTGTTAATGAAATATTTTATTACTAGTACGTCCTCGATTCCAAACGGAACCAAAATTTACCTATCACAGATTAGATGAATATCAAAGGTCTAGAAAGTTCCAACTGAATTAATCGTTTCTGAAAACCCATACCGAAAATTAGTTTGGAAAAGAAGGTTCAGGATTGCGTCATGAGGTCAACCTCATAAGCGGGTTTCCTCCTTCTAGAGGGAGGGAGGAACCGCGCTAGAACAAATATAATGACACCGTCTCGCATAAAAAAAAGCCTTTGCGGCATTGTCGATGATAAAACAGCCTTAGCGACCGTCTCATTACGGAGTTGGGCAAAGAGGACCGAAATCCACTTACTGAAGACAAACAATAATTAGCTCTCGATTGTGGACGGCGGAAAGATGGGCGTCGTTAATTGCGGGTAACGGGCGGAACGAGAGAGGACGAGGACTCGTTCATTAGTACCCTCTTGGTGATTCGTTCACTAAAACCCTTTAGCAGCTAGCGGGGAGAATCGTCGCCTCGGTGAAGTCTCCTTTCCTCTTGGTGATTCGTTCACTAAAACCCTTTAGCAGCTAACGGGGGAATCGTCGCCTCGGTGAAGTCTCCTTTCCTTTTCGACTCCGAACCAATTCAATTACTCCAAATGCAGGACTTGGGAAATGCACTTGATTGTTTTACGGTTTTGTTAGACGGACGGTGGGATCACTAATTAAGGTGACAAGTGGTTAATCAGGACCTTTCAAAGCTCTCGTATTCATTGTTTGAATTTATTCTAGAAGATTAGTTGTTTCGGGGAGTTCAACTTTAGTGGAAGATTTAGACGAATATATTCCTGTCTTGGGTTTGGGAATAAATTTTGCTTCCTGGTAGCTAATCTTTGTTTCTACCATGAGCTCCAAAACCTCTCAGCGTTAACAGAACATGTTTTCGTTCAAAATTCCAAGTTTTTTTGGGAATTTTCAAGCCCCCCCCCCCCCCATGGCATCTGTCTTTCTTCGCATTGAGATTTCATTTTACATTTTAACAAACACGAACGATTTAACGAAACTTTACCTGTTTCACTTTTAAACTTTCTAAATGACACTAGGAATAAGAAAGGACCTACGATTTTTATAAAGAAATATATTTTAATGTAAGTTAGTTAATATGATAACATCATTCAGGGATTATACTAACTTGTGTGATAAAAATCAAAGTCATTTTCTCCAATTTATGGATAGAAAATAAATCAATACTTTTCAATTCTTTATGTCAAAGTTTTATATAGGATGTTAAAGTATCCAAAATTAATGCAAAAATTATATTTTTTCGAAAAAAAAATGACGGCGCTGTCTGACGAACAGAACCCCTCTTTTTTCACTGATGATAGTGTGCAGCCTAGAACAAAAAAACAAAATTATTTTGAAAGTGCGCGGAATTAAAAAAAAAAAAAAGATATTAATTTTTGCGAAAACGGTGATCAATTCGCCATCGAAAATTGGTCGTAACATCATTATAATTTATATAACGGTTCTAAGAACTTTTAAGTTTAATAACCTGAAATCCTATTTTTATTTTTTTTATTTTATCATAAATATGCTTTAGCGATGACTAAACTGAAAAAGAAAGCGTCACAAAAAAACTGTCCGCTGGCGTTCGCGCATGCGTGGTAGCCATGTACGAAAAGGAAGACTATGTTATACAGTACATTACATAGGTTTGTCGGGTGGACCTAAAGCATATTTACGTTCCTGAATTGAGCAGAATTTTTTTCATAATTAATTATAATGAGGATAAAAAAAACATGTTTTTTTTTTTAAATTTTGAAGTGTATGGGATTTTAGTTGATAATAGAATTTTTGGCAGTTTAAAAACTATTCCGCCACATAAACTTGGATATCATGATTACTTAGGGAAGCATTAAAGCCAAAACGAAAATGATAGGGAAAAAAATACGTTACAAGGTAGTATCGCTTCTTAAATAATTGCTTTAAAAGGAAATGAAAATGCTTTGTTTCCATCGATCTGATTGATTCTCTCTGAATTAATTGCTTTCAATTTTTCCGGAATGAAGGAATTACTTGTTGATTGGGTAATTGAGACGAGTTGGTTATTATGATTTTGTACCTGATAATATAAATGAAACCTTTTCACAAATTCTCCCTCCATTCGGTTTCATCCCTTTCAAATTATATCCCATTGGGACAAACAATTTATTACTCATTCTACTGGCTTTTCCTTTTACCATTTTATTGGTTCGCCGAATTCCTCAATTAATTGCAAATTTAAATTTATTATCATAAAGCGGGTTGTTCTGTTTAATTTTATCGCCAAGTGGAAAATATGTTTTCCCTCTGAAAAAATAAAATGTTTTAAACCGAGATAAATTTATGAGTTACCAAGCTTTATTCAACAGAAATACTCTTTATTATTGTTCTAAAGATTTATATAATTGTTCCCATTTTATTATTTTTTATTTTATTTTTATGATCCAGCACATCTTAGATGGCTAGCATCTATTACTTTTTACCTACTACTACTACAGTAGACAGTAATTAAAATAAATTAGGGGACAGGAGGTCAATAAAATAAAATAAAAACTCTTTTACATATTGGGCCTCTTGAATAAAAATCTACTTCATATTAGTCAAATAACACTGACCTATCATCGCCCAGCCCAAAGCACTCGACAAAAAAATTTGAAATTTTGCATGGGCACTCACTCCCTTTAGAATGTTAGCACTCGCTAAGAAAGGTTTATTTGATATACAAATTTTTAAGTATTTTTAGAAGGGTTCGAATTTTTAGGTGGTTTCAAAAAGAGCAGGCACACCTCGGCAGCATACGTTGCTAGGACGTTAACAGATCAGCTGTTACTGTCCTGTATCTATTTTCATAGTATTTTTATTTGCGGTTCGTCTCAACTATGATGGCAGGCCTTGAATTATTAGAAATAAACTTTGATTTTGTCCCTCATAGAGTTTGCGCTATACCTGGTGATGGTCCATCCGAGGTAATAATATCCCGAACCCTTGCACAGCCTCCTCACCCATCGGCATCCCCAGTCAGAGCACTTCTTGGTAATGCTCGCAAATATAATGTGTGTTTCCAAATGACATCTTGGAAACATAAATTTTTAAATATTACGTCCATTTATTATTGATAACGAATTTTAACCTGTACTGGTTACTGGTAACCTATAAATAACGGATTATCTCTAGGTTATATATGTCTTGGCATTGCTACGGAGGGTCCTAGTGTCAAGAAACATTATACTTTGATCACTTATCAATTGATGAATAATTTATAGCATGACGGGAACCGGACTATAATAAACTGCACAACATTATGTAGTAGCGTTAATTTTTATACGTCATTTTACACAATAAAATAACAAGTTATCTGCCGTGACGAATCACGGGTAGTCAGCTAGTAAGTACATAATTCCAAGTATTTACTTTTATAAAACCTATTCATTTCTAAGTATAATTACATACTTACTGTTTTCAATTGAATAAGAGACACCTTTTAGTTGTAAGTAAATTCTGCAAAATCCATCGATAACATAAGTATAAACTGAAAAGTATTCTCTTATACTTTTAAGTAAACACTTATCTGGTTTGTTATCAGCGTAGATGACAAAATTCAACCCACCTGCTTTCTAATCCCAGTACTTTCCTTTCAGTCTATATTGGTATTTGTGAGTTTAAGCAAGTGTGAGTATAATTATGACATCGAGTGCAGATGTGCAGGCAAAAAGCGGGAAACTTGCGATAATTTTAAAGAATCATTAAAATATTAATGCAAAGTTATGTAATTATTGGGGGCGAGGTTAGCTCAGTGGTAGAGCACTGGACTAATAAGCTGGAGGCCTGAGTTCAAATCCCGAGCTAACACTAAAGATTTTTTCTTCTAGTGTCTTCGTTCATGGGTAGGATTCGGCCTCCCTGACCGTCCCTAGGCCAACCCAGCCTTTAATTAATTTAATAATGGGTACCTTGGTTGGTGCTAATGACACTAGCAGTCGAAGCAGCCAAGGGGAAAATCAGGCGGCCGGAGCATAGTACAGACCATACTATCTCCCTAGTGTGCCGTATGGTCAAGAATCAGATACCTCTATAGTATCTGCCCCTCAGGGCCATCGTGGCCTGTTACGGGACTGATTTTTTTTTTTTTTTTTATGTAATTATTATTTGTGCAAGGATCCCGTATGACCACACAAAGGAAAATGTGTTGACTATTTTTATTCTTTCTGCATGAGTTCTTCTTCTGTCATGACCAAGCTGCTTCTCTCATTTTTTAAACAATCCTCGACCTACTTTCCAATTTAACATTTATTTGTCTGAATGTGACTCTCTGAAATAAGTGTTTGCGTGAAAACTTCTTCCTTTAAATCTTTTTTTTTAGATGTGGCTTAAGAAGAGAAAATAAAGTCCTCTTATTAAATCTCTGCGAAACAGACACAGACATACTAATGATTTTTATATTGCAATAAAAAAAAAAATTATTTTACTTATTATTATCATAATTTTTTCAATTTTTATTAATTAACTGTGTAATTTTTCTTGTATATTTTATTTTCATCTATTTCTTTATTTTCTCATTTTTTTTCTTTGTATAAATTTTAAATTGTTTTTTATTCCTTTTTTGTTTACTAACCATTTATGTGAGCAAATCGCCTTGCTGTTGTGAAGCTCCGTAAATAAATAAATAAATAAAATAAATCTTATTTTATTTTCGCAATTTATTTATTTTTCTTTTCGCCTTCCTTCAATTTTCATAAAATTCCACGATTTACTCTTCCTCTTTCTTTTTCCCCCACCCCTGTCAATTTGGTCTTTTTTTTTTTTCTTTCAGAACAAATGTAAGCTATTTAGTTTGCACACATTGGAAAAATTGCTAAACTTTTTTTCTTTTTTTTTTAAACTTTTATAGATCGTGCCCACTTATAAAAGTCCGATTCGCAGGAACTGCGTCATCTTAGCGCGGTTCCGTTCTTATCTCTAGTGTTTATGAAGGCATAGAATAGAAAAAGTTATTACTTTGTTTAGATCAATAGCGAAACAGCTATCCAAATGAAATCTCAAACAAACCAGTCTTGAAAGATCTTTGTTGATTTACAATCATACCTGTATGGGTCAGCTCTCCCATAAGTCGGGCAGAAAGGCCTCCGCTCAGAGGCATTTGGAAAGCCTTGGGATCTCTCTCTTTAAACGCTACATTTCTAACAATAAATTGATCTTCTTATTTTACTTAATCTGTTTTATTGTCAAATACATTATCTGACTATAAGCAATTTAAAAATAACAAGGAATAAAACAGACAAAAAGAAAAGTTCGAATAAGCGAAATCAATTACTTAAAAGTTTTAAGCACTTATTTCTCCGATTGACATCGCTTATTCAAAACTTTCTTTAAAACCATTCTTGTAGACCATTTAGTAAGCTTTCGAATGGTAACCTTTCGCTTCCCAAGATTTTCAACCGTTTTCGAGATATTAAGAAATTATACGAAGTTCCCAAAACTTTTTATTATTTCTGACAACAGAAAATTGGTCTCATTTTACCTATCCTGTTTTACACACACATACATTTTCCTTACAAATACAACATAAGAAATTACAAAAATAAAAAGCAATAAAAAACCAAGGGAAAGAGACAAAAATTACAAAAAGAACGACAAAAACCCGTTCATAAGAACAAAACAGACGTATTTGAAGTTTTAAGCACTTATTTCTCCGATTGACATAACCTAATCAAAAATAGTTTTAGAATCATTTTTGTAGAGAATTTAGTAAGCTTTCAAATAGTTTCAATCCACTTACCACGATTTCCCAACCGTGTTCGAGATATTAATGAAAGTATACGAAGTTTCCAAAACTTTGCATGTCTGTTCATAAAATATTTTATTCTAACCCTTCCTTAACTCCAAACGTAACATAACTTTCAACATACTAGTTTTAATGAAAGTAGAACATGCAGATAATGTTTCAACTGAATCCCGTTATTCTAAGTACCCAAACCAAAAACGGTATTCAAAAACTATTTTTCCAATTTTCTCAACAACGGTTAAAGCTATCGCCTTGAAAATGGTTTCATTCGTTTTCCTAGCCCAAGAAGCCTATAAAACGAGTACTTACAAGCTTATGAACTCAAAAACGTAAGCGTTACGATTTTTTCTGCGCGAATTTCGCCCCAAACGCCATCTTCCAGTGGGCGGATTTTGCTGGTTAACGTACTTGACCTTTCAAATTGGACGACAGATTTTTGTACCAAATTTCATCAAAATCGGACCATTCGTCTTCTATTTAGAGAGCGAACAGACAAATATATATATATATATATATATATATATATATATATATATATATATAAATAAATATATACATATATATATATATATATACAAATTTGAACCACCGTTATTTTCGGTTTCTAGGGGTTCTGAAACGCAAAATTTTCTAGTCGGCACTTCCGGATCGTTTCATTGTATCAACCTTATAAGCGGGGTTCCTCCCTATGGGGGAGGGAGGAACCGCGCTAAAAGGAAACCACCCCCGTCCTTTGAAAACTGTTGATATCTCCAACCGTTTAGTAGTTACATCTCTTGTGGCCCACTTATCTGGGCCACCCTGTGTATATAAATATTCTTTATATATGGCCCAGGTCAAAAGAATAGTACTCCAATTTTCTTTGTACTACTATTTATTTTTTGTACGCCCTACATGTTTCGTGGCCTTTATGCCACCTCCTCAGGGGCCATTACATCCCCATGTGTGGTTAGCTCGCCGCCCATACGCAGTATTAGTGATGGGCGATGGGGATGTAATGGCCCCTGAGGAGGTGGCATAAAGGCCACGAAACATGTAGGGCGTACAAAAAATAAGATAGTACAAAGAAAATTGGAGTACTATTCTTTTGACCTGGGCCATATATGAAGAATAAATAATTATACGTAAATAAAGGCCAGAAATAGTAGAAAAGAAATATATATGTATATATATATATATATATATATATATATATATATATATATATATATATATATATATACAGGGTGCCCCGATTTTATATGGCAAAACTTCGGGAACGTGTAGGGGACCAAAAAACTAAGACAAAAAGTTGTTTTTTGAGATATACATGTATATATGTATGTATGTAGCTTGAAAATATCTAATCGTGTAGTGTTCTATAATGTATTACATCATTTCGAAGTTACTCCTAACAGCTGTTTGATCCTAATGTATTGAAGCATCCCAATGACTATTACTCAGAATACCAAGCTACTGACTTAAACGCTTGTAGGAAGCCTAAAGTTTGGAAGTTATTCGAAATGTAATTTGTTGAATTGCAGAGACACTAAGGGTTCCATCAGAGAGAGGATTGCAAGACAAACTAAGGACTTGGAACAGCCTTTGATGTCGTTCCTCGCAGAAATCGATCGTCGAGAATTGCTCTCGAGGAGTTTGGTGAAGTTGATGGTGCAGTTCGCTTAACTTGTGGGTAAGTCCTTTCTCAAAGCAGGCTCTTCATCATAAATTGTTGATACGTTCGAGTTGTGGGGCGATATAACTATATACGTTTACATTCATAGTTTTCAAACATAATTAACTCTCAAATAGATTGTTCACATTCGGTGGATTGAGGACTTTGCCAAATGTAACCAGTTTAAAAGTGTGAAAATCGGGGTAGTAGCCTTATGGCCGCCCTTTTACCAGCGGTTCTGTCCAATTTATAAATTTTGAGTGCGCGAATTTTAATAGGCCAGTACAGCTCCACCATTTTTCTGTATGTCAAGCCTACATGCAAACATTTTTGGATTTATTAAGTCGGTTCCAGAATTTAGGCCGCCCGCAATTGGAAAGCCTCTGCCTCTGCTCAGAGGGTCTCCAATGTTATTTATTCTAAACTATCCTAATATAATGCTAGATGATTTTGCTGGTAGTCCTCTTTGTAGGTTATACTTTGCTATTCCTAGCGGTATTTCCAGATCGATAGGGAGATAACTTGCTATTACTTGTATTGCATCGGTGGACACCGTGCGGTAAGCCCTCGTCACAGGTAGTAGAGCTCTTCTTTGGACCTGATGCAGGATATTCTTCTCGTTCTTCTTCAAGTTTATGCACTATGCTGGTGCTGCATACGTGATGAGAGGAAGGAAAACTGCCTTATGTAGTATTTGGCGATTACTAAAGTTGAATCCCCATGTAATACCGGGCAGTCTTGTAATACTTAAAAACCTGTAGCATTTATTTGCAGATTATTCCTGGCATTTCATGTAGTGTTATTTCGAGTTGCCTGAGGAGCTCGATCCTCTATTTCCAGTCTAGACCTGGTATCGATGATAAAAGCTAAGTCGTCAACGTACTCCAACGGAAGCAGTCCTTCCTTAAGTAGGTTTTCTAGTAGAGGATTTATTACAATTTTCCAAAGCGACGTTCCTAGCTCTGGCCCTTGAGGACATTCCTTTCTAACTTCTTTTTCTAGTGTACCGTTAGGAAGAGGGACTATTACTTTCCTACACTTCAAGTTGCCTACCAGAAAGTAGTAGATGTTTTTGGGACATTGTATCTTTTTAAGATTAGAGAGTACAGAAGGCCACCAGACTCGCGGATAGCTTCTGACGTTGATATCCCATTGTTGCTTCCGAATTGGTAGGGAGATAGGGTCTTGGTGATACATTCGTCCAACCGGGTCAGAATAAGTCTCGAGAATTTTCCCTAGGTCACTCAGCAAACATATAGGGCGATATGACAGCTGTTATTTCTGTTTTGTCTGGTTTTAGGACAGCAACAAGTTCTGCTACCTTCCAGTTCGTGGGAAATCTACCAGTCGAATTGCATTTATTATAAATACTTGTCAAGGTTTCAAAAGAGGGTATTTGCAGTTCTTCAATATAGCTCCCTCGATGTAGTCAGGTCCTGCAGCTTTATTTGGTTTTATCTTATCCAATGCAATTTCTACATCAATTTCATACCAGCTAGAGGAATCAACGGTGTTAGGTGGAATGGGAGTTGGACGGTAGGTCATCGATGACGAGCAGTCCGTGTCTGCAGATCCGCGTCTGAAGTCTTCAACGGCTTCCCCTTTTCGATCTGTTGTTTTCAAACCCCAGAGAATTGAATGGGAATTAAAATCCCCCATTATTATTATGTTGTTGCCAACTTTATCCTTGACGTTTTCAATTTCTGCGAGTATTTCGTTCGTATATAGTGAAAATTTTGCGTAAACGCCTACTACATCAACTTTCATTCCAGGGAATTCGATATTTGCGACAGAAGTATACCGAGAAATCAGGTCTTCACGCACAGTTACTACGCACTTTTCGTTTAGGATTACTATTATACTTTCTGGAGTGTTCTCTTTTGAGGTCCCCATACAAGCAATAATTCTGTAATTCTCCAGTCCTATCAATTTACCTCTTGATGTTGGCGGTTCTTGGATTGCAGCAATGTCCACGTTATTCCTGTGTGTCATGTGCAGAAATTCATCGTGAGATCATTCTCTCTCTCTCTCTCTCTCTCTCTCTCTCTCTCTCTCTCTCTCTCTCTCTCTCTCTCTCTCCATTCTTGTTCTTTTTTCCCCAAAAATAATAATAATTACCATAAACAGCCATCGTTTTCCACAGAACCCCTTTCCTCTCCTTAGCTCTTTATGAAGTTCTATCTTAAGTAGTTAGGTGTGCCTTCTCGATAAGACCTCGCCTCCCTAGATAAGACGAAACAGTGCCCCGCGAAATGAGAGCAGCTCAGCGATGCCTCTCTTCATTAGTGTTGACATTGACAGATAGCGCTGCCTTCTTCCACCTCCTGTCAAAACACTCTTCATCAATCCTACTTGTCTCCGGAGCATTAAGTCATGTCAATTACTCCCTAATTCCCCACTCAAAGATTGACTTTTAAGCCTTCCAACCCTTTTACTCCCAATCCGCTCTTTACTTTATTCTTGTATAAACTTTATGGAAGTTCCTTCTTAAACAATTCCTGGAAGAAGCATAAATAGAATCAGGATTTTTTTTTTTTTTTTTTTTTTTATTTATTTATTTTTTTTTTTAATTTTTTTTTTTTATATACATCATCCTCTTAGTACGTAAGCGTAGAACACTCCAGGTTCAATCCGTTGGCCTGGAGCCTATCTATGTATATAAAATAAATTTGGAAGGGTGGGAAAAAAATTTTTAGTTTTTAATTTCCAAGTTTTAATAAAATATGAAGAAATGTTTCACTAATTTATTCATGCATTCAATCTTAATACGTATACTCCTTTCTTGGCAAAAAAATCATTCAGAATGAGAAATGACTAACGAATAAAATTGATATTTCATTCTGAATAATGGATACTTTTTTTTTTCATTATTCAGTCATTCAATAAATAATGGAACTTTTTTTTATTCATTATTCAATAAACCTTTTTTATTTGCATGAGAATTTTTATTCATTAAAGATTATATTTATTTGAATGAAAATGTTTTTTAAATGAAAATTATTATGTGAATAAAAATGTTTATTGATTAAAAATTATTTCTCCGTCTGAACATTTGTTTATTTGAGCTAAAAATTAAAAATTAAGTAACACCAAATTCCCATGTGTTAATATGTATTTCTTGAATTAATTCCGACTATTTGTCGGTAAATTGTGTCAAATATATGGAAAGGTCCTAACTGTTTAATTATTTGTTTTTTGGGGTTTTTTTACGACATTTGTCGCTATATTTTGTTTAATTTGATAGAAAAACTTAACAAATCAATGAATTAATAACTGGATCCATGAATAAATTCTTATTCAATAAACATTTTTTTGAATGATTATTGAATTTGAAATTTCTTGAATACTGAGCGAACCTTCATTCATAGTAAAAAAAAAAAAAAAAAAAAAAAAAATCAGTAGATGAATAACTCAACCAATAAATAAATTCTTATTCGATGAAAATCTATTTAAATTATTATTGAATAAGATTTTTATTTAATAATGATCAACTTTTCTTTCTACATATAAACCTATTTTGACACATAATAAATTTAGAGGTTTATGACAGCTTGTGTAATTCCATTTACTTGAAGAGGTTGCTTCCATGTGCTAATGTATTGGAGCGTGTAGCGTGACAGAAAGCCATATCTACGCTATCTCGCGTATGGATAAGAAGAAGATTGATTATACACATACTGCACAAACACAGTGTGCGTGTGTGTTCCTTCCACTAATATCAACTCGAGTCATAACCCTACACAAATTGATAATGAGATATTCAATCATGATATTTATTAAATTCCCTACTTTTCATAAGCTTATTGTTACATTATCGAACGGTTTACGTTTAATTATTTGTAGCCAACTTCCTGAATTATAATTAATGCATATTATGACACATTACGGCAGCAAATGTTTGGACGATTCTGCTTCCGAATTTCGCTGAGGCTGGACCCTCAAATTTTGTTCAATAATCCGGCCATATTTCAAAGAACATTTACCTGATTCAAAACAAATTTGGAAGGTCAATAAGGGTTCTTAAGTTACACATTTTCTTCCTATTGGGGTATTTCTACGTGTGCTGGAATCGACTTTATATGCGAAAACGTTTAAATTTGACTTTTATATTGAGAATCCTGTCTCACTAGTACTTCCCGTGATAATACAATAGTCATTTGTATGATGATGATTAGATAGCCGTCGAGGTGATAAGTACAGATGGAATGGTTGGGATTCGGCTAAATAAACCTCAATATGATTTTGTTTTAAAAAAATCTATATTTCGGACGTTTCGGCTACTCATTGGTAGCCTTTGTCAGCTAAAATGACAAAAAAAAGGAAGAAATTAATACAAAAACAAAAAAATTATGATTGTGATAGGTAACAGAGCTATAGATAAAATTAACTTATGAAAGAACATATCGTCTTAAATTCTTAGAATGAAAAAGTGAATAGGTACAATAATTGATTTTAATAGTAATTAGTAACGTTAATTGATTTTACAAAGAAATAAGAAGCTACATACCAATGACAAATATAGTAGCTAATAGTAACATTAATTGATTTTACAAAGGAATAAGATACTACATACCAATAGAAATGCCGAGCGGCAGAGGAAGACCAAGGTTGGCAATTAAGTAACCATTGTAGAGTGTCTAAGGAGAAAAAGAAATCTACTGATTCCCACTTACTTATACCCCAGTAGATTTCTTTTTCCCCTTAGACACTCTACAATGGTTACTTAATTGCCAACCTTGGTCTTCCTCTGCCGCTCGGCATTTCTATTGGTATGTAGTATCTTATTCCTTTGTAAAATCAATTAATGTTACTATTAGCTACTATATTTGTCATTGGTATGTAGCTTCTTATTTCTTTGTAAAATCAATTAACGTTACTAATTACTATTAAAATCAATTATTGTACCTATTCACTTTTTCATTCTAAGAATTTAAGACGATATGTTCTTTCATAAGTTAATTTTATCTATAGCTCTGTTACCTATCACAATCATAATTTTTTTGTTTTTGTATTAATTTCTTCCTTTTTTTTGTCATTTTAGCTGACGAAGGCTACCAATGAGTAGCCGAAACGTCCGAAATATAGATTTTTTTAAAACAAAATCATATTGAGGTTTATTTAGCCGAATCCCAACCATTCCATCTGTACTTGTCATTTATATGGTTCAAAAAAGCTGTTAAAAAGCTCAAGGACGTGTAAAAGTCGGATATTTCAAGGCGAGATATCGAATTTTAAAAAAGTAACCTACACTTTTCGCTTACAAATTTTTAGAATTCCAGGTAAATTTTCAACATTTTTTTTTTTTTAGCTGAATGCTTGAGAAGTACGTTTTCTCGCTTTAAAAGGACCTTTTTCTAGTTAATTACTACACATACAAAAATTCTTGTTCGAATGAGTCGTTTCCGAGATTAGCGCGCACAGACAAAAAATCATTTTTTATGGTACTATTGCGCTGATAAAGGCCCCCAGTATTATTTTTTTCCATATAGCTTCCATGTGCAGACAGCGAACCGTTAGAATTTTATTATGTATAGATAAAACTACTACTGTTACATCATATTGAAATATATGGGTATTACTAAATCTACGTACATATCGTCGATACAAATGCAAAGTAACGAATCTTTCATTGTCAATCTTTACTAATTTCAATATGTTGAGCGCACAAGATTTCTAGGTGTAACGTTGGATCCTAAATTGACCTGGAGCTTTCACCTCAAAGACCTGAGAGAAAAATGCATGAAAAAACTGAACATACTCAGAATTTTAGCCAATACTAAGTGGGGGGCTGAACGAGCGACACTCCTGAAAATATAGAAAGTCTTAGTACGTTCAAAAATGGATTATGCATGCTTAGTGTATAGTTCAGCAAAACCTGCGCTTCTGAGTGCACTTGACACAGTGCATCACACTGGCCTTCGCCTTGCCACTGGAGCATTCCGTTCAACCCCTGTGATCAGTCTTTCAGTAGAAACAGGTACGACTCCCCTATTATTCAGGCGTCACACACTAGCTGCTAAATATATCTGCAAGATATATAAAATGCCTCAACACCCTTGTTACAAGCACATTTTCAGTCCTCAATTTGTCAATGCTTACAATAGAAACACATCAGCTTCTAAACCATTATCTTTACGCATGACTCTTGTAGTTCAAGATATGCTGAAGACAAATTTGCCCTTACCACCGCTGGACACCCCTCCCTGGACTCTTGAAAAACCTAACTGCATATTTAGATTTAAAAAGGAAGCCTACATTAACACCACTCAGATGAACGCAACACTCCTCGAAATGCTGGACAAGATTCAGGACAAGCTTGTTTTATACACAGATGGCTCTAGAATTAATGGATCAACCGCCTGTGCTGTCACCGATATTCTGACAACCCGCAAGTTCAAACTCGACCCACGCACTACAATATTTACTGCAGAAGCACATGCCATAACAGCAGCCTTACAATTCTCCATGTCCCAGGTGAAGAAAAACATAATTGTGTGCTCCGACTCAGAAAGTGTGCTCCGCTCCATACTACAGATGTACCCAAAAAATCCAGTAAGCCTAAAAATCCAAATATATATCCGAATGCTGAACGTTACAGGAAAAACAGTTAATTTCTTTTGGGTTCCTAGCCACAAGGGAATACTGGGGAATGAAATTGCCGATATGGCGGCAAAAGCAGCCCACGATCTAACGGAAATCACACCCACAACCCTAACACCCAAGGAATTATGTGCGCCTTCTGTAGAGAGAATAAAGATGGGGTGGCACTCCATGTGGACGGAGGCTTCCGAAAATAAATTGAAAATGGTCAAAAGAAGTCTAGGGCCATGGCGATCATCCCAATGCAGCAGTAGAAGAGACGAGGTACTTTTAGCTCGCCTTCGCCTAGGTCATACCAGACTTACTCATGGTTTCCTTATGGAGGGGAAGGAAAAGCCTATATGTGTGTCATGTAATGAACCGATTTCTGTGCGGCATATCTTCGAGTCTTGCAGGTTATACGAAGAAGCCCTAGAGAAGAACGAAATTCCAAAAGATATATCTGAAGCACTTGCAGACAACCCCTCCATGGTGGACAAAGTATTAAATTTTCTTAAAAAATCAAAATTATACACAGAAATATAGCAAAAAAAAAATAAAAAATAAAAAAAAAAAAAAAAATAATAAAAAAAATAATAAATAAATAAATAAAAATAAAATAATAAAAAAAAAATAAAATAAATAAATAAATAAAAATAAATAAATAAATAATAAAAAATAAAATAAATAATTTCTGTATATATTCTTTACCTTGAACGCAGATGCATTGATTGCGTAAGTTTTAAATAATATGCCGTTACGGACCAAGCTCATATCACCATAATTATTATTTTAGCAGTATCCATGTAAAACAATTATATTAGCCATAGCAGTTTCAGAACCATTTTTAAAAACCCTTTTTGAACATTATATAACATTACAACTTAAGAGCATCCTCGACAATATATGTAGTGCATACCTTTATAGTACAAAATAATTTTCATTGAAAAACACTTTACAGGACGATGGTAACCTTTGACGTTCTTCGTCCTTAAACCCCATTCATACATACATTTACTAATTTCTGCTGGACTTCTTCTTATTTAGCTCTACAGCCCGGGGTGGGCCTTGGCTTCCTTGATGAGACTCCAAGTAGCTCTATCGGTTGCTTTCTCTCTCCATCCTGACACACCCAGCCTACTCAGGTCCTCCTCTATCTCATCCAACCATCTTCTTCGTGGTCGGCCGATCCTCCTCTTCCATCCAATCACCTTACCATGCAATATTTTGCTCGGCATTCTGTCTTGTGGCATTCTTTCAACATGTCCCAGCCATTCAATACGTCGGGCTTTAATGAAGCATATTACATTTTCGCTTACATACAGTTTGTAAAGCTCATCGTTTTTTCTAAGAGTTGATATCAAAAATTGGGCCATAAATCCTTCTTAATATCTTACGTTCTAATGAGCCTAATTTATTTTCCACTATTGATGAAAGCGTCCATGTTTCGGCACCATATGTCAAAATTGATCTAATTAATCTATATATATATAAATCAGGTGTCTGTCTGTTTTTCTGTTTGTTTGTTCCTTATACAAATCTACACCGTTTGACCGATTTTGTCCAAACTTGGCACACAGGTAGATCTTGATACGAGAAATCTCCTAGGCTAGGTCAAAATAGTCAAATTTCAAAATTTGGTCAAAAGTTTTGTTCAAGCAAAATTGGCTACACTGAACCATTCAGATTGTGACGGCCATTTTGAATCGATAGCCATTTTCAATAATGTCTCAAATTTATTTGATGATGTTTCTGATAATTAGAATGATGACTTTACATCATAATATAATCATGTAATGCAGTTTATTTCAATTTTATTTCAACAGTCACTGTCTAACTAAGGAGCGCTGGCTTTCTTCTACTCGCAGGCTTTGCTACTGGCCTCTGTCAGCTGTCAGATGAAGTGCTGTTGTGCTGGCCTCTGCCGGTATCATTATGGACCTAACTAAGGAGCGCTGGCTATTCTTTGAAAAGAGCTATCTACTCGCAGGCTCTGCTACTGGCCTGTGTCGGCTGTCAGATGAAGTGCTGTTGTGCTGGCCTCTGCCAGTATCATTATGAACTAAAACAAATTCACATCGTTTGACCGATTTCCGTAACTTGGTATAGACAACTAGGTATCAAGTAGATCTTGATACGGGGGAAGTCATAGACAGAAAGTAGGTGTAGCATGGCACACTGGGTAACAGCTAGTGTTTTATAAAGTCGAGCCTTTGAGCCTCTTGATAAATACGGGGTCTTAAAAAGTTTTATGTTAGCGAAATATGCACGATTTGCGGCCATTATTCTTCTGCTAACTTCTTGCATTATTTTATTCTGAAAATTCAATTCAAATAGATAAAGCTTTCGACTTGTTCAAATTTGTATTCCTCCACCTTGAATTCCAAGGAGTTACATCCTGTTTTATTAGTCGTCATATATTTAGTTTTTCCTTCATTGATTCTCAGCCCCATTTTTTTACTCTCATCATTGAGAATACCAAACATGTCTTTGAGTACTGGGACACTGCGAGCTATCATATATCATCCGCATATGCACACACCTGGTGTCTTGAGTAGAGAATATATCCAGTGAGGTTAATCTTCTGAACTACCTTATGCAGCGCGAGATTGAACAGAATTGCAGTCAGCGCATTACCTTGTCTTACACCAACAGAAATAGGAAACCTCTTGCTTGCTTTCCCACCGACTAGAACCTTTCCACCATTGTTGGTCATGGTCATATTAATTAGTCTGATGAGCTTTCGTGGAATCTGAAATTCTTGCTGTCTGCTGGATTTATGTACTGCAAATTCTTGAATCTTAGATCACTCTATTAAAGGGTAAGTATTCCACTATCAAAAGGTCAAATCTGCCGAATATTTGACTGTCCAAAAAAAGTTATGAATAAATGCTTTTCCTCTCTGAAAAGTGGTGATTTTCATATTCGATAATTTGCATTTGTAGCGACGATATATATTTATCAAACGAGAAAAAATAGAATAAAATAATAACAATAGACGAAAATGGTTATACAAATTAAGACCACTGTTTGAAACCTTATTTTTATTACATTACCTTCTAGTTGGAGAAACGGAAGATATTGAGTCGTTTAATGTTATTGTTTTATAAAAAGTCTGTTACTGGACATACGACACTGTACTGTAAATTTTTTTTTCAGTTAAATAAATAAGAATTCTTCCATTCAGTAACAAGTCGTAAGATTAAGTATTTGCATATTTGAAATATTAAAAAAAAAAAAAAACAACAAAAAACTTTATTTTACAGTAATCTAAATAGATCGATTCTTTATCATATCAGCCCTTGACGATCGTTTCATTAAAATATTGGCCCTTAGAGATCGATATATCGTGTTAATAAGAACGATGTTTTAAAGATCGATTATTTTGCCCATCTGTAGGGGTGATACTGTAAATTATATAGATAGATATTTGCATGGGGGCGAGGTTAGCTCAGTGGTAGAGCACTGGACTAATAAGCTGGAGGGCCTGAGTTCAAATCCCGAGCAAGCACTAAAGATTTTTTCTTCTAGTGTCTTCGTTCATGGGTTGAATTCGGCCTCCCTGGCCGTCCCTACGCCGACCCAGCCTTTAATTAATTTAATAATGGGTACCTTGGGTGCTAATGACTCTAGCTAGCAGTCGAAGCAGCCAAGGGGAAAATCGGGCGGCCGGAGCATAGTACTGACCACACTATCTCCCTAGTGTGCCGTATGGTCATGAATCAGATACCTCTATAGTATCTGCCCCTCAGGGCCCTGGTGGCCTGTTACAGGACTGATTTTTTTTTTTTTTTTTAGATATTTGCGTAGGATACATCTTGTACAAATAATATCAATTTTAGACACTTTTTTCTTTCCATTTTGAGTCTGCTATAATAAATACTGCTATAATACTTCAACTATTTCACAACAAATGACAATATAAATTTTGTATAGTTCTAAACTTAATATATAATAATAATTTACATCATTCATATATATTTACATCATTCATATATTACTGCAAATTACGAGTATATAGCATTACATATGGAACGCACCCTGTATAACTTGTATTTCCTTGAATAGGCTTCTAAAGGGTGTACAACATTTAATTATGGGATTAAATAGAAACATCATTAGTACTAATAACCAATTAAATCAAGTAATTTCAATAATGGTTTCCAGCTGAAAAATATTTTTACAGCCATGTGGGCGTTCAATTCGAGGTATCAGGTGGCCTGTTATAATAGAATTGTGCATGAACGTGGGCTAACGTCCCACCATTTACCACGGTTGGGATATCGTGGTAAGTGGATAGAAACTATTTGAAAGCTTACTAAATTCTCTACAAAAAAGATTCTAAAACTATTTTTGATTAGGTTAGGTCAATCGGAGAAATAAGTGCTTGAAACTTCAAATACGTCTTTTTTGTTCTTATGAACGGGTTTTTGTCGTTCTTTTTGTAATTTTTGTCTCTTCCCCTTAGTTTTTTATTGCTTTTTATTTTTGTAATTCTTATATTAGGTAAATGTATTTGTGTTTAAAACAGGATAGTTAAAATGAGAACCAATTTTCTGTTGTTAGAAATAGATGAGTTAGAAAAATACGAGTACCTTTGCATAAATTCCTAGCAACCTGAAAATTTGCATGAAAGATAGGGGCAACATTATAAGGGAATTGGGAAAAGCCCTTATCGATCCCATGAGTGCAAAGAATTTTTTCGAGGTCAAAGTTCGCTAAAAAAGTTTTTTTGGAATTTTCAACGAAACCTTTTGTTTTATGGTAAAAATAGTTCAGACAAAAATTGTAGATTGTGCAATTATGTACAAAACTTGTCTTCACACTTTTTTTCATTAGATTAACCATTTCTGAGAAAAGGCGATTCCAGAATTATCTTTAGTTTTATTCAACATAATATGCCAGACTCGGCTAGAAGTTTGACGAGGAAACAATGGTTTGGCTACCTTCTCCTCTTTCTAAGGTCCTGACAATAAGTACCGTTACAGCCCCAGACATAAAACTCGCAAAATGACCTGCTTGACATTTGATAATATTAAACTCGAGAAGTAGTTCCTCTTTTTGTGTCTCTGTTTACGTCAGTTATTAATTTTTACATGTTGTACGCCTTATTTTTTAATTGGGTGTTGTTATTTTGATTGCATTTTTTTTTTCAATAAAACAAAGCTAGTAAATGAGAAGGATGTTCATGCTTATATAGAAAATAATTTTGGAGGGGACTGGGAGAATTTCGGGGGGAAAAAGATTTTGGGGGGTATGGGATAATAAAAATCTACACAATTAAAACGCTATTACGCCCAAAAGAAATTATTTTGGACTTTTATGAAATGTGTTTGCGCCCGAGAACAATAATTTCAATAATTTGAATGTTTCGAATGACGCAGGTTCTACTGAAGGCTCGTCCATTAGAAGAAGATTACGGTCTATACAATCTTCGAAGGGAAACTGTGAATATTTATTAAAGTTACCTATTATTCCGAAGTTAATCATAACTTCGGACAGTAGGGAACAAAACCATGTTTTACCACAATCAGGAGGTCCGTAAAATTCAATGCAAAGACGCTTGCCTGATTTCTTAGCCAGTAAACAATATATACTAGTCAGAAATGATTCAAGCGTTATTGCATTATGTCTAGACTGAAAGTCAATAGTCCTACACAATGTTTTTAAGGTTTTTACGATACATTTTTACCGATTGCGGGGGGGGGGGGGTGCAGCCCTTTCAGCCCCCCCCCTTATATACGCCCAAGCACGTTTTTGTTTTATTTCATTGATGTATAGAGCTTTACTTTAGAATGAGAGCTAGATTGTGTAATTTCCGCTTCTGTGTAAGTACTACTGCCGGTTTTCCTGAAGCCTTTCAAGATGTTCGAGAGGATGTTGACAATTTTCACGATATATATATATATATATATATATATATATATATATATATATATATATATATATATATATAAAAAGAAGTTTATTTCTATTCTAAGATTTTCAAATGACATTAGGGTTAAGAACGGAACCGCGCTAAGATGATGCAGTTCCTGCGAGTCGGACTTTTTTCTTTCCATTTTGAGTCTGGTAAATGCTATAATACTTTAACTATTTCACAGCAAATGACAGTATAAATTTTGTATAGTTCCAAACTTAATATATAATAATAATTTGCATCATTCATATATATTAACATTAATAATTTACATCATTCATATATTACTATAAATTATATAGCATTACATATGGAACGCACCCTGAATAACTTGTATTTCCTTGAATAGGCTTCTAAAGGGTGTACAACATTTAATTCGGGGATTAAATAGAAACATCATTAGTACTAATAACCAATTAAATCAAGTAATTTCAATAATGGTTTCCAGCTGAAAAATATTTTTACAGCCATGTGGGCGTTCATTTCGAGATATCAGGTGGCCTGTTATAATAGAATTGTGCATGAACGTGGGCTAACGTCCCTTTTTCCTAAAACAATATTGTTTTTCTGTTGTAGAATGTTTCGTTTATTCTTCTCCAACTCATAACGGATATAAAAGAAATCTCCGTAAATCTTCCTTAGCAGAAAGGGACCATACACCCTTTTCCATTACTGGAACAATCTTCTCTCTCCCCCACCCCTCCTTTAGCGGCCAATCCGGTGAGATTAGAGGGCGGAGGGGTGGGGGTATGGTTTGGAGTGGGGATAGCTGTGAATACAACGGACTAAGGATTATACCCTTTTCGGCCTTTTCATTTCGACAGCATTAACTTATGTACAGTCCTCTCTTTATTTTCTCTTTAAACTACACAAAGGGGAAACGTTTTGTCGTTTTAATTTGTGTACCGGTTCGTAGTCTTTAATGTCGACAGAATTTTTTTCTTTTACGGGAATGGTTAACAGCTTTAATCAAGAATTTTCGATGATTTACATCAACAGAATTTATCACACAATGCTGCATGAAATTCTATGTTTGATTTCTAAAACATTTTTCTACAGTATTTTCCCATGCTCAGATCAAATCTGTTAAAGTTGTATTCATATCACGCTAGGTTTTTGTGATACACGATTGTACAGCTGTATCATAAGAGAGGGAAACATTTAAGAGGCCCAATATATTGGTTGGCGGCCCTGCTCAGTAATATCCTCCTAGCTTCGACGTATCATTCACAGAGGTGTATGTGATTCACAGAGGAAATAGTCAATTCAGTTTATGATAAGGCACACATTTACTTCCTATTTTCCCTCGTTACTCTCATAATTTAGTCAAATTTGTCATTACGGCGCGCGTCTGTCAACGTCACAATCAACGTTCTCAGTATGAGATGAATTTGTGAATAATTGACGTTTTAGACGAGAAAATCCTAACCATCCAATATATTTGTAGAAATGTAACTTGTCTCAATTTTGCACATTACTTTTTATCTCAATTATGTTTCTGGAAATTTAATTTGACCCACAGTGAAAAATCTACCAGTACACTGACAAGGATTCAAATAAGCTTCGACGAGGATCGTTTCCTGGAATTTTTGACATGTCTTCAAATCCTCATATATCCTATATCCTTTATGTATGTATTGACATAGATATGTACAGGGAGTTCAGAATTCGATGATTGGTCCCATTTTTTCCCACAGTTTTTGGAATTGCGGAACGAAACTGTCAGGGTATTAACTGCTTCAAATAAAGTTTCTTTTCAGCTTATAGTCGGCTCTCTAACCTTCTCGTTAGATAGCTCGGTAGATATATATATTTATATATATATATATATATATATATATATATATATATATATATATAAATATTTGTCTGTTCCTCCTCTACCTTGCTCAAACATTTTAAGATCTTAATGAAATTTGGTTAAAAAATACTTAAGATGTAGGATTTCAAAGATCAAGTTCATTAACCAGCAGAATCCTTCGAATGGAAATTGTTTTGACAGAAATTCCGGTGAATCATATCGGAAAGCTTATGTTTTTCCGATACTATGCTTCTAGATACATCTAGATAAATAAGTAATTTTCGGACGTTCATTGGTTTTGACTTAGAAATCAGAAAAAAAAAAAAAGATTCTGAGCCCCCGTTAAAATGTATATATATATATATATATATATATATATATATATATATATATATATATATGCTTGTGTGTGTGTGTGTCTGTCTGTTAACACGTGCCGGCAGGGTATTTGTTTTTTTCGTCAAGAAACTTGGTATATAGCGTTCACTTGGCAAACAATTGAACGAATTCGTTAACCACCAAAATCGCCTTAACGGGATAGAGGGTTTTTCCGCGGACACAAAACACTAATTTGACCATCCCAGCCGTAGTTTATGTCATATTTCAACGAAATTCGGTATACCTTGCGGTCATTTAAAAAGAAGAATACTTCATAAAAATAAACTAAATTCGTTCATTTAGGGGGGGGGGGTTACTCCGCAGCAAGATTACTAATTTGCTCATACCGGTCATAATTTCTGTTGTAACTAAACTCGGAATACGTCTTGGTTATCTAATTAGAAAGAAGTGTTGTAAAAACTAACTAAATCGGTCTATCGGGAGGGGGGTTTACTTTTTACTTTGTTTGAATAGAATTTTCCAATGAAACGTAAGTTGGCAAAGCTGCTGCTAGGAGTGCCTCTGTCTTTATATTACTTCTCACATCTACCGCTAGGTGTGTTGTATCCCGTTCCTGCCTAAGATAAAAATGTGAAGTTCTCTTTTATTTATTAAGTAGTTTAGTACCAAGCATACAACGAATTCTGCTGAGAAATTATGTAAAACATTAATAATTAGAGTAATTTGTTTGAGTTGCTAATTACAAATGTAAAAGAGCAGAACTATTCATGTTTTTATTTCATTTGTATAGGTTATTTAAAGCAATTTATTCAGGAATGCAGTCTACAGTACCCAAACTCTTACGAATTTTAGCTCCGGAGAGACCACACGTGATAAAGTGGGCTGTAATATTTGTACCAGAGGAATCCGGAGAGCTTTTGGGAGATGACTTAAATTATACGAACATACAGTCGTAAACACAATTTCCCCGAATTATCAAATTGGACATCCATAAAGCTTTACCAATTGGACTCGAACTGTTTAGAATTTCATCAAGAATTAGATGAGGGGACCCCCATCCAAGTGGAATTTCGAATCAATTACTGCGCTATTCCAATTATGGAGAAGTTATGCTACATAACTCCCTTAGCTTTGAGTCAATACTCAATCTCACTTCCATAAACATTATCAATCGTTCAACCAACTTTGATTGAATAACTTATCATTATATAAAGTGGAAGCATTATGTTATAGCATATCAGAATTTTGTATTTTTTTGTATACTTTAATAGCATTTTTCTTTTCACTTACAGCATGTTGCCTCCCTCCCTGTAGGAAGTAATAACGTTTACATATAAGGCTTACATATATATATATATATATATATATATATATATATATATATATATATATATATATACAGTGTGGCCCAGATAAGCGGGCACAAGAGAAATAACTACTAAACGGTTTGAGATATCAACAAATAACCCTTCTAAGGGCTCAAATAGGCCTTTAAAGGGAAGTGTTACCTCTTTACCCGTATTTTGCATTATATTTTTAAAATGTACTAACAATACAAGGAAGAACCGTGCAAACGGGGTTTCGATGAGTTAAATAGTTCTCTGTAAATGTACTTTTCATTTTTTTGTTTTCCACATCTGAAATTCCAAAAAAAAGGCACTTTAATTTATTTAAATAGTATTTTTGTTAAGGAAGGGATAATTCAGCTTGGGAGAACGTGCTCAGCATTAAAAATTCTATTTATTGCAACAAAAAAATATATATATTCATTATTTGTGATCTATAATTTTGGCAACTCTTAACTCTTATCCCTAAAACTCCAATTTTTAAGTATCTTATTTTTTAGTTGACACTAATGGGAATAATTTTGTTGAGTGCTGAACACATTCTCCTAGTACATTTTAAAAATATAATGCAAAATATGGGTAAAGACAAAACCCTTTCCTTCAAAGCCCTATTTGAGCCCTTAGAAGTGTTATTTTCTCATTTCCGAGAGCACCATTTTATAGATCTCGACGAGAACTACAACTTTGTTCCTCTGAAACATTTTGATATCTCAAACCGTTTAGTAGTTATTTCTCTTGTTGGCCCGCTTATCTGGGCCACCTTGTATATGTATATGTGTATATATATATATATATATATATATATATATATATATATATATATATATTCTAATTCTCTGAAAGCTGCAAAAGAACAGAAAAGGAACACTACATGCACAGGTGGACTTCGGGCAATCCAAAAATACCTGCTACGGGGAAAAAAGAACCTTTGAAACCCAAAGCAAAACAAGAACAATTCAAGAAAAAGTAGAAACGGGTTTCTTTTTATAGATTGTACAGTTTTCTAATTGCTGTGATTAGATATTTTTATTATAGCAACAAAAGGGTAAAAAAATAACACAGCTGTCAATGCTTGTTATACATACTATGTACGTAAAATTACTTTTTTATTTTGTTTTCTTTACATTTTGTTCATACTTCTTTATATTTAACTATGTTTTATGTCAAATATCAATATGTAAATTTGCTATGTAAGATCTTTGTTTAAATTTGAGTAAATCGCCTTCGTTGCTAAGCTCATTAAATAAATAAAACAATAAAACAATAAATATATTCTAATTATAAATGGAACTACAATATTATGTATTATACTCGACATAGATAAAACGTTTTAAACCAACTTAAAAAGTCCGACTCGCAGGAACTGCATCATCTTAGCGCGGTTCTGTTCATATCCCTTTTGTCATGTGAAAAGCTTAGAATAGAAACAGATAATATTTGTTCTTGTGTTCTTCTACTATAGTAATAATTCTACAAATAAAATCAATTAAAAAATCAAATAAAAAACCAACATCATAAAGGCAATTGAAAATATTCAAAAGACGTCATCGAATCTCTTTCTCTTGGCAAGCTATATTTCTAATAATGAATTGTTGTTCTTATTTTACTTAATCTGTTTTATTGTCAACTACATTATCCAACTTTAAGCAATTAAAAAATAAAAAGGAATAAAAACAGACAAAAAGAACCGTTCGAATAAACGAAATTAATTACTTTAAAGTTTAAGCACTTATTTCTCCGATTGACATCGCTTATTCATAACTTTCTTCAGAACCTTTTTTTGTAGAACATTTAGTAAGCCTTCAAATGGTAACCTTTCGCTTCCCAAGATTTTCAACCGTTTTCGAGATATTAATGAAAGTATACGAAGTTCCCAAAACTTTTTATTATTTCTAGCATCAGAAAATTGGTCTCATTTTACCTATCCTGTTTTACACACAAATACATTTCCTAACATAAGAAATTACAAAAACAAAAATCAATAAAAAACTAAGGGAAAGAGACAAAAATTACAAAAAGAACGACAAAAACCCGTTCATAAGAACAAAACAGACGTATTTGAGGTTTTAAGCACTTATTTCTTCGATTGACATCGCCTAATAAAAAATTGTTTCAGAATCTTTTTTGTAGAGAATTTAGAAAGCTTTCAAATATTTCTATCCACTTATGAAAATTTCCCAACCGTGTTCGAGATATTAATGAAAATATACGGAGTTCCCAAAACATTTCATGTCTGTCCATTAAATATTTTATTCTAACCCTTCCTTAACTCCAAACGTAACCAAAAGTTTAACATGTTAGTTTTGATGAAATTCAAACATGCAAAAAATGTTTCTACTGAATCCCATGATTGTAAGTACCAAAACCTAAAACGTTATTCAGCAACTATTTTTCCAATTTTCTCGAAAACGGTTAAAGCTATCGCCTTAAAAAAGCTGTCATTCGTTTTCCTAAGCCAAGAAGCCTATAAAACGAGTACTTGCATGCATATGAAGTAAGCAGAACGATTTTTTCACGCGAAATTCGCTCCAAAAACCATGTTCCGGTGCGCGGATTCTGCTGGTTAACGAACTTGACCTTTCAAATTAGACGAAATTTTTAGATGTTTGTACCAAATTTCATCAAAATCGGACTATTAGGGGAACAGACAAATATGTATATATATATATATATATATATATATATATATATATATATATATATATAATACACACAAATTTGAACCACCGTTATTTTCGGTCTCAAGGGGTTCTGAAACGCAAAATTTTCTAGTCGGCACTTCCGGATTGTTTCATGTGATCAACCTTAAGGTATAAGCGGGGTTTCTTCCTATGAAGGGAGGGAGGAACCGCTCTAAAAGAGTTATAAAAAGTAAAAAGTTCAAAAATAATAAAATTTTAATGAAGTATTCAAGTTTACGCATTGCTAAATAGGAACAAAAAGGATTATTTTCAAAATTATAGAAAAATATACAAGTTGTAATTTTTACTGTAGTTTTATTTTACAACGAAGTATAACTTATAAAAATATTAGATTTTTACATACTTAGATACCAAAAGTTGCAAAAATTTTAAATTTAAAAATTTATAAAAAAATAAGGTTACAAATATAAGGGTTAAGAATACTTTTAATACAAGCTGCATAGCTAAGTTTATTATCTTGCCAAAAATCAACTGTTATATACATAACCAGGGTTGGGCAAACGTTAGCGGTCGCTAATATCTAATACCTTCTCGCTAATTTAGCGGTACTGATAAGAGCCTGCGCTAACGATTAGCGCATAGCGGCGGCAGTGCGCTAATCGCTAATTTATTCATGAAATGTTTAAATATCGTGATAGCTAATACCTTTAGCTATAGTTACAACATTTTGTCATCTAAAAGTAGACTTCCGGTCTGCTCTGAGCCCGGGGGCATGCACCGCATATAACTTTAGGTAAAACTGAAGTTTAGCGTCCTCCAAACCGATTTCTTTCAAATTTTGTACAATAACGTATTTTGATGCACTAAATACGAATCCGTTAAAAAAAAAAGCTCGCATACTTAAAGTTAGGTAAAACTGCAGTTAAGTGTCCTCCAAACCGATTTCTTTCAAATTTGGTACAATAACGTATTTTGATGCACTAAACACGAATCCGTTAAAAAAAAAGTTCGCATTCAACTAGGAAAGAAGTTATTAAGCACTAAAGTTCGCTGTTATGGGGGTTATAAGAGCTAATGTAAACAACTAAATTTGTCAACATGCGCATGCGTGCTTATGGAAAAGTTCGTAATTTAATTTAATTAATTTTTAAATTTAATTTTTAATTCCGCGATGTGTCCACGGAACATCGCGTCTCAAGAAGAAGAAGAAAGCTAAGAAGGATGTCTAGGATGCCCTTAAAATTGACAATATTTTTGAATAAATGGTTTATGAACATTTCAAACGAGAGTTCTCTGTTTCCCAATGTTACATATCTGCGCATGCGCGTGTTTACAAATATGCTGTTTACGCCTACTTTTATAACCTTCCTAACAGTGAACATTAGTGCTTAATAACTTCTTTCCTAGTTGAATGCGAACTTTTTTTTTTAACGGATTCGTGTTTAGTGCATCAAAATACGTTATTGTACAAAATTTGAAAGAAATCGGTTTGGAGGACGCTAAACTTCAGTTTTACCTAAAGTTATATGCGGTGCATGCCCCCGGCTCAGAGCAGACCGGAAGTGTACTTCGAGATGACCAAATGTTGTAACTATAGCTAAAGGTGTTAGCTATCACGATATTTAAACATTTCATGAATAAATTAGCGATTAGCGCTCTGCCGTCCCTATGCGCTAATCGTTAGCGCAGGCTCTTATCAGTACCGCTAAATTAGCGAGAAGGTATTAGATATTAGCGACCGCTAACGTTTGCCCAACCCTGTACATAACCTTATACCAAACAATTACCCAAAAAAATAGCATTTTGAGAACCATAAACATTTGTTTTTACTGGCAGTTTTCAGGTATTGGACTGCCATTCCTGAGAGAATGAGTTTTCCGTAAGAGCTTGTAAACTCAAAAATCAGCATGCGCGCAGAAACAAAGATGGGTGCTGTTGAACGGTTCACTCTAAAAAAATTTTTAAAAATTGTGTTGAACTGCTGATTCCATAATATGCAATTGATGGTAAAAATCTCAATTTTTTTCTAAAATGGTCAAGAAACTAGATTATTTTTTCTGGACCATTTCAAATGGATTGATTCATATCATATATATATATATATATATATATATATATATATATATATATATTGACAGATATGTCCAGTTGCAAAAAAAATTATAAGCCAGGAGACTTATACTTTTTTTGTAATTTAATTTTTTTATTTGTATGTCTGGTAATCATGAGTTAGATTATTGTTTTAACTTTGCTTATCCTCTTCCAGGTTTCCTGAGCTACATTGAGAGAATTTTTTTGATATTTTTGTGGTGTTTTCCTGTATGATATTAGGATATCGTTTTTTTGGATGGTGATTTGCCTATTCCATTTGCAATTTATACAGGTCCGTTGTGATGTTTCACAGATTTCATATGAGAGGTTCTTGATTAGTTGTTATTATCAATTAAAAAATTACGTATTTCTTCAATGATTGGTTTGTCTTATGTCGTACAATGTAGTTTTAGTTTATTAAGTTCAGTTTGTCATATTTGTGGCTTTGATATCAAATCCTTCATCAGAGTTTTTTTTAAATTTTATAATTTCAAATATTGATTTTACATTCTGATGAAGCCGGTTGCTTTATATGTATATTATATCTGGGAAATATAAGGTAAGATACATGTAAACCCACACACACAAACATTATATACATACATATATATATATATACATATATACACGTTTCTCTATCGGGGCGAGTTTTTCTCAGTAATCAGTTCCTAGCTCTTATTCTGGAGAGCTAAAATTGGAAACTCGGACGCAGTCTAATGATTTTATCTTATAGTTTCGTCACTCGATATTCTGAATCGGAGTCTCCAAGCCGTGATGCTCCGCCAATACGTACATGCAAAGAGAACAATCAGGCAGTTTTAGCACATTGCTGACCTCGTTGTATAACTCCGTTGACTTATAATCAGGAAACAGCTACTTCCACAATATCTGTCCCTCTGGGCCATAGTGCGAATATATATATATATATATATATATATATATATATATATATATATATATATATATATATATATATGTATGCTCTACGCAGGCTTTAGCAATTTGTCTTATGAGTACGTCCAGTCAGTTTGCCTCTTATTGATTATTACGTCTTTTTGTAACATTTCGTGTGTCTTGTATAGTCTTCTGAATAACGCCTTCATTTGTTCGCGTCTCATAGCTAATTTTATTTCTTTTAGCGCGGTTCCTCCCTACCTCCATAGGGAGAACCCGCTTATGAGGTTGACCTCACAAAGCAATTCGGAATTGCCGACTAGAAACTTTCACGTTTCAGACCCTATATATCACGAAAATATAGGTGGCCCAAATTTGTATATATATGTATATATATATATATATATATATATATATATATATATATATTTGTATATATATGCTTGTCTGTTCGCTCTCTAGCAAGCTCAAAAATGGTCCGATTTTAACGAAATTTGGTACAAAAATCTGTCGTCTAATTTGAAAGGCCAAGTTTGTTAACCCGCAGAATCCGCCCACTAGAAGATAGTGTTTGGGGCGAAATTCGCGCAAAAAAAATCGTAACGCTTACGTTTTTGAGTTTTTATGCTTGCAGGTACTGTAATATTTTCTACATCTTGGAAATTAATCCCTACTAAGATGTTTAAATTTTGGTTCTATTTGGAGTTAAGGAAGTATGCGAATAAAATTATTTTATTAATAGACATGAAAAGTTTTCGGATCTTCATACATCTTTCGTAAATATCTCGATAACGGTTGGGAAATCGTGGTAAGCGGAAGGTGGCCATTCGAATGCTTACTAAATTCTCTACAAAAAATTTCTGAAGCAATATTCGATGGGGCAACGTCAATCTGAGATAAAAGCGCTTAAAACTTAAAAAAAAGTCCGATTCGCAGGAACTGCGTCATCTTAGCGCGGTTCCGTTCTTATCTCTAGTGTTTATGAAGGCATAGAATAGAAAAAGTTATTACTTTGTTTAGATCAATAGCGAAACAGCTATCCAAATGAAATCTCAAACAAACCAGTCTTGAAAGGTCTTTGTTGATTTACAATCATACCTGTATGGGTCAGCTATCCCATAAGTCGGGCAGAAAGGCCTCCGCTCAGAGGCATTTGGAAAGCCTTGGGATCTCTCTCTTTAAACGCTACATTTCTAACAATAAATTGATCTTCTTATTTTACTTAATCTGTTTTATTGTCAAATACATTATCTGACTATATGCAATTTAAAAATAACAAGGAATAAAACAGACAAAAAGAAAAGTTCGAATAAGCGAAATCAATTACTTAAACGTTTTAAGCACTTATTTCTCCGATTGACATCGCTTATTCAAAACTTTCTTTAAAACCATTCTTGTAGACCATTTAGTAAGCTTTCGAATGGTAACCTTTCGCTTCCCAAGATTTTCAACCGTTTTCGAGATATTAAGAAATTATACGAAGTTCCCAAAACTTTTTATTATTTCTGACAACAGAAAATTGGTCTCATTTTACCTATCCTGTTTTACACACACATACATTTTCCTTACAAATACAACATAAGAAATTACAAAAATAAAAAGCAATAAAAAACCAAGGGAAAGAGACAAAAATTACAAAAAGAACGACAAAAACCCGTTCATAAGAACAAAACAGACGTATTTGAAGTTTTAAGCACTTATTTCTCCGATTGACATAACCTAATCAAAAATAGTTTTAGAATCATTTTTGTAGAGAATTTAGTAAGCTTTCAAATAGTTTCAATCCACTTACCACGATTTCCCAACCGTGTTCGAGATATTAATGAAAGTATACGAAGTTTCCAAAACTTTGCATGTCTGTTCATAAAATATTGTATTCTAACCCTTCCTTAACTCCAAACGTAACATAACTTTCAACATACTAGTTTTAATGAAAGTAGAACATGCAGATAATGTTTCAACTGAATCCCGTTATTCTAAGTACCCAAACCAAAAACGGTATTCAAAAACTATTTTTCCAATTTTCTCAACAACGGTTAAAGCTATCGCCTTGAAAATGGTTTCATTCGTTTTCCTAGCCCAAGAAGCCTATAAAACGAGTACTTACAAGCTTATGAACTCAAAAACGTAAGCGTTACGATTTTTTCTGCGCGAATTTCGCCCCAAACGCCATCTTCCAGTGGGCGGATTTTGCTGGTTAACGAACTTGACCTTTCAAATTGGACGACAGAGTTTTGTACCAAATTTCATCAAAATCGGACCATTCGTCTTCTATTTAGAGAGCGAACAGACAAATATATATATATATATATATATATATAAATAAATATATACATATATATATATATATATACAAATTTGAACCACCGTTATTTTCGGTTTCTAGGGGTTCTGAAACGCAAACTTTTTTCTAGTCGGCACTTCCGGATCGTTTCATTGTATCAACCTTATAAGCGGGGTTCCTCCCTATGGGGGAGGGAGGAACCGCGCTAAAAGTGTTTGTTTTGTTGTTTTGAAAGGGTTTTTCTCTTTGTTTATCTCACTTAATTGGTTGTTTCTTGTTTTAAATTGCATTTATCAGTAAAATTAGTATTGTAGTAAAATAAGCTAAGAGACGGTGAAAGGTATTGGTAATAAGTTTGGAGTGGCTGTGGCTAATCATGATGACGTAGATTGTTTTGAATTCTCCTATCTATATAACCTTCCTCATAGCCTACGACTGAAGTTATCGTTATTTATTATTTTATAGAAAGATTTAACCCACGACAGAATGGAATTTTTTTCGCCATGAAGCAACTATTTACAGTTGATTATAACAGTAAATCGAATTTGCTAGTAAAACAAGATACTTAAAATGACAACAAATTTTTGGTTGTTTAGAATAGAGCCTTCTCAGTAGTAGTCAAAGAGTAAGTACGCTCTCAGTACATAATTGTTTTGACTTATACAGATTAAGAATTATCTGCTTCTGTGTAAGTTGGCTACTGTCAGTTTCCTGTGATTTGTGATGCTAATCTATTCCATTTCTTCGAGATTTAGGGAACCGCGCTAAGATGACGCAGTTCCTGCGAGTCGGACATTTTTATGTATCAGTACAGTCAAAGAACCCAGGAGTTAATGAAAAATGAACAGAAACATCAACTATTTTTGTCTATGCTATTATTTTTGTTTATTTATGTGGAAACATTATAGCCTGTATAATATTCATAATCCTTCGAATTCCCTGATAATTGTGTTAACTAGTCGAGTTCTTTCCTTTTCGTCGTTAAAAAATGTATGGGTGTTCGAATCTGCTTGTTTAAGCTGAACGGAACGGCACATGTAGTAAGCTATAGAAATATTAACGATTTTTTGGGAAAGCGTTCTAAATCTAATATTTCTGTGGACTAATTCATTATTACCGTAGTAGGCCTAGTCGGAAAGGGTTTTGAGAAATTAGTAGATTTATGAAAGAAATTGAAGTAATACATTGAATCTGTTGTATTAAGGTCAACAATTTCCATATGCGTATTGTTTGATTTGGCGATACACGATGCACGGTTTTGTCATAGAGCTTCGGCTAATCGCTATGATTAGCGTATCAATGAATAATTCCATTGATTAGTAGAATTAGCATGGAGGATTTAATGGCTAATTATCATTCTGAGCGTGGATATCATCTACTCTAGGTAATCCAAGGGCAGGCATCTGCCACTACACCGGGCGCCAAATTAGAGGGCACATGATAGAGTGAGAAAGGGATTAGTATGGGGAGGGAGGGGAGAGAGAGAGAGAGAGAGAGAGAGAGAGAGAGAGAGAGAGAGAGTGAGAGAGAGAGAGATAGTGTGCCTGTGGTTGTGCTAGGAGTGCTTCAGAATTAAAAATAACGCAGACACAATAATGATTTTCATGTTGTAATAAAAATAAATAAAATAGAATAAAGTGTTTTATTATTAATTATTATTGCTTTAACTTTGTCATTGTTTATTTTCTCATATATTTTGAAATCAATTATTAGGTTTGATTTAGTTATATATTTTATTTTATATTAATAATTTATTTTATTTTATTTTTTATTATTATTATTTAATTTTTGTTTCAGAAATTTAATATACTGAATTTATTTTTTACCCTTTATTCAGTTTTTATTAATTATTTTTATTTGAGGAAATCTACTTGCCGCTGTGGAGCTCCGTGAATAAATAAATATTTCAGAGAGCTATAGGTTTTGAAACGTAAAATATTCTAGTTGGCACTTTTGTATTGTGTCATGAGGTCAACCTCAGAAGCGGGGTTCCTCCCTATGAAGGTAGGGAGGAACCGCGCTAAAAGAGGAGGAAGAGAGGAAATTCCAGATTTGAGGATGGTAGAGAGGGAGAGTTTGGGGATAAATGGAGAAGAGTGGGAGAAATAACTGACAAAGAGATTGGCGGAGAGATAAAAAGGGTGAGAATGAGAGAGAAATTGTGGGAAGAAGGGAGTGCTAGAATGGTAAGGGGAGGGTGAGGAGCTACAAGAGAGATTAAATAGCAAAGAGGGATTGAGAGAATCTTATAAAAAGATTAAAAGTTAATTAAAAAGAAAGTAATTGTGACTTGGAAAGAGATTTAATAAAATTTTGAATGAAAGAAGGAGGTAATTGTAGTCAAAGAAAGAAAATTAAGAGTCTCGGAGTTCCCAGCGACCTCTAACACTCTGGGAAACCATTTTTGATTTTTTGAATTGGAATTTCTTCAGCATATGTTACTTAGGGAAAGGATAGACCCTTTCTATCTTACTTAGGGTTAAGTAGAGCGGAGATGGAATTACTGAAAGTGTATAGAGTTTAGGGCTGTAGGAACTTTGAGAGTAGCCCTGAAAGGTTTCTCTCTTCTTTCATTTCCTTTCCATTCATGGAGTCTTTAATTTAATTCTCCTTCTTTCACCGTCTTTGTTCCGCCCTTCTCTGCTCTAATTATTGTAATAAAGGAACAAAAGGTTCAAGGGTAGTTGTCACTATTAGAGCGGTTCCTCCATCGGGAGGAAACCCGCTTATGAGGTTGACCTCATGACGCATCCGGAAGTGCCGAAACGAAAATTTCATGTTTCATAGATCAATAATATAACGGTGGTTCAAATATATATATATATATATATATATATATATATATATATATATATATATATATATGTATATATATATATATATGTCTGTTCGCTCTCTTGTTGGCTCAAAAACTGTCCGATTTTGATGAAATTTGGTACAAAAATCTTTCGTCTAATTCGAAAGGTCAAGTTCGTTAACCAGCAGAATTCGTCCACCGGAAGATGCTTTCGGAGCGAAATTCGCGCGAAAATGTGCTTTATGTGCTTGCAAGGCTATAGCTTTAACCGTTTTCGTGAAAAATGGCTAAATAGTTGTCGAAAATGTTTTTGTTTGGGGTACTTAGAATCATGGGATTCAGTTGAAACATTTTCTACATCCTTGAAATTCATGTAAATAAAGATGTTTGTTAGATAAAGCGGAAGGTGACCGTTCGGAAGCTTACTAAATGCTCTACACAAAAATATTCTAAAGCAATTTTCGATGTCAATTGGAGAAATAAGTGCTTAAAACTCACAATGTTAAGGGTTTTTTTTTGTTTTTTTTTACGGCGCATCGACAATTCTTGGCCATTAGTGCATCCACAATCCATTAGTGGATGCACAATCCAGGGTGCAGCCAGGAATTCTCTCAGCGAGCCCTGAGATGAGAAAATTCCTGTCGCCGGTGGTGATCGAACCCACCATCTCCCGCTTATGAATCTAGCGCGCTAGCCACTAGACCACGGGAAACCCTAAATAAAAAAATAATGAATAAGTTGTTAAAATGCGGGGAGGTGAGAGAGTTAAGGGTCACCGTTTATCTTTACAAGGATTAATTCCTAAAAGTAATGTGTAAGAAAATAAACATGAATAAATTATTTACAAAATATTGTAACATAACCCACAGACTAAATTTGGTGATATTATGTATATGTAGATATGGAATGGGAGAGAAGGCGGCCATTGATCAGGGGTGCGAACCTCGGCATAATCCCTAGTCCTACTCCTGTCAGAATCACCCCCTCAAATACTCCATCCATAGTTTTTCACGCCACCCCCCCCCCCCCCTCTAGATCTAGATTTATTTATGTTTTCCCCGCATTTTCTATGCCTTTGTTTTGGGGTCCTTTTATACGGAAGGGAAGGTTATGAATTATAAAACGGGCTCTTGCAAATAAATTTCCTTGCCATTAAGTTTAACGCTTTCTTCCGAGACAGATTGTTTTTATTTAAGAAAAAAAGAATACAGATGAAATATTTCATCGCGCGTAATTTTTACTTTTTCATAGTTTCTTTCTTTATTTTGTTAACACTCATTTCAATTGGCATAATTATAGAAGAAATAATACTATTAGAACCTTCCAAAAGTCACATTCTGGAATTTTCCCTTCTTAGAAATCGTATAATAGAACCCTCCTTAGTGCTAGTCGTACACTGACCCGTCAGAGGTGAGCCGGCCCTTATAAACCCTACACCCCCACCTCTGCTCTAGCTGATGGCTGGACAAGGTAATTCTCGTCTGGTCTTAGACCTTACGGGAATTACCTTACGTGTCTGCCACTTGTGTTATGAATAACCCAGTATACTCCAGTGTATGTAGATTCATTGTTTCCACATCTCCAATGCTGGACACTCAACCTTTTCTCTCCTTTTCACTCACTTCCAAGGGAATACGGCGCACTGAATGGGTTATGATAGTTCATGACTCATATTATATAAGGTATGTAAAAGTACAGTATATAATATCAGGACCTTGGAAGAGTAAGGGCGAATCAGAAAAATCGACTTTTTTTTCATTTTATTTTCTGATTCAGAAAGATGTAGGTAACATGATGCTTCGCCTTGTTTCACTGGTTCGTCTTTAGTTCTCTCACAGTTTCAAGTTGAATACCAGCATCATCGTGAAAAATCCAATGTCCTATTTCCCGGGTCTGAAACAGCCCTCCTAGCATTTTGTTAACCATAAATCACTCGTAAAAATTGTAATTAAAACATTGAATTTCAATTGCATACTTTTTCAATCAGATTTATGAATCAGAGTTCTTCGAACATCCGGAATTCGCGATTCGTCCTTACTCTTCCAAGGTCCTGATATATACTACAGTATGTAATATATACTGTATACGATAATATATTATATACTGTACAATAATAAAGTGTATAATATATACTGTATCTATAGGCCTTCTTTAGACATACATATTATGTAAGCCTAGAGAAGGATAATAGGTTCGAAACATCGAAGTAAGACAAATATAAACATTTGGAAGGTTTTACACATCTTTTTGAATTTTACCCATCTTATTTGAAAACACCTTTTCCTATAGTCATACATTTTATTCATCAGTATCTTATGTTTGGTTTATTAATAAATGGCTATTTGATCTCGAAAACATTCATTTGATATTCATTATCTAACCTTATTCTCTAAAAAGGCAGTCCATAAGGGTTACTTTACATATTCATAGTTTGCCTCAGTTGCGTTATCATGATTTGTTCAGATCTGAATGTCGGAACCATTTACATTGATGACATTTTGTTCTTGGAATAGACACACCATGAAGAAAACCTGTTGATATTGCAGTATAAATATTTGGTCTCCGTTAGTGGAATACAATACCTCGGTAAGAATGATATCAAAGCTTACTTGTGACAAGGTGGCCATGATGGAACTGGCATACGGCATCGGCTTCATACCATGTGATCCTATCTCTGAAGTACCTGTAGAAGACTGGGTACCCTTCTTCTGGGAGCAGCCAGACAGAGCTCAGGTTCACCTGGAACACCAAATTAATTAAATTGTAAACAGATCGGACAGAGAATGCTGTGCAGAGTAGGTTGTACGTAATGTAAGAACTAATTAACGAATCAGTTATTCCTTTTCTTGTAGGCCTGATGAAGGCTTGAAAATCGAAACGAAACGCTAGCGCAAATAATAACTTATTTCTTACTAATAAGAGTAGTGCTGTTTGACATTAAGGACAGAACCCCAAGTATCTGTAGCTTGGCATATTATTCTTCATGGTGTAAGAGAGAGAAACATTTATTTAGAAAAACAAAATAAAATGGGATGTTGTCCTAGCCGAATCCCTGGCTGATTATAAAATAGTAAACTTATATATATTATTGAAGGGAATGAAATTCTCTACAACCCTTTATCCAGCATTTATTTTTTGGGTGCATCGTTAAAGATTTATTTGGTCAGAAAGAGTAAAAAACCTGCGGCAAAACTCATACATAAAACGTCATGAACATTAGCATAGAAGACATGTTGTCAACGTCGAAATTTGTCGTACTTTATTGATCCTAAGAGATATGCCAGTTCTATTTAAGAAAACTCAATTTAAATATCAACATGCTTTGAAGTGACATACCTTTTGAGTTAGTTTTAAATATAGACAAATATTGCGCTTTACATGGTCTTGAGATCAGACTACATTTTTAGACAATGGAAGAACTTCTGACACGCCTAGTAATAAAACGAATCGTGATTCAATTCTGTTTTCGATCTTTATCATTTATCCTGAACGCATAACAGATAGTGTAATATATATATATCGACACAATATCACATACATATATATTGCAGTTGTTAGAAAAACTATCTGCCCTTTGTGTATTACCTCTAAACATTAGCGAGAGAATTTCGACCAGAAAAAAAGATCGTGAAATGCTCAATTGCTAATTTGCACGAGAGCTGAAATCTTAGTTATTTAGAAGGTCTCATTTCTCGTTTTTTTCGCTTATATCTCGAAAACCATGCATTCTAGCAAAATAATGTATATATATATATATATATATATATATATATATATATATATATATAATAATGTATATATATATATATATATATATATATATAAATCACGTGTCTGTCTGTTTATTTATTTATTTGTTTGTTCCTTATACAAATCTACACCGTTTGACCGATTTTGACCAAACCTGGGCACACAGGTAGGTCTTGATACAGGTAATCTCCTAGGCTAGGTCAAAATTTGATTTAATTGATGACTTTACATCATTATATAATCATGTAATGCAGTTTATTTCAATTATTATATCAACAGTCACTGTCTCACTAAGGAGCGCTGGCCTCTCTTTGATAAGAGCTATCTACTCGCAGGCTGTGGTGCTGGCCTCTGTCGGCTGTTTCTGTTTTATGAATTGCTGTGGTGCTGGCCTCTGTTGGCTGTTTCACGAATATATATACAGATATAGACAAATTCACACCGTTTGACCGATTTTGACAAAACTGGGTATACAGGTAGATCTTGATACGGGGAGAGTCATAGGGAGAAAATAGGTGTAGCATGGCACACTGGGTTATAGCTAGTCTTTCTGTAAACATGATAATTGTATAAAACTTCTGCGTTACTCGTGACGCAAAATTTAGAGACCCAAAGCTACATGACATTTTGACATTACATCGAATACATGTATCCATATTGCTTTTCTACTACTCCAAAGACTATAAATATATTCCAGAACTGTAGCGTGAACTTGTTCTCTCGCATGCTTAAGACAGGGCCCCATCAAGCCGAGGTGTGCGGGGAGGAATAAAGGGAAGAAAGGTGACTGGAGGGATATCCTTGGAGGTTATAATTGGCCTACCTACCTCCTTCCCCTCTTTATGTATTCTTATCGGACCCCCAGAACCCCCCTCCCCCGCCTTATCTACTCCATTCTCAGTCTCATCTTTATATCCCCTTTCCCAGCTCTATATTCAGCTATATCTTTCTATGCTTTTTCATACATTTTAAAATCTACACTCCTGCTTAGAAGAAAGAAAAATAAATGTACAATGTAAATTTATACGAATGCAACGTATGGTTGGGATTCGGCTAGGAGAAAAAACTGTGTATTGATTATTATAAATTGTATATTGATTATTATAAATTGTATTCACTTATAGAATATATTGTTTTTCTCATAATATAAAATTTTAATAATGTTATTTTTTTACTGTTTGCTTATTTCTTTCAACATGTTATTTACTTTCACACCTTTGTTAATTGTTTCTTACCAGAAACCACATTTTCTATAATAACTACCTATCTTCCGAATTTTCATTGTTTAAAAATAAAAAATGGTTTAAATTTATTGTCATGATGCATAAACTACGCTCATTTCTACTGTTTTTTTACTTATAAGTTGTATATATTTTTTAGCTGAAGAAGGCTGCCAAAGTGCAGCCGAAAGGCTCAATACACATTCAATACACATTTCTTCCTGAAGGTCTGACGTTTTTTTCTCCTAGACGAATCCCAACCATACCTTGTCTTTCGTATCACTGCAACGGCTAACTATCTCCATCTCCAATGTAAATTTATATATATATATATATATATATATATATATATATATATATATATATATATATTAGTAATAATGTAGTAATGATATAATAAAAAAAGTAAATAAATAAAATAACAGTCTCTCGTACTCTATTATATGTTAACAAAAAGACACGTCGATTAACCACTCTTCTATTTGGGAATCGGCGCGCAAACTCTCGCCCCGCTTCTAAAGTACTAACGTTGCAGAAAACGTAATCAAAAACTATATCAGACTAATTGACGTTTAGTAATTTGTTTCGAGAAACAATTCGTGATGACACTTTGACAAAATGAAAGATTGTTTTGTTTCATTTTTTGTGATTTTCTCCAAAACGAAGCGAAAACGAGCAAATCTCTAAAGGACTTTGTTTTTCGGTCCGCTATGCGCTCCGAAGTTGTGCCATTTAAATTCGGGACACCCTGTATGTATATATAAATATATATATATATATATATATATATATATATATATTTCATTTCTTTTTGTTTTATGTCAGGGTGTCGATTAAGATAGATAGATAGATATGGAGTTTGGCGCTCTACTACTAGGTTATTTGCGCCTTCCAATATGTTGGTTCGAAAAGGTTTGGGTTCTTTTATAAATATTTGCTTTAGGTATTTAATTAAATTTTGAGACGTCTGTGAGTTAGTGGGATAGGTGTAGTTCTTTGCCTGTGTGTAATGGTGTTATGCTTTGTTTAGTTACAAATTGTTAAAAATAATTAGTTACAGATTATATCATGTATTAGTTAAAGACCATTACAGTCATCATCTTAAAATCCAATATGGCAATTATAATTTAAATCAAGACTATTATAACTTAAACTAAGACTATATAACTTAAAGTAAGACTATGACAATTATAATTTAAATTAAGAGAATTATAATAAAGTTAGACTAATTACAATCTTTTCGTAACCTTGATTAATATAATATTGATGTGGTTTTAAAGAATGGATGTCGACACCCAATTTAATGATTGGGTGTCGACTAAGAAGTACACCATTCGTTCTGTTCAACCAGAGTTGGGCAAAAATTATCTTCGGATAACGGATGACGAATAACCTAGGTTATTCGTTATTTGTCATCTATAATTTTCGGATATCCGTTATCCGTTATTCGAAATTATTTCCATTTACGTAAAGTTATCCCTCATCTTTTATCTTAAGATTTCATTTGAAATAATTTTTCATCTTATGGATGAATTTTAATTCGATGGATAAATTTTCATCCGAAAGATGATTTTTATATTTGGAAGATGTGTAGAAAACCAATTTACTACTTAATCATAATGTATTTATTTATTATTTAAATATAATATAATATGTAATTATTTAAATTATTATTAAATATAATTATGTATTACATTATTATTTAAATATATAATTAAACTTTAAATTAAATTCAACATAGATTTTAAAACTACTCTTTTCTCAAACATTTCATCAGAGAGTCGATTGTGTTTTGGAATATCCGTTATGGAAGCAAACGAGAACAGCCGTTCGACTGGTGCTGACGATGGAAGTGGCGTGTTCTACTTAAAAAACAATTTCTTGGTGTTTAAATATTTATTTAAAGAGTGCAATGCCATGTGCAAACCAACAGTTTGTTTTTGCCCGAATGGATAGAAAAAGTGGTATTGTGGACGGATAACGAATAAAAGATAACGGATAATCAAATGACGAATAAAAGATAATTCACCCGTTTCTCGAATAACGGATAATTGGTCATCCGTGGTTTTATGATTAACTAATAACGGATAAAAAATTATCTTTTATTCGTTACTTAAATAAAAAATTATTTGAATAAGCCCAACTCTGTGTTCAACTAATTTATTTGGTATCTTTTGCCCAACATCTTTCGTGCTTGTGTCCCTCCTCTTCAGAGACTTTCCTACACCAAAATTATACTTTTTCTAAATGTCCAAAAACATTGTTTTTTTTTAATTTAAGAATAATATATCCAGCCTTACCTAAATTTGTATAAACGTCAAAACGAATTCTATTTGTTTAAACGTATATATAAAAGGGTAAAGAGGGAGACCTCCCCTTCAAAGTTCTATTTGAGCCGTTAGAAGGGTTATTTTCTAATTTCCAAAGGCAGCATTTTATCGATCTCGACGAGGACTAGAACTTTGCTCCTTTGAAAAATGTTGATATCTCAAACTTTTTAGGAGCTATTTCTCTTGTGGCCCGCTTATCTTGACCCTATAAACGTTTAACAGAGGTAATTTACCGTCTGGACAGAATCGATATTGACATGAAGAATGTTGATATCTTAAATTTTTAGGAGCTATTTCTCTTGTGGCCCGCTTATCTTGACCCTATAAACGTTTAACAGAGGTAATTTACCGTCTGGACAGAATCGATATTGACATGAAGAATGTTGATATCTTAAAGTTTTAGGAGCTATTTCTCTTGTGGCCCGCTTATCTTGACCCTATAAACGTTTAACAGAGGTAATTTACCGTCTGGACAGAATCGATATTGACATGAAGAATGTTGTAAGAACTTCTTTAGTGTGTGGAACCTTTGTAGCTATATTCCTTCGGAAGGTGGGTAAAAAACTGTGCACTTTGAATTATTCAATTATTTTCCCATGAAGATGTAGATTTTATTTGTTACGCTATAATATTAAATATATATTCTCCGGAGTAAACGTGAATAATTTTTTACTATATAAACTTTAATATATTTCAAATTCGTGGGTTATTAGAGTGCACCCACGTTCCCTGAGTGTAATAAAGGATAATATGTAGAGAGATAGTCCTGTATATCAGCGATACAAGGTAGGTTTACATGGATATGTCGGGTTGTAGGGGATATGTAAACATGACAAGCTTTATCCTCCACCAAGCCTGACATGAACTCAAGATCTTTAATACATCATACCTGGGGTAATCCAGACCTTTCAACGCCCTATTTCAGGGGTGTACACTACATTTAATGTGTAAATACAATAATTCTGTTGGGAATTTCAGTAAATCATTTGCTAGTGATTAATTTTATCACCACTATGAAATAATAACACGACCACACAAAATAAATTAAATAAAAATCAGACCCATAGAGTAGACCATGTTTTTAGATGTTTTTTGAGTCGCTGAATCCAGAATCTGGGGTCAGAAAACCCACATTTACAGATGTTCACCTCTTGGTTTAAGCCAAGGCCCCAGAACTCATAATTTAGGTTATTTTACACTGTAATCTTGTTATTCGAGTTAATAAACGACTATTTCCTATGTACTGCCTTTCAGAGCTAAAAAATAATTTTTTTTTTTTTTTTTTTTGAGACCTCAACGAACCCGGATAGGTCCATTTGGATCCACGTCACATCCCTTTGAATATATAAATTTAATCATTTAATGTGAAAATAAAATAATTCTGTTGGGAATTTCAGTAAATCATTTGCTAGTGATTAATTTTATCACCACTATGAAATAATAACACGACCCCACAAAATAAATTAAATAACAATCAGACCCGTCGAGTAGACAATGTTTTTAGATGTTTTTTGAGTCGCTGAATCCAGAATCTGGGGTCAGAAAACCCACAGATACAGATGTTCACCTCTTGGTTTAAGCCAAGGCCCCAGAACTCTTAATTTAGGTTATTTTACACTGTAATATTGTTATTCGAGTTAATAAACGACTATTTCCTATGTACTGCCTTTCAGAGCTAAATAATAATTTTTTTTTTTTTTTTTTTTGAGACCTCAACGAACCCGGATAGGTCCATTTGGATCCACGTCACATCCCTTTGAATATATAAATTTAATCATTTAATGTGAAAATACAATAATTCTGTTGGGAATTTCAGTAAATCATTTGCTAGTGATTAATTTTATCACCACTGTGAAATAATAACACGAACACACAAAATAAATTAAATAACAATCAGACCCGTAGAGTAGACCATGTTTTTAGATGTTTTTTGAGTCGCTGAATCCAGAATCTGGGGTCAGAAAACCCACAGATACAGATGTTCACCTCTTGGTTTAAGCCAAGGCCCCAAAAAATCTTAATTTTGGCTATTTTTTTTTTTATTTATTTTATATATATATATATATATATATATATATATATATATATATATATATATATATATATATATATATAAGGTGCTTCTACTACTTGGGTCATTATTTTGGCTATTCTACGCTATAATCTTGTTATTTCACTTAATAAACGACTATTTCCTGTGTACTGCCTTTCAGTGCTCTAACAAATAAAAATGTGTTGAGACCTCAGCAAACTCGATTGGTCCATTTGGAGCCATGTCACATTTCTTTGAATATACAAATTGTCTCAAAATTAGCGTTTTTTGCTTATATTTGAGTATTCTATATGTTTTATGATGCAAATAGGGCTTATATTTTGGGATTTTATGGATTCCATCGGTTCAATAATCGCATCCTATGACCTTGGGTCAATTTTTGTAAAAGAACTCACAGGGGGGTGACCCCGTGGTGTAGTGGCTAACGCCTTAGACTCTCATGCGGGAGATGGTGGGTTCGAGTACCACCGGCGACGGGATTTACTCATCTCACGGCTCGTTAAGAGAATTTATTGTTTGCATTATGTGAAGTATATGTACACATATTTGTATGGTTCCCATTTCGGTTTATTTGCCTTGATCCGAATTTATTAACATTTATCATTTCGTATTACCGTAAGCAATAATAAGTAGATAGGTGTGGAGAACTATAAATAAAAAAATTGAGCCATATTTTCAGCGTCTTTCCTATTCCTATTTATAAAAAAAATGGAATCTTTCTTCCAGATGTATTTACTGTCTTTTGTAAGTTATTGTGAGATTTTTTATATAAACAAGGAAGGAACAAGCCATATTTTTTTTTGTAATCAGCTACAGTGAATGTTGAAAATCAAATTTTTCATAGAAATTTCTCTATTTCTTTCATTGCAAGGTTACAAAGGTTTTTGTGATTTATGACTATGAGCTGTTACCCGGCGTGCTATGTTACACCTAAGCATCTAGAAGAGCAAAAATAAACAAGAAAACAAATAAACAATAAGCCCCCTTTCGCTGGTTACATAATTGACAAAATCTACTTGTACTTAAAGTAAAATTCGTCTAGTTTGCGAGGCTAAAATTGGAACTTAAATATCTTATTTAGTACTTAACTAAACTTAAATAACATTTATTTAGTTATTGCTTTCTATTCAACGAAAAACGAGGTTAACCTAAAAAAAGACATTTTAATTTCCTCTTTCCCTGATGGGAATTGACTCAGCCCAAAGGACCATTTCGATGGCCTAGAATGAAAACCTTGTATCTCAAAAATAAAATTAATTAACTTTTATACCTAATTAGATGGATATTATGGTTACTGAGATACCCGCAAGGTTTGCTTCTTCGTCGATATAGTCCAGGACGAGTAAGATAGAGTTTCTTTGACACTCAAGGATTGTCAAATAGAATCTTATCCATCTAATAACGTATAAAAGTTTTTTGTTTTTTTTGATACGAGGTTTTCATTGTAGGCCATCGATTTGTGCTCTATTTGTTGTTAACTATCACAGCCGCAGTTTATTATAGCACGATTTCCGTCATACTGTATGTTATTCATCAATTGAAAAGTAATCAAAGTATAATGTTTCTTGACACTGGGGCGCTAGATAACCCGTTATCTATAGGTTACCAGTAACAGGAGTTGAACCAGTCCAGGTTAAAATTTGCTTTCAATAATAAATGTACATTAAAATTTTAAAAATTGTCATTTAGAAACACCTATTTGCGAGCATTATCAAGAAGTGTTCTGACTGGTGGGGAGGCTGTGCAAGGGGGATATTATTATGTCGGATAGACCATCGCCAGATATACCGTAAACTATATGAGGGACAAAATCACAGTTTATTTCTAGTAATTCAAGGTCTGCCGTCATAGTTGAAATGAATCACAAAGAAAAATAATATTATGAAATAGATACACTACGGTAGCAGCTGGCCTGTTATCGTCCTAGCAACGCATGCTGCCTAGGCGTTCATGCTCTCTTCAAAACCATGAATTCAAACACGTCGAAAAATACTTAAAACCCTTTTTTAGCGAATGCTCACATCCTAAAGGGCGTTTCCTTGCATAATTTCATTTTTTCCCGTAAAGTAGTTTGAGCTGGGCGATGATAACTCGGGGAGTGAGTGGTATTTGACAAATATATAGTAGATAATATATTACAAATGTTCTTTTAAAGAAAACAATATTTTCCTGTTTAAAGATGTCTCTTCTACCAATTTTGAGAAATTCTATGAATATTAAAAATATTTACTGTTATGATTGACTGTAGGTGAAATTAATTTATAATTGACTATAGGTGAAATTAATAATTTCCTATAGGTGAAATTAATAATAATTTTTTAATAATAATAGGTGAAATTAATTAATAATAATAATGATTGACTATAGGTGAAATTAATAATTTCCTCGCCTGGTCCGCCCTGTGAATATTTGCTTTATTTATTTAAATTTTAACGTCCGTTTATTATTAACTAAGAATTTTAGGACGGGTTATCTATAGGTTACCAACCTTTTCTAGCCAGGATAGGGGTGATGCCTTTTCTTTTTTTTCGAAAGAAAAGCCACCACCCCTAGTGGGAATCGAACCCACGACCTTTGGCACGGAGTGTTAAGTGCTCACGCCTTAACCCTCACGGCCATCGGGTCTCCATTTTTATTTATTTAAATCCTGCGACATTGGCTTCCGAAATCAAGTCATATAGGGCTGATCTAATTCAGCTAACCTTTTAATTCTGTTCCTTTCCAAGTGTATATAAATACAACTACATGCTTTGAAAAGTCGATCTGGGTAAATTGGACGTCCAATCTCTTGATTCTAAAACCAGTTTTAATTAAAAGTAGTGAAGCAAGGACTGTAGTAACAAAGGACCGAAGAGAGACGGAAGCCGGTATAAATGGACCACTAGGGAGAGATGTACTTCGTTAAGCAGACATTCTGCCCGGAAGTGAAGCAGAGGTGAATCAACCTCCCGACCGGAAAGCAGAGAAATAAAAAGACCTCTTTTCACGACAAGGAGAAATAAGCGATAATGGAGAAATACTGTTCTCGTTGGAAGAAGATGCATTAGGACTTCGTACACTTATTATTCCACTTTTTGCTTCACCGCCCCCCCCCCGTTTTCGCTATTTTTCCAACAATTTTTCATTTGTATCGCACGGAAATAAAAAAAGTCCGTCACGCAGGAGGTGCATAACTAAGCACTTTCCTCAGAATTGGGTAGGGTCGAGTGCATTCCTGAATAATTAGCTTAAAAGAACCTATATACATAAACAAAATAAAAACATAAATTGTTCTGTTCTTTTGCATATGAACAGCTGTTTCAATGATTAATTTTGTAATTACTTTCCTTACAGAGTTTTGTGTATGCGTGGTACTACACTCCGTAATAAATACACAAAGCTTTACATTTTGATCTATTGACCTTGGTGAGTTTCGCAAACCTACGTTTGGCGGAAGAATTCTATTCAAACATAGTACAAAGTAACAGCCCCCCCTTCCAATAGAATTATTCCATTTTCACAACACATCTTTCTTATTAGATAGCCAGGACGTATAGTTTCGTAACAATACAACAGAAATTACGACCGGTATAAGGAAATTAGTAATTTCTGTCCGGAGTAAACCCCCCCCCCCTTCTAGTCAAACGACTTAGTTTATTTTTACAATTTTTTCTCTTCAGTTGACCACAACGAATACCGAGTTTCGTTGAAATATAACAAAAATTACGGCTGGTATTGACAAATAACTACTTTGGCTCCGGTGTAAACCCCCCCCCCCCCCCTTCGGATAGACCGATTTTGTTGGCTAACGAACTCGTCCAATCGTTTGATGGGGGAATACTACGATACCAAGTTTCGTGACGAAAAACCAAAAACTCTGGCCTGTATCGTGTTAACGGACACATATATAACTATATATATATATATATAGATAAATAGATAGATATAAATTTTAACTGGGGTCATTTTCGGTGTCTACTAGGCAGGATCGATAAAGATTCGAAGAAATTTTGCAAAAATTCCGTCATGAGTGCAACCTCAATAGCTACTTTCCTTCGGAGGAAAGTGCTAAAAGTCCGACTCGCAGGAACTGCATCATCTTAGCGCGGTTCCGTTCATATCCCTATTGTCATTTGAAAAGCTTAGAATAGAAACAGATAATATTTTGGTTCGACCTTTCTCGAAATTGCTTGAATTCTCGGTTTATTGCTTTACCTGGCCGGGTCCGCCAGACCCCAGAATCCACTCTAGTGAAACTTATTTCACACGTTTCAATGCATTCAAAAATATCAAAATGTTTCACACTTTCTTACGTTCTTTTACTATAGTACTAATTCTAGAAATAAAGGCCTATTCACGCTGCACCGTGCCCGGGTAGAGCCCGGGCCGTGGCAACCGGGTGGAGACCGGGCCCCAGCAGCTTCAACCCTTTCTTTCAGGTGGTCATTGTCAAGCTTAGTTTCTGGCCTTCGTCGCTCCTCGTAGTCAAGGTCAAAATTTCCACTTCGAAACCTGGAAAACCACCGGTAAACAGTTCGTTCATTCACAGTTCCTTCCCCGAACGCCGTGTTAACGTTCATACACGCCTCAGCAGCGCTATGACCGAGCTTAAATTCATAACGAAAAATAAAACGGATTTTTTTTTGGTCATAATTTAAGTTTTATTTTTTTCTCAGAGGATCGTTCTCACAACACAGTACGCAAGTTACTGATTAAATAGTAGGAATAGAAGAGCTTTAATTCTTTATGAATAACAATGATGTTTGTAAATAATGAAATAAAAAAGGGAAGGGATTAAATCGCAAAGTAAACAAAACTGACATTTCATACGGTACAGCCTGATAGCAGCTATTGCTATTGCACTTGATGAGGAGGAAAGGGAGAAACATGTTTCTGGACTTCAGAATTCTTTAAGAAGATGTTCATCCGACTTGGCGAAAGCGGAACTTGGAAGGAGAATTCGCTACGCTATATAAAGAACTATGAAAGTAAATTTTTTGGTTATTTTCTAATGTCTAAAGAATGTTTTAATGTTTTACTTCTAAAAGTACACGAAGGTCTCAAGAAACAGAAGACACCATTTCAGGAGCCCATTTCACCTACTGAGCGATTAGCAGTGTGTCTCGGGTAACCGAATGAAAAATGATTTTACCTCGTGATTTCAATTATGTAATTTGCAGGCCTAGTGGCCGTGAGTGGTAAGGCGTGAGCAATTAACGCTCCGTTATAAGGGTCGTGGGTTCGACTCCTACTACTAAGCCACTGGTGGTGGCTTTTCTTTAAAAAAAAAAAAAAAAAGCAGCTCTATCCTGGCTAGAACAGGGCTGTAATTTAAAGATAACACGTCCTAAAATTCAACAAAAGAAGAAGAAAGAGAACAAAAAAAAATTATTAAATAAATAAATAGATTTAATAATTGTTTTCAGAAAATTCGGAAAGGAAGCTGCCTATGATTTGGGGGTCGTTCATTTATTCCTGTATTTCGTTCTGTAGGCCAATGGATTCTGTAGGAAACCTGTTGAGGTTGAACTTGAGGATGATTCATAAGCTGGGTATGTGTGAAGTTCTGAGGCCTGGCCTGCCGAATGCAATTGTGCATATTCGAGCTCTTGCACTACTGAAAACATTCTTCCTTTCGCTAGGTGCTGATAACAAGGGGACAAACCTTTTATAGTAGGTATCAAGCCTTGAATATCTGTATCTGCCTTTCGCTAGATGCTGATAACAAGGGGACAAACCTTTTATAGTAGGTATCAAGCCTTGAATATCTGTATCTGCCTTTCGCTAGGTGCTGATAACAAGGGGACAAACCTTTTATAGTAGGTATCAAGCCTTGAATATCTGTATCTGCCTTTCGCTAGATGCTGATAACAAGGGGACAAACCTTTTATAGTAGGTATCAAGCCTTGAATATCTGTATCTGCCTTTCGCTAGATGCTGATAACAAGGGGACAAACCTTTTATAGTAGGTATCAAGCCTTGAATATCTGTATCTGCCTTTCGCTAGATGCTGATAACAAGGGGACAAACCTTTTATAGTAGGTATCAAGCCTTGAATATCTGTATCTTCCTTTCGCTAGGTGCTGATAACAAGGGGACAAACCTTTTATAGTAGGTATCAAGCCTTGAATATCTGTATCTGCCTTTCGCTAGATGCTGATAACAAGGGGACAAACCTTTTATAGTAGGTATCAAGCCTTGAATATCTGTATCTGCCTTTCGCTAGATGCTGATAACAAGGGGACAAACCTTTTATAGTAGGTATCAAGCCTTGAATATCTGTATCTTCCTTTCGCTAGGTGCTGATAACAAGGGGACAAACCTTTTATAGTAGGTATCAAGCCTTGAATATCTGTATCTTCCTTTCGCTAGATGCTGATAACAAGGGGACAAACCTTTTATAGTAGGTATCAAGCCTTGAATATCTGTATCTTCCTTTCGCTAGATGCTGATAACAAGAGGACAAACCTTTTATAGTAGGTATCAAGCCTTGAATATCTGTATCTTCCTTTCGCTAGGTGCTGATAACAAGGGGACAAACCTTTTATAGTAGGTATCAAGCCTTGAATATCTGTATCTTCCTTTCGCTAGATGCTGATAACAAGAGGACAAACCTTTTATAGTAGGTATCAAGCCTTGAATATCTGTATCTTCCTTTCGCTAGGTGCTGATAACAAGGGGACAAACCTTTTATAGTAGGTATCAAGCCTTGAATATCTGTATCTTCCTTTCGCTAGATGCTGATAACAAGGGGACAAACCTTTTATAGTAGGTATCAAGCCTTGAATATCTGTATCTTCCTTTCGCTAGATGCTGATAACAAGAGGACAAACCTTTTATAGTAGGTATCAAGCCTTGAATATCTGTATCTTCCTTTCGCTAGATGCTGATAACAAGAGGACAAACCTTTTATAGTAGGTATCAAGCCTTGAATATCTGTATCTTCCTTTCGCTAGATGCTGATAACAAGGGGACAAACCTTTTATAGTAGGTATCAAGCCTTGAATATCTGTATCTTCCTTTCGCTAGATGCTGATAACAAGGGGACAAACCTTTTATAGTAGGTATCAAGCCTTGAATATCTGTATCTGCCTTTCGCTAGATGCTGATAACAAGGGGACAAACCTTTTATAGTAGGTATCAAGCCTTGAATATCTGTATCTTCCTTTCGCTAGATGCTGATAACAAGAGGACAAACCTTTTATAGTAGGTATCAAGCCTTGAATATCTGTATCTGCCTTCTTGTTTTTCTCAATGATGTATTTCATTGAAGTACCCGATGCGCTTTCATTCAGATTTGGTGGTGTTTGTGTCATCATGTGGGGATTGTGAGTTTAATGGCGTTTGCGGATGGTTCTTGCGTATGACAAAGAATTCCTTTATCGCGATGCCGTTGGAGCAAAAACATTAGGTGACTCAAAAAACGGGGAAAATGGTTTCATAAATTCATCTATTGGCTCCACATTTGTTGTAGAATTACCAGAAATTTGCACTAAACCAGTAACACTTATTTCCTCATCTTTCTCACTTTTGTTGTTCATATTCGCCAATTCATTTTCATTTACAATATTTGATATTGTTTCTCGGCTAAAATATGGGGCAGTTAAAATTGAAGAGTATCTTCACATTTATATTTTGTTATGATCTTAGCGGTTTGGCTACTTTTAGTTTTGCACTTATTTAAAGTTTTTTTTTTTTAGCTGATCCCTAATATTTCCCCATCGTTTTTTGCAGTTTTCATCTGAAACATAATATTATTATATGTATAAAAATCCCAATACTGTACATAGTATTATTATGTAAAAATACAATAATTGATAACATCATTAACCCGCATACACCTTCACATACCAATTATTCATATTTTTTTAATTCTGTATTGTTTAAATGTCAAATAACAACAATAAAATAAAAATATAAATTGATTCGTTAACTATTCATGCAACCCTGAAAATTTGTGTGTTTTTCGTTGTTGCAGATGTTTGGCGACTGGAGATTCATTCAAAACTATATGATATAGTTTCCGGTTGGGCCATTCAACTGTATGTCAAATCGTTTACAGTACATGCCGTTCTCTAGTCACTGAACTTATGAAGGAAGTAATGCCACATCCGACTGAGGAAATGTGGAACTTCATCGCAAAAGATTTTGAAAAATTACAAAAGTTTCCTAACTGTATAAGGAGCTTTGGACGGAAAGCATTGTATTATTGAGGCACACCCAAAAAGTGGATCAATATATTTAAATTATAAACACACTTTTTCTCATTAGTTGATGCGCGATACAAATTCATTATGGAACATGTTGGTACCTACGGGCGAAACATGATGGTGGTATTTTTGGTCGTTCTTCCCTAGGAAAACGTTTATAAAATGGTACATTAAACGTACCCAGAGGAAAGTATTTACCCAACACTACGACCACTGCGCCATACGCCATGGTTGTCGATGAAGCCTTCCCCTTAACCCTAATCTTGGCAAGAAGGTTTGCAAGTTTTCGCGGTTTACCAAACATAATTACTGATAAAACCAGTTCATAGTCTTCCAACTGCTACCTATTGTATAGCCGTATTCCCCTTTGAGATCAGAAAAAAGAAAAATAGTTTAACCCCACCCTAATTTATTAAAACATTGCTAAAATCAAGGTGTCATGTGTGACACTTTACCTAGAAAAGGGTTAAAAACGTATTTATTGCGGCCCTACACAGGGCATCAATCAGCTAAAGATTTGTTGATAGTTATTTTAGCCTGTTGTGTACTGCATAATTATTTACGTGAACGTAGTGAGAGTATCCATTTACTACAAAATCATAATACCTAATGAAACACAAAATTTACAACCATAAGTATCACAGTCCGATCATTGTTTAATCACACGATTGAGCAATCAACCAGGGAGACCATCCAATGAAGTTTTTGCAGTTAGGGACCTATTTAAAAATTATTTCGCGTCTACACCTGCTCAGAATATTTAAATACGTACTAGTCTGTGATTTCCTTGAATTTAATTTCACTCTTTTAATATCTAACCTACCTGCTGCCACACAAAGCAACTTACAATAAGCTTAAAAGTAAGCTTAAAGATTCTCCAAATGTTTGTTATGAATTTTGTGTCCAATGTAAATCAAATCAATAAATAAATGTTTCTTACCACTCTGATGTATTCTTTCAGAAATTATTCTCCATCAAGATGATTTGTAATTCATATCCAAATATTCTGGATCGGTCATGTCATATAGACAACGATACTCCCGCACACATTCTATCAGCACATCGTCATCCGTACTTGACTATACACGCTCAAGACTGTTGAACGAATGAGAGAGGGAGCCGGGCCGGGCCGGAAAAGAATGTCCACCTCCCTTCCTCACCGGAGCACGCCGGGAGACGCTCGGAGCAGGGTCTCGGCACCCTCAGCGTGATCAGCTCGGTGTGGCGTGAACTAGTCCATTAAAAGGCTGGTGTGATTGTTCTACCGTGTCCCGGTCGCACAGTGGCCAAAAATCGCCCAAATGCGCTCAAAACTCAATAACATGTGATACTGTTTATTTAGAAACCTGAAATTAAATATTTCAAGTAGGACACGATTTTTCACTCGGATCACTTCAGACATTTGTTGCAGTCAACACTGACTTGAGTACTGCAAAAAAAATCCATCTTCGATTTGCTTCGAATGTTTACATAGAGATAACGCGCGTCTGTCTTACCGAGTTCGTTCACGTCTAGCACCGAAAAAGGCAAACTTATGCAGCCAATTTCGGTCTGGGCTCTTTCTATACATGTCCACTGAAAATGTAAGCCCAAAGTTAGAGAGACGCAGAGAGATGCAAAAAGTATAAGACAAAACGAAATTTGATACATGTATTTTTTTTTTACTTTTTAAGTATCCCCGTCCACGTCGACGATTCTAAAAATAAAATATATTTTTTTTGCCCGTCGATCATCCCATTAAAACAAGAAAAAAATGCGTCAGTCTTATTGGTCTGAACAAGTAGAGTTGCAGGAACGATTTTGGTACATGAGGATTTGGGAATTTTCTTCGTTTCTTGTACTTCCATGATTAACCACCGTCCTGCATTCAACAGTGGGGGCCTGAAACTCAAGAAATGACACTCTCAGGAGGTCTTTATCATATATTTAAGACCAAAATGTTCGGAGAAAATACTTCAAAAAATCAAGTTTTGTGCGCTTTTTGAATATCTTTGACCACTGTGGGCCGGGCCCCGGCCCGGACCACTGCCCTCGTGCCAGGCAAGCACCACCATTCTACCACATTGTTCATTCATTGTTTTCCGCTTTCCTTGGCATTACAAGTTGATCTTAGCATTATTACTATAGCCGGCCCATGTTTGTTATATTGGACCTTTCTGGACGCCTACCTACCCGGCGAATGGTGAGATACTTCCATAATTCCCTCAATCCTCTTCTTAAACCCTGTTTCCTTTCTTCTCACCCATCAATATCGTATTTCTGAAGGTGATCCCTTGAAGGTAAGGCTAATTATTATGATTTTGTCCTTTGCTTCTATCCGAGCTCACCAGAGACACGGCAATTTGTTCTTCTTTCTTAATAATATCCCACATATATATTTATGTTAAAGCTAAGTTATTTTAAGCAGACTATTTATTCAGTAGTATAGTGGAAGCACCAGTAAACTTAGGAAAGTTCTTTATTATGAAGCTTCTGCGTAATCAGCTTTTTATGTATATTCTCTTTTGTATGTAAAATTAAATTAGTAAGCTCATTATGGCAATTTTGATTAAGTATAAAAGATAATGCTTAGAGATATGATAAAGCAAGTCATTAATAGCCTGGAGTTTGAGAAGGTTTTGGCGCGGAGGAAGGCAAAAGTAAAACCAAGATATTCCACGAGAGTGTTTGAAAGCATAAACTTGGAAGTTGTTCCAAGTAATACTCGTGTAATCCTACCTCACATTCATTAACTCAATCTATTTACTACACTCAAGACGAACTTTCATACTTTATTATTTAAGGGAGGGAGTCATTTGTTCTTTGTTTTCATTTCATTTTAAGAACCCTGTTGATTCTCAGATTACAATGTCGGTATAAGACGGATGTCTGACATTTCGTTAATTAGCACAATATATATATATATATATATATATATATATATATATATATATATATATATATATATATATATATATATATATATATATATATATATATATATAATCAGTCCCGTAATAGGCCACGAGGGCCCTGAGGGGCAGATACTATAGAGGTATCTGACTCACGACCATACGGCACACTTGGGAGATAGTGTGGTCAGTACTATGCTCCGGCCGCCTGATTTTCCCCATGGCTGCTTAGTGGCTAGGTCCTAGCCCGAACACAGCCCTGGTAACAACTATCACTGCACGGAGCACCTGATGATGGCACATTTGTGTTGAAAGGCCTAGTGCAAAATAAAGAAAATTTGTGGGAAGACTGAATTTTGTTTCACCCTCTGGGATATATATATATATATATATATATATATATATATATATATATATATATATATATATATAGGGTGATTCCGGTCTAAGTAAACAAACTCTAGGCGGTGGTTCTGAACATAATTTTCAACAATAAGGTTAATTTGAAGTATGGTCCTATTCCGAAGGGAAAAGCAGTTATAATCATAATATGCTTTAGCGACGACTAAACTGAAAAAACAAGTTTCTAAAATGTCTCCGCGGCCGAAAATATTTGGAAGATATAACCTTTTGATAGTGGAATACTTTCCCTTTAATAGAGTGAAGTAAGATTCAAGAATTTGCCGTACATAAGTCCAGCAGAAATTAGTAAAGATTGAAAATGAAAGATCCATTTTTTCACATTCCATACTTTGCATTTGTATCGACACGTCGCACAGTGTCACGAGTATATGGGGAAAGAATTCTAAAATCGTATTGTTCTCTAGGCTTGGTTTATTATTTTTTTTCTGTTATTAAAAAACTCGAACATAAGAGAAAAAAGTCCGTCACGTAGGAGCTGCATAACTAAGCACTTTCCCCAGAATTTGGGTAGTGTAGACTGCTTTCCAGAACAATTTGCTTAAAATATCCTACATAAATAAAATAAAAACATGAATAGTTCTCTTATAAATTTGTAATGAGTAACTGATCAATTATTAATTTGCTTCCAGAGTTATGTTTACACATGGTACCTATTACACTACGTAATAAATACAAAAAACCTCATATTATCGTATTTTGATCTAACGCAGGAACAGGATACAGTCACTCTAGTGGTAGAAAGCGCTCCTTGCGGAGGCTTTGTGAGCCTACGTCTGGCGGGCTTTTCTATTGAAATATATTACAAATTAAACCCCCGCTTTCCGATTGACCGATTCAGCTCATTTTTACAACACTTCTTTCTCATGAGTTACCCACGACGTATACCGCGTTTCGTTACAATACAGCAGAAATTACGACCGGTATGAGTATAATAGGAATTTGGGTCCGGAGTAAACCCCCCCTTCTAATGAACCGATTCAGTTTATTTTTACAACACATATTTACCTGTAGATTACCACTACGAATACCGAGTTTCGTCGAAATATACCAAAAATCACGGCTGGTAGAGGCGAATTGGTATTGTGGGTCCGGAGTAAACCCCCCCTCCTAATGAACCGATTTAGTTTATTTTTACAACACATATTTACCTGTAGATTACCACTACGAATACCGAGTTTCGTCGAAATATACCAAAAATCACGGCTGGTAGTGGCGAATTGGTATTGTGGGTCCGGAGTAAACCCCCCCTTCTAATGAACCGATTTAGTTCATTTTTATATCTCAATTTTCTATCTATATTAACACAACGAATACCAAGTTTCGTTGAAATATAACAAATATTACGGCTGACATAGTCAAATTAGTGTTATGGGTTCGGGGTAAACCCCCCCTTCTGGTGGACCGACTTTGGTGGTTAACGAACTCGTTCAATCGTTTGCTAATTGAATGTTATATACCAAGTTTCGTGACGAAAAAACAAAAACTCTGGCCGCTATCGTGTTAACAGACACACACATATATATATATATATATATATATATATATATATATATATATATATATATATATATATAAATTTTAACGGGGGTCATTTTCGGTGTCTACTAGGTAGGATCGATAAAGATTTGAAGAAATTTTTCAAAAATTCCGTCATGAGTCCAACCTCAATAGCTACTTTCCTTCGGAGGAAAGTGCTAAAAGAAGTTTTGACTTAAGAAAATTATTTATTATTCTATTAACTTACATAAAATGTATATGGGTACTTACGTATGCTATTTGCGAACTTAGAAAAATTATATAAAGAAGTTTTACTAATAAAAAAACTTATTCCTTCTCAGAATCACTTCATTGTAAACAAATACTATAATGTTTATTTAAAATTGTGATAAAACTTTTGCTTCAATTTTGTCTTCGATTGTGTTGCTATTTTTACTTAAATCTTATTTATTTAAATTTCAATTGTTACATATCTTTCTTAGAGTTGAAAAATATGGATCTGAAAGGAGGAGAAGTATTTTCATTAAATACATATTTGTATCAATACAAGAAGCGGTTAATGAAAGACACTGGTATATAATACCATGAATAACCACTGGCATATAATACCATGAATTATGCTTCAGATATTATTCATAAGTCTCACCAATTTGTGCAGTTAATTTCGGCATATTAATCGATTTACCACTAGAAACCATTTTCAAAATGCTGCCCTAATTGATTATTAATGTTCTCTCCAGTCTAGTAATTTCGCTGCTTAATTTTGGATTACAAAAAAATATGCGGGCGGTTTTACCGTCTTTAGTAGAACCAAAAGAAAGCTTTGGCGTATCGATCAATAAGTCCATTTTCTCCTTGGAAAATCCTTAGAAGTAAGCTTAGTGGAAAACTATATTTCGTCGTTACTATGTCCACAACTCGTCTCTTTCTTGTAGAGTATGATGCTTCGACGAAACTTACTTGCGGTCTTCCACCTGAAGGACCTGGTTGATAATTATCTCGTCAACACATTTTAAAATCGTCATCGGAAAGTTTAATGTTTATACTTAGCCAATCTTCCTATTTTGCTTCGAATTTCCCTAAAAACCTGTAACAGCGGTCCTAATTTTGTTGAATATCCAAGCAAAACAATCACAATCAATTTTCTTATATTCTCCTTAACTTTATCCTAACATTCAGATAAATTATATTCTTGCAGGATTCTATCAAATAAAGCATCGTATCTAGTGTTTGGTTCATTACTGCGCCAGAAGTCGTAAAGATTTCATTGGTTATGAAATCTAAAAACCACAATATCTCTGTAAGAAGCAGCCAAAAGCAGGTAAACTAGGTATCAAAATAATCGTGAAGCAATGTACTATTTATGGTCATAGTATGAAAAAAACGTTATTTTACGTTTTTTTTTTTAAAACCTTTCCAAAGTTGAAAAAATGATGAGAATTTCTTAAATATTTAAAACACTATAACTTCCCCATTTTTGCACTGTTGGCCAAGATTAGTCAATCAACAATTCACTTAGGACTGACACTTCAACATGTTAAAAGAAGAATGAAAATGTTCGAGTAATAAGATTGGAACAGCCAAAGTAAATATTTACTAACCGAACCAGTTTTAATATTTGCATTAGTATCAACAATTCAAGTTAATCCTCAGCTTTTAGCACTTTCCTCCGAAGGAAAGTAGCTATTGAGGTTGGACTCATGACGGAATTTTTGAAAAATTTCTTCAAATCTTTATCGATCCTACCAAGTAGACACCGAAAATGACCCCCGTTAAAATTTATATATATCTATATATATATATATATATATATATATATATATATATATATATATATGTGTGTGTGTGTGTGTGTCTGTTAACACGATAGCGGCCAGAGTTTTTGTTTTTTCGTCACGAAACTTGGTATATAGCATTCAATTAGCAAACTTTTGAACGAGTTCGTTAACCACCAAAATCGGTCCACCGGAAGGGGGGGGGGTTTACCCCGAACCCAAAACACTAATTTGACCATTGCAGCCGTAATATTTGTTATATTTCAACGAAACTTGGTATTCGTAGTGGTAATATAGAGAGAAAAGTGAGATATAAAAATGAACTAAATCGGTTCATAAGGAGGGGGGGTTTACTCCGGACCGACAATACCAATTCGCCACTACCAGCCGTGATTTTTGGTATATTTCGACGAAACTCGGTATTCATAGTGGTAATCTACAGGTAAATATGTGTTGTAAAAATAAACTAAATCGGTTCATTAGGAGGAGGGGTTTACTCCAGACCCACAATACCAATTCGCCACTACCAACCGTGATTTTTGCTATATTTCGACGAAACTCGGTATTCGTAGTGGTAATCTACAGGTAAATATGTGTTGTAAAAATAAACTAAATCGGTTCTTTAGGAGGGGGGGGGGTTACTCCGGACCCAAATTCCTAATATACTCATACTGGTCGTAATTTCTGCTTTATTGTAACGAAACGCGGTATTCGTCGTGGGTAACTCATGAGGAAGAAGTGTTGTAAAAATGAGCTGAATTGGTCAATCGGAAAGGGGGGTTTACTTTGTAATATATTTCAATAGAAATGCCAGCCAGACATAGGTTCACAAAGGCGCCGCAAGGAGCGCTAGAGGGACTGTATCCGGTTCCTGCGTTAGATCAAAATACGATAATATGAGGTTTTTTGTATTTATTACGTAGTGTAGTAGGTACCATGTGTAAACATAACTCTGGAAGCAAATTAATAATTTATCAGTTACTCATTACAAAATTAAAAGAGAACTATTCATGTTTTTATTTTATTTATGTAGGATATTTTAAGCAAATTGTTCTGGAAAGCAGTCTACACTACCCAAATTCTGAGGAAAGTGCTTAGTTATGCAGCTCCTGCGTGACGGACTTTTAGTCTTTGTATTTATGTTCTAATTTTGATGTTTTCTTTCTGTTCTAACGTTCTAATTTTAATATTGACCATTGAACACTGCTCGTGACACTGTGCGTCGTGACGACTATTTTTCTATGCAAAATCACCAGACAAACCCCACCACAGATCAGACCGGCGTCATTTCACGTTTGACAATTTAAAAGTGCATTTTGTTGCAAACAATTTTCCAAAATAAATAGACATGTTCTTCAACTTATTTTTTCTCCTTATGAAATGTGTTTCAAATTTTTATTTAGGGTTTTTTTCAATAGGTTACAGAGTTTTGTCATTTTGTTCTATGAGCATTATTCAAATAGTTTTAACATTCTTGTCCTTTGGCGATATAATTAAGACGGCCAGATTTTTTAAATTTTTTTCTTCTTGGAATGACTAATGGAATAAAGAGGAAATTAATGCTACCAAAATTAAATTCTCAATTTCAAAATTATTAATTTTATAGGCCCAAAATCATTACCGTCCGCTGCCCCTGAACACATTTATTACACTTTACTATTTTTTTAGGGGGGAAGGATATTATATTTTTTGCTCATGTGATGTTTCATTTTAACATAATAATATTTAAGGTGAATTCATATAAATTTAAATAAATTCAAAAAAAATCTAATTTCGCAATAGCGCCTTAAAAGTTGTCCCTCAGTTTTGACATCATTACCGTCCGCCTTTTTGAATTAACGAGAAAACCTATCAGGATGGAGCAAATTGTTTCTAAATAGATGTTGGAGCAGCTCTCTCAAACTGATTTTTGTTGTCCAAAAGGTTCAGAAGAAAAATGTTGTACGTATCAGTTTTTGCGATGTATTTTATCTGGTAAATCACAATTGGAGTATTTTGCTGGTCATTACCGTCTCCCATTTTATTACTCAAAACATCCATGAAATTATTTTTTCGTCTAACAATTAAATACTGCTTCAAAAACTACGTATTTTACAATATTTTTTATTAATAAAATTCTTTTAGAAAAAAATTAAAAATATTTTTGTAACAAATATCATTACTGTCCTCTACATTGGATGGTAATTAGAGTTGGCATAATTTTATTTAGAAATAAAAATAAGAATTTATGTGTACCTCATTTATTTGTAAATACGAATATAAATAATTTCGTATTCATAAGATTGAATACGAATTTATTTGTATTCACGCATGTCATATATATATAAATGTAAATAAAATTGTATTCACAAATTTGTCTGTAAATAAAATTTAATTTAGAGGAAAAATTCTAAATATACACAAAAATTGTGAATATTCACAAAAATCAAGTCATTACAAAAACATTCACATTTAAATATACGAATACAAATAAATTCACATTAAAATTTGTGAATAAAAATGTATTCACAAAAACATTCACAACGTAAATTATGTATTTGTGCGTATAAACAAAAAGGTGATATTCGAAAGGTTATTGAAGAGAGTATTCTGCTGGATATTGAAGATAGTATTAGGAAGAATATCGAAGATGATATTTGGAAGGGTATGGAAGAAGGTATTAGGAAGGGTATAGAAGGTGGTATTAGGAAGGGTATTGAAGATGGTATTAGGAAGGGTATAGAAGGTGGTATTAGGAAGGATATTGAAGGTGGTATTAGGAAGGATATTGAAGATGGTATTTGAAAGGATATTGAAGGTGGTATTAGGAAGGATATTGAAGATGGTATTCGGAAGTACATTGAAGGTGGTATTAGGAAGGATATTGAAGATGGTATTAGGAAGGGTATAGAAGGTGGTATTAGGAAGGATATTGAAGGTGGTATTAGGAAGGGTATAGACGGTGGTATTAGGAAGGATATTGAAGGTGGTATTAGGAAGGGTATAGACGGTGGTATTAGGAAGGATATTGAAGGTGGTATTAGGAAGGGTATAGACGGTGGTATTAGGAAGGATATAGAAGGTGGTATTAGGAAGGGTATAGAAGGTGGTATTAGGAAGGATATTGAAGGTGGTATTAGGAAGGGTATAGACGGTGGTATTAGGAAGGATATAGAAGGTGGTATTAAGAAGGGTATAGAAGGTGGTATTAGGAAGGATATAGAAGGTGGTATTAGGAAGGTTATAGAAGGTGGTATTAGGAAGGATATTGAAGGTGGTATTAGGAAGGGTATAGACGGTGGTATTAGGAAGGATATAGAAGGTGGTATTAGGAAGGGTATAGAAGGTGGTATTAGGAAGGATATTGAAGGTGGTATTAGGAAGGGTATAGAAGGTGATATTAGGAAGGATATTGAAGGTGGTATTAGGAAGGGTATAGAAGGTGGTATTAGGAAGGATATTGAAGGTGGTATTAGGAAGGGTATAGAAGGTGGTATTAGGAAGGATATTGAAGGTGGTATTAGGAAGGGTATAGAAGGTGGTATTAGGAAGGATATTGAAGGTGGTATTAGGAAGGGTATATACGGTGGTATTAGGAAGGATATAGAAGGTGGTATTAGGAAGAGTTTTGAAGGTGGTATTAGGAAGGATATTGAAGGTGGTATTAGGAAGAGTTTTGAAGGTGGTATTAGGAAGGATATTGAAGGTGGTATTATGTCACTTGAAATGCTTCCAGAAACGTCTGCTCCTGATGTTGCTCCAGTAGAGGGACTCGGTATAATGACGACATGAATTGACTATATTTGGAACTGCGTGATTGATTTTTAAATATTCAGAAAAAATATTCAATATTCTTTATACGATAAAAAAAGAGAGAGAAAAAACAGTAGTTGGTGCATGACCAATTAGCGACAAAAATTAACCATCACGTATGTTCAATTGGTACAAAAAAAGTTGATTAATTTTCAAGTAATGATGCTAAATAATGCTCCTATATATTTTCAACTTTTATTCTTTCCATATATAATAACAAGAGTTCTTACAAATTATTTAAATATTTTATAGTGTTTTTGGTATTTTTTTTTTGCATATTTTCAATTTTATATTACATAGTTTATTATAAATAGTTAAATATATATGTACATATATTGAATTTCATTTTACATGAAAATTCATTCCCTAATCATCATCGTGAAGAAATATTATAAACACTTAAATCCCAGATATCCATTTTGAAACAGCCACTTTTGACATTGAAAGAAGTCATTACTGGCGGATATAGTGATACCGCGCGCTTATCACACTGAACGAGCGGACTTATGCCCGATACTGATAAGGGTGATAAGGGGAGACAATAGATCTGACAAGTAATTAATGCACAGGTTCAATTAGGACGAGCATTACAGCCGGGAGATAATCACCCCCTCCCCCCTTACCCAGTCTGCCAGCTGATTCATTAATACAGTCGTCCGTTACGGTCGGCTGCCCCGGTATGGTCAGTGATTTATATTCGTTTTAAATGAGCATTTTATTGGGCCCCATTAACGTTAATCGATTTTTGTCGCCAGAATGTTACAGTGGGCAAGATATATAGAAGGACTGAGAGTTCACCATGTATATGTATTACTTACTATAAAAAAAAAAAATCGTTTTAAAGAAAGGATGTCCAAGGATCGATCCTTTAATGAATCGATCTCCAAGGGCCGATATTTTAATGAATCGATCTATCTGAGTGAAGGCAAGGGGCTTGGGGGATAAAGCCAAACGTTTGACCGAAATAGACACAATTTTTCTGGGAATAAACCTCTGCAGATAAGGCAAAAATTGAATATTCGTGTCAAAAATTGCAGGCTCCGACAGGAGTTACGATAAATAAATCCATTAAATTTCGCTCATTCAGATAATCCTACTTTGACATCCTGCCATGTTTTAGGGCTTTCCTCCGAAGGAAAGTAGTAGCTATTGAGGTTGCACTCATGACGGAATTTTTGAAAAATGTCTTCGAATCATTATCGATCCTATCTAGTAGACACCGAATATGACCCATATATATATATATATATATATATATATATATATATATATATATATATACATATACATATATATATATATATATATATATATACATATACATATATATATATATATATATATACATATACATATATATATACATATATATATACATATACATATATATATATATATATATATGTCCGTTAATGCGATACAGTCCAGGGTATTTGTTTTTTTCGCCATGAAACTTGGTATGTAGTATTTCCCCATCAAACGATTGAACTAGTTCGTTAACCACCCAATTCGTCCATCTGGAGGGGGGGGGGGCTTACTCCAGACCCAAATTACTAATTTGCCCATAACGGTCGTGATTTCTGTTGTATTGTAACACGTGGTATACGTCCTGGTTATCTAATAAGAAAGAAGTGTAAAAAGGGACTAAATCAGTCTATCGGAACGGGGGGGGGGTTTACTTTGTACTACTTGAATAGAATTCTCCCGCCAAAAGCTCCCACTAGGAGGAAGGTGTTGAGTTCTGATTTCTACCACTAGGAGGTGCTGTATCTCCTTCCTGCACTATTACTGTATCCCGTTCCTTTTATTATTCATCAAGAATCATAAATCAATATGTAAAGTTTTTGTACACTTTTAACAGGATTGCAGCCAGTCCTCCACCAGTATATGTTATGTGACCATCTATCTAATAGGAGATAAGAATAAATCATATCTGGTAAAGATCCTTTAACCTCTCCGGAAGTCTTGAATCTAATAGATTAACTATACGCTAAGAAAAATAAGATATTACAAACCTACTTTTAAAGAAAATACTATCTTCCTGTTTAAAATTGTCTATTCCACCCATTTGTGATTTTTCGATGTATCTCAACATACCGTTATGTTCTATTTACTTTAAGAATGGATTTTTTTCACCTGGTCCGCTTTATAATTATTTACTTTATTTAATTATTTAAATTTGGAAACATGGGCTTTCCATGTCATATGTTTTTTAATTCCGTTTCTTTCCGAGTTTCCCAGAACACGTTAGTGGGGTCTCCCGTGGTCTAATGGCTAGCGCCTTGGACTCATAAGCGGGAGATGGTGGGTTCAATTCCCATCCGGCGGCAGGAATTTTCTCACCTTACGGCTCGTTGGGAAAATCCCTCGCTGCGCCCTGGATGTCGGCGCTAATGGCCTAGATGTAGATGCGCCGTAAAAAAAACAAAACAAAAAAAAATCACGTTAATACGTGTTATGTACGTTTGAACAGAAACGAAAATAGCGAAATCTATTATTATTATTAATTTTATTACATTAATCGATTCTTATTTTTGGTACTTACGTACTAGTTGCACCGATCTCGCGAACTGGCCCCCGTTCAGGCTCACACTTAGAGATCCAGATCATGAAATGACAACTCAAACATTATCAGCGCATTTCTATTGGTTCATCCCTATGGGCAATTTCATTGGTTGTTCTTTTTTTTTGCTTCTAATGTTCATTGTTTTGTGTTCACTTGCTGTTAAATTGATGTTTTTTATAATTTATTGTTTCAGTTCTTAGTGTTGTTTGATTTTTAGTGTGTTTGTATTTGTGTCCTTCGTTCGATAACGAATATGTGTCCAACGTGGCGACAACGAAATAGCAACGAGAATAGAGATCCTTTCGAAGTAATGTTAAATTGCATATCAGCTCATTTCCACCGAAAACCAGTTATCTATATTACCAACGAGTTGGATTAACTAGAGTTTCGATATAACCTTGAGCGAGCGTAGCTTGCGGAAAAAACATAGCAATTATGAAATTAACTTAAGTGCTAATGTTATATAATTTAGGAAATTAGTAGTACTTAATGGCATAATTGCTATGCGTTTCCGCTCGCTACGCTCGCTCAAGGTTATATCGACACTCTAGTCCAATTCGTTGATAATATTAATACATGGTCTTGGTGCCATAAATGGTCGCCATATTTCCTGATCCGGATCACTGACTGGCATGGGCGTATATAGAAAATATTTTCGGGAGGGGCTGGGAAAATTTCGGGGGAGGGGCTGAGACCATTTCCGGGTAATGGAATACTAATAATTTAAAACTTGGAATAGTTTTAACCAACTAAAACGTTGTTACACACAAAATAAAATATTTTTTACGAACTAAGTAAGCTTATTTAATTTATTTTTAACGGTCTATGACACATTTTTACCCATCAATTCAAAATTTCGGGGGGGGCCTGGAGATCCCTTAGCCCCTCTTTATATACGCCCATGCTGACTGGCAGGCTGAACGGGAGCCACTTCTAGTACGTATCTGTGCAACTAGCACTTAAATGCCTTATTTTTTTTGGTTGGGTTTAAGGCGGTTTAACTTTTGAGGTCATTGCCAATAGGAATTGTATATTTGTTATTATTTTTTATATCTGTCATTTGAACTTTAAAGAGAGTACATTAATTGCTTACTTTTAAATTGCACATATTGATTTTCATTTGTTTAATTTTAAAAGACTTACACTTTTTGGTGAGTTACCTCCCTCCCTCCATGGGCCGGAAACCCGCTTATAAGGTTGACCTCAAGAAGCAATACATTTTTAAGTCGGACGTGCCGACTTAAAAATATTACCTTTTAGAACCTATAAGATCACGAAAATAACGCTGTTTCAACTTGTATGTATATATATATATATATATATATATATATATATATATATATATATATATATGTGTGTGTGTGTGTGGGTGTGTGTGTTTACATATATTTGTCTGTTCGCTTTCTCACATGCTCAAAAATGGACCGATTTTGATGAAATTTTGTACAAAAATACTTTGTCGAATTTAAAAGGTCAAGTTCTTTAACCACCGGAATTCTGAACCGGAACACGGATTTATGGCTGAAATTCGTGGGACGAAAATCGTTGCGCCTGGGGCTTTTTTTTCGTGCACCCTGTAGGTTTAGGGGAACAAAACCTTACTTAGCAGACTCATAAAATCAAATAAATATAATCGTATTACACTTAACTGAAACCCATCTGTTTTGAAATTATTAAAACTACAAGACTCAGTCTTCAAAAGTCTAGGATAGTTAAACTTAATTCCTAAATTTGTTTTATCACTTTCTCGAGAAATAAAGTTTTAATTATTTGGGTCAGAGTTAGTTAATTTCCATTTTCCCTGTGCATTCTTTGGCCATGAATAAATCAAAAGAGTTAGCCAATTTCACTGGGGTTCTTCTCTCAAGCCTAGTCCAATTAGTAAAAACTGCTAACTACAAATTATCCAAACAACTTTCTTTATATTATAAAGAATAATTAATTTCTATTGTTTAAATAAATAATTACATAGATGGATTGAGGCCTTAAAACTAGTCAGAAAATGCTTATCGAAAATCCCTTAATTTTTAAAAAGCCCTTAGCTAAAATGAAATATCCTTTTTCATCTGTAATTATTTGTACGAAATACCTTCCACATTTCTTTCTTTCTGAAAACTGCAACTTGTTTGAAATGTGTATGTTTAGGTATATATTTTGTAGAGCTTATTTCGTTTGGCCGTGAAAAAAAAAATAAATAAATAAAGAAAATGTGCAACCGAAATAAAAATAAAAGTGCAACAGCAATAATTATAAATTCATATATATTCTATAATAATAATGGATTATTATCTAGTATTCTAAAGTGTCGCAACTCAAAAATCGGTGTTTTTTCAGTTCTCTTTATCAACCATGAGGGGGCGAGGTTAGCTCAGTGGTAGAGCACTGGACTAATGAACCGGAGGATCAGGTTCAAAACCCGAACGCGCACTAAAGATTTTTTCTTCTAGTGCTGCCGTTCGAGGGTTGGATTTGGGGTCCCAGATCGTCCCTAGGCTCACCCAGCCTTTAATTAATTTAATTAATAATGGGTACCTTGGGTGCTAATGACTCTAGCAGTCGAAGCAGCCAAGGGAAAAATCAGGCGGCCGGAGCATAGTATTGACCACACTATCTCCCTAGTGTGCCGTATGGCCAAGAATCAGATACGTCTACAGTATCTGCCCCTCTGGGCCCTTGTGGCCTGTTACGGGACTGATTTTTTTTTTTTTTTTTTTTTTTTTTATCAACCATGAACCATGCAATCATGTTTCTTAGCTACAGAGCGTGTACGCCAGAGGGCACTTGTTTCACACTTCCTGCCTTAATACTAAGCGTGACACATTTTCAGTTTGTATTTTTTTTAGTTGTTTCATTTAAAGGTAAGTATACACTGGCAGACCTTGTTGCGGGATTGGTCTAGGGACTTGGTCTATAGACACCTATCTTTGTCTCGTCTCGCGTCCACACTATCATGTGAATATTTCAGTTTAGCCTTCGCAGCCGACCATGGAGGTCATTGTTTTATGTAGATTGAGTGCGTGATTAGCAATAATTATTATTAGTCAGAAGGACCTCGCTTTTGTAATGGGCTATTGAATAAATTAAGATTGGAAGACGCCTTGGGTTTTAGGAAGTTTCCCCGGCTTATGCCTACAGATTTGGAAGATTTGCTTCTGATGGTTTGAGATATAATAATTAAGCAAGGTGCAAATTTTAGAGAAACTATCCCACCTTCCCCAGTAGAAAGCCTGGTAATCTTCTTCTTGCCTGGTAATGGTTAAACAGAAGAAAACAAAATACAATAACGAAGTTGTACTCCGCTCGGAAGCTAGAGAAAGACTTGGACATGTCTCGCCTTTAGACGCCGAGTGAAGTCCCAACTGTCCAAATGTTGTGCAACATGTCTTGTACGTTGCACCTCGTCTCCCATTTCCATTCCGGAGACCTTAGACCTGAGATTTTTGGTCCCGCAACAAGCCCATAGACGGGGTCTCGTCCAGGACCAAAATCGCGCAATATATCTACCAGTGTGTACTTACCTTTAGGAACACTAGTGCGATATATTAAGTATAATTACATGAATGAAAGTACATATTAACATTAAAAGTGAAAATGCTGGTAATATTGTCTTTTAAGATGTGTCTATGAATTTTATAAACATTTTCGCGTGGATTTTAGCTTGGGTTCTTCAGTTATACGATCAAGCTGAATTGGGATCCAGGCGAACATTTCTACAAAACCCATGTATTATTAGATAAATAAAAACATTGGTTTTCAGGTCATTGATATTTAAAATTATTAAAATTTCCCTATTTCCTGTACCTACAAATACTTCTTTTAAAGCGCGTTTAATCCCTTCCTCCGTAGGGAGGAAACCCATATATGAGATTGAGTGACCTTTCGACCTCATGAAGGAATCCGGAAGTGCCGACTAGAATATTTCACTTTTCAGAACCCGTAGATCACGAAAATACCGGTGGTTCAAATTTGTATGTATATATATACATATATATATATATATATATATATATATATATATATACATATACATATATATATATATATATATACATATATATATATATATATATATATATATATATATATATATACACATATATATATCTGTAGGGAGGTAAAGGACTCCGAGTCACATATTTGTAATTGTTCAGGAGAGCCAAAATCCATAAGTTTGAATTATTAAAATTTGTTTCTTCATTTCTTAAATAAACACTTTAATGAAATTGTTCACATAATGTTTATAATGACTTGGACCGCTGTCCTATTGTCAGCTTGTTGAATAGAATTATTATTATTAATAGTTTAGAATTTGGGTTTTAATTTGTTAATAATCAACTATTTGGAATCATCACTTCTGATCTACCCAATGAATTGGCTCTTAAACATGACCTTGAAAATGTCAATAACGCATTTTACAATAAGAACACCTTTGATATTTTTGTTATTTTGTGTCTACATAGGAAGGATGTTAACAAATATTTGTTTATCTTTTTTACTTCTGATCTAGAAATCTTATGTTAATATGAAGGTAGGGATTGTCAGGGTTCGGTCGTTAGTTCTTAATAAAACTACATTTTACAGTGAAAATGGTTTTATTGTTGCCAACGTTTGTAAAAACAAGCAGGATGGATTTAATACTAATATATATATATATATATATATATATATATATATATATATATATATATATACATATAAATATATAAGAAAGAGGGAGGAAAAAAAGGATGTTAATATGTTTACTGATTTTGTATTAAGTAATCTTCTTAACGATTTGATAATTAAGGGATAATTCTACTTAGTAATTTTCTTTACCATATGCTTTTTTGATGGGGTTAAATGCTTCCTAAATAATCAAAATTGTATCCAAGAGTGATTATCTGGCGAAACGGTTTTTAGGTGTGCCGATTTTTCAACTAAACCAGATACTTTTTAGAATACAAATTACTTTCTTTTATCTTTATTAAAGAAATTAGAAAAAAAAAATGAACATTTCAGTATATTAAACTTTAAAGTAGATTTTCTTGTTTTATCTACTATGTTTTTCAAATCGGGCGATACGCTTGCAACTTCAATAGTCATCCGATCAACTTTAAACTTTAACTACAGCTTCCTAATGATAATTGCTAGTAAAGTATGTAGGATGTTCTCGATTCAATGAATTATAACGATTTTCTGACCGATTTTTGGCGGAATGTTTAATAGAAAATGAAGAATTGTTCACCATTTTCGCAAACATTTATATTTGTTAAACATCCTACGTTCTTTACTAGATTTTGCCTTCCACTTTTCAACTAATTTCATATTAATGTTCTTTACTAGATTTTGCCTTCCACTTTTCAACTAATTTTATATTAATGTTCTTTACTAGATTTTGCCTTCCACTTTTCAACTAATTTCATATTAATGTTCTTTACTAGATTTTGCCTTCCACTTTTCAACTAATTTCATATTTATGTTCTTTACTAGATTTTGCCTTCCACTTTTCAACTAATTTCATATTTATGTTCTTTACTAGATTTTTCCTTCCACTTTTCAACTAATTTCATATTAATGTTCTTTACTAGATTTTGCCTTCCACTTTTCAACTAATTTCATATTTATGTTCTTTACTAGATTTTGCCTTCCACTTTTCAACTAATTTCATATTCATGTTCTTTACTAGATTTTGCCTTCCACTTTTCAACTAATTTCATATTTATGTTCTTTACTAGATTTTGCCTTCCACTTTAAAACTAATTTCATATTAATGTTCTTTACTAGATTTTGCCTTCCACTTTTCAACTAATTTCATATTAATGTTCTTTACTAGATTTTGCCTTCCACTTTTCAACTAATTTCATATTAATGTTCTTTACTAGATTTTGCCTTCCACTTTTCAACTAATTTCATATTTATGTTCTTTACTAGATTTTGCCTTCCACTTTTCAACTAATTTCATATTTATGTTCTTTACTAGATTTTTCCTTCCACTTTTCAACTAATTTCATATTAATGTTCTTTACTAGATTTTGCCTTCCACTTTTCAACTAATTTCATATTTATGTTCTTTACTAGATTTTGCCTTCCACTTTTCAACGAATTTCATATTCATGTTCTTTACTAGATTTTGCCTTCCACTTTTCAACTAATTTCATATTCATGTTCTTTACTAGATTTTGCCTTCCACTTTTCAACTAATTTCATATTAATGTTCTTTACTAGATTTTGCCTTCCACTTTTCAACTAATTTCATATTAATGTTCTTTACTAGATTTTGCCTTCCACTTTTCAACTAATTTCATATTAATGTTCTTTACTAGATTTTGCCTTCCACTTTTCAACTAATTTCATATTTATGTTCTTTACTAGATTTTGCCTTCCACTTTTCAACTAATTTCATATTTATGTTCTTTACTAGATTTTGCCTTCCACTTTTCAACTAATTTCATATTTATGTTCTTTACTAGATTTTGCCTTCCACTTTTCAACTAATTTCATATTTATGTTCTAAATTAAAAATTTCCGCCCGAAGACTATCGCCCATATCGCCGCTTCATCCTTTAACTCGTTTCTCCATAGAAAATATTTCGACAAATATTTGCCTATCCTTTCTTCGGATCAAGAAATCAAAGAATGTAAGTTGGAGGTGAGGGTGGGGTTATTAATTCTTCAAGTAACTGACAGCAGTTTATTCCTAAAATAGTTCAAAACAGTTACTTATACCAGAGTTGGGCATAATTTTATTTATAAATAAAAATACGAATTTATTCGTACTTCATTTATTTGTGAATACGAATATAAATAAATTCGTATTCATAATTGTGAATACGAATTTATTTTTATTCGCATATATTAATTATAAAAATACAAATAAAATTTTATTCGTAAATTTTTCTGCGAATACAAATAAATTCACGGAAAAAATTGTAAATAATCACAAAAAATGTGAATATTTACAAAAAAATCAAGTGATTACAAAAAAAAAAAAAAAAATCACATTAAAATATACGAATACAAATTTATTCACAATAAAATTTGTGAATAAAAATTTATTCACAATAAAATTCGCAAATAAATTATGAATTTATTCGTATTAAGATGATATTACGAAAGTTATTGAAAGTGATTTTTTTTTTTTAAGGCGTTTAACGTCTAGGTTATTAGCACCTAGATTTTTTTTATTCCGAGTCCGCCGCGGAACCTATGCTGCAGGGACATAGTTTATCATGTGTACCTCCATAAAAATAAAAAAATAAAAAAAATAAAAAAAAAAAAAAACTGAATCTAGGTGCTGACAACCTAGACGTTAAGCGCATTAAAAAAAAAAATCAACTCCAATAATTTTCGTAATATCTTCTTAATACGAATAAATTCATAATTTATTTGCGAATTTTATTGTGAATAAATTTTTATTCACAAATTATAATGTGAATAATTTTGTATATTGTATTTTTATATACGCTGTGTATTGTATTTTTATTGGTATTAGTGACGTATGAGAAGTTCCCTACTTATTCTTGGTTTTAGTTTTATTCTACGTTGTAGATTCCTGATGATGAACATGGGCGTATATGGGTAATAATTTTGGAGGTTCTGGGAGTATTTCAGGGGTATGGTAACAATCTAGAACTTGGAATAGTTCGCCAACTAAGGCTGCACCTACATTGGACCCGTGTTTCCCCCGATCCGGTCCGATTTCAGTTGACTGACACCGGCCGATAGCGGCCGACGTGAGTGCCTATATTGGTCCCGACCCGATCCGATCCGTTCCAATCACAGTTCGTCAGTACGAACTTGTAGTGAAGTGAAAATGAGTGATTTAAGAAACATCACCTAATAAGAACAGAAACCTTCGATTATCTTGTTGGAGGTATAAAGGGAGAGTTAGTATAAAGAGGCCAATCAATCTTCCGGAAGTATATCAGTCCCCCCCCCAAAAAAAAACTAAGTATAATAGTAAATTTTTAACCGTTATACTACGGTAACAGAAGCATTAGTATTCATATTTCAAAATTATTAATCAGAAAAGAAGCTAAAAGGTTGTAAGCATTGGAAGGTAATAAAAATGTGAAGTGACAAAGATGTTTTAAATTTTATTTAGCTTTCATTTAAAAAAAAAAAAAAAAAAAAATGCATTGAAATCGGTTAAGATGTAGAGGCTGTGGACCTTTTTGGACACAATACGTGGTTTTGCACCATTTTGGATCGGTCGTCCGAAATCGGTCTAGAAACAATAAAGTTTGAACGGCCGAGAATCGGTGGCCATTGGATCGGGACCAATATAGGATCCTCCATTAAGATGTATGTGTTTGTTTTTCTTCCGGCAGTCGGTGGCTATCGGATCGGGACCAATGTACGTGCCCCCTAAAACAAAATATTTTTTTCCGAACTAAAATTTCGAGGGTCTTCTCAGCTCCCCCTTATATACGCCAATAGTGAATCTAAACGGGTTGAAACCTCGCAAATATAAGTTAACGTTTTAAACAAGTATCTAGATCAACTCCTTCCAGTTACTTCAAAAGTCTTAGTATTTTAGTGATTGTGCGTTGAGTAAACTTATTAACGTTTCGGCAATTCAAGAGCCTTTTGTAGTGACTTTTCCTCCTTGATGAGAGGTTCTAAAGCGAAGGTATTGTAAGAGGTGTTGGAGTATAATGACAAGGTGTTGGGGCTTTAGAACTAGAGGCTTTACAGGTAGTAACTCCTACAGGTGGTTTCCATGCCCCTAATTATGCGGCTGCCCCTATACTCCGTACATCTACCTTACATGCAGTCCAGTCCTTCCCATGAACGTTAATTCTTCTTACAATTCTTCAATGGAATGGATTTCGCTATGGAAATTCAAGGGGAGTTTTTTTCCGCTTCCCGAGTCCTATATTCTGTTACGGTAGAATATTTCATAAGGTGAATAGACGGGGGAAAAAAATACCCATAGAATGGTTGAATGGCAGCAAAACCCTCGGCGAAATTACTTGGTATATTTGCCTTAGATTTTTCATTTTATTCCTCGAATAAATTCTATTCACATTTCGTTGCATTATATTAACAATTTTCTGTGGAAATATCATTTTTTTTCTTCATTCGGACTATTAATTTCTATCAAAATATTATTCTTACAATACCCACCCAAGTAATATTTCAGAGATGTGTTTTAGTACCTGCCATGCCTAAGTTGTAATTGAAAATAATTTTTCGTGTAAGACTATTTAATTTTTTTTTTTTTTAATCTCTCGCTCTCTCTCTCTCTCTCTCTCTCTCTCTCTCTCTCTATCTCTCTCATCATATATATATATATATATATATATATATATATATATATATATATATATATATATATATATATATGATGTTTTACTGATGTGGCCAGAAATATTTTTATTTATAAGCCCCAGAATGACGTGAAACATGTAAAACAAAGAAAAAAGGATTTGGAGCAGAAATAAGGATGTGATTTTATTATGTACCTTCCACAACTTTTAGTAATTCAATACCCAACCAAGACATATTTGTGTACTTTCCATGTATATATATATATATATATATATATATATATATATATATATATATACATATATAAAAAATCAGTCCCGTAACAGGCAACAAGGGCCCAGAGGGGCTGATACTGTAGAGGTATCTGATTCTTGAACATACGGCACACTGGGGAGATAGTGTGGTCAATACTATGCTCCGGCCGCCTGATTTTTCCCTTGCTGCTTCGACTGCTAAAGTCATTAGCACCAAGGTACCCATTGATAAATTAATTAAAGGCTGGGTTGGCCTAGGGACGGATATGGGACCCCAAATCCAACCCTCGAACGACAGCACTAGAAGAAAAAATCTTTAGTGCGCGCTCGGGTTTTGAACCTGGTCCTCCAGTTCATTAGTCGAGTGCTCTACCACTAAGCTAACCTCGCCCCCCGTATATATATATATATATATATATACATATATATATATATATATATATATATATATATATATATATATAGTTTCTTTCTTTTTAAGGAACAAAGGTTCCTTACTGAACAAAGGTATATATATATATATATATATATATATATATATATATATATATATATATATATATATACCTTTTTCAGTAAGGAACCTTTGTTCCTTAGAAAGAAACTACCTAAAGTATATTATTCATTTATTTTCTTATTTAATAATATGGAAGTAACATAATTTTGTTTAGTATTATTATATTTTGTTTTTTTCTTCATATTTTGTTATAACGGAACAAATAAAGGCTTTATTATTATAATTATATATATATTCGTATTTGGGTTTTTATAAACACTACGAAACTTGGTATGTAGCATATTTCTATAAGAAACAATTGGTTTACCAATAAAAGCTTTTAATGCAATAGCTTCTTTATTGGCGTATCCCCATCTAAAATGGTGGTTACCTAGGAAATATTGGACTGATATGCCCCTAATTGTGGTTACCTAGGAAATATTGGACTGATATGCCCCTAATGGTGGTTACCTAGGAAATATTGGACTGATATGCCCCTAATTGTGGTTACCTAGGAAATATTGGACTGATAATCCCCTAATTGTGGTTACCTAGGAAATATTGGACTGATATGCCCCTAATTGTGGTTACCTAGGAAATATTGGACTGATATGCCCCTAATGGTGGTATCTGAGGAAATATTGGACTGATATGCCCCTAATTGTGGAAATTTATTCTTTATTTCAACGACATTCGTCGTGGTTCTTGGCCGTCTTAAGAGAAAGATGTGTTGTAAGAATAAAGTGCTTCATTGAATGGAAGTCAAAGAAGGCATATATGTTTCGTTTTAGAGGCAGGAACATATGTTGGCACCTGCAGCTGGAACGCCTGATATACACCAAAAAGGATTGACATATTTTGAATTTATTATATAATTCGATAACTAAATTTTACTCAAATATGCAAATAAATAAATGAATATATTAAGAAAGGTACATATTATTATATCCTCAAATAATAAGGTTTTTCAAATACATAAGTGACCGCTTCTAACTGAATTCTCTTATCCGGCGTTTTCCCCGAATCCTTGAAAAAACCTTTAGGTACTTGAATTTTTCTGATTTAAATGTCATTTTTGAAGAACATTTTTGTGCTGAGTCGAATGAGACGACTACCAATTTGATAGAATAATTATTTTGTAAGAAAAACAGGTTTTATATTAAGAAAAAACTGAAAAACAGCAAGTATTCTATATAAAAATCATATTTTATTTAATTGGTAGAGATGTGTATAATCCAAAATGTTTTTTTGAGTGCTGAGTCGAATAAATTAATAACAAATCTAATTTTGTTAACTGTTCTGGACGTTTTCCTCACTCTTGAAATTTGAGCGTATAACGACTATATTTAGCAGTTTCACAAGAGATATTAGATGGATCTCAATTTTTATGTTTAGGTACTTGCTAACACAACATTTTTAACAACTGTCTGAAGAAAAAATAATGGTATATATATATATATATATATATATATATATATATATATATATATATATATATATATATATGTGTGTGTGTGTGTGTGTGTGTGTCTATACACATATATTCATAAACTTTTTTTTTTGTTAACATTTAAATAGTGTGATACATGTACATGTGTTTTAAGCAGTGCAGGTATGAGAAAACCTATGAAGGTTTTAAAGCCGTGTTGAATGTTCAATTTGTCTCGTATTTTACATTCTATAAGCATACATATGTTTAATTTTTAAAGTTATGTTACCAAATACGGTTAGCTAGTTCTACCATGACATAATTATGTGTGAGAAATGAGTGTCCAATGCAAAGTCTGGTCAGTACTACTTGGTCCCTTCTCGTCATTGTGTATTTTTCGTTAGTCCAATCTTTGACATTGTTTTTAATTTGTAATAATCTTTTGTCTGTAGCCAGTAGACCGTAAGTCTTGTGTTATATATATATATATATATATATATATATATATATATATATATATATATATATATATATATATATATATTTATATATATGTATATATATATATATATATATGAAACCACATATACATATATATATTTATTTATATATATATATATATATATATATATATATATATATATAAATATATATATATATATAAATATATATATATATATATATATATGAAACCACATATACATATATATATTTATATATATATATATATTTATATATATATATATATATATTTATATATATATATATATATTTATATATATATTTATATATATATATATATATATATATATTTTTTTTTTTTTTTATTTGTTTCCTCCTTACAGTAACCCTGCAAGAAGGGAGTTTATTTTTGTCTGCAAGTCTCATGCAACAATCAGCATATCACTTGCATTTGTATGTTAACATATTTTGTTTTTTTAAAAACATATTATTAGTTTTAGTTAAAATTTAAAAGTTTACAAATTATAACTATACAAAATACTACAAATGGAGAAAATTAACAAAAGAACAGAATATAAAAATGAAGTAAAACAAAAACATGAATAATATAGAAGATATAAAATTAGAAAAAAAATAAATTTTAGTACTACCACAAAAAATGTTTAATATCATTTTATTTGTAATAGGGATTCAATCTTCCCATTGCCATGTAAAGCTGCTCAGCAAATTCTCTTAATGCCTTATTATGGCACATAAACAGAGTTTGTTCTGGTGATGGCCAGACTCCGTTTTGTTTCATAATTGTCGTTTGTAATTTTGTCCGTTCCTGTATTAGTAGTCGGCAGTCGTATATTAAGTGTTGGTAAGTTTGTTCCGTAAGAAAGTCGCACGGACAAGTGTTTCTGTTTGTGATTTTGAAACGGTATAAGTACGAGTTTATTGAGCCATGTCCTGTGACAAGTTGTGTTGTGTAAAAATCTGTCATAGTTTGTTTTTTTGATAAATATGTTTGAATTTGTGGTATGAATAGTTTTAAGTGTGTCCCTCTGTTAGTATTTGTCCAGCGGTTTTCCCAAGTTTGTATAGTCTTAGTTTGTAACATATATTTTAAGTGATTTTTCGTTATCTTATCATAACAAATTGGTAACTGGGGACTTTTCGCGGCAGCTTTAGCTGCTTTATCAGCTAATTCATTCCCCATATTTCCAGAATGTCCTCTTATCCACTTAAAATATATGTTTATGTTAATGTTTTGTATTTCTGTCACATGTTTCCTTATTTCTTCTGTTAGTGTGTCATGTATCGAACGATTAGTCAGTTTTTGTAAGGTCGTCTTGCTGTCTGTGTATAAAATTGCATTATTATATTGTCTGTATTTGGTCTTTAGTAGTCGCAAACTTTCAATTATGGCGTATTGTTCTGCTTGTATGTTTGTACAGTTTTGTCCCAGTCTGTATTTATGTACGTTCGTGGGTTCGTCGTTAATAAATACCACTGATGCACAGCCTACGTTTTTGCCTTCCTTACTTCCATCAGTGTAAATTGTTAATTCTATGACGTTATTTTTGCAAGGATTTTTAAAAATTGGAAAATCGGATGGGTGAGGCCACATTGTACTTTGCAATTCTTTTTCAATTTGAGTATTTCTAAAATTGTTTATGTTTTCTGAGGTTTTGAGAAGATTAAATTGTGCTGTATATTGTTTTGCAATTAATTCGATGGGAACTATTTTTGCTAGGACGCAGGCTGCTTCATACGACACTGTTTTAAAACCCTTTATCATTTTAATGGCCATCAATCTTTGTACTCGTTGTAATTTCATTAAATTGTGTTTTTTAGCAAGTCCAGATTCCCAGATATTAATAGCATAGGTTAATGATGGGAGTACGGCTCCTTTATACAATATATGTAATGCTTCTGTGTTTAGTCCCCATGTATTCTTTGCAGCGATTGTCAGATTATTTACTAGTTTTAATAATTTTGTCTGTAGTCTGTCAATGTGTGCATTCCAGTTTAGTTTTCTGTCTAGAGTTATTCCTAAATATTTCAATGTTTCAACCTGTTAAATGTTTTGTCCTTGTGATTTTACATGTATTTGTGGGTGGATTCTTTTATGTGTAAATATAATGAAAGATGACTTTTGAATATTAAATTTTAACTTATGCTGGTTCGCCCAGTTATCAATAATATTTGTAATTGCATTAATATTGACTTGTAGTTTTTCGAATATTGTAGATTTAATTAGCACTAATATGTCATCAGCATATGCTAAAATAGTTGTGTCTGGAGGTAACTTTATCTTTAACAAATTATTTACAATTAGATTCCATAATAATGGTGAAAGGCTAGACCCCTGAGGCGTTCCTAGTGTTTGAAATTTGTGAAATTTCATATTTGGTGTTATAATAAAGGATTGTCTGCCTTGTAAGTAATTTTTCACAGATCTATATATATTGTTAGGGCAATTTGAATTTGCTAAAGAATTTAAAATTGATGGCCACCATGCGTTATCAAATGCTCCTTTAATATCTAATGATATGAGAACTGTATGTGATTTAGTGTTTTTGGCTTCAGATATGAATTGTATTGTACTGTGTAATGCATCTATTGTTGATTTTTGAGAGGTAAATCCAAATTGATTGATATGTAAGAGCGAGTTTGAGTACAAATAATGAGATAATCTTGAATGAATTATTTTTTCCAAGACTTTACCAGCTGTAGGAATTAAAGAAATGGGTCGAATCGATGAAATATCATTTTTGCATTTCCCGGGTTTATTTAGAAGAATTACTTTAGACTTTTTCCATATTTCGGGGAAAATACCAAATTTGAAAGAGTTTTTGTATAATTCATTGATGAAAACTGGAAAACAACTATATACATTTTTGAATATTTCTCCTGTAATTCCATCTATACCTGGGGATTTATTTCTTTTTAAATTTTGAATAATATGACTAATTTCTGAATCGGTTAACGGTAGGTCGTCATTTGTCTGTAGGTCTGTTGGTATATTATTGCGAATTGTTTTGTGTATTTCATTATCATTTTGTAAGTTGTCTGTTTTAATGAGTGAGTCGAGTATATATTGGTATGTTTCTGTTGTATTATTTGTGTATGAATCGTCATGTTTCTTTATTGTATTAAGTGTAAATTGTTCATGTAATTTTCCATTAGCATATTTGTAAGGCCATGTCCATGGATTACAAGGACTTATATTATTGCAAAATTCTTTCCATGATTTTATTTTATTAGCTCTTATGTTTTTTTCATAGATGTGTTTTGTTTCTAAATAGACTTGTTTTCTTTCCTGTCTCAAAGATTCATTACATGTTGTTTTCTGATATATTTTCCTTTATTTCTTTGTCTCTTTTCGAAGAGTAGTCAAATTTTCATCCCACCAAGGTTTCGGATTAAAGCGAGTTTTAGTATTATTTTTTTGGTAATTTCTAATTTTAAAAGTCTTATTACAGGCTTTTGAAATGACTTTGGAAAATTTATTCAATGTCATATTTAAGTTATTACTTAATAAAAATTGAATCATATTAGTTTCTATATTTTCAGTAATTTTAAATTCCTTACAGATTTCTGCAAATAAATTATTTTGAAATAAATCCCAATTCGCATTTCTAGTATTATATACTAATCCTATACCTTTTATTTTGTTTTTTATTTGTTTTAAAGCAAAGTTATATTTAATTGATAAATGATCTGAAAAGTTTTCTGAAGTTGAAATTCTCCAATTATTTATTTTATTTATGAGGTTTGGTGTTATTAAAGTTAAATCTATATTACTTTGCCCACGTGGGCCATCAAAAGTTGGCAAATTTTGATTTTCATTTAATATTGTTAAGTTTTTTAAAACAATGAAATTTTCCAGTCGTCTTCCTCTTTTATTAGTAATACTGTCATGCCAAATTTTCGATCTAGCATTACTATCAACTGCTATAATTATATCTTTAGTTTTTAATTCATTTAGAATTTTATTTAATTTCGATAAATCTTCATCAATATCATGCGTTATATCAAAATAAGCACTAATTAGAATTAATTGTTTCTCTTTATATATGACTTCAACAACGGTTGTATCTGGATCACTGTATTTTGAAAGGAGGGATGCATCAATTTGATGCATCAATTATTAATAATTATTTGTGAACGAGATTTATGACTAATGCTTGAATAAATCTTAAATCTTTTAGGTTTAATTTTATTACCAATGTAAGGTTCCTGTAAAAGAGCAATATCTATTTTTTTATTATTTAAGTATTCATATAAAAATACAGTAGAATTAATTTTATGTTTCATATTAATCTGAATAAATTTAATTTCATAATTTTGATCATATGTTTTAATTCCTTCAACAGCCATTGGAATCATAAACAAAAGAAACTAGTAAACAAGATACATTAATTAGATTAGACTTGGAAAGAAACATATGTTTTCTACCAAACAAAAACAATCGCACATCAATCAACATTAGATTTAGTATATGAATGAATATTTCGTTTTTCATAAAATGCATAATAAAGCTCGAATGTGTTTTGTTTATCAGCTGGAGTTTATGTTTTGTTTGTGTGTTTATTAAAGAAGGATTTGATAAATGCTCTATTATAATAATAAAGATATTATAAATCAGTGTTGTATTATTCATTGATAATCAGTGTTATTTATTAATCTATTATAGGCATTAAGATAAGATGGGCAACCTTTACTAAGAGCAGAATGGGAGATAGATACCTTTTGATGTGGTTTGCAATAGTTATTAAAACTAATACAATTTATACACTTGTGTTCTTCTATTTTCTCTCTTCGTGGACAGTCCTTGGCTTCATGTTCCTCTGTGCAATGAGGGCAGGTGAGGGTTCCTCTGCAAAGTCCTGAATGGTTGAGCCGTTGGCAGTTCCTGCAGCGCCGGACAGAAAGGAAGTCATCGGTCCTACTAATCGTGTAGAATAACTTGAGCTTTTCTGCACGTTTCACGATGATATTCCTAGCTTGTGGTGATATTTGCAGTACTGCGTGTCTTTGATTTTCATTATATCTAGATTTTATTATGAAATAGTGACCTAAATCTTCGTTAGTTAATCCTAATTCCTCATTTTGTGATAGAATAGTCTCTGATAGGTTATGTTCATCGATTTCCGAAGGAATATTTTTTATTATAATTCTTGGTCTCAATTTTTTAATAAAATCTGATTTTAAATTTGTATTGGAACTTATCAATGCTTGGTGAATTTTTTCTATATCGTTATTAGTTTGAGTTTCTACAATTAAAGGTCCTCTATATGTCATTTTTAAATTTTTAATTCCAATCTTTAATTCTTGTGGTTTTATTATTGATTTGAATTGATTTTTTGTATCTTCAATGCTATCCTTTTCATTATTATTTTTAACAATAAGCTTAAAAGAATTATTTCTAGGTTTAATTTTAGTTTTTAATGTACTTGCATAGGATTTCTTACTGCTAACCTCACTTGTAGTCATTATGTGTGTAGATACTCCAGGATCTTCACGTTTTTCTTGAATAGTCTTTTGTAAATCTTGAAGGAGTCCTATGGCTTTGTATACATCACTTTTTAAGTTTTTTTGAGCACTGAAAATTCCCCTACTGGTACCAAAAGGCGGAGCACTGTTTCTATGACCTCTACACTGTCCTCCATCTTGGACAACTCGATATATATATATATATATATATATATATATATATATATGAAACCACATATACATATATATATATATATATATATATATATATATATATATTTATATATATATGTGTGTGTGTGTCTATACACATATATTCATAAACATATTTTTTTGTTAATATTTAAATAGTGTGATACATGTACATGTGTTTTAAGAAGTGCAGTATAGAATGAAAGTATGAGAAAACCTATGAAGGTTTTAAAGCCGTGTTGAATGTTCAATTTGTCTCGTATTTTACATTCTCTAAGTATACATATGTTTAATTTTTAAAGTTATGTTACCAAATACGGTTAGCTACTTCTTCCATGACATAATTATGTGTGAGAAATGAGTGTCCAATGCAAAGTCTGGTCAGTACTACTTGGTCCCTTCTCGTCATTGTGTATTTTTCGTTAGTCCAATCTTTGACATTGTTTTTAATTTGTAATAATCTTTTGTCTCTAGCCAGTAGACCGTAAGTCTTGTGTTATATATATATATATATATATATATATATATATATATATATATATATATATATATGAAATCATATATATATATATTTATATATATGAAATCATATATATATATATATATATATATATATATATATATATATATATATATATATATATATATATATATATATGAAACCACATACACAATCTTTGACATTGTTTTTAATTTGTAATAATCTTTTGTCTGTAGCCAGTAGACCGTAAGTCTTGTGTTATATATATATATATATATATATATATATATATATATATATATATATATATATATATTTTCAATTAGTATTTATAAACTATGTCGAATTGGGAATTGCTTTTATTCCAGGCCTCATTTTACAAACATATAAATTATTTTCTTCCATCCTGACTGTTACGGAAGATTTATTAATGAAATATAATAAGAAAAAAGTGACCCTATAGGTATTTTATTCATAAGCAGCTTAGGATCGGTTATTGATTTAGGTTTTATTGTTTTCAGATTGGAATGTCAATTTAAAAATTCTTTCATTGATTTAGATTTTTCTTTTTCTTTTTAGAGTGATTCATCAATCAAAACGGGAGTAATCGAATAAAATCATTCATCTGAGAGAGGGGCTGATGTCAGGGAATGACGAATAGACAATTATCGGAGTCGAATGAATTCGATGCTCCTATATTGAACAGTTTCACTGGAACGAGAAAATCTACTCACAAGAAATTGTTGTTACTAATGTGGAAAATAAGGTTACTCAAACAGAAATTGAAATCGACAGAGTATGATTTATTAATTGCACGGACACACAAAAAAAAAAGTGTTATTTTCCAAAGACACTATACATACAGTCAGTAACATAAGTTTCTGGACACTTACAGGCTCAGCAAATAAAATGTTGCAATTATTTCCAGTTGGGGTTTTACACAATAAAACAAGTAATAACATTTAGTGTTTTTATTCACGAGTACTTTAACATAATTAAATTAAATTGTTCATGTGAACAACGATAGCAATAGAATTAGTAAACAAAAATCAATGAAAAAGAAGGTAACATAAGTTTTTGGACCCTTTTAAACGAACTTTTTTTCAAAATTCAACAACATAAATATTTATGATTAAAAAAATATTAATTAATATTTTGTGGGATTGCCCTTAGGATTCATTACCTCCCTGAGCCTGTTGGGCATAGAAAAAACCCAATTTCGAGGTCACAGAAGTCTGAATTTTCGGCCATTCTTCGATAACAAGCTTTTTAAAGTCTTCCTTGGAGCTTATTGGAATCTTCTATAATTCTCGCTTTAAATGATCCCACAGGTCCTCAATAGGGTTCAAGTCGGGAGATTGAGGCGGCGGATTGACTAATTTCGGGCAATTATATAGGCACCAAGTTCGGGTTGTCAGACTTGTATGTTTAGGATCATAGTCCTGATATAACTATAACTTACCCTTAAGTCCTAAGATGTCTGCACTTGGAATCAAATTTTTCTTTAAAATGTCAACATACATTGCTGAATGTATTTTACTTTCAATAATCGTTAACTGCCCAACACCTGCAGCCGCCATACACCCCCACACCATCAAAGAGCCTCCTCCATGCTTTACTGTGGCCTGTATATTTTTAATTTTTAACGCTTTATTTTTTTTTTCTCACACTTTTCCCGTCCTATGTGACCCAAAAAGCTCAATTTTTGTCTCGTCACTAAATATAACGTTTGCCCAATACTCAGATTTTTTATTGTAGAAAGTTTTGTGAACTGTGAGTGTCCAGAAACTTTTGTTACTGTATATACTAATGTATTTTGACACGCTGAAGCCGAATCCGGAGTTTGTTTCACCCCATCAAGTCATGATTGGTCCAACTTATTAACTAATTGGTCTAAGTTATTCTCTTCATTGATTGGTCGAAATTAATCCCTTCCCTTATTGGTCCAACTTATTCTCTTTCTTTATTGTTCCAACTTTTTTCCTTCTCTGATTGGTCTAATTTTTTTTCTACACTGATTGGTCGAAATAAATCCCTTCCTTTATTGGTCCAACTTATTACCTTCTGTGATTGGTCTAAATTATCCTATTCACTGATTGGTCTAAATTAATCTCTTCCCTTATTGGTCCACGTTTTTTCTTCCCTCATTGGTCTAACTTTTTTCCTTCTCTGATTGGTCTAAATTATTCTCTTCACTGATTGGTCTTAATTAATCCCTTCCCTTATTTGTCCAACTTATTCCCTTCCCTCATTGGTCCAACATATGTTCTTCCGTGATTGGTTTAAATTATTCTCGTCCCTTTTTCGTCCACCCTATTCTATTCTGTGGTTGGTTCAACTTACTCCATTTTTTGATTGGTCAAAATTATTCTCTTCACGGATTAGTCTAAATTAATCCGTTCGCTGATTGGTCCAACTTATTCTCTTCTGTAATTGGTCCAACTTATGCTCTTTTGTTATTGGTCCAACATATGCTCTTCTGTTATTGGTCTAAATTATTCTCATCCCTTATTGGTCCACCCTATTCTATTCTGTGGTTGGTGGCTCAACTGATTCCATTTCCTGGTTGGTCTAAATTGGTCCGACTTATTCTCTTCTGTAATTGGTCCAACTTATTTCCTACTGTGATTGGTCTTAATTATTCTCTTCCCTTATTGGTCCAACTTATTCTCTTCTGTAATTGGTCCAACTTATTTCCTTCTGTGATTGGTCTAAATTATTCTCTTCTCTGATTGGTCTAAATTAATCCGTTTCCTCATTGGTCCAACCTATTCTCTTCCCTCATTGGTCCAACTTATTTCCTTCTGTGATTGGTCTAAATTATTCTCTTCTCTGATTGGTCTAAATTAATCCGTTTCCTCATTGGTCCAACCTATTCTCTTCCCTCATTGGTCCAACTTATTTCCTTCTGTGATTGGTCTAAATTATTCTCTTCTCTGATTGGTCTAAATTAATCCGTTTCCTCATTGGTCCAACCTATTCTCTTCCCTCATTGGTCCAACTTATTTCCTTCTGTGATTGGTCTAAATTATTCTCTTCTCTGATTGGTCTAAATTAATCCGTTTCCTCATTGGTCCAACCTATTCTCTTCCCTCATTGGTCCAACTTTTTTCGTTCTCTGATTGGTCTAAGTTATTCTCTTCACTGATTGGTCTAAATTAATCCTTTCCCTTATGGGTCCAACTTTTTCTCTTCCCTCATTGGTTCAACTTATGCTCTTCTTTGATTGGTCTAACTTTGCACACAGGCAGGTCTTGATCCGGGAAATGTCTTATCCTAGGTCAAAATAGTCTAGGACTCACAGTTCCTAGGTCACGGGTTTGAAACTGTGGACCCGAACAGTTGCAGATTTGCGTTATTAGATTTCATTATTACTTATTTGGTTTGTAATTTAATGGCACACCGGTTAACGCACCTGAATAAATAAATAAAAGAAAAAGAGAAAGTAAAACTCTCGGCTGGAATACCCGGTCAATGGTTAATGGGGAACATTTTTTGGTAAAACTTTTAAAAAAAACAAAAACAGAACTGGTATGTCGTTTTCGGTAAATAAAAAATGATCTAAGAGTTTTTTAAAGTTTCACAAGTTTACAAACTACAATTCAATTTTTGTTTTTTTATCAGGGAAAAGGCTGTTTTAACCTTGGGCAATCGATAGTATTTCACAGTCGATTTCATGAAGAATTTCTTAAACCCTACGCTCATTAGTATTCAGAATATTTTTAATTTCCCCAACTGAAGATAATTTCGCGGTAAGAAGAGCCCGGAAGAGTAGAAGTATTAAAAGAAATTAACTACCTAATGAGGATATAATAATATGCTAATTTAAGCTAAGTTCGTTCCTTCTCTTCAGAATCCTAAATAAGTTCTTAGAGAGGAATTGAGATAGTCCATCTTCGCTCCAGTTGTAATTATAAGCGAAATGAGGAAGGCCGATGAAAATGCTGAAATTTAAAAATTATTAAGCAGGCCTCCTTGAAGAAGCCTTTCTTATGCAGTATAATAAAACTCAGAAACTAAAGGGAGTCAGAAAATGTATGGCGCACATAATAAATAAAGATATTTAATTCTTTAATGGCATATTCATCAATTGGAACGGCGATAAAACTAATTACTTATTTCAGAAAATGTAATTAATTTGCACTGACGTACGTAATTTTTGCCCAACTCATGTGTTGGGCAAATATTTGTCTAGTTTCTGTGTGATTGAGTGAGCTATTCTACAAATATATGGAGTGAAACTGTTACTGTTTTTTAGTTTAATTAGGTTCCTGATAAAGCCATCTTATGTTGAGAAATCTAATGAATTAATTTCTGCCCTGAGTATCCGTCATGGTTTAAATTATTTTCCGGAGGATTATGACAAAGCAATAACTGTGTAAATTCTAAGCTTTCGATGTGACACTAGGAATAACGACGGACACGCGCAAAGACTTATTTCCTACGATTCGGAATTTTAGCGCGGTTCCTCCCTCCCCCATAGGGAGGAACCCCGCTTATAGGGTTGATACAATGAAACAATCCGGAAGTGCCGACTAGAAAATTTCGCGTTTCAGAACCCCTAGAGACCGAAAATAACGGTGGTTCAAATTTGTATATATATATATATATATATATATATATATATATATATGTATATATTTATATATATATATATATATATATATATATATATATATATATATATAAATATATATATATATATTTGTCTGTTCGCTCTCTAGATAGAAGACGAATGGTCCGATTTTGATGAAATTTGGTACAAAAATCCTTCGTCCAATTTGAAAGGTCAAGTTCGTTAACCAGCAAAATCCGCCTACTGGAAGATGGCGTTTGGGGCGAAATTCGCGCAAAAAAAATCGTAACGCTTACGTTTTTGAGTTCATAAGCTTCTAAGTACTCGTTTTATATGATTCTTGGGCTAGGAAAACGAATGAAACCATTTTCAAGGCGATAGCTTTAACCGTTTTCGAGAAAATTGGAAAAATATTTTTTGAATACCGTTTTTGGTTTGGGTACTTAGAATCATGGGATTCAGTTGAAACATTTTCTGCATGTTTTACTTTCATTAAAACTAATATGTTGAAATTTTTGTTACGTTTGGAGTTAAGGGTTAGAATAAAATATTTTATTAACAGACATAAAAAGTTTTGGTAACTTTGTATACTTTCCTTAATATCTCGAAAAAGGTTGAGAATCTTGGTAAACGGAAGATTACCATTAAAAAGCTTACTAAATGCTCTACAAAAATGGTTCTAATGAAAGTTTTGATTAGACGATGTCAATGGGAGAAATAAGTGCTTAAAACTTTAAAGTAATTGATTTCGCTTATTCGAACTGTTCTTTTTGTCTTTGATTTTGGTACTTAGAATTATGGGATTCAGTTGAAAAATTTTCTGCATGTTCGAATTTTATCTATACTAATATGTTGAAATTTTAGTTACGTTTGGAGTAAAGGAAGGATACAAATAAAATATTTCATTTTTAGACATGAAAAGTTTTAGGAACTTCGAATATTTTTATAAATGTCACGAAAACGGTTCGAAATCTTGGCAAGCAAAAGATTACTATTCGAAAGGTTACTAAATTCTCTACAAAAAATGTTTTGAAGACATTTGCGATGGGATGGTCATATTTGGAGAAATAAGTGCTTTAAACATAGGTAATTTCGTTTATTTGAACGAATCTTTTTGTGTATTTCCTACAGTTTTTTTTGTACTGTTCGTTATTTTTGTGATTGCTTATAGTAGTCAATAAAACAGGATACGTATAAATAGAAACAATATTTTGTTTCAACGCCATCTTGGAATTCGAAGATGCCCTATGAATATCTAGATTACTGTACTGGTGTTGATTTCGTTCTTTAGAATTGTTCTTGGTATTCCCTATTTTCAGCAGTTTTTATCTATTTATTAATTTTTTTTTCTTAAATTCATTGAACAAAATCATATGAATTCGAAGGTGAGGAGCTAGGACACTTAGGGTGGGGGGCATTTTCCCTTCACAGGTAGCGCCCAGTGTACCCTCGTCATCTGTAAGTCCTTTTCTAGAGTTATAAAGATAAGCCTCCAAACAACCTTAGGGATGTTGGATTTCTAATTTGTGCCAGTATCAGAACAGCCGCTCTTTACATACCACAGTGGTACTGACGTACCGGTCTATACTAGTTGCTCTCCACACGGTGGTAGTACTTGGTGTATGCCGCAGCGCATCGCTCATTATAACCTTATTTTATACGTATTAAATAGGTACCTAAAAAAAGTTTATTTGCGTATAAGTGTTACGTTATTGGGATTAGAATAAAATATTTTATTAACAGACATGAAATGCTTCGGAATCTTCGTATATTGTCCTCTTTTTTTTTCTTTTATGGTGCATCGAAATCTGAGCCATTAGCACCATTTTTTCCTTATGAGCTTATATAATACTTAGATTTAGCTAGCAACAATATTTTACACCGCAATTAAAGTGACTTGCTCTTCTCATAAACATAATATTTATATTATAATATAAACGTAATACATTAATTTGTCTGACAAAAAAAAAAGTCCGACTCGCAGGAACTGCATCATCTTAGCGCGGTTCCGTTCTTATCTCAAGTGCGATTAGTGAAGGAATATAACAGCTATCGGTAGGTATTAGCACCATTTTCAAAACAGTTAAGAAATCGTGGGAAGTAGGATATAACCATTCAAAAGCTTACTAAATTCTCTACAAAAAATATTCTGAAGCAAATTTCGATGGGGCAATATCAGTCGGAGAAGTAAGAGCTTAAAACTACGAAAGTGTTAGTTTTGTTATTTTAAACGGGTTTTTTTCACTGTTTACCTCAGTTTTGTTTTTTAAGTTTATTTAACGGTGGAATGAATATTTCATTAAAGCTAAGAAAATAAGAATCATATTGGTAATAGAGTTTTCCTAGAGTGAGCGTCGCGATGACGGGAGAGTCCCATCCGCTTAGAAAACTGTCAGTTTCCATATGTGGCGCTTTAAGCTTCCTTCTCTTTGAGATTTTATTTTATATTTTTAACGAAAGATCAAAACCTACCAATAGCAGCTACTATTCCTTTACTAATCGCACTTCGGATAAGAACGGAACCGCGCTAAGATGATGCAGTTCCTGCGAGTCGGACTTTTTTGTCATTGTTATACCATATATGTTTTTACAGCCCTGAAGATGGCTTGTATAGCAAGCCGAAACGTTGGCAGTAATAAATATATATTTAAACTATAAAATGTGTTTTATTGCATTATAATTAAATAGAATGGTAGAAGACAAATTTTATTTAATGTAAGGTATTTAATTATTATTATTAATTTCATGGAGAACAAAAGGAAGGATTTAGAATACCATTACTACTAAGGAGGATGAGATGGGCTGGGTGACCATTGTCCTAACAACGGGAGGACTAACAATCTTAGAACAAATGCTTTATAAATATGCATACGTGGTAGATAGCCTCTTCTACATATGCAAATATTCCTTTGCATAGAGCAGGGACAATGAGGGGCCATCCTAGAAGGGTTGGGATTAATTCTTGGTCGTTCTAGCAAAGCTCTCTCTTGTGAGGGGGCTATTTATTAAAGCTGAAGTCATAGAGGGAGAGGTGGAAGGCTGAGTGGAAGAGATAGTGAGAGAGAGGAGATAAAGAGGAAGAGTTAGAGAGAGAGAGAGAGAGATCGGAAAGAAAAGGAAGGAGGGGGATACAGATAATGTGTGGCATAGAGAGAGTGAGAGAGGGTGTGTGAGGGGGAGAGTGAAAAAGAAAGATAGAGTCAGGGAGAGTGTTAAGAAATAGAGAGTGAGGGAGCGAGGGGAAGAGAGAGGAATAAGAGGGAGAAGAAATTGTTAATGGGCCCTCACACTCAAAATTTGAGCACAAATATTTTTTTTACAAAATATTGAATGTCTCACTCGATCTTCCTTATTTGGAGTAAGTGTAAGTAAGTTATATTACTTTTTTTTTAATTGAGTTTTTTCAAAATTTCTTGCAGGCCGTAAAAAGTCCCGCGGGCCGGTTGATGCCCACATATGTGTTAGAGAGGGAGAAAAATTGTTTTCCAGGAAAATTTTATAGATATTTTGACTGGAGTAAAATGAAAGTTGATAAAAAATGTCTCGAGAAGAACGAATAAAAAAACCCTCAAGGTTTCTCGTATCGGAATGAGACTAAATTCTGATATTTATTTATACATCAGTGTGACCGCGACAAGGGGAATTCATCACTTAAAACAATTAAATAAGAATAAACAATTTTAAAAAAATTAGCAAATGAAACAATTAAAAACGTAATTTTCTGATTCTATTTGCATTAACTATAAAGTAGGTACGAACTACGATAATAGACTCATTTAAGTTTTCGTTCTTGCTGTTATTTAAATTTGTTTAATCTTTAAATATAAATTTATCTTCTCGAAAAAAGAAAAGGCCTTATCCTGGCTAGAAAAGGGAGGTAACCTATAGGTAACCCGTCCTGTCCTAAAAGGTTTCAATAATAATTGAACGTTAAAATTAAAATCAATATCACTGAATTTATTTATATAATGTACAATTTCCTGCAAAAGTATAGGATATATTTTACTCTTAATTTCTTTTTATATATATATATATTTAGTAAAGATAGATAAATTTTGCTGCCAATGAAAAAGAAATTAAGAGTAAAATATATCCTATACTTTTGCAGGAAATTGTACATTATATAAATAAATTAAATTAAAAAAAAAAAAAAAAAAAAAAAAAAAAAAAAAACTCACTAAAGGTCACTAAAGGAAGTAATGAAGGGTAACTTTAGCCTGAATAACAAGAAGATGGTGTTCGAAAGCTGTGTTCTCCCTTCTGGGAGTTACGGCTGCCAAACATGGGCACTGACCAAGGAGCAAGAATCCAAGCTAGTAGTGTGGCAAAACACCGTCCTTAGAAGCATGATGAACTACAGGAGACGGGATAAAGTCAGGGGTTCATTTATGCGGCAAGAATCTGGAGTGACAGATATAGGCCTGCATATAAAGAAAATTAAGTGGAAATGGGCTGGTCATCTTGCCAGATTGCAGGATAGCAGGTGGACCCTGAAGGCTACGGAATGGATTCCGCTTAACTTAAGGAGGAGACGAGGAAGACCATGTAGGCGTTGGAGTGATGTCTTTAAGTCCGTTGCTGGTCCGAATTGGATGAACGTTGCCAGGAACAAAGACAAATGGAAAGCAGTGTTGGAAGAAACAGGGAACTCCACTTCCTAGTTGGGTTGGTCGCCAGGGAAGTTAGACCATTACCCCCATCAAGGGGAGGCCTGCATGAGAAACATTTATTTGTAAATATTGTAAATAGTAATTTAAAAAGAAATGAATTTAAATTTTTATTACTTTTTATTTTGGTTATTTTTTTGGAAATAGTTTTTTTTTTTGTTTGTATTGTTCCTCTTTTGCAATAAAGGCTTTATTTATTATTTATTTATTATTATATACATATACTACTCAAAAACGGTTGAGAAATGTGGACGGAAATCTTAATGAAGCGTAATTAATGTCGTTCTGGCAAAAATTTTAAAGCAGCTTTCTCAGTCCTTGAGATTGTTTCCATTTTTTTCCAAGGCGTAATACACATTAACAATTTCTATTTAAAGCTTCAGAGCAGGCGTAATAAATGCGCTAAGATTTTTACGCAAACAACTAGAATTTGTATACTCAAGTGCTTTCTGAGGAATTCATTAAATAAGCTATTCAACCCAAACTCCTTTCTGACATAAATAATGTTGTTAACTCTCCCGCAATGAGTTATCCTAAGAAGTCTTCATTTCCTTGGGGTATTATCCAGAATAGATGACCTTCCTTGGGCAGGCCCCCGGTCTTTAGGAAGAGTAATATCTAGCAGCATAGGAGAATGGTTCTGGAAAATACTCGGAAAAATGGGCAGTATTATGAAAAGCTGCCGATTATGTTCCACAGCCTGCTATAAAATACTTCTTTCTTAAGCCACTCCGTATTATACTCTCAAAGTAGGGGTCCATTCCGGAAACGGGCTGCATTTGTTTAGTAACTGTTTAGTTAAAAACTGCTTTAGTTAATATATGTTTTAGAATACTTAATTATTTTTATAAATTACCTTAAAACATAAACATACTGACGCAAACAAGTTATATCTCTGGAAATATTAAATAAGTAATAAATTGAGTAATACATTTTTAATTCAAAATATGTATTAACATAAATTTTATATTCCGATGAACACTTATTCCTATGCTATTTTAAAATAATCACTGTTACTGATAAAATCACTGGCACTCTTTTTCCAAATTTGTTTGATATCGTTTCTGTCTGACTACCTAACTATTTGATGTAGGCAATAATTTTACCTCGTCGGTATTTTCGATACTTTAAATTTTGTTTTTTATTATTTAATAATGCTGTCTTTATGTCCAGGTGGCTAGGTTGAATGAACTGGAGGACCCAGGTCCAAAACCCCATGCCCGTACTAAAGATTTTATTTTCTAGTGACGTCGTTTGGGGGTTGGATTTGGCGTCCCAGATCGTCCCTAGGCTCGCCCAGCCTTTGATTATTCGATTAATTAATGGGTACCTGCAAAGAGAATAATCAGGCGGCCGTATGGTCAAGAATCAGATATTCTTCATTATCTTCCCCCCTGGGCCTTTGTGGTCTATCACGTGACTAATTTTTTTTTTTTTTTTTTTTTTTTTTTTTTTTTTTTTTTTTTTTTTATGTCCTGTAAATATGGTGGTTGCATAATTTTACAATGACATACTTCAGGGGTTCTTAAATCTTATTTAGTCCATCTTCTGAGAAAAAAATTAATTTTGCGAACTCTCTCTCTCAACCCCAGTCATTTTGACAGTTAATTTCTGGCTCACAATCGGATTTATGATCCAATAAGTATTTGTAAAAATGCATCGCTATCATTTTTTATAAATAGACTTGAATATTTATGGAGAACATTTTTATTAGAAGAATTCGAAACATAATTGCCGCGCTACTTTAAGAAATGCTGACGTACATTTTCGGAAGTTTCTTGGCCCTGCCCTGCAAGTTAACATTCTCCGTGCCGAGCGTTGGGCGCCCAAAAGGGGAGGGTTTACCTTCTCTGGAGCCATCCTTGCCACAGGCTAACAAAACCCAGCCCGCCCGCTGGCTCTTACGTCCATCTCCTAATTCGGCCAATGTACCTTATCTTCTTTTAGGCTAAAATTAAGCCAAAAGATTGTTCTTTATACAAGTGTCTAATTGTTAGAAACCCCTACTTTATTGTTTGAAAACTTGAAATATAAATAGGGATTTTTGCTGTTGTTCCTAGCACATCATATTATTTGGTAATTAGACCATGCAATATTTCAGCACAATATATATATATATATATATATATATATATATATATATATATATATATATATATATATATATATGCAGTAGACTCTCCCCAATCCGGCCTTGTCGGGACCGGAGTACAGTCGGATTAGAGAAAACGTATTTGAAAAACCTTTTTATTTAAAGATATTATAATATATATAGTTTTTAATATTGTAGATTTATGTAAACTCTAGGCACCGAATTAGAAATTGAATTCAAAATGTGTAAATCTCTGCTGGTGTATTATTTACTAGTGCAAATAGACGTAAAAATTTCAAGGAATCATAATATGTAGACAGGCGATCAAGCTGCTGCTGCCTTAGTATATACATTTCCTTTCTGAGTAGGAACACAAGTTCCTGCCTCTAAAATGAAACATATATGCCTTTTTCGACTTCCATTCAATAAAATACCACGAAACAAATCTTTGGTTAGCTAGGAACCCTCAAGCTGGTCAGCTTGGAGACCGCCGGATTAGAGAGAGCGACGGATAAGAGAACGCCGGATAAGGGAGAGTCTACTGTGTATATGTATATATATGTATATATATATATATTTATATATATATATATATATATATATATATAGAGAGAGAGAGAGAGAGAGAGAGAGAGAGAGAGATGTTGGTTACTACTTATTTTATTTCAATTAACGCTCGAATATTTTTTCCATTTTTTATTTCATTTATATTTAAAAATTATATCTTGTTTTTTTTTTAGTTTTTCTATTTGTGCGAACTATTTTTAACGAAAAATATTGTATCAGCACTGTTATTACTAGCACATCATATTATCTTGTAATTCTACATTTTGGTAATTAGACCATGTAATATTTCTGCACAATATATTCACCTATATTTATATTGCGAGCTTTTCAAGTCACGCTAATAGAAAGGATATTTGTGAAAACTTTTAAAACGATGCAGTTCCTGCGTTCATATTTTCTTAATGATCCTCCATGATATAAAAGTAGGAATATTTTAACTTAAGCGTCCCTGATGAGAAGTTTTTCCTCTTGAGCCTTACTAATGACTCATGGAGGGGAAAAAATTGAAATATATATTTCATCAAAGAAACATTATCCTTTGCCATAAGAAATAAGAATTGCGCCTGGCTTCTCTGAAGAAAAAAATTCCATGAATAATGGAAAGATATTTCTTAAGTAGGAGTTCATTTTAATAAAGTCCGTCACGCAGGAGCTGCATAACTAAGCACTTTCCTCAGAATTTGGGTAGTGTAGACTGCTTTCCAGAACAATTTGCTTAAAATATCCTACATAAATAAAATAAAAACATGAAAAGTTCTCATTTTGTAATGAGTAACTGATCAATTATTAATTTGCATCCAGAGTTATGTTTACACATGGTACCTACTACACTACGTAATAAATACAAAAATCCTCATATTATCGTATTTTGATCTAACGCAGGAACAGGATACAGTCACTCTAGTGGTAGAAAGCGCTCCTTGCGGCGGCTTTGTGAACCTACGTCTGCCGGCTTTTCTATTCAAATATATTACAAATTAAACCCCCGCTTTCCGATTGACCGATTCAGCTCATTTTTACAACACTTCTTTCTCATGAGTTACCCACGACGTATAGCGCGTTTCGTTACAATACAGCAGAAATTACGACCGGTATGAGTATATTAGGAATTTGGGTCCGGAGTAAACCCCCCCTTCTAATGAACCGATTTAGTTTATTTTTGCAACACATATTTACCTATAGATTACCACTACGAATACCGAGTTTCGTCGAAATATACCAAAAATCACGGCTGGTAGTGGCGAATTGGTATTGTGGGTTCGGAGTAAACCCCCCCTCCTAATGATCCGATTTCGTTTATTTTTACAACACATATTTACCTGTGGATTAGCACTACGAATACCGAGTTTCGTCGAAATATACCAAAAATCACGGCTGGTAGTGGCGAATTGGTATTGTGGGTCCGGAGTAAACCCCCCCTTCTAATGAACCGATTTAGTTCATTTTTATATCTCACTTTTCTCTCTATATTAACACTACGAACACCAAGTTTCGTTTAAATATAACAAATATTACGGCTGACATAGTCAAATAAGTGTTTTGGGTTCGGGGTAAACCCCCCCTTCCGGTGGACCGACTTTGGTGGTTAACGAACTCGTTCAATCGTTTGCTAATTGAATGCTATATACCAAGTTTCGTGACGAAAAACCAAAAACTCTGGCCGCTATCGTGTTAACAGACACATATATATATATATATGCATATATATATATATATATATATATATATATATATATATATATATATATAAATTTTAACGGGGGTCATTTTCGGTGTCTACTAGGTAGGATCGATAAAGATTTGAAGAAATTTTTCAAAAATTCCGTCATGAGTCCAACCTCAATAGCTACTTTCCTTCGGAGGAAAGTGCTAAAAGTTGCTTAGAGTAGCTTGTATTGCTATATTTGCCCCTCGCTCTCGCCCAGAGATCTTTTTGCGTTGCTTTAGAAGGAAAGATATGCTGGTGTTCTTTCTAATGGAGGAGTAACTTTTTAGGCGCATTTGTTGCCAAAAATAGGAAATATGCTAATGACATAAATGAGATGATGCAATTTGGAAGTGGCAAAGCACGGGGATTCATTGGTCGCTAAAATATTATTAGGGTACTGTGGACTGTGCCGGCATCTTTTGTGTGTGTGTGTGTGTTACAACGCACAAAGGTCATCAAACACAGATCGTCGGGGATAATTTGTCCGACATCTTTACTGCATCCACGTCGTGTTGATTTAATAAATGGTAGAAACAAAATAGGCCATCACATGGAACACCTCAAATATTAGGAGCACTTACAACACAGCTCACTAGGAATGGACTAAAGCATTGGACATGTTCACTACAAAGAGGTCCATTGCCCAACAGGATGCAACGAGGAATGAACATTGAATATCAACACGTCAAAAAGGCTACAGCCTATAAATCTTAACTGACTTCAATGCATTTAAAAAAAAAAATTAAAGCTAATAACATTTATTAAAACTTTTTTTAGCCAGATTTTTGTTTTTTGTTTCCCCTGTTTTTCAAATGACGATTAAATAGTTCACGAACTTTTACAATTGAACATAAAATAATGTTTTATTTTTCATGTAACTTAATATCAGCACTGACATCGTTAAAATTAAACATTCAAATCCTGATTAGTACAGGAAGAAATCAGACTGCCATGTTCAAAATGTGTTTATCTTAAATCAACAATGAGATTAATTGAAGTAATATGCTTTTTGAATGATTGTCCATGTATAATCAGGATTTAAATGTTTAATATCAACGATATCAGTGCTAGAATTAAATTAGATGAAAAATAATATATTATTTTATATTCAATTGTAGAAGTTCGTGAATTATTTACACGTAACTTAATAAAAAGGGGATACAAAAAACAAAAATGTGGCTAGACCAAGTTTCTTTTAGCACTTTCCTCCGAAGGAAAGTAGCTATTGAGGTAGCACTCATGACGGAATTTTTGAAAAATTTCTTCAAAACTTTATTGATCCTACCTAGTAGACACCGAAAATGACCCCCGTTAAAATTTATATGTATATATATATATATATATATATATATATATATATATATATATATAAATATGTGTCTGTTAACACGTTAGCGGCCAGAGTTTTTGTTTTTTCTTCACGAAACGTGGTATATAGCGTTCAATTAGCAAAAGGTTGAACGAATTCCTTAACCACCAAAATCGGTCCACCGGAAGGGGGGTTTACCCCGAACCCAAAACACTAATTTGACCATGCCAACCGTAATATTGGTTATATTTCAACGAAACATGGTATTCGTAGTGGTAATCTAGAGAGAAAAGTGAGATGTAAAAATAAATTAAATCGGTTCATAAGGAGGGGGGAGGGGGTTTACTTCGGACCCACAATACTAATTTGCCGTTATTTTTGTTATATTTCGACGAAACTCGGTATTTGTAGTGGTAATCTACAGGTACAAATGTGTTGTAAAAAGAAATTAAATCGGTTAATTAGGAGGGGGGGTTTACTCCGGACCCAAATTACTAATATACTCATACCGGTCGTAATTTCTGCTGTATTGTAACGAAACGCGGTATACGTCATGGGTAACTCACGGGAAAAAAGTGTTGTCAAAATGTGCTAAATCGGTCAATCGGAAAGGGGGGTTTACTTTGTAATATATTTCAATAGAATAGCCCGCCTGACGTTGGTTCGCAAGGCCGCCGCAAGGAGCGCTATCTCCCACTAGAGGGACTGTATCCTGTTCCTGCGTCAGGTCAAAAGACGAAAATATTAAGTTTTTAGTATTTATTAAGTAGTGTAGTAGGTACCATGTGTAAACAAAACTCTGGAAGCAAATTAATAATTGAACAGTTACTCATTACAAAATTAAAAGAGAACTATTCATGTTTTTATTTTATTTACGTAGGATATTTTAAGCAAATCGTTCTGGAAACCAGTCTACACATCCCAAATTCTAAGGAAAGTGCTTAGTTATGCAGCTCCTGCGTGACGGGCTTTTTATTATTATGATTATTTTCTTGTTGTTTTTTTTACGGCGCATCGACATCTCGGCCATTAGCGCCTGCTAGACCAAGTTGTTTTAAATTTTATTAACTTCCATTTAAAGAAAATGCATCCAAATGGATTAAGATTGTGTGACTAGTATTTCTTGAAACACAAAATGTCGTTTGGCCCTACTGTGCGTCGGGTGGCACAATAGGCCTCGGGGAGGTTTCCCTGGATTAACCAGACACACCCGCTCAGATAATCTAATCTATATTGGATGGAACCAGCCTTAATTATTTTAATAGTGCAACGAAAATCTTTATAAGTCTTAGGTATCTAAAGGTGATCTAGGAGTTTACTTCAGTGCCAAATTATAAATTTCCCGTAACGGGCTTTTTACTCACCTATTTTAGCTTGCTAAACATGGTACTTTGTCAAAGAGGAACATGTGCTGTAACAAAGAACAGCCATGTTGTTACATTAGAAGTTTTAGACATTGCTTATTTTAGAATAATTGAGTGAGTCATACGTTTACTAGAAACTATCTCTCTTTATTTTGTATTTATAAAGTTTATTTTAAACGAAACTATTCGACATGAAGCTTACAATAACAGCTTTCTGATGGATGTACTGCTTAGGAATGCAACCCCAGCTTGACGGACTTTTTTCCATTTTTTAATCCTTCGGTACCATAAGCCTCCAACAGATATTAGGACCTTAAAATTAAAATGATTATTACCACCTAGATGTTAGAATTGAGGGAATTTGATTGTGTGAAACCTCATTAGCTACTAAAATCTAGTTTCTAAAATATAATAAGCTAATGAAATGCAGTTTCTAAAATATAATAAATGAAACAAAACTAGCTGACAAACTCCGGACAGTAAAGAACACAATTGACGAATGTCCTCCTCGTCATCGAGATAACAGACCTGAACAAATAATTCTTGCTAGATTAAGGATTGGACATACTTGACTAACTCACGAATACCTTATGACAAGACGAGAAAAACCTTTATGCAGTATATGTAAGAGACTGCCAAACACGACGCAATTAAGTAGTAAGGTCCGTAAGTTTCCGGCCTGGGATAGAAGGAAAGGTGAAAGAAAAAAAACTGGTTTTACTGTTTTTCAATATATTCTCTTCTAAGTTCAACACACTTAATACAATGCTTTGGTAACATTTCTATACCACGAAAAAAATAATTTTCTTCTTTGTTAAAAAAATGTTCTTCCACTGCTGCTTGGAGCTCTTCGTGGGTGTTAAATCGCCTTCCACGAAGGTCAGATTTTAACTTTGAGAAAAGGTAGAAATCGCTAGGGGCCAAGTCTGGGCTGTAGGGTGGATGAGAGATTTCTTGGAATCCACAGTCCTTCACAGCGGCCTTGGAAATCAATGCTGTGTGGACAGAGGCATTGTCGTGAAGGAGGCGGACACCTCTGCTTAACTTCTCTCGCCTCTTCTCTTTAATGGCGTCTCGTAGCGGTGAAGCAGGGCTGCATAATACTCACCATTCATTGTGGTATTCCTTTCTTTAAAATATATCAGTAGTATTCCTTTACAGTCCCAAAAAATTGTGGCCATTACCTTTTTTGTTGACTGCGTGACTTTTGCCTTTAAAGGAGGTGCTTCTCCTGGTCTTCTTCATTCCATGGACTCTCTTTTGCTGAGTGCCATAATATAGAACCATTGTCTCATCCCCAGTTACAATTGAGTCCAAAAAATCCCTTGGGTCGGCATTATACTCGCGTAAAAATTCATTGCAGCAGTGAACCCGTTCCTGTTTTTGAGCAGCTGAAGGAATTTTTGGAACCCATCTTGCACTAACCTTGCTCATATGGAAATGTTTTTTGATGATCCTTAAAACACTTGTTTTTGAAAGCCCTAACCTCGCTGCTATTTCCTTGGTTTTTAGTCGCCGGTCAGACAGCAATTCAGATTCCACAAGTTGGATTGTTTCAGAAGTGACAGCTTCCAATGGGCGACCGGGACGTGGGTCATCTTCTAGACTTTCTCTCCCTAACTTAAATAATTTTGCGCATTCTTTCACTGTGGAATATGAGGGGAAGGACTGCCCGTATACACAATCCAAGCGCTCTTTAATTTGCGCAGGAGTAAGACCCTCTTTACAAATGAATTTAATTACCGCACGGTACTCGAGTTTGAACATTGTAAAAATGGGGAGTTTCCTTCAAGGCTGGACACTGACTGACAAGACTGAGGAAGTTCGGGCGATGGGTATGGAGTGAGCAGGCATGGACCTGCATAGGCGTGCAGGTCCCGGCACGTTTGAAGGAGGGGAAGCAGGACAGGCCGGAAACTTATGGACCTTACCTCGTATAACATCCCGAATGATATGCAGGAACTCCTAGGCAATGACCTCAAAAACACCGGACTATATAATCTTATTTGATGGCAATAAGCACTGTTGACTTAAAAATAACATTTAACTTCTATAGATACTAGGTACAATTTAACGGAGAACACAAAGTCTTTTAAAGTTAAAATTTTATACAATTACATTAGCTATGCTAATGTAATTGATTTCCTAGAATGGATGGTTCAGAGGATGCTGTTCTTTGTGTTGGTTGTCAATGAAACGGAACACATCAAATAAATAAATAAATAAAATAGAATATCAAATATATTAACTGAAGTGGATAATCTTGGACAATGAAAAATTTTTTGGGAAGGAAATGTTTGGGGCTTTGGAGAAATAGGTTGGGGCTGACTGGTAGATGGATGGTGTGGGTGTAAGCTGGATTAGGTGTGCACCATTATTTCTTCCAAAACATTTATCATATTACCATTAGGAAAAAACAGCCTTATAAGGAAAAAGCGCATATTATAATCCTAAAAGTATGCAATAAATTATATCATTAAAAACTAATCCTCATATTCGCACGTTTCCTCCCTTCCCCCATGTGCAGGAAAACTCGCTTATGTCGACAGCGCGATGTCCCAATCCGGAAGTGCTAAAGTGAACATTTCACGTTTCAGAATCAATTGATCACGACAATATAGGTGTTTTAAATTTCTATCTGTGTATATGATACCGGCAAAGTATATAATCCAGGCATTCTATAGAATGCCTGAGTGGTTTAGGCAAAGTGTAGAATGTACATCGTATTACATACATCGTATTACACACTAAAGAATGCCTGTTGCTTATTTGGCAATGTATACAATTAAAAAGGTTTTGAGTATACTACATAACCGTTACTTTGATACTTGGTTGACTCACTCGTACATTATGTCAAGACAGGACAGACCCACTTGTACCTACTGCAATACAGAATTAACAATAAAACATATTCTAACAGCCTGTACACAATAATATTTCCCGTTATTCCTTTATGTTCCTTGACCCATGTGAAATGAATTACTTCTTTTTTATTAATTAATATTAACCTGTCGGAACATAAAATAATATGATATCCTGGGATAAACAAATCTATTTAAACCTTGATCTTGTTTAAAATGAACGAAATCCATCTACTATTTCATTCCCCGTTATTCCTTTATGTTCCTTGACCCATGTGAAATGAATTACTTCTTTTTGATTTAGCAATATTAACATGTTAGACACCTAAAACAATAAGATATCCCAAGATGAAAAAAAAAAATAATCAAACCTTGATGTGGTTTAAAATGAGCGATATCCATCAACTATTTCATTCCCCGTTATTCCTTTATGTTCCTTGACCCATGTGAAATCAATTACTTCTTTTTGATTTATCAATATTAACATGTAAGACACCTAAAACAATAAGATATCCCAAGATGAAAAAAAAATAATCAAACCTTGATGTGGTTTAAAATGAGCGATATCCATCTACTACTTCATTCCCCGTTATTCCTTTATGTTCCTTGACCCATGTGAAATGAATTACTTCTTTTTGATTTATCAATATTAACATGTCGGAACATAAAATAATTTGATATCCTGAGCGGAAGCTCTATTTAAACCTTGATCTGGTTTGAAATGAACGATATACATCTACTACTTCATTCCCCGTTATTCCTTTATGTTCCTTGACCCATGTAAAATGAATTAGTTCTTATTGATTTATCAATATTAACATTTTGGAACATAAAATAAAATGATATCCTGAGTGGAAACTCTATTCAAACCTTGACCTAGTTTAGTATGAACGAGATCCATATCTTCCGAGAACGACTCCTTCCTAGATCCGAGTCCTTTAAAGGAATTGAATAAAAGAGCTGAGAGCCATTCCCTTCAGAGCAATAATCCTTCCTTATTAAAGCTCTAGCACTAGAAGCTATAATAAAATCGAGATTCCAGAGCAAATAAAGAAATTGCAGTCTTATAAAAGCTGGAACTAGCTCTTTTTATATTTTTAATACAAAGCCGAGCACTCAGCAAATTGCTTTTCCTACTAATGTAAAACTTGTTTATGTAAATTTATGTTAAGCATTATCAACTTAATGTAATACTATTGCTAACTAAATTTATATTATATACCACTAACTCTTTTTATATTATGTAGTAAGTGGTTTATTTATTGTGTCGGAATAACAGTGCAGTATCCAATTTGTATGTTCTTATTTATATTTTTGATGTGAGTTTGTAGCTTAATTATATTAAGTATTATTTATATTTAGCTATTGCCCATATTTTATTTATTCGTTTATATTATTATTTGCTAGCCTAATTCAATAATTTGCTGTGTTATTGGAAGTATTTATAAATTTATCTTTAAAAAAAAACAAAAAAAACGGACAGTCTGCGTTAAATTTTCTGCGATAAAGGTTAAAGAATGTACTGTTCAGATTTCTGATTGTTAACCATTGCCTCCCTTAGGAGACAGTGTGGTCAGTACAGCACTCCGGACTCCTGTTTCCCCTTTTGCACATACCAATAAAGCCTAGAAATGTAGTGCCTAGAAACGCCGACACACGACGATGACAAAAGAGTGCCACAAGAGCCCCCAGGGGCAGATACAATCGAGGTATCTGATTCATGACCATACAGCACAGAGTAGTTAGTTCTACGCTCTGGCCGCCTAATTTCCCCTTTGCAGGTACCCATTAAAAAACAAAAATAATAGCCTGGGTTGGCCTAGGGATGATCAGGGAGGCCGAAACCCTTGAACGAAGACACTTGAAGATAAAAATCTTTAGTGCTTGTTCGGGATTAGAACTCAGGTCCTCCAACATACGAATCCAGTGCTCTACCCCTGAGCTAAACTCGCCCCCCCCCATTTTTGTATTAATTCGGCTTTCCGAGTTAATTCTCCAGCTGAATTCTTATAATTTTTATATTATATTATATTTTTATTACAATGCCGAACATAAAAAAATGCTATTCTTGCATGTAAAGTATTATTAACATAATGTAATAATATTGTTATAATGCTGTACCTGTATGTTATATTATGTTGTAACTATAACATCATATACCGCTTGCATGTTCACATGGAGTTAATTTTTATTTTTTTAATTTGGCGGAATATAACTACAATAATCATGCAATTTGTATGTTCATATTTAGAAAATATTTTATGTCAGTTGGTATCATAACTTTGTTTACTATATTTCTTCTATAACTTTGTCCGTTGTCCCTCGTTTCGTATTTCATTTATATAGTACTACTAGCCTTAATCATTTTTTTTGTTATTTGCTTATGTTCCATTAATTCCAGATAAATTTCACTTATTTTAAATATTTTGGAAAAAGTTGAAAGAAAAATCAAGCTGTATTTAAATACATTGTAGGAATACGAACCATGTTTTACAGAGCATCATTTATATGTCCATACCTTCATATATATATATATATATATATATATATATATATATATATATATAATAATATATATATATATATATATTAATAATAATAATTATATATATATATATATATATATATATATATATATATTAATAATAATAATATATATATATATAATAATAATAATATATATATATATATATAATTATATATATATAATTATATATTATATATATACATATACATATATATATATATATATATATATATATATATATATATATATATATATTACCATTCACGAAACGCTGAATACAATATGTTTTTATCTATGCCATATATTCATATTTGTTTTTGTCTGATTTAGTTAACATTTTCGCTCGCATATAAATGCACCCAAAACACCGAATTCAGAATTTCTTCTCTTTGATAGGAGTGCACAAGAGAATGTTAGTATGTAGGAAACGAGAGGGGGCGAGAGAAGCGGAAGTTAAGGGACTGCGGTATGTGAAAGGAAAGGAAGAAAGCTGAAAGGTGTGTTGAAAATGCCCTGAAAGGCAGAAGGGATGTTAGATTTTCTATTGAAAGGTCTCTTGTTGCTCTCGAGGAAGGAAGATATTAGGGGAGCAAATGTACGAGATTCCAATCTATCTTCATATATCAATACCGAGATAAGGTACAATACAGGCATAGAGATTTTATTTAGCGGGTTTCCTGCCTTCGGGGGAGGGAGGAAACCCTCATTACAAAATAAACGTTTTTCCGGCGATGACAAAAGTTGGATTTTGTGACAAATAAAAAATAATGCAAAATTAGGTGCTGCAAAATTGGCTACATTAGTTAGAAAACGTTTTTATAAAATGGCGTGTGCTGAAACCATTCAGAGTCTTAAGAAAAATGCAATACAAAGGTAGAGTTGCAAGGCATAATTCTTACATCAACGAAAAATATAAAAATATGCAAATCTTTTTTCCCAAGAATTACTTAAAGAAGAGTTGGACTTCTGGAGAACTGTTTTGTTCTTGGATGTGTTAAAATTTACTTTGACTCTGATACAACAAGTTTCGTATGGAGAAAAGCAAATGAAGAGGTCCATGGGAATAATCTTCGCCTGAACATCAAACATTGTGGTGATCATGTTATGGTTTGGGGGCGTATGGCCACTTCGGCGGTAGGATATCATCATTTTATTGAGAAAACAGTGAATAAAAATTAATATTGTGGCATCCTGAAAAAATTATTGGAAACAAGCTGGAAATAATAAATTATTTTGCTTTTTATATACAGAACGATCCCAAGCATTCTTCTTATTACGCAAGAGAATGGGTTCATATAGTTGCTCCAAAACTATGAAAGCACCCCTCCAATCAACAGATCTCAACAACGTTTTGTTGAGTGCTGAACACATTCTGCTATGCTGAATAACCTCTCCCTTAACAAAAATACTATTTAAATATATTCAAGTGCCTTTTTTTTTGGAATTTCAGATGAAGAATACATGCAAATTAAAACGTATTTTTACACAGAACTACTTGACGCATCGAAACCCCGTTTGCACGATTCTTCCTTGTTTTGTTCGTACATTTTAAAAATATAATGCAAAATATGGTTAAAACGAAACAGTTCCCTTCACAGGCCTATTCGAGCCCTTAGAAGTGTTATTTTCACTGAGCGGAGCGCTCAAAACCGCTCTTCGAGGTCTGCCGTTTTGCCCATGTATAGTTTAGTTCATGAAACTGCTCTACAAATGGCCAATCCGGAAGTAGAGAGTACGGGTAATTTCCTTCCGAACTTCGCGGAAGAGCAATTGAACTTGCGTCGATCTGGCTACAGTAGTAAGTCTTTCTGTAGTTTGTAACTCCTTGATGGTTTGGTTGCTCCCCGTGAAAAGCTTGTACTCCAGCTAGCCCTGAGGGTAGCTTCAGCTGTCCTCCAACTCTAATCCCCTCAAGCTAAATACTAGCAACTCCTCCAAAGTAAGTTCTGGGCTTAAGTCCAGGCCTGCTTAGGACAGAGTGTACTCGGTGTTAAACCAATGTGGTGTTTTGCTAAGGACTTGGTTGAACTAAGGTTTTCAATGTAATTCTATCATGGCGTTCCACAGAAACCTCATCTTGAAACCTTGAAGGCTCTGATTCAAGCGGTCAGCGTTGAGTGGCTTTTCAAAATGACTTTTCTATTCAAGCTTATTAATTGTCAGTAGTTCTTTTACCTCTCGCTGGATTTGTGACAAGTTACCGGTACTTGTTTACTCGTTAGTGCACAGGGTGTCACAAAAATAATGGGCATCCGATGGCCAGATGATTCTCCAATGCGAGATCGGAAAAAATAACCCCCGCGAAATTGTTAAATTTCGCATTTTTTTCTTAAATAAATTGTTATTCAAGTTCAATTTTTTTTATTGCATTTTTTGAATCTACAAGCCATGAGGAAGAAAAATGTCAACGGCACCACATGTCAGAAGTGACTCCACACAAAAATACCTCGTGACATAAGTGACTCCTTATACAAAAATACCTCGTTTGAATTTTTTTAAAACGCATCGTCTAGCATACAAAAATTATAAGTATATTGAAAAACGAGCCTCTCAGCGGCATTAATTGGAGGACTATAACTCATATTTTGCGGGGGTTAATATGCGGGTTACTTTTTCTGATCTCGCATTGCAGAATCATCTGGCCAACGGATGACCATTATTTTTGTGACACCCTGTACAAAGGCGTTTTGTACAGTTAGTCCAGACCTCTCATTAAACACTGGTTGGTCTGTTACAACTGCGTAGTTGAATCGTGTTGGGGGGGGCTACTTGTCGCTTGGTGAACAGATTCCATTGTACTTGACGCGTTTACAAATCACTGAAAAAAATAATCTGTTTCTACATATCGCACTAGTATTTCTAAAGTGACACAACTAAAACAAATAAACTCACCTGTAAATGTGTCACTCTTACCTATGCAGGGGGCTTAGCATTAAGACAGAAGGGCGAAACAAGTTCCCTCTGATTTACAAGCTCTGAAGCTAGGTACATTAAGTTTTGATGGTTGATTAAGATATATAAAGCATGTCTTTCGTAGTCGTAACTGAAAAACAGCGATTTTTGAGTTGTCACTTTAGAAATACTAGTACGATATGTACAAGCACTTAGATTTCAATCACTAACAATAAGTGCTAAGCTTGTGTAATCAAGGCATTATGTGAGCATATAAAAATCTGTCACGCATGGTTCTTTGTTTAGGCCGCCCTACAGAAGAAGAAGCACTACAACTGTCAGGATATGACTGAAGTTATGAAATATGGCGGCTAACGATCAGCTGATTAAATTTTATAAGTGCGTATATAAATCAGCAGACTGCTTGGCGCCATTTTTCTTAGCTCCTGTCATAACATGGCAATGGCGCTATTTAGCTTTAAAGAATGATGAAATTAGTATATTGCAGGCATAATATATAATAAATAATATTTTTATTAATATATATTTCGAGGAGGCAGTATATTTCCCTGGTGGATTTCTAAGAGCTGCAACTGAAGCGAGGAGAATAGAGGAAGCTGTCACGGCTGTAAACGCCTTAACGAGTCTCTTCCATAAATTGTATCGTTAATAAAAGGCCAGTAAAAGGGTTCCTTTGTAGAGGCGTTGGCCCGCCACCTCCCACCAAAGCAGTCTACGAGGCCCTTATTAAAAATTCAGCCTCCTCTTGCGCTTAGAAGTCAGGGGAGGCCAGCAGCTATCAACCTTTTTACGGGCTTTGAAGTACGCTGAAGTAAACCAACATTTTGTATTTCCGCGTTGCTGACAACATACTTATCGAAAACACCGTTGTTTGAGACACGACTAGACAAAAAAGAAAATATTTCCTTTTGTAAGCGTTTTAGCACCTTTCATTGAGGTTGCGCTCAAGAAGGAATATATATCGTCGCTACAAATGCAAAGTATCGAATATGAAAATCACTACTTTTCAGAGTGGAAAAGCATTTACTCATAACTTTTTTTTGGACAGTCACATATTCGGCAGATTTTACCTATTGATAGTGGAATACTTTCGCTTTAATAGAGTGATCTAAGATTCAAGAATTTGCCGTACATAAGTCCACCAGAAATTAGTAAAGATTGATAATGAAAGATGCATTTTTTCACATTCGTTACTTTGCATTTGTATCGACTATATAAATATATATATATATATATATATATATATATATATATATATATATATATATATATATATATCACGAAACTTGGCATATAGCGTTCAATTGGCAAACGATTGACCACCAAAATCGGTCTACTGGGACTTACCCCGGACCTAAAACACTAATTTGACCATGCCAGCCGTAATTTTTGTTATATTTCAACGAAACTCTGTATTCTTTTTGGTTATCTAAAGCGAGAAATACGTTGTAAAAATAAACTAAATCCGTTCATTAGGAGGGGGGGGGGGTTTACTCCGGAGCGAAATTACTAATTTGCTTATACCGGAAACTCGGAATACGTCTTGGTTATCTAATTAGAAAGAAGTGTTGTAAAAATCAAGTAAATCGGTCTATCGGAAGGGGGGTTTACTCTGTAATATAGAACTTTCCAGTGAAACGTAAGTTAGCAAAGCTGCCGCTAGGTGAATCTTTCTTGATATTACTTCTCACGTCTACCGCCAGGGTTGCTGTATCCCGTTCCCGCTTCAGACGAAAATGTCAAGTTTCCTTGTATTTATTAGGTAGTTTAGTACCAAGCATGCACAAAACCGCATGGAAATTATTTAAAAAAATTAATAATTATAATAATTTGATTGAGTTGCTCATTACAAATGTAAAAAAGCATAACTATCCATGTTTTTATTTTACTTATATAGGTTATTTTAAGCAAATTATTCAGGAATGCAGTCTACACTACCCATATTCTGAGGAAAGTGCCTAGTAATGCAGTCTACACTACCCACATTCTGAGGAAAGTGCCTAGTTGTGCAGCTCCTGCGTGACGGACTTTTACTTTTTTCCTATCGGGTGGAAAATCTGGATGTTAAGATTTTTTGAATATATGCCAGGGAGGAGTTCAATTTAAAAAAATGAAATTATTAAAGTCCATTAATTTATTTCATTTAGCACAATACCATACCAGGTTTATCTTCAAAAGCCAAAATCTCTTCTTGGCTTCTAAAGAGGTGCCTATAAAAGTAGTATGATGTGAAAAATAGTATGAAGAGCTAAATGGAATAAATGTTTTTTAGTTGTTAATTCTCTTCTTTTTAGTGCCTGCCATATATTGAATTATTCTTTTATATTTTTTTGTATTTTTTTTTTGTTATTGTCCGCTTCATGCCGATATACACCTCGCATTATGTGTATATTCTTACATTGTTTTATTTATTTATGTGTCTCACTACGAAGTGACGCACATATTACTAAGTACTTAAGCGAGAGTGTTTATAATTTATTTATTTTAAATTTTAACGTCCAAATGTTCATAACAAAATTTGAAATTTGAGTACTCTCTATGGAAGGCAATTTTCAGCTGGATTAGAGAAAATTAATAACTATAAAATTTGGATATAAATATCTATTAAATAATAAATATCCATAACTAAAACTGTTTGCTTAGTATAATATATAAATATATTATGCTCACCCAAATAATGAAACCTTTGCCCATAGTAAACCGGTAGTTTAAAATTGAAGGGCTCAGTGCCAAAGTGAAGCTAAAGTAAAGAAGAACCTGAAAAAAAGTTGTTTGTAAAATGATATTTATTGGTCCAATTAAAATTATTTCTGTCACCAACAGATATTTTCCAGGTTATTCTTAACTCCAGTTTTTCCAGTTGTTCTCTAATTTTGGGTTAGTCACCTTTGGCACTGAACCCACAATTCTGTTTTAAACCAGTAACGTAAAAGTGGGTTACTTTGTACCAGTTTTATGATATTTTTTGTTTCATGTTTCGGTAAGAATATTTAATATTATAAAATAAACATTAAAAGGGCATTTTTAGGTAGTTGTAATCTTTCTTTATGACTATATTTTTAAAATTATATTCTTTACACTTTTTTTGATTTTTTTATTGTTTTAAAATTTGTGCTAAAGTAGCCTTTAGGCTTGGGTAACTTTGTCCCAAACCAAATATTCCTATAAAAAATCACTGTATTTCTCTCTTGGATTCAATTAACCCGCTTGTTTCGAAGGGAAACAACTCACAGACATATATACATATGCACTTTATTTTTTAAAAAAGTCCGTCACGCAGGAGCTGCATAACTAAGCACTTTCCTCAGAATTTGGGTAGTGTAGACTGCTTTCCAGAACAATTTGCTTAAAATATCCTACATAAATAAAATAAAAACATGAATAGTTCTCTTTTAATTTTGTAATGAGTAACTGATAAATTATTAATTTGCTTCCAGAGTTATGTTTACACATGGTACCTACTACACTACGTAATAAATACAAAATCCTCATATTATCGTATTTTGATCTAACGCAGGAACCGGATACAGTCCCTCTCGCGCTCCTTGCGGCGCCTTTGTGAACCTATGTCTGGATGGCTTTTCTATTGAAGTATATTACAAAGTAAACCCCCCTTTCCGATTGACCGATTCAGCTCATTTTTACAACACTTTTTTCTCATGAGTTACGCACGACGTATACCGCGTTTCGTTACAATACAGCAGAAATTACGACTGGTATGAGTATATTAGGAATTTGGGTCCGGAGTAAACCCCCCCCCCTTTTAATGAACCGATTTAGTTTATTTTTACAACACATATTTACCTGTAGATTACCACTACGAATACCGAGTTTCGTCGAAATGTACCAAAAATCACGGTTGGTAGTGGCGAATTGGTATTGTGGGTCTGGAGTAAACCCCCCCTCCTAATGAACCGATTTAGTTTATTTTTACATCACATATTTACCTGTGGATTACCACTACGAATACCGAGTTTCGTCGAAATACACCTAAAATCACGGCTGGTAGTGGCGAATTGGTATTGTCGGTCCGGAGTAAACCCCCCCTCCGTATGAACCGATTTAGTTTATTTTTATATCTCACTTTTCTCTCTATATTACCAGTACGAATACCAAGTTTCGTTGAAATATAACAAATATTACTGCTGAAATGGTCAAATTAGTGTTTTGGGTTCGGGGTAAACCCCCCCTTCCGGTGGACCGATTTTGGTGGTTAACGAACTCGTTCAATCGTTTGCTAATTGAATGCTATATACCAAGTTTCGTGACGAAAAAACAAAAACTCTGGCCGCTATCGTGTTAACAGACACACATATATATATATATATATATATATATATATATATATATATATATATGCATATATATATATATATGCATATATATATATATATATATATATATATATATATATATATATATATATAGATATATATAAATTTTAACGGGGGTCATTTTCGGTGTCTACTAGGTAGGATCGATAAAGATTTGAAGAAATTTTTCAAAAATTCCGTCATGAGTCCAACCTCAATAGCTACTTTCCTTCGGAGGAAAGTGCTAAAATGGTACATAATTGACAAATCATTTTTTTTTTTCGCTTCTTCTGACCTAATGGCTTAAAAACAGTCGTTTAAGTTTAGCCCCCGATAATACTCGTGATATTTTCTATTTTCTGGTTTTCGTATGTAATTTTACAGCATTTTTTAAAATTTAGAATGAAAATAATATTGATGGTACCTTATATATTACGGAGAAAAAAAGTAAATATTATATAAATATATTTAATATCGTTTTTCATAATATTTAAACATAATTTTAGTACCAGGGGCTACTTTGGGCCACTTTTTTCTTGGGACAAAGTAACCCGATATTTAACAGTTACGAGTATCATATTTAAAATAGATCTATAGTCGAACTGCAAATACAATTAAGCAAAATTCCAGTACATATCCTGGTTAGGGATGATATTAGCTACAATATTCATTTCTTACTTCCGCTAAAACATCTATTGTTCTCCTTGTGCTGACGGAGGTTTGAGGAGAACAGAAACATGTCTTTTACAATAGGCTGTGAACAACGACACCTAGGACCTAGCAGGGATAACTAGAACTATTAAACAGTCGATGCCTTCTAGCAGGTACTCAGGCCTAGCGGAATCTTGAGTTAGTACGTGAATCTGACAATATCAGCTGCTGCTACACATGATGCAAACACTTTTTTGTTTTGGGCCAAAGTTACACCCTAGGGCCAAAGTAACCCACGTTTACGGTAGTTTAAAATTGCCTCGAATTTTTGTTGTCTTTCACGATGCTACAAATATTTCGGGATTAGAATGTTGGATTTTTCAAAACATTGATTCTATTATTTATTCCTTCAAGTCTTGTTGATTATGTCTGCCAATTAGTATTGCTGTCTTGTCCAATGTAAAATAGATAAATTCAGTGTGACTATAAAGGGAATTTTGGTCTCTATGGAAGGTATTATATATCCATTCGAAGAAAGTTTGGTCATTATAGAAGTTGGATATAATTACAGGGGTTACGTAAGTGGTGACGAATACTTAAGGAGGTGATAGTAAACACTAAATTAATTATTATACTCTTTTAAAGCTTTTGAAAAAAAGAAAATTTTCCTAAAAGTGGGGGATCTGTGGTTTAATAGAAATTGACAAAAGTAAATAGAAATGAACCTTAATTGAACCCTCCAAAAAAGAAGTTTTTATTTTAAAACTCCGTTTAGCCCCCTTTCACTGGTTTTATAATTGACAAAGCCTACTTGTTCTTAAGTAAATTTTATCTAGTTTACGACGCTGCAATTGGTAATTAAATGTCTTAAATAGTTTTTTAGTTACTGCTTTCTATTTAACTAAAAACGTGATTAATTTTAAATAACACAAAATTTAAATTTCTTCCTTCCCTGTTGGGAATTGACTCTCAGCCCAAAGGACCATTTGTATTCCATTTGGTGTCTACTCTCCATAACTAAAGCGATTTGCTCAGTTAAATATATAAACATATACAGTCAAAATTAATCACGTTTGTTCAATAATTGATAGTTGAAGTTCTAAAGAGAAATATGAACTTTTCACTATCAGGTCGAGAAATAAACGGTGGTTTAAAATGGTCTTTATTTATAAAATGGAAGATACTGTGTCCGTGGCGGGTGGATTTGTTTTCCTTATCAATGCTACAAAATGTTGAGGCTAGAATGCAGTATTTATCGAAAGAAAGATTCTGTTATTTGTTTCAGACACTCTGCCTATTGGGTTAACCAATTAAATAATATTACCGTATTTTTCAATGTAAAATAAGATGAATTGAGCGTGACCATAAAAGGATTTTGACCCCTATAGAAGGAAGGAATAACAATAAGAAAGGACGAGGCGGTAGGATCAGCAATGGCTAGAGATAGGATATAGAAGGACCTTTAGGATGGTCTCAGCAACCCTTTCTCCAGCAAATAAAGGACTTTCGTCCTTATACTTCCTAAGGAATTGGGGAAAATACTCAGCTCCTTTTATTTTAGTACAATCGTTAGGATAATTGGATAAAGGGGTACTACTACGATGTGTGATCTAATTACTAGAAATTATCATTAGGAAGCTGGAGTTAAAATTTGAACTTGATCGGGAAAAAATTGAAGACGCCATAGTATCGCCCGATTTGAAAAACATAGTTTTGAGAAAACGACTTTAAAGTTTAATGTTCTAAATTTTCATTTATTTTTCATATATACCTATATTTTTTTCATACTATCTTGTAATAAAGATAAAAAAATGAGGTTTAATTTGAAATGTACCAATTGAAGCTCGCTCAAAAAATTATATTTATATCAGCATCGCATTCTCTCGGTATCGGGTTTTCAGTCAGAAAATCGCATTTTTTGCTCATTTAAAAACTTTTTCTTCACATAAACACTCTTGAATCCCATTTTTGGTTAGTGAAAGATGAATTTTAGCCTCTAAATATGACTTTAGCTTGTTTCTTCCATCCTTCAATAGCGAGGAAACCTACTTATGACTCAATCCGGAAGTGCCAAATAGCCACTAGTCCGCGTTTCAGAACCCATAGATCACAAACATTGTGGTTCTAATTCGTATTTCGATTTCTTTATGACTTTATGTGGGGGCGAGGTTAGCTCAGTGGTAGAGCACTCGATTTATGAACTCGAGGACCCAGGTTCAAAACCCGAGCGCGACTAAAGATTTATATCTTCTAGTGTTGTAGTTCGAGGGTTGAATTTGGGGTCCCAGATCGTCCCTAGGCTCACCCAAGGTCCCTAGGCTGGAAGGAGAAAAATCAGGCTGCCGGAGCATAGTACTGACTACGCTAACCTTCCAGTCTTCCGTATAGTCAAGAAAGACAGACAGGCGTGGTCTGTTATTGGACTGATTTTTATCATAAATATGCTTTAGCGATGACGAAATTGAAAAAAAAAAAAACGTTACAAAAAAGTGTCCAGTGGCGTCCACGCTGGGGGGGGGGGGGGTGGCCATGTACGAAAAAACAGTACATTACATTGGTTTGTCGGGTGGACCTAAAGCATATTTATGTTTCTGAACTTAAGCAGAAGGCTCTAAACGAATTATTTTTTTACGTGCTCTTTTATTGCAGTTAAGTCTGTTCTAAGTACTTCACTTAGGTGAATTTAGTTTTTTTTCTAAGCCTTGTAAAATTTAAATGTTTTTACGTGGTTTCGTCTGTAATTGGACATGGGGAAGCCGTAATCATTTATGTCTTTCGAAAGTCAATATGAGCCTTGCAATTTTTGGCATTAGCTCTGTAATAAAACGAAAATACTGCAAGTCAATTTGCTCTTTTGTAATAATAAAATTAATATATTTAAATAATTACTCGTAATTAGCACTCAAAATCAAACCCTCTAACGAAACCTTTAATTGATGTCTATTTATACTTATCAAAAAGCAACAATTATATGTGGAATTTTTGGCCATGCGAAGGGTAATCTTTGCCTCGGATGATAAGCCACTTAAGTGGCTTGAAGCTGTTCGAAACATGGCGGGGCATAAAATGAGATTGAACTCTAAATGTGAGATATTCTTCATAATTTTGCATTCAGACAAAAACTTTTGTAAGGTAGGAGCTGTATAAACCAAGCATAGTAATCTTCGTCTCATTGCTGACAAATATGCTTACACTAACTTTTATCGGGGTCTCCCGTGGTCTAATGGCTAGCGCCTTGGATTCATAAGCGGGAGATGGTGGGTTCGATTCCCAACCTCCGGCAGGAATTTTATCATCCCACGGCTCGCTGGTAAAATTCCTCGCTACACCCTGGATGTCTGCGCTAAAAAAAAAAAAAAAAAACTACCTTTTATCAATAGAATAAATATTTAATGTTTGCCTCATTTGATATTTTTTTGCTCACTCATTTAAAAAAAATATATATATTTTGTTGGTAACATTTATAGTGCTTTCCGAAGGTTTGATATTGGGTCCATAAAAGAATATTTGAAAAAATTCTTCAATTTTTCTATCCTGAAACCGGAAATAAACGTTGTTAATAATGGCTTTGACGATTTTTATCAGGTTTTCTAGCTGCTCATTTCGCTCTTTGCTCCTCGGCAAACGATTGTTGTACATTCTAACGCCTGAGAGTTATGCAGGTCTGTAGAATACATAATACCGCATTGGTAGTAGCGGCGCATAATGGACAAGGCTCAGATGCTATGAATATAAAATTGTAGAAGTTATCAAATGAATGGTTTGGGGCAAAATAGTGCAAAGCAACATTTTTAACAAAATTTAACTGTTTGATATTATGTGGGACTACCAGTTGAAATGGTTAGGAGCAACAAGATTAAGTAGCATACAGATCATAGTCCGCATAACATCCACATAATATCCAACATATAGCAGCTACGGTTAAGTTTTCTTTAAAACGTTGCTTGGCACTATTTTCCCCCGAACCCTTAAAATAATATTGTGTCGATGTTCAGCTTTTAGAATCTAAGATATTAAATTATTAAAATAAGTACTAATAAGAATAGGTATCACATTAGTACAATGTGTTGAAATTGGTCTGCTTATATATTTGTCTGAGAGCGAACAGACAAATATACAGGTATATATGTGTCTGTTCGCACTCTTTGGGCCAACCTTTTGGTATTAGATAAATGAAAATATCCTAGCAGTGTATTGAATACGGTATTAAATATTTTCACCAAACATGGTCGAAAAATATTACTATGGAGGCTGTAAATATTAATTAATGTTCCCCGGAAAACGTACACATTTCATGAAGCCACATGTTTCAGAGCAAAGGCTCTACGAACAATAAGTTCGATTATGGAGTAACATGTAATTTTAATGAGAACACAAACATTTCACATACATTCCTCCAAGTCCCATATGAAGTGTGGAGCCCTCTTAAAATATGCAAAACCAATCTGCTTTACTAACGGTGCCTTTCGGATGTTAATTAACGGTTGTGGTGTTGGTATTGTAAAAACGCAATATATATATATATATATATATATATATATATATATATATATATATATATATATAGTACGAGTCGCAGATGTAGCGCCATCATAGGGTGCTTTTCCATAATTTATTTGAAATTTAACATCCATTATATTTAACATAGAATTTTAAGACGGTTAGTCTATAGGCCACCAACCTTTTCTAGCCAGGATAGGGCTGATGCTTTTTTTTTCAAGCCGTTACCCCTAGTAGGAATCGAACCCACGACCACCTCCATGGTATGTTGGAGTCACAAGAGTGTTGGGTCAATTTTTGTATAAGAACTCTAAGATTGTATGCATCAGAAAATTAATCAATACAAAAAAATAGCAAAAACGCAAAATTTTGAGGAAAGTCATGTATTTAACTTGGCTCCAAATGAACCAATCGACTTCGTTCAGGTCTCAAAAAATTTGTATTGGGAATTAACATTAAGCGATACGCCGCCATGCGGAAAATTTCGGAACTAACGACAAAGGGAACGTGCATTGTTTACAGATGTAAAGCTATTCTGTTGTTCCTGTTTTTCTTGCAATTTAATAATTTCTCAACTGTTTTTTGACAAATTCGTCTTTTTAAAGACAACATGAACCTTTCCCTTTCACAAAGTAATTATTTTTAAACAATATATGTAAGAGGTAGTGAAATAATTCACATTTATGCAACCTTCACTCTTGTGTGACTATAAACAGCTTGCAACCCATTTTACCCGAATTTGATTTAATTTTAGAAATTCAGAAGGTATAGACATTGATGAACAAAAGTATGTACAAAGGAACTTCTTTGGCTATCTAGAAGCCTTAAGTAGTTTCAGGTGCATAGTTGAAGGTGAAGCAATTGTGAATGCACATCCATTACCTAAATACCTGTGGTATTTTGGAGAAGACCAACCATTCTATTAAGTTGTTTGCACTTGCACAAACACACTAATTATGAATGGCTGTATTAAATTTAAATGAGTGTACTACTTCATATTTGACACATATGACTCCTTTCATAAATATTACGGTGCCTTTTGATAAAGTATATTTATATAATTTAATTAGAACCTTAATAAGTAAATGAAATGGTGCATGTAATATGTGAATATGTGAATAGAGATTCAAAGAAATTTTGAAATATTTTCTCAATTTTTAAGTTGTTCATGATTTGTTGGTGTTATAATAATATTGAATATTTATTATAAAATAAATTTATTCTATTCAAATCTTTTCACAACGGTATGAAATTATATTTACATCAGTTATAATTTGCAAATAATCAGATCAAAACTAAAAATATGTGAAAATAAAGATTTTGAAGTATTTTTTTTTTCAATTTTCAAATTGTTCATGATTTATTGGTGATCAATAATATGCAATATTTATTATAAAATACATTTATTGTATTCAAAGCTATTCACAATGGTATGAAATAATATTTACCTCACTTTTCCTTATCCATCACAATAACAACAACTCACAATAACTCAATGTTAGTCCAATATTCTTACATATTTGAGTACACAAATAAAATAGAGCTTCCAAAAACCCTGTTTCTTGATGAAAACACTAATATTAACGTGAAATAGAACCACAACAACTGCGAAAACACTTGTTATCAGCAATCACTATGTACAAATGTGACAGGTTTCCCTTTGTATACCGCCATTTTGACGACAGTGGCGCCGCCATCGGTAATGTTAATTCCCAATTGTTAAGCTCTGAAAGGCGGCATAAAGAAAATATTCGATTATTTTGGTTAACGACTTGAATAAAATTATTATAGCCTAAATTATGAGTTTTTGAAGGTTAGGCTTAAAAAGTGCTGGGGATTTTCTGCCCCCGGAATCGGATTCAGTAACCGAATTAACATACAGCGAACATGGTCTGCTCTCTGGTTCTGATTTTTTTATTTATTTTTTTTTTTGTATGGCTGTGTAATTAATAAAAGACCTCAGAAGCTGACGAATATATATAAAGAAGGCGACATTTTCGGCAGTAAAGTGGTTCCGAAGTGGGAAAATCCTAACAATGAGACTCACAATTTTTGTTCAGGACGTTCCGGCAACGTCATAATCTCTTTCCTTGTTTTAGTATAGCTTGGTGTATGACATCTCATGGAGTTAGGCTCCGGTGGGTATTTTGAAGGTAGATTTAGAGGGAGGATGAATTTCGTGCTTGAGTGCCTCATTAAATTAATAATTTCCAGGAATCCTCCCCTTCTACCGCCCCGATGATATTTCTAAACGTGGCCGGACTGTTAACTCCACCTTCTCTGATTTCTCCTCAGTTAGAAGTCGAACAAAATTTATTTATACTCAATTTTTTATATTTTTCTGCTATTGATTTTCTTTTTGGGTTGGTGCAAACATAATGCAAGTTTTGAACATTCTTTTTTTTTTTTTTTTAGGCAAGTGCTTAAACATCCTGAGTATCCCCATGGTCGAAGTACGGCTCAAATCGAGAGTAACGTCAATTTTGTTTGGAGGGAAGGAAACAGCAGTGACTGTACAGTGGAGCGATGGTGCCAATTTTGTCTAGGAGCTTTTTAACTCGAAACCCAGCAAGGGCGCGGCAGATCTTCTGTTGCTGATTACGACCAACAGAGGGGTTTGATAGTGGAAACCCATCGAAAAATAGCTCTTGACATTGCGGAAAACGTTCGTGTGGACCACTGAACAATTGTTTGCCGTCCGTAGCGAATTGGTCATATAAAACCCCCCTGCATTTTGTTTGCACGAACTAAGTAAAAACAAATTTTGACCGAGAACGTACCTAAAACAAATCGCCTACTATGAAGCCAAATTTATACAGATTGTTGTATGCATATAGTTCATTGTGATACAGCACATATATATGGTTCATTGTAATACAGCACAATATATTTACTGAAAATTATGGTCAATATTGTATTTTAATGAAGATAATGAATAAAGAGAAGGATTAACTAAACGGGAATTGAAGAATGTATTAATCATATTATATATTGAGTGTTCAGAGCACAACTAGACCATGTCCATTTTTGACATTTTATTTTGAAATAGGATTGAAGAGTATTACTAAAATAGCTCTTTTCAGTGCTACAGGAGACTAAGTCCTAACTTCATCATTTGGAAGAAATTCTTATTTGTTTTCAGAGCAGAAGTAAGCCCAGTACAAATCGTAACTAGTTTTTGAACAAGGCTAAACATAAATAATATCAGTGATATTAAAAATTAAGATCATTGTTTAAGTTCAAATCTATTAAAGACTTATACTGGTCAATAGGATTTATACAACGTCTCTGCAATGAACGCGTACTAGTCATTTTCTGAAAACTGTATAACATGAACTTGGTCTAGTTGTGCTCTGAACCCTCCATATAACAGAACTGAATCGTTTTTTTTTTTCATTACCAAGCAACCGTTTACTCCTTAGAATATGAAATAAACCACAGTCGCCCTTAGTATAAATGTCACGTAATCACTTAACCGGACCGGAAGCCGTCTGGTCCTCTGATCTTGGAACTTCTGGAGACGGGGGTGGTTGATATGGAGATTGAATCAATGCATTAGTACCATATCTTAATGTTGGAGGTAGTAGGTTGCGTCTGAGAGGCTGCAGGTGCAGGTTGACTGTGAGGGATTGAAGTTGTAGGTTGAACTTGATTGTACAGTATTGGGACATCAAAACTTGCTGAGGGTTGTGTTGCATTATGCTCATTTTCTTCAACCAGAGTAGACACAAACTGATTGATATGTCGTTTAACTATACGGCCAGAGTCAAGTCTCACTACATAGTGACGGGCACCAAATTTTCTAATAACTTGCCAACTTGGTGAGACATCATTCGCACCTGTACTCTCTGCCACACTTGAATTCAACGCTCAGTCTCATGGACAACGTTTTACTGAAATTTAGGGGATACATAATTTATGACATCATCGATGGAGTTGTTAGTTCGAATTTGAAGGGTAGGAGCAGAAAGTAATTTATTATTTTCAACATTGTTCAGTGATGATGAATGAGTTCAATATCCAGCTCTCTTGTCCATTGTCTGCCCAGGAGAGCATCAAGACCATTGGGTACGATATATACCTCATCTGCAATACTTTTCCAATCAATTTCACCTGAGTATGAGCGAAACTCTACTTGGGTCCTCCCAAGGGGCGATTGCCAGTTGAGCTTTTGAAAAGCATACTTAGATGTGAAAACTTAGCACCTGAGTCGACTTCAAATTGTTGAATTTTCCCATTCAGGGTTTAGTCAACAAGGTACTTCTCACAGATGCATTGAATAGATCAACGTGAATCTTGCCCAGGCCGTATTCTACGGTTTCTAGGGTATTCTACGGTTTCTAGGGTATTCTGTTCTACATCAACCATGTATGTGGGATGATCTGATTGATTTCATTAGGATTTGAAAAATACAGAGAATTTGAATGACTAGCCGTCGTTTTTTTTTTTTGACTTGTCATACTTCAGAATTTGTTGTGGAATGCAGACATCTCATCTGTAAGACCGCGAATAAACTAAAGTTTCGGTATTCAGAAACGATTAATTAAGTTAAAACTTTTTCCAGACGTTTAATATTCATCTAATCCAAGATAGATAAATTTTGGTTCCGTTTGGAGCTAAGTAAGTACCCAACAAAACAGGTTGAAATGTAATTTTTGATGGGGCGATGTCAACCCGAGTGCTTAAAACTTCAAAATTGTAAGTTTTGTTCTTGGGGTTTTGCCACTGTTTACCTAACGTTTTAATTGGTTATAGTTTTTTTAATTGCATTTAAATATAGCCCGGCGCATCTACATCTTGGCCATTAGCGCCGGGCTATCTATAGGTTGCCACCCTTTTATAATGCCAACAGCACGTGGTCGGTCACCCATTCGGTACTGACCTCGCTCGATGTTGCTTAACTTCGGTGATCTACGGGAACCGGTGTATTCAACGTGGCTATGGCCGTTGGCTGCATTTTATAGTAAAATTAGTATTTTAATAAAGTAAGGTATGAAAATGAGAAACGTATTGGTAATAGTGTTTCCCATGGAGAATGCCAAGAAGGTGGGGGGAACCATTTCCGCTTAGAATACTATCAGTTTCCTGTAGTAAATCTTTCTTCTCTTTGAAATGACATTTTCTCACGTAAGACAAAAACCTACCAATAACTGATTCTACTCCTTTGCTAACGACACTAGAGATATGAAAGCAACCGCGCAAAGATGATGCAGTTCCTGCGAGTCGCAATTTTTTTGTTCTCCTCTTTACATTTAAGACATATCATGGAGCTAATTGCCTACGTTGGGGAGGTCCTGAAATTAATAAATTCCTTGTCTGTTGCATCATATGAGGAATATAATACAAACCCAATTAATGTGATGATTAGAACGAAATGGTTAGTTTTTCCTACGTAATGAATAGCCCCTGTCATAATATAAAGCCATGAACGGGAAAATATTTCTCTATAATTGCTAGTTATTTGAGCGAGCATACTTCTCGAACCATTAACAGAGCTCATAAAGGCATTATTATCCAGGGGCGGGAGTGTTTTACGGTATTTGGAATTACCTGTATTAAGTGTTTATTTTATCGGGGCATTTACATGGTATAATATTCAGTTATAGCTCATTTAGTTCACCAGGGATGGTTTATTGCACACCGCTTGAATTTGTGGTAGAAGGAAAATAATAAAAAATACCAGATCACCGAAGTTAAGCAACGTCGGGCGTGGTCGGAACCTGAATGGGTGACCGACCACGTGCTGCTGGCATTAGAAAAGGGTGGCAACCTGTAGATAGCCCGGCGCTAATGGCCAAGTTGTAGATGCGCCGTTAAAAAAAATAAAAATAAAAAAATACCCTATTACTTCAGCTCGACATATTTTATTCTTTGCTCTACATGTTTCACGCCGTACTGGAGCATTTTCCGGAGCTTAAAACTAAAACTACAACTATATTTATTTATTTTATTTGCTATACACGATTTTCCCTTAGCAAAGGAGTTGGCTTATATATTTATTTGCTATACACGATTTTCCCTTAGCAAAGGAGTTGGCTTATATATTTATTTGCAATACACGATTTTCTCTTAGCAAAGGAGTTGGCTTATATATTTATTTGCTATACACGATTTTCCCTTAGCAAAGGAGTTGGCTTATATATTAATTTGCTATACAAGATTTTCTCTTAGCAAAGGAGTTGGCTTATATATTTATTTGCTATACACGATTTTCCCTTAGCAAAGGAGTTGGCTTATATATTTATTTGCAATACACGATTTTCTCTTAGCAAAGGAGTTGGCTTATATATTTATTTGCTATACACGATTTTCCCTTAGCAAAGGAGTTGGCTTATATATTAATTTGCTATACAAGATTTTCTCTTAGCAAAGGAGTTGGCTTATATATTTATTTGCTATACACGATTTTCCCTTAGCAAAGGAGTTGGCTTATATATTTATTTGCTATACACGATTTTCTCTTAGCAAAGGAGTTGGCTTATATATTTATTTGCTATACACGATTTTCCCTTAGCAAAGGAGTTGGCTTATATATTTATTTGCTATACACGATTTTCTCTTAGCAAAGGAGTTGGCATATATCTTTATTTGCTATACACGATTTTCCCTTAGCAAAGGAGTTGGCTTATATATTTATTTGCTATACACGATTTTCTCTTAGCAAAGGAGTTGGCATATATCTTTATTTGCTATACACGATTTTCCCTTAGCAAAGGAGTTGGCTTATATATTTATTTGCTATACACGATTTTCTCTTAGCAAAGGAGTTGGCTTATATATTTATTTGTTTAGTCCCATTGTTAGTAATTTTAAATTTTTACTGTTATAAGTGTTCAACTGTTATAGCATATATTTGCACTATTTCAATAATATGAACACACTATAATAAGTAAATGAGTTGCTAAATAACAATATCTGTATATGACTAGTAAATAATATAACTAATAATACATAATTAAAATCCTCCTCCTTATGATTGTAAGTAATATAATCAAAATTAAAACATGAATCAAATCTAAATTAACTGAAAAGTGAAGTATTAAAAAAAAAAAAATAATAAAAATAATAATAAACTTCCACTAATTAATTTAAAGTAAATGATCGACACTTTAGAATTTCCTTAATATATATAGATATTCCTATAATTTTATATTTATTATGGCTATTGCGTGCGTTGAGGAAATTTATTTCTGGATCTAAAACTATATCCGCTCAGACTATTAAAAATTATTATAAATAGCCAGTGGGGCTAAACACTTCCACAGGAGGTTAAAAAAATGAACATATTAAAAAAAAGTAGCATTTTTATTATATATATATATATATATATATATATATATATATATATATATATATGTGTGTGTGTGTGTAAAATAAAGAAACGAAAAAAATGGAGAAATAAGAGAGAAACAGATAAAAAAAAAGGAGAGAAAAATAGTAAAAAAAAAAATAATTTCTTAATTTCATCAGTAGTTAGTATGAAGAACTATAAATTAAGTAGTATGTTTGCAGTATGTGTGCTTGTTGATAGTATAAACAAACCTATTCGAAGAAAGTAAAAAATATCTCTTAAAAATAATAATATATTTTTATGGCTAGCATAAAAATATCTCTTAAAAATAAATAAATAAAAGCATGAAATAAATAAAAAATGGAAGTTCTAAGAATACCATATATTATAAAAAAAAAAAGTTACAAAAACCCAATACTCAAAAAAACGGGGAATGATAACCAGTAAGTTGATTGCCTTAATACCCAATCTATATAATAAACACGATTCATGACAACTACCTTGATATCCGATTCGTGGTTACAAGGTACACATTGGAGAAATTGTCCAGAATGTGGGCAATAAGAGATTAAAAATTCCTCATTCTACTTTGTAAAAATGGTTTTATTTCGTTAATATTTAAGATAAATAAAAGGATATTTAAACAAACTATTCCAATTCCTCATTCTACTGTGTTAAAATGGTTATATTTCGTTAATATTTAAGATAAATAAAAGGATATTTAAACATACTATTCCAATTCCTCATTCTATTGTGTAAAAATGGTTATATTTCGTTAATATTTAAGATAAATAAAAGGATATTTAAACATACTATTCCAATTCCTCATTCTATTGTGTTAAAATGGTTATATTTCGTTAATATTTAAGATAAATAAAAGGATATTTAGACATACTATTCCAATTCCGAAGTGTAAACATGTTTGGTTTCCGTCAAGATCCCACAACAAAACTTTACTTCGGCTATAAGATCATTATTTTATATTTATTTGCATGCGTGCTTCGGATCTTAGGTGATAAGCTTATGATAAATGAAATTAATCTAAGTGCCCATCAAAATTGAAATTAATTAAAAAACACTTTTTCCCCTCTTTTCTCGAAAAAGGTTAGAAATATCGTCTTGGAAATAGTTTCCTTCGTATTGTTCTGTGTTGAAATCTATAAAAGGTGTACCTACAAGTCTGAAACGCAAACCTATAAGCGCGACGATTCTTGTCGCGTGAATTTAACTCATAAAACCGTGTTCCGTTTGGCGGATTCTGGTGGTTAACGAACTCGACCTTATAAATTAGACGAAGCATTTTTGTGCCAAATTCCATTAAAATTTGACCATTTTTGAGCGTGTGAGAGAGCGGACAGACAAATCTGTATACACACACAAAAATCGAACCACCGTTATTTTCGTTATCTATAGGTTCTGAAACGAGAAATTTTCTATTTGGCACTTCTGGATTATGAGGTCAACCTTATAAGCGAGGTTCCTCTCTATGGAGAGAGGGAGAAACCGCGCTAAAAGCACATAAAAAGTCCGGGTAACAGAAACTTTTATCATCATATTACTACATAATAAGGAAAACATTTTTATCGTTAGTGGGTAATAACACTATTGTAATTACATAATAATCATGTTACTGTGCTGTGATGTGTTGATCATAATGTATTATATCAACTATTTTACTATATTTATAATTTGCTTAGGAGACGGTCGAAATATGAGCTCAAGGTGGTTTTATTTCTTTTTACTGAATTATTCATTTTTCAAAAAGAAGAAGAATAAAAGTATGAAAAATCGAGTTAAAACAAATTCGATTTGACACAATCAGGAAGGAATGAATAAATTACCAGTTGGACCCCTAGGAGAGAAGAAATCAGGGAAGTTGGAAGTTAACTGTCCAGCCACGTTTTGGAAATTCACCCCTGAGAAGAAAGGGCAGGATTCCTGGAAATTGTTAATTTAATAAAGCTCTCCAGCTGGATATCCATCCCCTCTCCCCCCCAATCCAAATCCGCCACCCAGCGGTTCCAGCCTCACAGGTTTCTCGTTGTGAAAAGGATAATTGTAAATGTAATTATCGAAATCTTATTATTATAATTAGAGAATTTTATATTACCGCTTATCTTCTATTTATATAAACATTGGCATACTAATATGCATTTTACTAATATACCAAGATAGGTAAAAAATAAAAAGACTCAGTTCTGAATACAGATACCTTGATTGTGGATTGTACACCTTTGTGTACGGCGGGAGGCCTATGGAAGAGTTGGTGGAGCTTTAAGTGGAATACAGCACCATATCTTGAAAGATTTGGGGCAGTCCTGCATGGAATAAAGTGAAGAGTCTATGGAAGATATGGGAAAACCCTGCATAGTAGAAGGGTATGGACAAGAGGCAGTCCACCATAGTATAAGGCAAGCTGTCTATGGATGATAGGGGGGAGCCCACCATAGTATACGGCAAGCAGTCTATGGAGGATATGGGGCAGTCCACTATAGTATACGGCAAGCAGTCTATGGAGGATATGGGGCAGCCCATCATAGTATAAGGCAAGCTGTCTATGGATGATATGAGGGAGCCCACCATAGTATAAGGCAAGCAGTCTATGGAGGATATGGGGCAGTCCACTATAGTATACCGCAAGCAGTCTATGGTATGGAAGAGATGAACAAGTCCTTGATGGATATAGGCGAGGAGTTTATGGAGGATATGGAGCAGCCCACTATAGTAAAAGGCAAGCAGTCTATGGATGACATAGGGACGTCCACTATAGTATACGGCAAGCGGCCAATAGAGGACATGGTGAGCCTACTACAGTATACGAGAAGCAGTCAATGGAGAATATGGAGCAACCAACTATAGGATACGACAAGCAGCCTGTGGAGGATATGGAGCAGCACACTATAGTATACCGCAAGCAGTCTATGGTATGGAAGATATGGGCAAGCCCTTGATGGATATAGGCGATGAGTCTATGGAGGATATGGAGCAGCCCACTATAGTAAAATGCAAGCAGTCTATGGATGACATAGGGACGTCCACTATAGTATACGGCAAGCGGCCAATAGAGGACATGGTGAGCCTACTACAGTATACGGGAAGTAGTCAATGGAGAATATGGGGCAGCCCACTGTAGTATACGACAAGCAGCCTGTGGAGGATATGGAGCAGCACACTATAGTATACCACAAGAAGTCTATGGTATGGAAGACTATGGACAAGCCCTGGATGGATATAGGCGAGGAGTCTATGGAGGATATGGAGCAGCCCATTATAGCGTACGGCAAGCAGTATGGAGGATATGGGACAGCCCGCTAAAGTATACGGCAAGCAGCCCACTATAGTATACCGCAAGCAGTCTATGGTATGGAAGATATGGACAAGCCCTGGATGGATATAGGCGAGGAGTCTATGAGGGATATGGGGCAGCCCTACATGATTAAGACGGGGTCGGGCGGCTCTTCAGATCGATACGAGTCCACCTGACCCCTAGCACTGTTCCCTCGGCGTCTCTGCTTTTTACATAGTTCCAGTAGTAGCATTATAAATCCTCAGGCTCGTTACTCCTCATTAGGGCGTCCGGAAGCGTAGAGCCTTTTATCGCACCTTATGTGTTGGGGAAGTATAATTAATCTTGTTTTGGCAAGTTAGGTTTTGTTGCCAGGCTTCTGTCGTTTTTTTTATATGAGCTCATTAAGGATACGAGCAACATCATAGAAAGAACAATATTGCTGATGCCGAAAGGCAAAGATGTCCTCGTTTCTCGTCTTCCAATGATTGTGAAGAATATGCCTTTTCTCCATAATTGCAATTCAAAAATCGATCTTGGCATTTACAAGGTCATTCAAGGGATTTTCTTCTAAATTGTTCGGTTTTGGTAATGATTGTTTTACGCTTGGTAATTTCGGTTTCTAGATTAAGCAAATTGAAAAATTCTTGGCTTTTGTACGACCTTTTTGTTTTGTTCATGGGTGGGTGGAATACCTCTCAATGTTTTATTATCTTACAGATGTAGTAACTTGAAAAAAAAAATCCTCCAATCCAGTGATTAATAACACCAATCACCACGGATCTAAGTATTTTGTCTTTTTTAATACTTTCGAATGAACCACTTTTACTATAATTTATAACTACTGTGAGTATTTATAAGGTACCTCAAGCCAATCTGTTAATTAACTTCTGGCAGGCGTCGTTAGTTAGGAAGATTGGTTTTGCATGTTTTAAGAGAGTTACACACTTGACATGGCCCTTGAGGGACTTAGTGGTCTGAAATATTTATGTTCTTATTAAGTTTCTATGTTCCTTCACAATCAAACTTATTGTTTATTGAGGGGTTTTTTTTTTCATAAGGCAATTCAACCACACGGTTCATTGTTGCCTATTGAAATTTAATGCCTTATGTATATGTATATATATATATATATATATACATATATATACATATATATATATATATATATATATATATATATATATATATACATATATATACATATATATATATATATATATATATATATATATATATATATTTAACGGCGCAAAAACTATTTGGGCTACTAGCGCCGGGCTATCTACAGGTTGCCACCCTTTTATAATGCCTACAGCACGTGGCCGGTCACCCATCCAGATACTGACCACGCCCGACGTTGCTTAACTTACCGGTGATCTACGGGAACCGGTGTATTCAACGCGGCTATGGCCGTTGGCAGATATATGTATTAGTTCATTAAATGGTCCTTTTATTCTTAGAACGATATACACAGTCAAGAATTAAGCTTAATGCTTGTGTAAACCCAAACTTATAATGGACGAATATATTTTTTTATTTTTTACAACACATGTTCTTGGGGCCTTGAGTGCTAAGACGTATACACTCCATGCCAAAGGTCGTGGGTTCGATTCCCACTAGGGGTGGCGGCTTTTCTTTAGAAAAAAGAAAAACATCAGCCCTATCCTGGCCTAAAATGTGTGGTAAGCTATGTAGAAAACCGTCCTAAAATGCGTTGTAAATAATAAACGGAATTTAAAATTTATATCTTAGTTAATAATAATGGACGTTAAAATTTAAATAAATAAATAAAATTTAAATCAAACACATGTTCTTCATTAGCTGGCTATGATGATGTCTACCCATTATCGTTTTAAGGAATTAAAAATAACTGTTAGTATAGATTAATATTGGTTAGTTTCCGCGGTAAATCCCTATTCATGATAAACCAATTCTGATTATTTTTAGATTTTTTACACAACCTCTTTCTCTTTAATTTTAAATATATATATATATATATATATATATATATATATATATATATATATATATATATACAGTGAACCCTCTCTACAGCGGACACCTCTGGGGGAACCAAAGTTATCCACTATAGAGAGGTGTCCGCTATACAGGGGGGTTGGTCCAGAAGGATACGTACCGAATTTGTACATTTAATTCATGTTTTAATTAACCATTTAATAATTACCCATAACAAGTTTTTTTAAGTATATAGAAAGAAGTTCAATAAGTATAAACTAAAAAAAAAATAAATAAATAAATAATTAAAAACATTTTCAGGCGTATATCCAAAGAGTAATGATGGAAGCTTGGATTCCTACTGAGTAACTGTTTCCGCATTCACCGACGCCGATTCTCCACAAATGGCTCTAAATGAAATTTTGTACCACCCACGAAATTTTTCCTGCCACTCCCATTGGAAACTTTAAATTCAGATTAGCCCAACTTTCCAGCTATCTCTAGTGCTTTTGTCTGGATCATAGGACCTGATATGGGAATGTTTTGAACAAGCACTCTTTTAAACCATTCCAGTGTAGCCAGATCGATAGTAAATCCGTGTCCAGTTCTTAGTTCTCGGACAACATTTTTGTCACAATTTTCCGTCCATTTCTTCAAAATTTCATCTTTCTTTTTCCATATTTCTGCAGCTTGTGTTTTCCCTATCTTAAAAAACTCGGCGACTTTACCACATTTTTCGCGATTAGAAAATGTTATCATGTCAATTTTTTCTGTTGTGTCAGAGATTTCCGATTAGACATATTGAAGAGAAAGCACGATATTTACCCAACAAGAGCTAAAAACCAACTGAAAAGTGAAGAGAGGGAATGTGAACGGATTGAGAGTTTTGGAATATTCCCGGAACCGTGATACCTCGTAGGCAAAACAATAGTAATCTGCCAGCGGGTAAATCATATACTTCTGCTGAAAAGGAAGAGGTTCCTGTTGTGAAATGCCTAGGAAGATATTACTAGTCCCTATTCTCTATATATATCTTATTCTTACAAAGAGGTTGTTATTGTTAACGCTTTTTACTGGAATCCTACACCGATAGGAACGCGTCTATAAATAACATTACCTGTAATTGTCCGTAGTAAGGAGGTAAAAAATCAGGTTCCCCTGTCCGTGTCCGTTGTACAGAGGTGTCCGCAATATAGAGGTTTATTTTACCTATAGAAAAATTCGGGACTGCGAGAAAATGTCCGTTAATAGAGGTGTCCGCTGTAGGGAGGTTTCACTGTATACATATATAAATATATATATATATATATATATATATATATATAAATATATACATATATATATATATATATATATATATATATATACAAATAAATAAATATATACATATATATATATATATATAATATATAAATATATACATATATATACATATATATATATATATATATATATATATATATATATATATACAATATATACCATAAATATATACATACATATATATATATATATATATATATATATATATATATATATATATATATATACAAATAAATTCTTTTTTATCCTAGGAGGCATGGGCCATTAAAGCAGTCTTCCTTTTTTTTTTTTTTTTTTTGGTGTTTTAAGGCAGTTCAACAACTAGGGTCATGGATGCCTATGTATATGCGCGCAATTGAAAATTAATTCACGTAAAGATGTAAAAGAGTATATTATTTGAATCATATATTTAGATTAATCATATACTTAATATTTAATCAATCGTTTAATTAGTCAATGAATATATTTTTATTTTAGGTGACAAAAAAAAACAAAAAAAAAAAAACTGTTAAATAGTCAGAATAAAATAAGATAATAAAGGGAAAAAATTCTTAAAAATGTGGTGTAAATGTAAACACGTGGGATGACACACTAACAAACACTCATACATACACACATGCACGCGCGCACATACATTCCCACACACACGCGCGCGTAAGTGTATTTTCTAGATCTACTTCTCCTTATAGGTTTAATTGTTATTTATATTTTTGTGAACAGATCTGTAGCTCTGAGGAATCTCAATGTTCTCTGGCACAATTCATGGTCGTCTCCAAGTATATCAAAGAGAGTACCATGAATGTCCAGTTGATTTCGAATCTCTTCGTATGCTCTACAGTCCGTGAAAATATGTTTAATTGTTAGATCTTCACCACATACTGTACATTCAGGCCTTTCTTCCCGCCTGAATAAATAAGAATGGGTGAGATTAGTATGACCAATTCGCACTCTCGACAGAACCACCTCATCCCGCCTGCTGCCTTTATTATACTACTTTATTTATTCGGCCCGACATGTTTCGTGCGTCTTTTCTTCGCACCTCTTCAGGGGCACTTCTTGCTAGGAAGTCCTCTCGTTACCATGTACTCGCTCTGGAGCCCGGCTTCATACTAACTGAAAGCCTTAATAGTTAGTATTAAGCCGGACTCCAGAGGGAGTACATGGTAACAAGAGGACTTCCTAGCAAGAAGTGCCCCTGAGGAGGTGCGAAGAAAAGACGCACGAAACATGTCGGCCGAATAAATAAAGTAGTATGAAGACAGGAAGACTGCTTTAATGACCCATGCCTCCTAAGACCAAGAAGATTTAGATATTTTGGGTCATCTAAAAGAATAAATAATATATATATATATATATATATATATATATATATATATATATATATATATATATATATTAACGGGGTTAAATTTCTGCGTCTAGTAGGTAAAGAACTAATGAGAATAAATAGTTGAGAACCTATTTAACACGAATAATACAATTCTAGTTTACAGTTTATATTTTTGCTTTCAATCTGCAATGAATTTCTATTAACAAAATTAGGAGGTTTAAACCCCGCACTCCACTATAAATTCTAGGCTGCATTATCCCTGCGGCCATATTTTATCAACGGTTGGGTACCTCCACTCCACTTCAGCTCTCATAGAACAAATAGTTTATGTAGTAACTTTCATGGCATTTTGTTAGTGTGTGTGTGTGTGTATATATATATATATATATATATATATATATATATATATATATATATATATTTGTCTGTTCGCGCTCTTATCTCAGTGAATAATGATCCGATTTTGATGAAATTTGATACAAAAAGGTCAAGTGCGTTGACCAGCAGAATTCGTCCAACGATACATGGTTTTTGGAGCTAAATTCGCGCGAAAAAATCGTTGCGTTTACATCATATGCTTCTAAGTACTCGTTTTATAGGCCTAGGAAAACGATTAAAACCATTTTCATGGCCTTATCTTTAACCGTTTTCGAGAAAAATATATGTTGAATCTAGTTTTTGGTATGCGTACTTCATGGGATTCTGTTATAATATTTTTTGCTTGTAATTAATTCATATAAAAATGTTTAAATTTTGGCTCAGTTTGGAGTTTAGGAAGGATTAGAATAAAATATTTTAATAGTAGACATGCAAAACTTCGTAAACTTTTCCTTAATATCTCGAAAACGGTTAGGAATCTTCGAAAGCGAAAGGTAACCATTCGAAAGCTCAATAAATGCACTTAATATTCTGAAGCAGGTTTCGATTAGGCGATTTCAATCGGAGTAATACGTGCTTAAAACTTCAAATGTGTTTGTTTTTTTCTTTTGAACGGGTTTTGGTCTTTGTTTAAATACGTTTATCAATGTTTTTTTTTGTTTTATATTACATTTATCAGTAAAATTAGTATTATAGTAAAAGAAAATAAGAAACAGCAATTAGTGTGTTTCTAGAGCGAACACACTACAGCGGGGTACCCTTGCAACCAGGACCTATTTGGGGTCATAAATTATTTCATGAATGGTCTATCCAAAATTATAACTGTTTCTATTTCAACGTTTCCAAATTACATTAGGGATTAGAGCGGAGCCGCGCTAAGATGATGAAGTTTCTGCGAGTCGGACTTTTTAACTAAGAGCTTGGCTCTCTTTAAAAACATTTATAGATCGGGGCGTAGGTAAAAGCCGTAATTGTTTTCATATTATGTACCTACACGTGAATATATATATCTATATATATATATATATATATATATATATATATATATATATATATATATATATATATATATATTTAAATGAGGCACAAAGCAGATGAAGGGGGTAATTATCCCATTTAACATAATTTTTAAAATCATCTGTCATCAAAGGGTACCGCCGGATAGAGTGCAACTGAATATCAGTGTGCCCCTAAACATGTCAGTTGGTAACATTCACCAGCCAAACCTTGCAGTAGAAAACGTCATAAGCTAGAGCGTAGAAGAAATGTCAATGTCGAAATTTGTCGTACTTTATTGATACTAAGAGATATGGCAGTTCTATTTATGAAAACTCGATATGCGTTTAAGTTGATCTTTTGAGTTAGCTTTATATATAGAGAAAGATTGCGTTTTACATCATCAGACTTAATTTCTAGACAATAAGAGAACTCTTGACACGCCCAGTACTGAAACGATTCATTATTTAATTCTGTTTTTGATCTTTATAATTACCTTGAACGCCTAACAGATGGTGTTATATATATATATATATATATATATATATATATATATATATATATATATATATATATATATATGATATGGTCACACAAGAGCACATACATATATATTGCATTTGGTAGAAAAACTCTCTGCCCTTTGTGTCCTACCCCTAACCATTAGGGAGAAAATTTTTACTAGAATTCTTTGTTATTGTTTTTATTTTTTCCCAGTAAGCCACAAAACTTTGTGGAAAAGCTCAACAGGTCTGTGGAATTCTCCGTCGAGTGTCTACTAAATTACTTGCTAAGTAAAGCGAAATTTGGAGAATTATCCTCAACTTCTAGGTTGGTTTTCATAAGTATCTTTACTTAACGCTGTTAACCTTATGAAGTTACTTATGATGTGTCCCTATACATGTTAGTTCGTAACATTCACCAGCCAAACCTTGCTGTAGAAAACGTCATAAGCTAGAGCATAGAAGAAATTTCAGTGTCGAAATTTGTCGTACTTCATTGATACTAAGAGATATGACAGTTCTATTTATGAAAACTCGATATGCGTTTAAGTTAACCTATCTTTTGAGTTAGCTTTATATATAGACAAAGATTGCGTTTTACATCTTCAGACTAAATCAGACTTAATTTCTTGACAATAAGAGCACTATTGACACGCCTAGTAATGAAACGATTCATTATTTAATTCTGTTTTTGATCTTTATAATTACCTTGAACGCCTAACGGATGGTGTTTTATATATATATATATATATATATATATATATATATACATATGTGTGTGTGTGTATATAATATGGTCACACAAGAGCACATACATATATTTTGCATTTGGTAGAAAAACTCTCTGCCCTTTGTGTCCTACCCCTAACCATTAGGGAGAAAATTTTTACCAGAATTCTTTGCTATTGTTTTTATTTTTTCCCCAGTAAGCCACAAAACTTTGTGGAAAAGCTCAACAGATCTGTGGAATTCTCCGTCGAGTGTCTGCTAAATTACTGGCTTTGCGAAATTTTGAGAAGTATCTTCAACCAGCGAGCCAGTATGTTTCCATAAGTATCTTTACTGAACGCTGTTAACCTTATGAAGTTATTTATGATGTGTCCCTATCCCGCATAGGTAGACTGAATGTCTCTCTAAGTTTAACGACTTATTTTTAAAAACCAATTTGATTGAAAATTCATATAACATTTTGTTACTTTGAAAAAGTCCGACTCGCAGAAACTGCATCATCTTTGAGCGGTTCCGTTCATATGCCCAGTCCCATTAGTAAAGGATTAGAAGCAGTTATTGGTAGGTTTTGATCTTTAATGAAAAATATAAAAAGTACGTCACGCAGGAGCTGCATAACTAAGCACTTTCCTCAGAATTTGGGTAGTGTAGACTGCTTTCCAGAACAATTTGCTTAAAATATCCTACATAAATAAAATAAAAACATGAATAGCTCTCATTTAAATTTGTAATGAGTAACTGATCAATTATTAATTTGCTTCTAGAGTTATGTTTACACATGGTACCTACTAAACTATGTAATAAATACAAAAAACCTCATATTATCGTATTTTGATCTAACGCAGGAACAATTGAAGAATTCAATTCAAACATAGTACAAAGTAAAACCTCCCCCTTCCAATAGACCGATTTAGTTAATTTTCACTACACTTCTTTCTCATGAGTTACCCACGACGTATACCGCGTTTCGTTACAATACAGCAGAAATTACGACCGGTATGAGTATACTAGGAATTTGGGTCCGGAGTAAACCCCCCCTTCTAATGAACCGATTTAGTTTATTTTTACAACACATATTTACCTGTAGATTACCACTTCGAATACCGAGTTTCGTCGAAATATACCAAAAATCTCGGCTGGTAGTGGCGAATTGGTATTGTGGGTCAGGAGTAAACCCCCCCTTCTAATGAACCGATTTAGTTAATTTTTATATCTCACTTTTCTCTCTATATTACCACGACGAATACCAAGTTTCGTTGAATTATAACAAATATTACGGCTGTCATAGTCAAATTAGTGTTTTGGGTTCGGTGTAAACCCCCCCCCTTCCGGTGGACCGACTTTGGTGGTTAACGAACTCGTTCAATCGTTTGCTAATTGAATGCTATATTCCAAGTTTCGCGACGAAAAAACAAAAACTCTGGCCGCTATCGCGTTAACAGACACACATATATATATGTATGTATATATATATATATATATATATATATATATATATATATATATATATATATATGCATATATATATATAAATTTTAACGGGGGTCATTTTTGGTGTCTACTAGGTAGGATCGATAAAGATTTGAAAAAAATTTTCGAAAATTCCGTCATGAGTCCAACCTCAATAGCTACTTTCCTTCGGAGGACAGTGCTAAAATGACATTTCAAAAAGAAGGAAGATTTAAGGGGACTTAACAGGAAACGGGTAGTATTCTAAGCGGAAATGACTGAACTGACTCCCCCGCCTTCTCAACGCTCTCTCTCTAAGAACAATTTTCTCATTTTCTTGCCTTATTTTACTAAAATACTCATTTAGGTAAGTTAGGTAAACAGGGAAAAAAGAACAGAACTACTATTTCAAAGTTTTAAGCACTTATTCTTCCAGCATTGTCCCAAAAATACGAAACGGGAATGGAGAGGACAACTCAACGTCAGGAGTACAACCACTCAGGAGTACAAAACTTAAATTACTGGTTAGGGGCTTTTTATCATGTATGTTTTATATTTTGAATGGAAGTCAAATCAATGGAATTCGCCACATGCACGCACTACATGAGCACTCAACTCTTTTATGATAAAACCACATTTCTGCACCTAAAGCCTTCAGCATCTCATCAAATTCAAAACTTAAATCTAACATACGTACTTAGAATGTGTCACATTTTGGCACAGCCCTCTACCCACAGGCACTTTATTTTAATTCAATTATTTATTTCATATCTAAACGTTTCATGTATAAGTTTATGTTTGGACAATCCATGCAAAAAAAAGTCCGACTCGCAGAAACTGCATCAACTTTGCGCGGTTCCGTTCATATCCCTAATGTCATTTGAAAAGCTTAGAATATGTATGTATGAATGGGGTTTAAGGACGAAGAAGCTTAGAATAGAAACAGATAATATTTTGGTTTGACTTTTCTTGAAAGGGATTTATGACTTTACCTGTCCGGGTCCGCCAGACCCCAGAATCCACTTCACTAGAGATACTTATTTCATACGTTTCAATACATTGAAAAATATCAAAAATTTTCACATTTTCTTGTGTTTTCCTACTATAGTAATAATTCTACAAATAAATGAAATAAAAAAAATCTAATCTCTCTCTTGGAAAGCTATACTTCTAACAATAAATTTTGTTTCTTATTTTACTTATTCTGTTTTATTGTCCAATTCCAAACGTAAACTACATTTAAACATATTAGTTTTAATGAAATTTGAACACGCAGAAAATATTTCTATAATAATTCTAAGTACCCAAATCAGAAACTTTATTCAAAAACTATTTTTTTTCAAAAAAGGGTTAGTGCTATCGCCTTAAAAATGGTTTCATTCGTTTTTCTAGGCCAAGAAGCCTATAAAAGATGTACTTGGAAACATGAAGTAAGAGTAACGATTATATTCGCGCAAATGTCGCTCCCAAAAACCATGTTCTGGTGGGCGTTTTCTGCTGGTTAACGAACTTGACCTTTCAAATTAGACGATAGACTTTTGTACCAAATTTCATCAAAATCGCGCCCTTATTCGCTGTACTAGACCGCGAACATCCGATATGTATATATATATATATATATATATATATATATATATATATATATATATATATATATATATATATATATATACATATCGGATGTTCGGGGTCTAGTACAGCGAATAAGGGCGCGATTTTGATGAAATATATATATATATATATATATATATATATATATATGTATGTATATATATGTATATCTATATGTATGTATATATATGTATATATATATATATATGTATGTATGTATGTATGTATATATATATATATATATATATATATATATATATATATATATATATATATATATAAATTTGAACCACCGTTCTCTAGGAGTTCTCAAACGCAAAATGTTCTAGTCAGCACTTCCGGATTACGTCATCAGGTCAACCTTATAAGCGGTGTTCATCCCTACGGAGGGAGGGAGGAACCGCGCTAAAGTGGTGGACAGATCCAACACCAGAGTGTTGTATCCTTATCTGTTTGTTACAGACACAGTATTTCATTATCAGTAGAGATATTCTCTGAGTTCATTTTGAAGTGAATATCTCCAAGTGAAGTACATTATGCGAGTCCCTGAGCTATAGTAGACCTAAATTTACTATTTTGACGAAGGGCAGACATCTAATTACTGTAAATCTTCCCGTTGAGCAAGTCCCCCGGGGCTTAACGACTTTCCAACTTTGCTCTAAAACTCAACACTTCGCTCCAACTTATAATTGACTCCTATTATTATGGAGGATACGATTTTACCATCTAATCAACGAATTTGAGCATGAATGTCTTGTTCTAAAACTGGAAAAAATATGTTGAAAATGGCATTCATAAACGTAAGATTGTGACGTTTAAAAATTAAAGATACAATCGTATGACTTGCAAATATATACATACATAAGACAACCCACTGCCCAGACAATGGTATAATTGAAAATACAGTTCCAAACGGTGAGGAAGAGAACTGACGAGGAGTGAAATACCAAAATATCTCTTCGGGAATGCAGAACTAACAGTCCAACATATACAATAAATTAACTTTGTTAACTAGTCCTGATATAACAATGTCGCTTATTGCGATATTCCGCTTATAAAGGCTACTAAATAAATGCCAGCTGTATTTTTGATCGCCAAGGAAAATTTCCTTGAAATTTTGTGTTTTAATATATTGATAAATATTTATTTAATTTATTGCAACAAGTTAAAATATAAAGCTAAATATCATAAATTTATGTTTAAGCTTGGAAGATGTTCATCATAAAAAAATCAACAATTAACTTAATTTTAATAATCTTTATACAATAGAGCAAACTTTATTTTCATGATTGGATTACTCGATTCCGAAAAATAAATTTTTCAATAGCACTACACTTATTAGTGTTAAATGAGAGATTTTTCTTAAAGCCAAGGTGGTGTTTGAAGTGAGTAGCATGTCTGTATTTTTGTGTTTAAATGATTTGAAATATATTTTGTTTCCCTGTATCTAACACTGAATTGCCATTGTGCCTGCGATCGTCTTGTGTATATTTCTGCATGTGGGTTGCCATTTGATGACATGGAGAGTAGCCTAGTGCTTTGTAAGCATCAGGGAGGTTACCAGAATATCTCTGCGGATATGTAAAGTAGGTTCGCCCGTTTCTGCATACAAACTAACACTAGGACTACTCCTGAAAGCTCCTATTGAGAGACGAAGGCCTTTGTTGTTTACGTGTGGAGTCTAACATTTTCAGTGCACTACTTCTGGCTGATCCATATGCCACACATCCATAATGGAGTATAGATCTAATGAAGGAGCGATAAAATATAAGCATTGTCTTTCTACCTGCTCCCCATTTTGTTGTACTGATCACTTTTAGGATGTTTAGTGACTTCTTCCATTTCTCAGCAGTTGCTATTAGATGTGGTACCCAAGTTAGTTTTTGGACAAATGTGACACCAAGAAATTTTAATAATGTATTGTAAGATATAATTGATTGATTAAGTGTAAGTTGTGGAATTGGATGTTGTCTTCTCTTTGTCAATGTTTTGCATTTCGTCTTTTCATTGCGGAACAATAGACTTTTCCTTTTACTCCAATTTTCCAATGAATGAATTCAATTTTGAATTGCTCTTTCAGTGGTCTGAAAAGAAATAAATTTATGGTACATGAGCAGGTCGTCGACAAAGAAACAGTAAGACACATCACGTTAAATATGATTCTTTATGTCGTATATTCCCATTTTAAACAAAGTAGTGCTCAGTACACATTCCTGAGGGACTCCGTTTTCCTGTATTTCGGGGTCAAATAAGTAGCTTCCTTGTCTCACTCGGAAGGTTCTTTCCGAATGGAATTCAGAAATTATTTTCATGATTTTTCGAAATTCGTGTAGTAACTAGAAAGATGGAATACGTAGTCAAATAAGCTCCCACGCAACAGGAATACTCCAACGTGGAAAACAAGGTATGCAAGAAAAAACAAAATAAAATAAGATTTCAAGTATACTTTCAGCGTGTTTGCCTCCCTGCCTCCATATTTTCCTACCATGCTTATTTTCCTTTTTTAAATAACTAACTTCTTATTTTACGCCAAAATTATCAATGTATAGTGTTTTCTTTTATTTATTTATTTGTTGTGTATTTATTAAGGCTGGTTTAAACAAATAAGGTGTAAAGTGAACACCACGCTGACGAATGTGCTTAGTTGTACAGCTGCTCTTTTTTGTTCCGTGCTTATTTTTCGTACAGAGAAAAACATTTTGTTATTTTGAGTCAGGATCAGGTCTGTCAAATGATATACTTGTATTAGTACTTGTGGGTCATTTGAACAATTTCTTGTTAGGGCTTTGAAGTTATATGCGTGATCCACGGAGAAATAAGTTGTTTGATGTTCTCTGCGAGCAAAACAAAATAACAATGGGGATCCTTTTTTTTTTATACACTCTTGTTTATCAGAAGAAAATACTCTCTGTCCCTTTCAAATGGAGCGTTTGTTGTTAACAGTTCCCCTCAAAAGGGGCGTTAAGTATAAAACTTTTCAAGGAAGTTGGCCGAAGGACAAAATAGTGTCTGTTGGCCTGAAACTTTGTTCATTTCAAGTCTCTCTCCTACTGCTATGCATGTGGAGGACAACAAAAGGCCGAAACTAAGTGTTGAACTGTTCCAATGGCTGCCTGTCGGCCTGGAAATATGGTTCTCTAGAAGTAGGCACAAACAACAAAGATAATAATGTAAAGTCTCAAGAGTCATAACAACCAACAATATCTAAGCCGAGCTTTATTCATGACGAAACTTAGTAATAAAGCAGATAAATTCCAGCTCTTCTGACGGATGTCACCTGGGAAATTCTGCTCTCTACAAAATCAGGAGTAATGAGTCTCTGTCTCGGTATCATCACTAATTGAACAGTACAGATGTCGGGAAATTAATTAAACATCCTTTTATTCTAAGATACAAGTATTTATCTCTTAACAGCTTGACAAAATCATAAGAAAAAAAATATGGAACTTGAGGGAATTCAACTCTCGGGTTCCACAAAGCCTTCCAACTCCTATAAAATCCAAACCATGCAGTCCAAAATTCTCCAAAAAATAACCGCTGCTCCTTTTCATGTCTCCAATTTGACCCCCCTTAATGACCTTTTTTCCTGCTTTTAGCCAAATCCCTCTACCACAAATTCCATTCGAACCACACGGCCATCCTAACTCCTTAATAAACTATCCATCCAGCACATCTCTCTAAACCCGATTTGCCGACTGAAACGCAAGTGGCCTATAGACCAACTCTAGAAGATCTACTGTGAACTAAAAACCATATCAGTCTAGTAGGTGTGCACGTTCCCATCTAATATGGATTCAGGCGAATGTAATCATTCAATAATTTAGTAGAAATGTATTTTATACATTGTTTTAGATTCAGTATGAATAAATAAAAATAATAACACATAAAACACTTAAAATTCTTTTAATAGTCACTAAAAAATCACAATGAAAATTACTATATCAGATTTCTTATTATGATACCTACTTATTATATTTCATTTTATTTTTACTTATTCTAAATTAAGTTTCGTTTTTATTGTAGTACTTTATGGTACACGATATTTTTACCTGACGTGTAAATAAACAGAGGAGATGGTTTTCCAACACGGAAATAGGCAACATACAATTGACCATGCGAGAAACATGGGTTTTCTAGATTAATACCACAAACACTTAATGACAGCAATGGGATTTGTTTATAGTCAAACTGAGTTGATAGGTCCAATAGCAACACAGCTGCAGGCACTGTAATCAATTCACAGCAGCTCGATTCAAACTTACACCATTATTAGTCGAATGTCGGGCTTCGCGGGTCTGTCTTAACCAAATTCTTTCACGTTCATTGCGATCTTCACGTTCCTGGGCAGTCCGATTAGATTGATAATTAATTTGATGCGTTGCATTTCGGGTTCTTCTGCCTAAATATGTCCGCCGCCTTATAGGAGGCATATTTAATAAATCACAAACGCACAACACTTTAGTAATTTTATAGAAATTTGTGGCTTTTAGATTTATATATATTTTATTTACAGAATATTACAACCTACAATACAACTGTATTTTGCAATTTGATATTAGTAAGGCTTTTAGATTTAGTAATATTATAGATGCACAGCAAAGAGATGTTTACATTTCAAGTGACATTTTACCACACACAATTTACATTTTACCATAGTCAATTTGTTTTTGAGTAATGTTACCATCGAATAAATATTGGCAAATATTGACATTAATATTTATACGATACTAATGTCACTCAATTGTTTTGCCTTCCCAGAACTCCTCCACTAACACTTTATGGTATGGTATTAAAGTTCAAATTGACCTTTAAGTATTATTACGAATCTTTTGTATGGGAATATAGAAAAGTGGAGTATTTTTTACTTCGTTAATGCAAATATAAATTAATTTAAATTGCATTATTAACATGTGATTCTAATGTCACCTAGTGATTACATGTTCTTATTTATTTAAATTTTTTTCCTTATAAACAAATAACCAAATACGTTAACTGTTAAAAATATTATAATTGAGAACATATGTTTTTATTTAAAAATGAATATGCGTTAAGGAAGTGAAAAATACCCGAAAAGTGTTGTTTTAAGACTTTTTCAGGCAATTTTTTAAATTTTTCTCTCCGTAAGAACCATCCTCGTAGTTCAAGGAATATTATAAAAAAAGAATTAGCGAAATCGGTTCAGTTGTTCTCGAGATTTGCGCTTACCAACACATTTAGCGATTCATTTTTATATAATAGATTATTTATTTCATTCTAGTTTTTTGTTTTTTTTGTTTTTTTTTTTTACGGCGCTTCGACAAGTCTGGACCATTAGCGCCACCCAGTATTTATTATTATTATATACATCTCCTCCACTTTATTTTCGGTCCTGAACAGGGCATATGGTTTAATTTATTTTCCAAAAAAGAGGAACGATGATTATTTTTAAAGTAATCATTTGTTGATAAAAAGTACCTGGCAGACTTAATTTAAAAAAATTCCGACTCGCAGGAACTGCGTCATCATAGCGCGGTTCCGTTCATATCCCTAATGTCATTAACAAAGGAATATAAGCAGTTATTGATAGCGTTTGATCTATCGTTAAAAATATTCCTTTAATCTTATATTTAAAGAAAAGGAAGTTTAAGGCGCCACAACAGGAAACTGACAGTATCCTAAGCGGAAATGACTTGCCTGCCATCATTGCCAATAACTTTCTCATTTTCTTGTCTTCTTTTACTGAAATACTAATTTCATTGATAAATGCAACATTAAAAAGTGAGTTAAACAAACACAAAACCCCGTTGAAAAGAACAAAACCAACACTTTTAAAGTTTTGAGCACTTATTTCACCGATTGACATTGCCCCATCGGTTCTTTTTTGTTGAGAATTTAGTAAGTATTCGATTGGTTCCACTTACCACGTGGGAATCACCGCAATTTCCTTGGCAACCACCGAGGAAGAAACAAAACTGACCTGGCTGAAGAAGATGGAGATGAACCCATCGAACTATTCCAGGAAGAAGTGAGGAGTACCACCGGTGGAGAAAAATGCCGTTCCATCCAAAAATATGATCCCAGCCTGAAACGAGAAATTGTCTAGTCGGCACTTCCGGATTGCGTCGTAAGGTCAACCTCGTAAGCGGATTTCCTCCCTATGGAGGGAGGGAGGAATCACACAAAAATACCCTTATAAGCCGGCATATATCCTATTTTAAGAGTTATTTAATATAATTTTTGACAAACATATGTAAGTAACTTCGATTTTTAGTACGGGTTATCTACTGGTCACCACCTCACATTGGGCCATATCTTTGTTTATTTCATTAATATATACCAAATGAGTTCATAAATAATATCCAAATACCCCTAACTGTTGTATTAATAATAACAATACACGCCAAATTAAAAACTGATTAATTGCACTGCACAAATATACGCGGTAACTATGTCGAATAATTTTAGCCCACCTGCATCCAGATTTAAGGAACCGAAGATAATTAGATGATAACAATAATATTGCCAATTCTCTTTTTCTGAAGTATCTTTAGTAATATAATCGACTTAGTTTTATGATCTGTTTCCTTGAGTTTTTTTTTTCTTTTCTTAAAGCGTACCAACCTTTTTTTTTTTTTTCAAATTTTTATTTTTTTATTTAAAAGAATACAACAATCTGTTCCGGATACCAGATACACTTTTTGTTAAGTATTATTCTATGTTGTAACAATATTTAGCTCACAATTTTGCAATATAGGAAAAACAAAATGAAATAAAACCTATGCATAAGCGTACCAACCTTTTTGATTATTAACGCCACAGATGTTTGATAAAGTTTGAAATTTCATTTTATAATTGTATGTTTGTAATAACTATTATTAAGCCTTTATGTGATAAATTATTGTCTCCAAAATGTTATATTATTGATTATTGGAAATTTTAAACTTAATTTATGAATAAAATTAAATTAATTACATTTTAATTTATAAATTAAATATTTATATTTAATTTATGTTACTTAATTTATATATTAGTTGATAGTTAATTTAACTACCTTGAGCAATGATTTCTGTTTGTAGCTCATAGAAAATAATTGTAGCACATAGAAAACCATAAAAATAATTGATAATGAGAGAAATTTTAATAACATTAGTCCCTTTGTAATTAATAGATGGATATCATCTATCGGAAAAGACATACTAGTTAACAAATGCAGAAAAGACGGTTCACTAACCGTCAACTCACCAAGCGAGAACACATCTATTAAAATATTAAAACTAACAAACTTTGAGGCTTATAGAATTTCAGTTACGCCCCATAAAACATTGAATATGTCGAAAGGAACATTCCGCTGCGCTGACATTGAGTGGCTGTCAGACGATGAAATAAAAGAAGAGCTCAGCGATCAAAAAATCGAACACCTAAGACGCATTACTCCCAAATCAGGCAGAACAGTCTTTGTAGCTACATTTGTAGCTGCATATTTACCTGAAAAAATTCGCCTAGGGTACATGTCCATTCCTGTAAGACCATATATCCCACGACCTATCCGCTGTTACAAATGTCATCAGCTGGGACATACAGTCTCGTTCTGTAGGAGCAAAAACGATATCTGCGGTAAATGCTCGAAGATTAAACACGAAGGCCCCTGCGAAGAAATCAAGTGCCCTAATTGTGGGCTAGATCACTTCGCATGGGACAAAAAGTGTGATGTACTGAAGAAAGAATCCTCGATTGTCAAGAAGATGACATTGGAACGAATATCTTACAGCGAAGCAAGGAGAAGACTAGAAGCTAGACAAAAGAATTCTTATTCACAGATAGCCAACACGACCACCGGAAATATTTTTATTTCGAGACTATCTGAATTAATTAGTAAATTAGAAATTCTCCTACAAACCCCTGAACAAACAACGACCTCCCCAGCCAAACATAATATGACTGCAACACATCAACAAACGCCCGAAAGAATGGAAAATAGTAGCACCCTCAAAAAAATTAACTCCACCCTCAAGACACTGGAAAAAAGACCAGTATCACCAGGAAAGGCGGAAAACGCAGGCAACGTCCAAGCTGATCAAGAGCAACTTGAAGGTACAGAAAAACTTCCCCCGGTCAAGAAACCTGGCAGAACAAAGAAGAAAACGTAACATATCTAAATCACATATTATTTCTGGTATATTTCACAACTGGACTTCACACTCAAAGGTATATATATCCTCTTTTCTTTTATTCTGCTATGTCAGTACTCCAGTGGAATATTAACGGCACCCAAAGGCACTATGCTGATTTAAAGTTCATGTTGCAAGACAATGCAAAGTCTTTCAATACAATTGCATTACAGGAAACACACACCGCTCCAGGTAAGCAAATCTCCATATACGGATATAAATCCTATTCTAAGGACTATCTCTTGGGGGGTAAGGCTTGTGGTGGTGTCTGTATCTATGTGAAGGACTGTATCTATAGTGAACCTGTTAGGCTATTGACTACAGTCCAAGCAGTTGCTGTTACTGTTTACATGCCGTTCAAAGTCACTGTCTGTTCCCTTTATCTCCCACCAGGAGAACCAATTGATAGTAATGCACTCCAGGACATTGTTACGCAACTCCCACCCCCTCTACTCCTGATAGGAGATATGAACGCGGAAAGTTTAATTTGGGGAGCACAAACTACCAATGCAAGAGGCAAAATTATAGAAAAACTTCTCGAAAATAACGACCTGATCCCACTCAATACGCACTTACCAACACATTTATGCCCACGTACTGGAACATAAACGAATATTGATGTATCTGCCTGCTCTTCTACATTATTCACACGATTTACTTGGGAATTGAGCCCAGATCCACATGGTAGTGATCATCTCCCAATAATAATAAGTCCAGCCCAAACCCCAACTGTTTTTGAATCAACCCCACGATATAATGTAAAAAATGCCGACTGGAATAAATTTCAAAATTCCTTCCTGGATCACTTAAACGAAATCCAGAACTTCGAAAATTTCTCACTAATTATAAAATTGTCAGCAGATGCATCAATGAACAAGACCCCAAGCACATACAAAAAACACCCAGTTCCATGGTGGAACGATAAATGTAAGCAGGCAGTGACTGAAAGAAAAAAGGCACTCCGGTTATTTAACGCTAATCCCTGCCAAGAATTTCTTATTGATTACAAACGCAAAAAAGCCAAGTCACAATATGTCATTAAACAAAGTAAGAGGGAATGCTGGGAAAATTTTCTGAACTCAATTAACAGTAATACCCCTCCAAGCAAAATGTGGTCCATGGTTAATAAAATTAATCATAAAAAATATAAACCCCCAATTTCGGCCCTAAAGCACGACAATAATGTAATTACTGCCCCCGAAACAATTAGTAATATTTTTGGCAAACAATTTAGCTCTATATCGAGCAACGAAAAGCTCACATTAGACTCGCTTCAATTCAAAACTAATTTAGAAAGTACCCCTTTTCTCATAACCCCAAAATTCCAACACCCTCTAAACGAACCTCTGACCCTAAATGAACTAAGCTACTTTCCCAAGTGAAGTGCACTTCTCCTGGTAGTGGTGGGATTTGCTATAAGATGCTGAAAAACCTCCCCAATGCTGGAAAATCCTTTTTGTTAAAATTATATAACAATGCTTTTGAAACAGGCATCTACCCGTCAGTATGGAATGAAGCATTAATTATTCCCATCCAGAAACCCAATAAAGACGCATCATCAGCTGATAATTATAGACCAATAGCTCTGACAAGCTGTATATTTAAGATTTTCGAGAGAATATTGAATAAGAGGCTACTATGGTTCCTGGAACAGAATCAACTCCTTTCAGAGTATCAATGTGGCTTCAGATCGAATCACTCGACTATAGACCACATAGTTACTTTAGAAAGTGAAATATTAGACTCGTTCATTAATAAGGAATCCATAATAGCCGTCTCTTTCGATATAGAAAAAGCTTATGATACAGTTTGGCGCCGACCTATTCTATCAAAATTATCCGAATGGAATATTCAAGGAAATTTCCTCAATTTTGTATTAAATTTCCTTTCGAATAGAACATTGCGTGTAAAAGTTGGAACCACTGCTTCCAACATCTTCCAACAAGAAAACGGAGTGCCTCAAGGCAGTGTGATAGGTACAACGCTTTTTAAAATAGCTATGGACACCGTCCGCGAGCGTATTACACCACCAGTAAGATATCGTCTGTATGTGGATGATTTGCTTATGTACATTCGAACAAAAGATATTGAATATGCCACTACATTAATACAAGAGACAGTAGATAAACTCGAGAATTGGAGTGATACTAACGGACTCAACCTTTCCACCCTGAAAACTCAAAGTATCATTTTTACCAAAAAGAGACAGATCCCACAAATCCAATTAACTCTCAAAAATTCCCCAATTAAACTGACTAACCAAATTAAATTTTTAGGACTCATATTTGACTCTAGACTAACCTGGGCTCCCCACTTAAAGAGTCTCGTTGATAGATGTAAAAAATCTTTACATCTCTTAAGGATTCTATGCAATACCAAGTGGGGTGCAGACAGAAGTGTAATGCTGACACTAAACCGTGCATATACCAGGTCCCTTCTGGACTACGGAAGTGTTGCGGACTCTTCTGCCAAGCCCAGTACACTTAAAATACTAGACCCGATACAAAATTTAGGCTTACGGATTGCAACTGGAGCTTTTAGATCAAGCCCGGCCAACAGTCTCCATGTGGAATGCGGAGAACTTCCTCTGGAGTTCAGACGTATGCTAAACTGTTTAAAATTCACATTAAAATCTGCATCTATGAACAGCGCATGCACCCCTAGACGGACTGACGAAGTAACGGTGCGGAAATACCAAACACAACCATCTAGGCAACGCCCATTACTAGTTAGATACGAATCCTACCCCCATGGTACGAATATACAAAGAACTGAACTTTACGTTAGACCCTCACCGACTTACCAACCATGGACTATACACAACCTAAGATTTGACTTGGAACTGACAAAATTTAAAAAGAAAAACCCCTTATCTACACATACTTACAAACATAACTTCAAAGCACATCTACAAAAAAATACAGATACGTTATTCATCTACACGGACGGATCTAAGACTTCACTAGGCACGGCCGCAGCAGCTGTAATTGATAAAAGACCGTCAGCATTAAACTGTCAGACCTTACAAGCAGCTATTCAGCTGAACTGCATGCCATTCTACTCGCCTTAGAGAACATACAGGACGTAACACAAGACAAGATAACGATATGTACTGACTCACTCAGCGCAATAACAGGACTACAGAACACTTACAATCCAAACCCACTTAACATACAAATACTACAACGCATTTACGACACGAAGAAACTGCTAACAATATACTGGCTCCCAGGACATGAAGACATTGAACAAAATACAACAGTCGACAAAATTGCCAAGACTGCAACAAAACAACAACAACAGGACATAAACCACATAACGTACAGAGATATGCAGAATGAAGCCAAGAAAATAGTTATAGAGAAGTGGCAGAGATCCTGGCACATGACAATAGACAACAAACTAAGAGAAATTAAACAAACAGTCGGTAAATGGTCATCCAGCATAAGGCAGAATAGAAGAGAAGAAGTTGTCTTATGCCGCCTAAGAATAGGCCATTCACGGCTGACGCACGTACACCTCATGACGAGACAGGACAGACCGACATGTGAAGTATGTAACACTCCACTGACAATAAAACACATACTGACTGAATGTCGGTTGAGAGAAAACTATGACTTACCGGACAACATGACTCAACTACTCTCAGATAAAAGCCAGTATATAGACAAGATATACACTTATTTAAAAAATACAAATATATTTAACAAACTGTGACGATACGTCACATAATAAGATCCTCTATTTACGTATCTGGCTAACATTATTTGTACAGGTAATCTGAAAACCAGATATATCTATCTTTGAGAATAATATTACACCAATCTATTTCAAGCATTAACTAAATCTGAACATAAACAATACAGACACAAACTAACCTGGTGGCTATGAACAAATTGCAGCATTAAATACATTTTAATTGGTAAATTACTGTGTAGCGAAAAACAATAACAATAAAAACAAGCAATGTAGTAATAATGTGCAATATTAGTATATGGATAATGATAAGGAATAATGTAATAATAATAATGTGTAATATAAGTATATATATAATAATAAGGAATAAATGTAATAATAATAATATTAATGAATAAAATAATTATATAGATATAATAATGTACGCCATAAGTCTATAGATAATAATAATGTATAATGTATGTATAATGTAAATATAAACAATTAATATAGATATAGTGCAGTAATTTACGCATATGTATATATGTGTGTGTATGTGTATGAATTCTGTAATCATGTAATCATCATTTATTGTCAAATCATCATATCTCCATTTATTGTTAAATTATTGTAACATGTAGGAAACCAGGAGCAGGAAAAATAAATAAAATAATAAAAAAAAGGAAAGGCTAAATGAAATAGGTTTAGCATGATGAAACTTATTTTTATTATTTAATATTAGTACCCCTTTAATTTTTAATAGCCCTTTCAAAACTTGAACTGTGCCCAGGCCTAATAAGAGTTGGCAAGTGGTAGCAGAGACTTACCAAGGGTCTGCATCTCTTCTTCGCCAGTCCACCGGTCACAAGGTCTGCCTGCTTATCTGGTCCAGATGACACTGCCCTCCTATTGTCTAGGACCCCCCTCTCCTCCTAGGCCTGGGCAGCTAGTTCCTATATCCCATAGATAGCAGGGCAGTCCACTATCTATGGCTATCACCAAATATTTACACACTACAAGCATTCTACAAACAAAGACATACAACTACAAAATATTCTACAACTACTCCTATAACTATGGTTACATTACCCCCTAATTCACTAAAGTATTTTATCTTCTGATAAATACTTTCCAAGTCACTACACAGCACTATCACTACACTGTAAGTGAAGCATCGTCCGGGCGAAAGATCCTCACCCCGGCGCACTCAGTTCTTGCTGCCGTTTCCACATTTCGCACAGACTGGTTCTTCTTGAAGTACCTCCTCACCGCCACCCCGACTATAATAGCTGCCACACAAGTAGTTGCAGTAGATGCACCTCCCCAGGTCCAGAATCTCATGGAGCTCTCCCTTGTGGCCAATTCTTGATAAAGGTTGCTCCAAGCTGGCAAACACGCAGGGTGGAACGTCGCCATTGTGGAGAGGGACGGTTGTAGGAAAGCCATACTTGACTTTGTCGACACCCGCAAAGCCTCTTTCTTGTAGCACGGACTGAGCAGTCCGCTCTTGACTAACGAAGAGGTAGCTTCCTTGGTGTCTCGTTTCTACCAAAAGCCTTGCAGATAGTTCTTGGACCGGGCGCCTCTGCATTTTCATTCGTTGTTCCAATGGCATCAGAGGCAGATCAATGAAGGCTAGTACCCCATCTGCGCTCGCTATAACCTGGACCGTTGCTGCGGCGTAGTATACTTGCTCATGGAGCCGGCCATCTTGGGTCAATAGTGCCAAATCTGCTGGGCTAGCCTCCGCAATACCTGCCAAAACACTTATTAATTCCTGGGGGCTTACCAGCTCTCTATTGAACCTTCCATCTATCAACCCCTCTACTCCTAACATTACTCTCCTAAGTTTCACCAAATACTCGGTGAAGCCCAGTCCCAAGCTTCTCAAAGAGGAGGAAAAGGGTAAGGATAGGGAGGGTTGGTGTCCAATAGCCGTGGGATTACCCTGCAACACCCTCATGTGACGGCCTTCTTCCCGGAACACCCTTTTTATCACCCCAAAGATCCGCGTCCCACGTCTACTCATCGTTAGGTCTCTGAACGCCTCTCCTCCGGAGGGAATATGGTGATCGTGGCCGGGGTCCCTGTTCCCGCTCTCCTGGCGTCCAGGTCGCATCCTTGGGGTCGTTGCTCGGAGAACTAGAGGAGGAACGACGCTCACTCGAAGGTTGGGAGTCTACGCCCCGTCGGCCGTATAAACGTCTGGATCTTTCGCGGTGCCTCCCCCCCTCATTTGCGCCCTCCACCCGTCCTATAGGCTGGGGTGAACCGCTCCGTTCGGCTTCCTCCTCTTGACCTACTTCTCCCTCAGATAGGGCTGAGTCGGATAGGACCTCATCGGGGGTAGTCGTTTCCGAAGGTGGCGACGAAAACTGGCCGCCGAGAGGACAACTAGGATCTGGACACGAAGGGGATGCCCCCGCACTCACGGGACAGTCAGAATGATCGGTCGCCCTTGCCTCGCTTTCCCCTTCTTCCGCGTCACCAGCCCGGTCTGGCGTCTGGTAATTCAAGTCATATGGACGCCCTGGCTCCATCGCCCAAGACCACTCGTCGTTGGCCTCTTCCTCGGCCTGTTCTTCGCGGTACGACCTATTAGTCGTTTCAGCCTCCTCTCTCTCCGGATCCATATTCCCCTTAGTCGCGGCCTTCTTAAGGCGGTTGATGTGCACAACTGCTCGCGCCCCGGTAGACAGCTCGACCTCATAATTAACCCGGGAGAGTACACGGGTGACTTGATGCGGCCCCGTCCATGGACGGTGGAACTTCGGACAGTGAACCGGTTTGACCGCAGGCACATTTAAGTACACCCAGTCACCCGCCGCTAGCTCGCGCTCTTTCCTCCGAGAGTTTACGAAGGCTGTTCGACGTTGATAACATCGCTCGGATCGTACCAGCGCCTCTCGATATGCTTCCGAAAGCCGCTTCCGTAGCTGTATCACATGATCTTCCGGTAAGAGCCTATCTCGGTCCTCCTGGTTCAAGCTAGGCCCTAGATCGCAGTCGAAAGGGGTGACTAACTCCCGTCCTAAAAGTAGGTAATTGGGGGAGTACCCAGTCGAGGAGTGGGGGATGGCTCGGTACGCCATAACTGCATACGGGACCCAACGGTCCCAATCTCTACCATCCCGCCGCACAAAATGTGTGATCGAATCCGTGATCGTGCGATGGAGGCGTTCTACCATGCCATTGCACTCCGGATGATAGGCTGTAGTCTGCAGCTTTTTTATCCCAAGAGCTCTGCATACTTCCTTGAAGAGAGAAGAAACAAAGTTTCTCCCTTGGTCAGTGAGCAGCCTCTTTGGCACACCATGTCTCGTCACAATATTCTCCACAAAGGCTACGGCCGTCTCTTGAGCGGTCTGCTCCTTTATAGGGATTGCTTCGGCGTACCTCGTAAAATTGTCGATAAAAGTCAGTAGATATCTATGCCCTCTCCTTGACCTTGGTAGAGGGCCAAAAATATCTAATGACACCTGCTCGAATGGGCCACTGGCCACATACGGCACTTCCAGAGGCACCTTCAGGCCTGGTGGGCTCTTTCGCTGAGCACACCTATGGCAGCTCTCAACGAAGTTCCGTGCATCCTTCTCCATAGAGGGCCAATAAAAGGACCCCCTTAAGTTGGCAAGCGTGCGTTCTATACCCGGGTGTCCCGCCCATGGCTTCGAATGGTGGTATTCGAGGATCTTTAGCCTAAGCGACTCCGGAACTAGGAGACGCCAATCACTCCCTTCGAGATCAACAGCCCAGTACCACAATCCTTCTGCATCGGCCCTGACACTACCGCCCTCCCTTGCCAGCTTCTGGCACCAGCCATCTTGCTCTTGGGCCCTCCGGATGTGGCTCCGGGTGAGGGGGTACCGGGTCCGTATCTCAGCAACGGAGCGGCTTAGCGCGTCTGCATTTTTATGATTCACTCCGGGCTTGTGTTCAACGACATATTCGAATTCCTCAAGGCGCAAGGCCCATCGAGTCAGCCGAGAAGAGGGGTCCCTCAGACTTAGCATCCATTTAAGAGCAGCATGGTCGGTAATTAACTTAAATTTTCGCCCAAGCAAGTAACATCGAAAGAGCTTTGTCGCCCAAACGACCGCCAACAACTCTCGTTCAGTGGCAGAGTAGTTACATTCCGGCCCCTTCAATTGCCTGCTGGCATAGCAAATGGGCCTCTCGACGCCTCCCTGCACTTGAGACAACACAGCCCCAAGAGCTACTCCGGAAGCGTCCGTAGAGAGCACGAAGGGGTCTCGGAAGTCCGGATACACTAGTAGGAGGTCGGAGGTCAAGGCCTCCTTCAGGTCCGCGAATGATTTCTCCTGCGCAGGCTCCCAGACAAAAGTAGCTCGAGTCTTTGTTAGCTCAGTAAGGGCTTTCGCCCTACTTGCGAACTCCGGGATAAAACGGCGATAGTAGCTCGCTAAACCGAGGAAGCTACGTACCTCGCGTGCATTCCGTGGTTTCGGAAAGGTTTTTACTGCTTCCACCTTTCCAGGGTCGGGTTTGACTCCACTGTCAGTCACCACATGCCCTAAGTACATGACCTCCTTGGCCGCGAATGTACACTTTCGTAGGTTGACCTTTAAATTCGCCCCGCGAAGTAAGTTAAATACTTCCTCCAGCCGGGCGATATGCTCACCGAGTGTGGCGCTGTACACCACTACGTCATCGAGATATACAAAACAGCGGGTACCCTTTAGACGACCTAATAGCTGTTCCATCAACCTTTGGAAGGTAGCCGGAGCCCCTGCCAATCCGAAAGCCATTTTCCTGTACTCGAAATGGCCTCCCTCGGTGGTGAACGCTGTCTTCTCCTGGTCTTCCGGGGCTATGGGGATTTGATGGTATCCACTGGCTAAGTCCAGTGTGCTAAAGTACCGGCAATTGCCGAGCTGTTCTAGTGTTTCCTGAATCAGGGGTAGAGGGTATGTGTCCACCCGAGTAACGGCATTAAGCCCCCGGAAATCAGTGCAAAACCGATATCGCACCTCCCCATCCGGCGATTTCTTTTTTACTAGTACAACTGGAGCCTGCCAAGGACTAGTGGAGGGCGTAATTATACCCCTTTCCAGCATAGAATTCAGCTGCTCCGCCACCACGGCTTTCTCCGCGTACGGGACCCTATACGGTCTCTTCACCACAGGCCGGGCATTACCCGTAACTATCCGATGTTGGACGGGTAGCGCGCAACCTTCCCCTCTGGGCTCTTCGAAGAGATCCTGGAAGCGAGAAAGAAGCTCCAACAAGGGCTTCCTTTCTACCACGGGGAGGTGTCGGAGCTTCTCCTGTAGGTCCGACCCTGTCTTTACGGTTTGTTTCGCTTTGGTGGGGGACTCACCTTGACCTTCTGCCAGTGACCAATTACCTTCCTCAACCCTACCAAGAGGGGAGTCACGACGTAGTACGACTGACCCTCCACTGAGATTAACCACCTGTATCCACGCGGATCCCTCCACGACCTCACTCACGCTACGCCCTGTGCGCACTCCAGATGTAAGCCCTTCTAGTGGCTCAATTAAAATATTACCCCGCCTTATGGCCGCAGGCACTCGAACAGCCACTGTCGCCTCAGAATAAGCCGGAAGGGATACCTCCTGGCACAATCTGACATAAGGAGATTTCCGTTCCCTCCGGCGTGCTTTGCGCCCGGAGCCATTACTTATTGTATGAGCGTCTCCGGAGCTACTCTTATGGCTAACGGTACAACCCCCTGCGGATCCGGCAGCACTGACAATGTTTGACGAACTAACTCCTGAACCGGGGCAAGACCACTTCTCTTCCAAGATACGGGTCCTAGCCACGACCCCCTCGATCCACTTCCTGTCTCTTTCTTCACTTTGAGCCTCGGTTACCGTCTCTGTCGAAGTCACCCCAAGAGAAGTGGTAAGGGTCCCCAAGTCGTAATTCCTCCCACCTATACTTATTCTAGCTCCAACGCGGCCTAGCAAGTCTCGACCGAGGATTCCCCCTCCCGAGGGGAGCACCCGGGCTACGGCGACCCTGTGTCGGAAAGAAAACCCTGGGAGTTCAATGTCCACGACTTGTTCCCCTTCCAGCGGCAATAAATGGTCTGTTACACCGCGGACCTTAAAAGAAACTGGCTGAAGCCCCGCCCCCGGCGCAGGCCGATTAAGAACTGTGATGTCCGCTCCCGTATCTACCATCATCTCCAAGTCTTGCCCATTTACCTTTACTGGGATAATAAGGCGGGGCACCCCGCAAGTTTTTCGTAGGTCATTTATACGCTTGTCCCCCCGATCTATTGTGGGCCTCGGGCAGGGGGCATCCCTCGGCCGTTCGCATTTGGGTAACGCCCCTGAATTTTAGGACTTTCCCCCCTTGCCCCCCGATCTTGGTTGCCCTTGCACTCTCTGGCTATATGACCAATCCCATTACACTGGTAGCACCGCATATTCTGACGGCCTGTACCTCTAACTGGTTGCCATGCCCTTCGACAGTCACGGGCGAAGTGACCCCTGACTCCGCACCTAAAACACGCTTCCTTTCGCTCGCTCGCTGCAACGGCTACTCCCTTTTCTTCAAGTCCTAGAGGTTCATCTTCCTCACAAAATTCCACAGCTACCACTTCTCTACACGTAAAATGCTGCGACTCTCCTCGGCCCAGCTCCTCCTCGATAGCAGTGGCCCTTTCGACAGCCCCTTGCAAATTAGAAGGGAAGCTAAGACGGGTTTGCTGTCCTATCTCTCCCTTCAGCCCCGACAAATAAGCTGACAGGACAACTTTGTCCAAAAGGTTCCTTGCACCCTTGCGTTCCTCCTCGGAACCTGATGCCCCACAGGATTTTTCCCCTAGCTTACGGCAGCGGTCGGCAAACGCTCTGACCCCCTCCCCTTTTTCCTGCCTCATGTTGCTCAATTGTAGTAAAAACTGTTCGTGACGCCTAACCTCCCTGAACCTTTCCAAGAGAGCCACCTTAATAGTGTCGTAGGGCACCCCGGGCCCTTGTAAATCGGTACGACTCGCCAGAAAAGACGCGGCTGAGCCCTTGAGGCGCATCCGGACCACGAGCGCCATATCTTTATCTTCCCATTGCCCACTATCTGCTACTAATTCCAGTCCGTTCAAGTAGTCAGTGACAGGGACCGAAGAATCATCGCCTGACCAAGGTGCTACCATCGCCTGTAAGGACATATCCCGCCTCGGCGCCATAGACCCCGACATTCGTGCTGACTCCCGGGACTTTGTTAGTTCTTCCTTAAATAACTGATTAGCCTTTAAAGCCTCCTCTAGTTGGCCCTTCAGGTTCGTAATTAGTTCTTCTGGATTCGCCATCTTATGTGCTTTAAAATAAGTACCCGCACGCCTATATTACAAAAACCCTTACAAAAAAAACTAAATCACGGGCCGTACAATAATACGCTAAGATATTATCCCATATCTTACACCGTAATCATCAACAGAGTGCCCGATGTAAACAGCGTGTCCGATTACAGCGAACACGATAAGCTAGCCCCCCGCTGCCCGCTACAGCCTCGCGAGAAGATAAGAGTCGCTTTCTCAGCTCCCCCCCCGCCTCCTAGCTACTCGCTACTCTGCAAGCTCCTTCACTCGCTTCTTTAAAATTATTCGCAGTCAACCCCACACCTGACACCAGTTGTAACATGTAGGAAACCAGGAGCAGGAAAAATAAATAAAATAATAAAAAAAAGGAAAGGCTAAATGAAATAGGTTTAGCATGATGAAACTTATTTTTATTATTTAATATTAGTACCCCTTTAATTTTTAATAGCCCTTTCAAAACTTGAACTGTGCCCAGGCCTAATAAGAGTTGGCAAGTGGTAGCAGAGACTTACCAAGGGTCTGCATCTCTTCTTCGCCAGTCCACCGGTCACAAGGTCTGCCTGCTTATCTGGTCCAGATGACACTGCCCTCCTATTGTCTAGGACCCCCCTCTCCTCCTAGGCCTGGGCAGCTAGTTCCTATATCCCATAGATAGCAGGGCAGTCCACTATCTATGGCTATCACCAAATATTTACACACTACAAGCATTCTACAAACAAAGACATACAACTACAAAATATTCTACAACTACTCCTATAACTATGGTTACATTATCGTTTATTGTAATCACTGTTATTATCATTTATGTAATCATCATTTATTTTGTAATCATGTAATCATCGTTTATTGTTATAGAGTATATCGCTAAAAACTGCGAAACTTTTAATAAATAAATAAATAAATGGTTTACTTACACCCCTTGTTGGACTATGTGCAACAAAAATAATAGTTATTAGCAAATTTTCCTGCGACTACAAATAAATTCATAGAAAAAATTCTAAATAAGCACAAAAAATTTGAATATTCACAAAAAATCAAGTGATTACAAAAAACATCACATCAAAATATACAAATTTATGCACAATAAAATTCGCAAATAAATTATGAATTTATTCGTATTAAGATGATATTACGAGAGTTATTGAAGGTGATTTTTTTTTAAAGGCACTTAACGTCTAGAATCAGTTTTTTTTTATGGGCCGCCAGAGGTACAGATGGCGCTGTCCCTGCAGCCTGGTTAGTGGTGCCGCGGCGGGCTCGAGGTAAAAAAGTCCGTCACGCAGGAGCTGCATAACTAAGCACTTTCCTCAGAATTTGGGTAGTGTAGACTGCTTTCCAGAACAATTTGCTTAAAATATCCTACATAAATAAAATAAAAACATGAATAGTTCTCTTTTAATTTTGTAATGAGTAACTGATAAATTATTAATTTTCTTCCAGAGTTATGTTTACACATGGTACCTACTACACTACGTAATAAATACAAAAAAACCTCATATTATCGTATTTTGATCTAACGCAGGAACCGGATACAGTCACTCTAGTGGTAGAAAGCGCTCCTTGCGGCGCCTTTGTGGACCTATGTCTGGCTGCCTTTTCTATTGAAATATATTACAAAGTAAACCCCCCTTTCCGATTGACCGATTCAGCTCATTTTTACAACACTTCTTTCTCATGAGTTACCAACGACGTATACCGCGTTTCGTTACAATACAGCAGAAATTACGACCAGTATGAGTATATTAGTAATTTGGGTCCGGAGTAAACCCCCCTCCTAATGAACCGATTTAGTTTTTTTTTACAACACATATTTACCTGTAGATTACCACTACGAATACCGAGTTTCGTCGAAATATACCAAAAATCACGGTTAGTAGTGGCGAATTGGTATTGTGGGTCTGGAGTAACCCCCCCCCCCCCCCCCCCTCCTAATGAACCGATTTAGTTTATTTTTACAACACATATTTACCTGTACATTACCACTATGAATACCGAGTTTCGTCGAAATATACCTAAAATCACGGCTGGTAGTGGCGAATTGGTATTGTCGGTCCAGAGTAAACCCCCCCCCCTCCTTATGAACCGATTTAGTTCATTTTTATATCTCACTTTTCTCTCTATATTACCACTACGAATACTAAGTTCCGTTGAAATATAACAAATATTACTAGTTCTGGGGAACAGTTTGTTAAAAATCTTTACCCTGATTCTCTTGAACCGCCTTCTCTTATGGATTGATGAATCGAAAAGTATACCTGAGTGCCAATCGGGGTTGTATAGACAATATCTTCACCTTAAACTCCCTAATACAAATAGCACACTTCAAGAAAAAAAAATTATATGCGGCAGTAATTGATTTCCGAAAGGCGTTTGATTCGATTAATCATAATTTGCTGTGGTTTAAGCTCTTTAGCATGGGTATCAGCGGGAAGTTCCTTAGAATAATGAAGGCTGTCTATGAACGGGCATCACTCGTTCTAGATCGAACATCAAACTCAAATGTAGAAATAACTTGTGGAGTTCTTCAAGGCGAGTCTCTTAGTCCAATGCTATTTAACTGCTTTCTCGCGGACCTTGAGGATTACTTTAGATCCAGGGGAAAACACGGCCTTCAAGTAAATCACAGGACGGACATTCTACTTCTGCTTTATGCAGACGATGTAATTATATTTGCAGACTCTCATCGAGATATGCAGCAGAAATTGCAGATACTCAACTCTTACTGTCGGGAGAACAATCTCTCCGTAAATGTAACCAAATCTAAAATTATGAAATTTCAACAGGGCCGAGTGAAAAAAGAGCATCCGTTACTTTTCGATAATGAGGAAGTGGATTTAGTCGAAGACACCACTTACCTCGGCGTGCAATTCTCGCGGACTGGTGTCTTTCTGAAAGCTGTGACTAGGGCAATAGCAAAGACAAACATCGCCGGAAGTGTGGTTAGGGATGTATGTTTGCGATCCAAGTGCACCAGCTGGGAAGCAACTTTACGGCTGCATGAAGCTATGGTGTCTAATACACTCTTATATGGCGCATCGATCTGGGCATTACGCTATCTCGAAAGGATAGAAAGCTGTCACTTGGCCTTCTTCAAAAGAATTCTGGGACTCAACAAGTCAACACCTCATTACCTGGTTAGGCTAGAGACTGGTGTTAAAGCAATCTCATGGAATGTCCTGAAGCAAGCCTTAAACTGGATCGACAACATTATGAATATGTCTGAGGATAGGTACCCAAAGATTTGTTTACAAAGACTTGTAGAGCTAGCGGAAAGATCACCGAATCAAGTCAAATTTAATTGGCTATTACAAATAAAAAAAGTGATGGATTCCTTCCAGCAAGGGGAGACACTCTGGCGGCTTATGGCTCTGAATAATAGAAGATCGGAGGTTAGAAATATTTTAAATAGTTTTGAATTGTATTTAGTAGAGCAAGATATTAATAGAGCGAACCAATCCAACTATTGCCCCCTTTATAAGCATTTTCTGGAGCCCAATTTTAAAACCCCAATATATCTAAATTTGAGCCTTCCCTTTCCATTTCGCAGAATAATTGCGCAGATTCGAACGTCAAGTATAAATTTTATAAAACTTAGCTATAGGAAGTCAACAATAATAATAAACCCACAAATAACATGTCCAATATGCAATAGTAACCAACAAGAAGATATTTACCACTTACTAGTTGCCTGTCCCCTCTACAACTCCTACAGGTCGGCTTATCTTCCAGAGTTACTACACACATCTCGCGAGTACCTTAATCTGTTTATAAGAAACCTAAATCTATCCCAGGCTCGTAATTTATACACATTTTTAACCATTTCCTTAAACTTAAGAACTTTTGCAACGGAAATTTAATTCAAAACATTAAAAATAACCAGAACCACATAAGTAATCAATTTAGGCATGAGTTAGGTATTTGTAAATAGTCTTAATTTTATTCATATTATGCATATGTATACTTATATATATATTACTTTGAATGTTTGTTTTTGGGAGTATATGCGTGTAAGTAGGTGTGTCAGTATGGGTTTGTATGTAAGTATGTGTGGGGTATATACGCATACAGATAAGTTTTTTCGCTTTATGTGAATTACTTATGTTTTGTATTCTTTGCATAGCATGTTGTTTGCCTTATATTACTGCTTGTTGTATCTGTTGGCGTTTATCTTTTTATTGCATTACGTTACCATTATTATTAAATTATTCCTTATAGCATGTTTTTTATTTTTATATATTATTTAGATCTATTTACGGCTTACCTAAAGATTTAATTTAGATCTAGCATGTACCTGAATTTTTAGCTTGCTGTTTTCTGTATTATAAAGTGTTAAAGTATATTTATATTTAATATTATAGTTATATTTAAAGTATATTATATTTTTTGGTGCATGTAGTTTTATTTTAATTAAGGGTTTGAAATCTTGTAATGTAAGAATTTTGTATGCAAAAAACCTTAAATATGTGCACTCACTCCTTTGTAAAGGGTATTTCCCTAAAACAAAGAACCAATAAATAAATAAATAATAACAAATATTACGCCTGAAATGGTCAAATTAGTGTTTTGGGTTCGTGGTAAACCCCCCCCCCCTTCCGGTGGACCGATTTTGGTGGATAACGAACTCGTTCAATCGTTTGCTAATTGAATGCTATATACCAAGTTTCGTGACGAAAAAACAAAAACTCTGCCCGCTATCGTGTTAACAGACATATATATATATATATATATATATATATATATATATATATATATATATATATATATATATATATAAATATATATAAATTTTAACGGGGGTCATTTTCGGTGTCTACTAGGTAGGATCGATAAAGATTTGAAGAAATTTTTCGAAAATTCCGTCATGAGTGCAACCTCAATAGCTACTTTCCTTCGGAGGAAAGTGCTAAAAAAAGAAAAAGAAAAACAAATTAAATCTAGGTGCTTATAACCTAGACGTTAAGTGCCTTGAAAAAAAATGTAATATCATCTTATCGTTAATTCGAATAAATTCATAATTTATTTGCGAATTTTTTTGTGAATATATTTTTATTCATATATTTTAATAAAAAAATATTTTGTAATCACTTGATTATTTGTGAATATTCACATTTTTTAATATTATTTAAAATTTTTTCTATGAATTTATTTATATTCGCAGGAAAATTTGCGATTTTTTTTTTTTTTTATTTTTATATTTAATATACGTGAATAAAAATAATTTGGTTTTTTCACTTTATACAGAGTACGAATTAATTTGTATTCGTATTTACAAGTACTATATGAAGTGCGAATAAATTCGAATTTTGGTTTATAAATAAAATGACGCCCATTTCTGCTTAACGGACTCCTGAACATAGTGCTGGATATAAGGAAATATGAGCGGGGTTATGATTTCTTTGTGCGCTTTTCTTTGTGTACGCATTTCTTGTATTTTCATAAAGGATTGGAATAGAAAGCTTTCTCCGAGTTTTACCAATCGCGATGAAAGATATCCATGCTTCGATTTAGTGGTTTGCTCTGCCCGACAAAAAAAATTGGGTCCATATGAATTGTGACCTGGCATTACTTCCGTTGCAAACCGGCGGGTTCAATCTTTAAAAGCAAACAAACCTCTTCTTTTTTCTTTTTTTTTATCAAAGCAGAGGAATGATAAAACACCACCCCTTTATTTGGACTCCGTTCTCCGCATATCTGTTTACCAGTGGTTTTTTTTACGTCACTGAATTTACATAGCAGAAATATTGAAATCTTTTGATTTGTTTTTCTTTGCAACATTTATTACCTATATTACCTATTTATGTTTGATTATGATTTGTTTCTATCATCGTTCATATCTGTATATATAAAAATCACGCGTCTGTTGGTTTGTTCCTTATACAAATCTACCCCGTTTGACCGATTTTGACCAAACTTGGCCCACAGGTTGATGCGGGAAGTCTCGTTTACTGTAATATATATATATATATATATATATATATATATATATATATATATATATATACATATTTGAACCACTGTTATTTTCGAGATCTATAGTATCTAAAACGTAAAATTTTCTAGTCGGCACTTCCGAGTTGCGTCATGAGGTCAACCTTATAAGCGGGTTCTCCCTATGGAGGGAGGGAGGAGTCGCTAAAACGTTAATTTATCTGTGGCAGTAGAAGTTTTTTTTTATAAAAGAGTAAATCAGTTGTAATGTACGTACAGTAATGTATAGATCGAAACATTACTGTATAATTACATTACATGTTTATATGTACACATACATATATGTTACTTTATATACACTATGTGTAACACGTGAGTGTCAGTTAAATTGTAATTTTATGATAAATTAAATTTAAAATATATATACTGAAAACCCTGGAATCACAACGTGGGGTCACCCGTGACCCTTCAGTTCTGAAAATATGTGTTATTTCCTACACATTTTAGCTGTTGAACATGTCCGATGCTGTACCTTCCAGTCCTGACAATGTGATCATAATAGAGAGTCAGGCTTTTCTCATTCCTATCCCTGTGAACGTATATGAAGCCTTCGGGTCACGGGCGACCCCACGTTGTGGTTTATGTAATATTTTTTTTTTTTATCGAATGTAGTTTGTCTGACGAATGTAAATTATTTTGTAATGAAGATGAAATTCTCAATGAGTTGCTTTGGCAAATTGTAGAATAGAAAAACAGAGATTTTAGAGACGTTTTGGATAGTGAAGACAGTGAAATTTGTGAAGTATGTGATACGAAGATCACAAGAGAAAAAGTCCGTCACGCAGGAGCTGCATAACTAAGCACTTTCCTCAGAATTTGGGTTGTGTAGACTGGTTTCCAGAACAACTTGCTGAAAATATCCTACATAAATAAAATAAAAACATGAATAGTTCTCTTTTAATTTTGTAATGAGTAACTGTTCAATTATTAATTTGCTTCCAGAGTTATTTTTACACATGGTACATACTACACTAATAAATACTAAAAACTTCATACTTTCGTCTTTTGATCTGACGCAGGAACAGGATACAGTCCCTCCAGTGGGAGATAGCGCTCCTTGCGGTGGTCTTGCGAACCAACGTCCGGTGGGCTATTCTATTGAAATATATTACAAAGTAAACCCCCCTTTCCGATTGACCGATTTAGCACATTTTTACACTTCTTTCCCATGAGTTATCCATGACGTATACTGAGTTTCGTTACAATACAGCAGAAATTACGACCGGTATGAGTATATTAGTAATTTGGGTCCGGAGTAAACCCCCCCCCCTCCTAATGAACGGATTTAGTTTATTTTTACAACACATTTGTACCTGTAGATTACCACTACAAATGCCGAGTTTCGTCGAAATATAACAAAAATCACGGCTGGTAGTGGCGAATTGGAATTGTGGGTCCGAAGTAAACCCCCCCATCTAATGAACCGATTTAGTTTATTTTTACATCTCACTTTTCTCTCTAGATTACCACTACGAATACCAAGTTTCGTTGAAATATAACCAATATTACGGCTGGCATGGTCAAATTAGTGTTTGGGGGTAAACCCCCCCTTCTGGTGGACCGATTTTGGTGGTTAACGAACTCGCTCAATCGTTTGCTAATTGAAGAAAAAACAAAGACTGGCCGCTATGGCGTTAACAGACACACACACACACACACATATATATATATATATATATATATATATATATATATATATAAATTTTAACGGGGGTCATTTTCGGTCTCTACTAGGTAGGATCGATAAAGATTTGAAGAAATTTTTCAAAAATTCCGTCTTGAGTCCAACCTCAATAGCTACTTTCCTTCGGAGGAAAGTGCTAAAAGAGGATGGTCAAATATAGATGTGGTGATTGTGATAGTAAAAAAAAACAGGAAAGCAACACATTGTGCAAAGTGTAGTAAGAGTCTGTGTGCTGATCACAGGCAAAGTATATGTGAAAAGTGTATAAATGAATAACAAAATTTTTATTTTTTTTTTTATCATTATAATGTGCATACATTCAAGTCATTATATTTTTAACCCTTTTAAAGCAATTTTACATATCATAGTATTTTTTTATTCTAGCAGTCATAAAGACAAAATATTATAGGAGAAAACGTTATATTTAATGTTGATATTCAGAGGACAAATATTCAAATAAACTTATGTCTAAAATTGTGGTATTTTGATTTTCGATTTCCCACTCCTTCATTTTACAATTAAATAAGATTATTTGGTTATAAATTGTTATATTATACATGTTAGTCATCTTAAAATACCATTTCAAAAACCTAACACCAAATTTGTAAAAGAATTACGAAAGACTAGATGGGGTCATATATGACCCCAGGTTGTGAGATTTGTAACAGCTTAATCATGTGATTCCATGGTTAAACCTTCCAATAAGGCCTATTACGCACTGTCGACTACCCGCCGGCGACTCTGTCTCCGGGCGACTCAAACATGGGCAACTCGGGCCAGGAGACCAAGCCGAGCGACAGTATTCCAAGTACATTCAAAGAATTCGCAATTGTAGCGCTACTAATTATAGAGAGGAAGAAAACCAAAAGAGTGTTGGATACATCCTTTGTTATAAGAAAGGAGATTAAAAGGGATGCTCCAAATTTTTTATATAGCCGCTAGAAAATACCCTCGTAAATACTTTAATTACGCATGAATGTCTGTGAGTTCGTTTGATGAGCTATTGTGTCTTCTGAAATCGCATGTAACTGGCACCATGTATTTCTCCAGAAGAAAAACTGCTTATAACACGAAGGTAAGTGAAAACTTCATTAATTTATACCCGTTTCGTCTTTAGGAATCATTAATATATTATGAGGAGACCCGATGGCCGTGAGGGTTAAGGCGTGAGCACTTAACACTCCGTACCAAAGGTCGTGGGTTCGATTCCCACTAGGGGTGGTGACTTTTCTTTCGAAAAAAAGAAAAGGCATCACCCCTATCCTGGCTAGAAAAGGGTGGTAACCTATAGATAACCCGTCCTAAAATTCGTCGTTAATAATAAATGGACGTTAAAATTTAAATAAAAATAATATATTATGAGCTCGGTTTATTTAGTTTATTTTAAATATACATGTGATAAAATACATAAATAAAAATGTGATAAAATAAGTGAACATTTTGAAGGAAGAAGATATTTTTTTTAATTAAGATTATTACTATTTACCGGTCGTTATGGCAGTTGCTTAACTGGCGACCAAGTTCGTAAGCGCCCATTGAAACTAATGTATCTCTGAATTTTTCAATTCCCCGTTAGAATATTCGACACTCAGTAAATCCCAAATAGCTTCGGGATTGTATTTCCAATATAAATGTATCAGTATCGACAGCCTGTGTCAGTTTTGTGAGATAGGACCGGTAGTTATGACAGTTGCCTGGAGAGTAAAGGCTTCCCTTTGAAGCAGTGCCGGCAGTCGCTTGTGAGTCGCCACTACACAACGGGTCGCCAAGTCGCCCAGGAAACTGGCGACCAAGTGGGTAAGCGCCCATTGAAACTAATGTATCTCAGATAGAGATGAAAATTTATCCGGAAAATTTTCCAAGCCAGATGTTCACGGTATTGTAAAATAAACTTTCATTGCTAGGGACTACAAGTAAGCAACACTGGAGTATTTTTATTAACTATATTATAGTATGGATAGGATGCCCTTTTGATGTTTTCCCCTTCCAACCAAAATAATAAGCAAAATTATAATGAACTAAGGTTAGAAATGTGATTTATAAGTTTTTAATCATGTATATCGCTGAAAAGTTGAAATATAATAATTCTTTAAAAACTCTTATGCATATATAATATTTCAGTAATTAATTAAAGAATACCATATTGGAAAAAATATTTTATTTGCTAAATTGATGTATGGATATCAGAAATGAAAACAAAATATATTTTAATTAACTGCACATTCTCTTCTCTACAAGAACATAAAAATAATTTAGTTTATATGACACTGAACCAATGATAAAAATTCCGACTCGCAGGAAGTGCGTCATCTTAGGACGGTTCCGTTCATATCCCTAGAGTCATTAGTAAAGGAAAGAATCTCCATGACATGTTTACCAAACATCCACTGACAATAGACATCTTAGAATCACTTGATCAGCTAAACCACCAAAACCAAAATGTTACATTTGTCTGGATCCCCAGTCATTGCGGCATAAAGGGCAATGAAGCAGTTGACGAGTTGGCTAAAAAGGCCATAGGAGAAGGAATTGAATACCCCAGGATACCTCAGGGTGATGTTCTGAACTATGTGAAGCATACAATTCTAGAAAAGTGGCAACAAACCTGGGACTCTGTAACTGATAATAAATTACGAATTATAAAAAAACAAAAAACAAGTAACACCTTGGCAAACATCAATTCGGCCAACTAAAAAAGAAGAACGCATCCTGACTCGCCTTAGGATCGGCCATACAAGATTATCCCACTCATATCTAATGTCCCGAAGCGCCCCTCCAATTTGTGAAAAATGTAACCAAATCATCACCGTTCACCACCTGTTGATTAATTGTAAAATCTATGAGAAACACAGAAGAGAAGCCCAGCTATCTGATAGAATTGATGAAATATTAGCGGATCATCACAAACAGATCAATAAGCTATTCGAATTTTTAACATCAAGTGAACTAATAAATAATATCTAAAAATATAAATACATAATCAAATATGTGACACCATAACGAATATCATAATCTAAATATTTAAATCACCTCAAAAATATCGTAAACAAGGAAACATTAAAATTAAAATCATCCGAAATAATAACCTTCAAATAAAATTATAATTCCATTCCCCCACTCTTTCTGGTTAATTTCGCGGAACGCCAATAGAATCAATTAAACAAATAAACATCTATAATCTTGTGTTTAATGACCCCATAGTGGTTGACGACACATTAAACAAATAAATAAAAAAAAAAAAAAATCTCCATGAGGAGGAAGTTTAAGGCACAACAAATGTAAACTGACAGTATCCTTAGCAGAAATGACTCTCCCGCATTCTCTTTATTCGCGCTATTAAACGTCAATTAAACGTTGAACAACCCTTTCAAGACTTATACATAAAGAATTGAATAATATAGTGTCAGTATTAATCCAAAAGAGGTTAACACAATTACATTAATGCAAAATGAACTGATTGCGACCCCAGTGGCTAAATTACCTTGGGTATTTCTTAAAGTCACCATTTCCAGCAAATGTATGAAGAATCTTACTTACATAAAAGAGTTCCTGCCATGTAGACGAGGACGATCAAGGAAATCCTGGCTGTCTTCATGTAAAGCACTTCCAAATCACGTTATTAAGTATATTTCAGAAATAAAAGCATTATAAAATAACCACTAACCGGAATGAAACAAGGAGCGGTTGAAACGAGCAGTAAACTGTTCGAATTCACGAGCTAGACTAAAAACTAATTGGACGATTCCAAATGATACTTGATTCAGGGGGTGAGATGTACCTATACAACCTGGATGGACGAATCTAAAATAGTTCTGAGGAAGGGTGAGGAGGACCGGAAGCCATTCTTTCCTGGATTCTTGGAAGAATATCTTCAAGTACTTAGTGGAAAATTTTCCACCCCACATCTCTAATCTCAGAGCCTCCGACGACTAGTCGACAGTGCGTAATAAGCCTAAGTTAAAATTGTTCTCTTCCTCTCTTCTCTCCGTGTGGCGAGAAACTATTTAGAGATGTTTAATCTGTAAAAATGGCCATCACCTAACCGTCTTTCCAGCAAAATCTCACTGATGAAGTCGATCTCTGCAGACTAAGAATCGGCCACACTCGATTGACCTATTGATTCCGGAAATAGAGAAATAGCCCAATGTAGCTTTCTATTTCTAAATTGTAATAGTATTTCTCTGATCTGTAAAAAGCTTACTACATTTTTGTTTGGGCCTTCAAAAAATGCTTGTACATTATGAATATAAAATGAGCGTATTTATTTTTTACGTGTGGATTATAGCATTAAGACACTTATTTCAACAAAAGTTAACATCCGTTCCATAAGCTGCTTAAAAGGGAAATGGGAAAACTAATAAGTTTAGAATCTTAGTTTTAATATTTCAGCTCACTCCAACATGCGTAGGTTCTAAGCCTTTTGAGCTTATAAGCATAAGGGAGTCTTGAAACTCATTTGTTAGTTTAACGCGCCAAGTTTTCTTTGGGCGTGACAGAAGTTTTTAAGTAAAACTTCTCCTCGTGTGTAGCTCATACATTTTATGAAACTACGACAGGAAGTTCTCTACTCATTTCTAAAGATTAAGGAACTCACCTTGGGATTAACTTTGAGGAAGTATATTTTGGAGTACTTGAGTAAAATAATGAAATAAAAGAAGAAAATAACAGCAATGCATGTTAATGATCATAAATTCATGATAATATATATATATATATATTAATTTTTTGGTTTCTAATTTATTTTTGCTTTTATAGATGCAGAAAGTAGGTGTAGCATAGCACGGCGGGTAACAGCTAGTGTGAATATATATATATATATATATATATATATATATATATATATATATATATTAATCACGTGTCTGTCTGTTTGTTCCTTATACAAATCCACACCGTTTGACCTATATTGACCAAACGTGGCACACAGGTAGGTCTTGACGCGGGGAAAGTCAGAGCCCTGGTTAAAATCGTCAGTTCGGGGATCACGAGTTCGAAACAATGAACCCAAATAGTTACAGATTTGCGTTACTGGATTTTAATATTAATTTTTTGGTTTCTAATTTATTTTTGCTTTTATAGATGCAGGAAGTAGTTATAGCATAGCACGCCGGGTAACAGATTATATATATATATATATATATATATATATATATATATATATATATATATATATATGCTATTTTTCAAGCTACTTCGCTGGGAATTAAATGTGTTGTTCATTCGGCATCTGTCTGCAGCGGTCTTGCTCCTCCTGTCATCGCAATATTTCGCCGGATTCCTCTCCGGCTTCTTCAGGCAATCATTCGTCCTTGCTGGTTGGTAAGGGAATGAGCTCGTCAGCGGTTTAGGCCCTTCTTATCCTTCTTGGTCAAAAAGGACTACCAGCTGTCTGTCTGTATGTTTGTTCCTTACACAAATCCACACCGTTTGACCGATTTTGACCAAACTTGGCACACAGGTAGGTCTTGATCCGGGGAGTTAGATCTCCTCGGAGTGGCTCTGAGTTAGCCACTCAGATCTGTTTTGTATTCGGTTCCTTCTGCCTGTATTTACAAGTGAAGGTAAGTTCCTTCTGCCTGTATTTACAAGTGAAGGTAATCTCCTGGTCCCTCCCGGTGAACTGTGAAGATTCACTGATATCGTTTTTGTCTTCTAAATCTTTAGACGTCTGTAACGGTTGACCTGGACCATTGCATTACATTTTGAAGAGAATAGGTAAAAATCTCATAGATTGTGTAACTTAATTTTTTTCCGAATTAATATACACCAAGGATTCCATAGAATTTACGGAGGTTTAGTCAGAGCTATAAAGGAGGAAAAAAGTCGAGATGTAAATTCGCCAATTTTTAAACGCCATATTATTACTTCTCATCAATTGGACATATTACGAACTGTTGGGTTTTATCTCTTGATGTTTATCAGTCGTCATGTGTAAGAGATATTTGCTACTATTCTATAATAATTTTCGTTTGCTTAGCGTTTAGTATTTTGTGTTTGTACAGTTAGTTTTGTGTATGCTTAAGTACTTTGTCCAATCGCATAAGCAAATCTAATAAAATTCGACTTTCGATTGACAAAATATAGGCTCAAAACTGTCCCTCCGAATTCAATACTTTATACGGGAAGCTCGCATAGCCAAATTAATTCTGCAAGATCAAAAGGATCGCTTCTCTGAACTGCGTATGCTTTCAGTAGTACAGCGACCGGCGAATATTGATTAAATTTTGTTAATAATATCGGCTGGTAAAATCAAACAATTACATCCATATATAGGCATATCGTGTTAGCTTTAGAAATTAATTGCGCTCAAGCGTTAACAATTTTGCTGGATTCTCTTTGACTGTATTTCCTCTATAGTTTTGTTTGCAATGAGAGAGAATTTATGATTTACTCATGCAATATTTACTAAAACCGTGTTTTGCTACGTTAAATTAAATTTGCATTCATACCGGAAGCTAAAGGGGGGGGGTTGGCCCTTTCGGAAGCCTTTGGTATCGTTTTATTGAACGCACGATGTTTTATAGAATCGAGTTATATATTTATTAGAGTGCTCTACATTACTAGAATCACAGCAAAAACCTGGAGGATTGGACGTGGAAAATAAACCATGTATTAGGTATGTCCGTCAAAACGTAATATTTATAAAGGCCATCCATTGCGAGAAAACAACTAAAATAATTCAAATTTAGCTTGTTAAAATAAAAATGATCTAATGATTCTTAAAAATGACACTATATTTATCAAGTAAAGATGGAATGGTTGGGATTCGGCTAAATAAACCTCTATATGATTTTGTTTTAAAAAATCTATATTTCGGACGTTTCGGCTACTCATTGGTAGCCTTCGTCAGCTAAAATGACAAAAAAAGAAATTAATACAGAAACAAAAAAAAGTTTCTGTATTAATTTCTTTTTTTGTCATTTCAGCTGACGAAGGCTACCAATGAGTAGCCGAAACGTCCGAAATATAGATTTTTTAAAACAAAATCATATTGAGGTTTATTTAGCTGAATCCAAACCATTCCATCTTTACTTATCACCTCGACGGCTAACTATCTAATCATCATGATATATTTACCAATGACATAAAATAGGCAGAATACGCAGGAGTTCAGAAATTCTTAGGTTCTTCTAGCAGAAGGTTCGCCTTTCTGTAGTTAGGCTGTATAATTACAAGGTGTAATTAGAAATTTTCAGGGTTCGGTCGGATATATACAAAAAAAGTGTGTATAGTAAGTGTGTGCTATAGCTAAAGCTTAAATTAGAGGTATATATATATATATATATATATATATATATATATATATATATTAAATTAACAAGTACATTATGAAAATAGGCTCCCGTTATCCAACTCTAATAAACGCCTACTCTCCGAATCCATATTTATCCACCTTGAAAATAACCCTGTTAATGACAAAATTGATGAAGAAGTCATCTCGTCTAACTACACCATTTTCCATGGATTATAAAAATGTTGCTCCCTTTTATTATTACTAAACCTTTATGACAGCGCCTTCCATCCTTTGGTTCTATACGACCACTACCCTCAACTTAATGGGTGGTCAAAAACTCCTACCACACCCACTGCTTTCCGCAAACTCATCTTGATCTACTACAGTCAAAAATTATCAGGGAAGTCAACATACTTCATGAAAATAAAATCAGTCCGATCTATATACTTTTTTGGGTAGCAATTTATGTATAATGAATATTATTCTCTAAATAATTATATAATTTGAATCTTAAAATATAAATAAAGAAAAATAAAAATGATGGAATTCCTATCGGAGATAGTTGATTACCTGCTGAGGCACGTAAAAGTAAGCCCCCCCCACAAATTGCTCCACGAATTCCGCTAAATATCCGAGAAAAGAAAAATGTCGGGGGGCCATAAATTTTACTCAGCACATTTCCCATTTCCTTTCCCTTCGCCGCTTTCCCTCTAGGAAAAATTATGTAAATATTTACTGCGGGGCAGAGATTAGAGGATATAATTTATATCTCCGGAGTTCCTAGGGAGAATATCAGCAACCAAGTGCTGAACTCTAGAATTCCTGTAAGTTTGCACACGCGAGAAGTTGGGATTGCCCTACATGCTTACGAGAGATTAATGCTACATCCTTCACAAAATTCACAGGACTGGTATTATCTGAGGGTATATAGTTCAAGAATTCTGGATTAAGTGGATTATTTTTATTTTTTATTTTTTTGGGGGGAGGGGGTTTATGCTGATTTTCTTTAGGGTACTTCTATTTATAGTTTACTACCTGCCATGCTACACCTTTGTCTATACCCAGTTACGAAAATCGGTCAAACGATGTGAATTTGTTTTAGTTCATAATGTTACCGGCAGAGGCCAGCACAACAGTACTTCATCTAACAGCCGACAGAGGCCAGTAGTAGTCGATTCAAAATGGCCGTCACAATCTGAATGGTTCAGTGTAGCCAATTTTTCTTGAACAAAACTTTTGACCTTTTGACCAAATTTTTAAATTTGACTATTTTGACCTAGCCTAGGAGATTTCTCGTACCAAGACCTACCTGTGTGCCAAGTTTGGTCAATATCGGTCAAACGGTGTAGATTTGTATAAGGACAACCAAACAAACAAACAAATAAATAAACAGACACGTGATATATATATATATATATATATATATATATATATATATATATATATATATATATATATATATATAGATAATAAGACGTATATCGACGTTCAAATTTTACAACCGCGTAAGTCGATTTTTACCGAAATTGAGTTATTGGAATCTTTAGAATCCTTATTATCTCCAGGACAAGATGGTATCAGATTTTTTTTTTTTTTTTTTTTTTTTTTTTTAACAATAGAACGCGCTAAAATTGCCTATTACTTCCGCGTAAAACAAACTGATTTCAAACGATCGAGCATAACCGCGTATCTCTCCCCTCTATTTTAGGCCATTCAGACAAGGTTTTTCCTTTAAATGTTACCGAAAATATGTCCTAAGCCGGAAATCCTCATAAGTTGCAAGTTATTATTATTGGTTTTATGCATCGCATCTTTGGCGAATTGCATTTTTCCAAGTTACAGATCATTAAACTTTTATTGCTCTCCTGAAAAGTTAGGAAAATTTACTTACGCGGTTGTGAAATTTGAGTGACGATATGTAGAATAATATATGTGTACAAGTGTAAATAACTACCTATGTATAGGTGTATAACTATTTGTCATATTGAATGTATATTTTTAATTCCATTGACATATTTATGTTCATCATTAGATCTACATGTTAAAATTATTATTTACTAGCTGTTACCCGGCGTGCCATGCTACACCTACTTTCTACATATAGAAAAGCCTAAATAAATTAGAAACCAAATAAGTTTTATTAAAATCTAATAACACGAATCTGTAACTGTTTCGAACCCGTGACCTCCCAACTCTGAGTCCTAGTTTGGTAAAAATCGGTCTAACGGTGTGGATTTTTATAAAAAGAAACAACATACAGACAGCAGCTGGTAGACGTTTTTGACCTGGCCTATGACAATCCCCTGATCAAGATCTACATGTGTACCGAGTTTAGTCAAAATTTGTCATAACGGTGTGGATTTTTATAAAAAGAAACAACAACATACAGACAGCAGCTGGTAGACGTTTTTGACCTGGCCTATGACAATGCCCTGATCAAGACCAACCTGTGTGCCCAGTTTGATCAAAATCCGTCAAACGGTGTGGGTTTTTACAAAGAACAAACATACAGACAGACATTTGGTAGACGTTTTTGACTTAACCTACGACACTCCCCAGATTAAGATCTACTTGTGTACCGAGTTTAGTCGAAATCGGACGAACGGTGTTGATTTGTATAAGGGACAAACATACAGACTGACAGCTATAAGACGTTTTTGACTTAGCCTACGACTCTCCTCAGATTAAGATCTACATGTCTACCGAGTTTAGTCAAAATCGGATGAACGGTATGGATTTGTATAAGGGACAAACATACAGACAGACAGCTGGTAGATTTTTTTGACCTAGCCTAGGAGATTTCTCGTATCAAGGCCTACCATTATTCCAAGTTTGGTCAAAAACGGCGAAACGGTGTGGATTTGTATAAGGAACAAACAAACAGAAAAACAGACAGACTCGTGATTTTTATATTTATAGATTAAGGCGAATTATTATTTGTTCATTAAGGCGAATCGCCTTGGTAGCGGATACTCTTCAATAAATAAATTCAGGAACATGAACATATTAAGGTACAATTCCACCAAAGTTCTGTGCTGAACTTGGCCAGTGCACGTACTAAACCATCTTCTCTGGCAAAGCTGTGTGCAACTTTTGTTAGCGCGCTGTGCAGCACACTGTACACGAACATGTTCACTCCCATGCAGGATTGTTGGGCTTCCAGTCGTTAATATGGACGCGCAGGAAGAGGTAATAAACTGACAAGTGTTAAAAATAATATTTTAAACAAGTCGTTCATCATTGACAATAAAATTCAAGACTTGAAAAAGGTGATATTCATAATAAAACAGTATAAAACTTGCCTGTTCCACTTTCTCAACACTTCTGATGAATTATAATTAAAAATTTTAGCCAATTCCTCAGTTTCGTCGTGCTTTTTATTTCTATTCCTATACTCAATATGACTAGAGTCCCAAATAACGGGAAAAGATTCAATTGCTTGAATAAATTCAACAATTTTATCATTCGTCCAATCCATACCCGTACAATGGGTGGAGTAAATAAAAGCTAGCAATTGCTAGAACTAGGTATTTTCCAAGCAATTGCTAAGGGGCGAGTGAATAAAAAGGTTAGCTGCAGCTAGGGCTAGCACTTTCTTAGTTTATCACGGTTCCTAGCTGCAGCTAGGTAGGTGTGAATAAAGAGCTGTGACTAGGTTCTAAGGGTAGTAAAGCTAAGGGAAAAGCTAGTCTGGTCTGGTTCATGCTAGCTTTTTAGTTAGTCGTTTCTTTTCGCTCAATTACGGCGGCGTTTACGCATGTTCGTAAGGAAAAGGAGTATTATGTGCGCCGGGACGTCTTCACGTTTTATTTTCATCTTCTTTAGCTACATTTCCTACAGTAAAACGATTCTTTGAAGTTCTGGAGTTGACGGATGTTTTTTTTTCTTCCGTACCGTAAACCTCAACCATTTTCGCACTTTTTCAATTTTTTATTTGCAATTTGTTGTGAATCAGTGCTGGGTTCCTACTTCCTTGTCAGACGCTTGTCGGTGAATTCATTTGAATTCTTCCTTGGATTTTTGCCCTTGATCAATAACTTGTAAAAATCTTTTCCCTACTGCTTCAATTTTATAGGCTTATTACCGGTGGCTTTTTGGTCGGTTTTCTTCTTTATGCTTGATTTCATGTTACGCAGCAACTTATTTAACTGTTCAACAGTGACCTTTCGCCTTATGGAAAATTCATTACTAATGCTGTCCCAAGGAGGTTTTCTTTCTTTAATAGCAGCTAGTAATTTAGATTTTTCCATTGCCACAGGATCATTGACTAATACTGTTATAAAAAGTGGCTGATCCAGGTCGGCATGGGCATATATAGGAAATAATTTCGGGAGAGGCTTGGAGTATTTGGGGGGAGGGCTGAGAGCATTTTGGGGGGTATAGAATATTATCAATCTAGATCTTGGAATAGTTAGCCAATTAAAATGATATTGCACCAAAAAGAAATTATTTTTCTCTGACCAATGTGGTCTCATTTAATTTATTTTTATGTTTTTTTTTTTTTTTTGACAAATCTTTACCAATTTCGGACGGGACTGCAGCCCCCCCCCCTCTAATAGGGCCCATGCGTGTCGACTGTTGCACAAGGCACACGCAGCCCGATGAGGAGAGAGAGAGAGACAAGCAACAAACCCTGACAGGAAGGAAGAGGGATGAGACAGGGGAGGTAGGAATCCTAGCTGCAGCTAGGGGTTAGCAACAGCTACCCTTAGAATTTCCTTAGTTTATCAGGAGATGAGACTAACTTACTTAGATCTTGCTACCTAGTAGCTCTTGTTTAATCAATCCGTATTGAGCTACATATAAGGGCTAGATTCTACCTGTTAGATTCTAGCTTTTATTCACTCCACCCATTATGTGCGCAAACAAATTAATGTTTTCGATCCTAGAGCGGAATCAAAACTGAGTTCGCGAACGAGTGCGTGCAGACGAGGCGTGTCCACAGGATGAAGTGTGCGCGCACAATGTTCGCGAACAATTTGTTACTGTTTACTTTCGTGTGAAGACAGAAACAAGCATTTGTGCCGCACAGTTCAGCACACTGGTGGCGTCGTACCTTAACATATACGAAGCTCCTACGGTGACAATTCGTAATCATATTTGATTAATTGTATGAATTATTGTATTTTTGTATAATTTGGTGTATAATCAACTGCATATCTGATGTATATCTATAATTCCATATGTTTGAATTACTTTATATTGTTATCAATATGTTTATTGTTATTGTATCTACTATATATTTGTCAAATACCACTCACTCACTCACTGACCTATCATCGCCCAGCCCAAACCGCTCGACAGAAAAATTTGAAATTTTGCAGGGACACTCCCTATATAACGTAGGCACTCACTAAGAAAGGATTTTTTGATATTCGAATTTTTAAGTATTTTTAGAGGGGTTTAAAGTTTTAGTTGGTTAGAGCAGGCAAGCCTAGGTATCATGCATGCGTTGCTAGGACGATAAAGAACAGCTGTTACCGTACAATATCTATTTCATAGTATTATTTTTAATTGAGGTTAATTTCCACTATGATGGCAGTCCTTGAATTACTAGAAATAAACTGTTATTTTGTCCCTCCTGCGTTTACGCCCTGGTGATGGCCCATCCGAGGTAATTATATCCAGAACCATTTGACACAAAAATTTAAAATTTTGCACGGACAATCCTTATAGAATGTAAACACTCGCTAAGAAATTTTTTTTTTTTTTTATATTCAAATGTTTAAGTACTTTTAGGGGGAGGAGGAACTTCTTAATAATTCAAACGAATTATTAAGAAGTTCCTCATCGGGTCAAAAATGGTTCGATTTTGATAACATTTGCTACAAAAATCTTTCTTATCATTTAAAAGGTCAAGTTCATTAACCAGTTGAATCCGTTTACTGGAACGTGGTTTTTGGAGCGAAATTTGTGCGAAAGATTTCTTAACGTTGGAAAACGAATGAAGCGAGTTCTGTAGCCATTTACCAAAAAAAAATGATAGAATTACTTCTCAAAACTAATTTTCTGTTTGGGTATTCAGAAACGAAGTATATGCAAAAAAAATGTATGAATGGTGATCTCAGTATATTTTCTAAAATAACTCGAAAACGGTTGGGAACTCGTAGTAAGTAGAAGGCGGCTATTCGGAAGGTTACTAAATTCTCTACAATAAGATTCTGTTGTAATGTTCGGTGGGGCGATGTCAATCGATGAGATAAGTGCTTAAATCGTCAAATTTGTTAGTTTTATGCTTTTATACGTGTATTTGTCTCTGTTTACCTAAATTTTTAAGCGTTTTTTTTTTTTTTTTTTTTTTTTTTTTTTTTTTTTGTACTCTCCAACGGAAACAAGCACGGTTATCTCCACATGGTGTTTCCTGGGTAACTTTAAAGTCCTTGCAATAATAAGCCGTACAAAATTATGTAGTAGCGTTAATTTTGGGTCTTATCTTATTTAACATAATGTAAAAAATACTTATCGGCCGTGGTGAAGCGCGGGTATTCAGCCAGTAGTTAATAAAATAATTAAAAAAGGTAGAAGTATATTTTCTTTTGTGATTTCTTTAATACCATCAAAATGGGGTAATTCCATTTTTATTTTGTTTTTCGCGCAGGAAACTTTTTTGGGGGGGAAATTTATTAAACCTCGTGAAAAACTAGGAAACGAATGTTAATGTGACCTCGTAAATAATAAATTTCCTATTGAATTTATATTAGCTTACATGGTTTTGTGTCCTCTGAAAAGTTATACGATTTGGATATATCCTGTTTTGAAAGTCGACGCCACAGATAATCCAATACCTCTGTAGTCCTATTAATGTTATTCGCATCCACCAAACGAAAATAAATATTGGTTTATAAGTCTAGGATAAAATAAATTGCCATTCTGTACTGTTTCCTTCTAAGAACAGTTTGTCTGATATATAGAAAGTTGTGTTTCCCCTTTGCGAGATATAGACCGCCCTGGAGGTGTAAGGGCGTGGGTTTGGTCCAATCATATACACCGTGTCGGCCCCTAATGATGCTGTTTCTCTGGAAATACCCCCTAGTCCTCCTATCCCCTCACCATGAACTGGGGGGAAGGGGGGTTTGTTACCTTCTTCCCTCAGCAAATTACTCCTTCCTATGTTAATTAGGCCCATTTGTGAGGCTTCAACAAATTTGCTCTAAATAAAAGAACCATCAATATATATATATATATATATATATATATATATATATATATATATATATATATATATATATTTAGATGGAACGGCATTTTTCTCCAGCGGTGGTACTCCTCCTCACTTGTTCCCGGAATATTTCGATGGATTCATCTCCATCTTCTTCAGCCAGGTACTTGTTTCTTCCTCGGTGGTAGCCAAGGGAATGACATTTTTCTCGATCTGGGCTCCTTTTCACCTCTCTAGCCACAGTAACCGAGGAAGAAACAAGTACCTGGCTGAAGAAGATGGAGATGAATCCATCGAAATATTCCGGGAACAAGTGAGGAGGAGTACCACCGCTGGAGAAAAATGCCGTTCCATCTAAAAATACTATCCCAGCGACGAAAAATAACATCAAACATATATATATATATATATATATATATATATATATATATTACAGAATAAATAATTTTAAACATTAATACTATTTATTGATCCTCAACCTCAGCCAAATATATTGATGAACTAGTTACAATTCCTCATTTTTAAACGTTTCGGCCTCAGGGCCATCCTCATTAACTAGAAGAAAAATAAATTACATGTATTTAAATTACATTAAAAAATTACCCCCTTTTTTTTATCCATACAATGTAAAACTTTTTTAAAACTATCTTTAACTTATATTACCTTCCTTTCTTAATCCACATATAATCACCCTATTTTCACAAGGGCTTGTCATCACATTACATCTAAAACTTTAAAACTATAGGCTTTTCCATCTTCTATAAATAACACTTTTTTTACTTTTTTTTAAACATTTGAAATTTCCACCAGACCATGTGGCCACAACTTTCCACCATTTTCTATTTACACTACCATAACATTCTATCTCTAATCCCATATATTAAAAATTGTTCATGTCCATTTTACTTATCTTATTATACATATACAATAACCCTATATAATTTACATTATTATATACCCTTTTTTACCTACCTATCTACATGCATACACCCACATATATACTTACAGACATACATATATAAACACATTCACACACATATATACATACCTACATATACATACACATATACACATATATATACACACCTACATATGTACACCCATACACTTATACACATACCCACACGCATACACCCATATACATATATATATATACACACACACATATATACATACATACATATATATATATATATATATATATATATATATATACATACACACATACATATATGCACAATCCATATATACCCCTACATACAAGCCTATATATACCCGCATACATCCATTTAACTACGTCCACCCCATATAAACACACATTCCCTCCACACAAATTCATACTTCCAAACTAACCTATTATATAATACATGTCCTATCCTACTCTTTATCATATGTATAAAATGAAATGTACAAAATAATTATTTTAGTAAACTACACAAAAAATTTTTATATATACTTAAGCAACACAGTATAAAAACATTTTTCTTATTGCATATTACAGATTTTTTACAGAAGTTTATTTTTTAATTTTATTTAATATTTCCGCATATTGTTTATTTATGTTTTGTGTGTCAGCTTTAAAATTGATTGCACACTCTTCACTTGTAATGCACAAAGATTCCAGGATCCTTCTCCTTCTCATATTCCCTTCCCTGTGCAGAATCCTAGGTGCCTCCAAGTCAAATTTATGCTCTGCTGCCATTACATGTTCAACTAAGGCAGTTTTATTAGGATATTTAGCCTTATTTTTTTACATCATACAGATGTTGCTTTAATCTTTCCCCTATGTACTGCCCCGTCTCCCCTATGTATACCGCTGGGCAATTTAGGCAATCCAATTGGTACACCAAATCTGCTTTCTTTCCCATATTTTCTTTATCCTTAAGGTCATCACATACCTTCTTTACCTTGTTTACTGGTTTATGAGCAATTCTGAATTCATCTACGTCGAACTCCCTTATCGCCCTTCCAATATGCTCACTCAGCCCTTTTACATAAGTGCATTTAATATATTTGTTTACTTTATTATTATTAACTATTGTTTCCGATTCCTTATTATTATTTTTATTAATACTATTATTATCAGTTTATTATCACACGTTTAAAACTTACTTGCTTTGGAAAGTATATAATTTATCTTCACATTTTTTTTAATTAACAGTTCTAAATTTGATTTTAAAAATTACGAGGAACGGTACGGTCCTTATGGGGTTCCTGGGGTCGCTGAGAAAATGATCAAGTAGAGAAAAAAAAAAATAGAAATAGAAAAAATTCATTCGTAAATTGATTTTCTGGGAGACATTGCGAGTCAAAGTAGGGTTCGGACTCAGGGATCTCAAAAAAATACGCACGAATGTTTTAAGACATTTTCTACGTTTTTTTTTTTTTCTTTTTGACTTTCAAGTGACGTTGAATCTGATGTGATAAAGATAAACGGACCCGCTCATATTAATCAGCGACCCCAAATACACCACAACATAGCGCTCCGAGTGCTTTTTTTTTTATATCAAATGTTTACCTGTGCTATCATGAGGCAGTTCACCCTTAATAACCAAGCAACCGTGAACTTCTTCATTAGGTATTTCAAATTTATTAAAATGATAAGTGAAGGAGTTTGAAATCTTCAGGGGATAGAGTAAAAAATATTCCCGAAGAACAAATATTTTCTTGAATATCCTGAATTTGCTTTACGGAACCCCTTTAACGTAATGAGGTCTCAAACCAAATGCGAAGAGCGTAGGAAAAAGCAAGGAGTAGTGGGGATAGGAAGGCTGCTAAGCTATCAGCTGACGCACACACCACGACGCGGAGCCCTGAGAGCACATCGCACTGACGCATAAGCTACGACGTGGGGCCCGAACGTGTTAAAATGGAAATGGCAACATTACAAACCTTGGTTCCTCTATGAAATTTTCATCTACTTTGTGACGGTTTGATTGGATTGTATTTACCATAATACGATTTTCAGTGATAACTACATATTCATAAAAAAATACGAAATTTGAATTTACTCTGTTTATGTTGTGAATTGAACCTTACTTTATATGACGCACGCTCAATAAGCTCCTGATTTGTTGATCTCCAAGGGACATTTAAAATTGTTTGACTTGCAGAGAATTGATTCATCTAGATTATAATCCGACTTCCGTACATGGAATTGTTTGTCTTGCAGAGAATTGATTCATCTAGATTATAATCCGACTTCCCTACATGGAATTGTTTGTCTTGCAGAGAATTGATTCATGTAGATTATAATCCGACTTCCCTACATGGAATTGTTTGACTTGCAGAGAATTGATTCATCTAGATTATAATCCGACTTCCCTACATGGAATTGTTTGACTTGTAGAGAATTGATTCATCTAGATTATAATCCGACTTCCCTACATGGAATTGTTTGACTTGCAGAGAATTGATTCATGTAGATTATAATCCGACTTCCCTACATGGAATTGTTTGACTTGTAGAGAATTGATTCATCTAGATTATAATCCGACTTCCCTACATGGAATTGTTTGACTTGCAGAGAATTGATTCATGTAGATTATAATCCGACTTCCCTACATGGAATTGTTTGACTTGTAGAGAATTGATTCATCTAGATTATAATCCGACTTCCCTACATGGAATTGTTTGACTTGTAGAGAATTGATTCATGTAGATTATAATCCGACTTCCCTACATGGAATTGTTTGTCTTGCAGAGAATTGATTCATTTAGATTATAATCCGACTTCCCTACATGGAATTGTTTGACTTGCAGAGAATTGATTCATCTAGATTATAATCCGACTTCCCTACATGGAATTGTTTGTCTTGCAGAGAATTGATTCATCTAGATTATAATCCGACTTCCCTACATGGAATTGGAAAAATAAAAGCAGGAATTAAAAACATCTACGTAAAGTTTATAATTGTTTACTTTCTTAAAAAGCCAATCGGCAAGAAACGCCTAATAGACCTTTCATTGAGTTAATAAATACATAGGTGTACCTCAATGTCCAGAAACTGGAAAATAAGGTTTAATCTTTTCTGAAACACTGGTTTTCGCTTTTTTTAATAATCAATTTTGAAAAGTTACTTAGATGTGTGAAGATGCGATGATGGACGTCACAGGTTTCCAAGAATGTTGTGGCTTCACTAATTGTAGGAGATTCTATTGTGACTACTTATTCCTCAGGTGCATAATCATTTGCGAATTCATTGTTGTCCACTATAGGCTGGAATTCGGGTGTAAGGGTGCGTTTACATCTGATAGTTATTGCAAGATATTTATGTCGGAGAGAAATTTTAGCTAATGTAAACTGCAAACAATTTATATCTGTTGTATATTTCTATCACGAGCTATAAGGGTGTTTATATCTGTTGTATATTTCTATCACGAGCTATAAGGGTGTTTATATCTGTTGTATATTTCTATCACGAGCTATAAGGGTGTTTTTGTATCTGTTGTATATTTTATCACGAGCTATAAGGGTGTTTATATCTGTTGTATATTTCTATCACGAACTATAAGGGTGTTTATATCTGTTGTATATTTCTATTTCGAGCTATAAGGGTGTTTATATCTGTTGTATATTTCTATCACGAGCTATAAGGGTGTTTATATCTGTTGTATATTTCTATCACGAGCTATAAGGGTGTTTTTATATCTGACACTTCTCGCAGGAAATATATCTCAGGTGTAGGATATAATGATAAATATCCATCCGACTCATGAGATATACATTTTATGCGAGAAGTGTCAGATGTAAAAGCACCCTTATACAGGAAGGTCATAGTCAACTGCTGCAGAAGACTATGTTTGCAGATACAGCCGTTGTGTCCATGTCCCATGGTGACTTCTGTGTTCGACTGATAGAATTGGAAGTCCTAGAAGTCCCTCCCCAGGACGCATATTTTTAGTTAGTCTTATTTACATGACTTTACACAATTTACCTAAAATATACTTATTTAGTCAAATTTACTCTAATGACCACAGATACTGTTCGACCAAATATGGATTTGGCTTATCGAAATTCGACGCATGGAGTGGTGTCAATATATAACGCACACATAAACACAGACACCCTTTATAAAGCACGAGGGCTATGTCTATCATTTCACATGGACAGTGTGTTCTCCCTCTTAGGTAGAAAACGTGAGAAGAAATCAAGCAGCCCCTAACAGGGTTCTGAAAAATATTCTCCTACGCCCTAACACCATACCCCTGAACCATGCAGCATTCATTCGTAGCTCGCTATCCAAGAATATCTTCTTATTGGTTAAACCACTAGGGTATATAGAAACAAAATTCGGAGGGGGCTGGTAGCACTTAGGCATTTGGGGTGTAGGGGAAATTTTAAATATTTTATTGAGAGGAGATCGTTGACCGTTGATTATGCGAAGGCAGGGATTGTTGGGGTTCGGTCGTTACTTCTTAATAAAACTACAATTTACATGTGAAAATGGTTTTATTGTTGCCATCGTTTCGGCTTGAAATATACATATATGTGTATATATATATATATATATATATATATATATATATATATATATATATATATATTTATATGTATGAAAAAAAGATTAGAGAGACATAAAAACATAATACATAGCTAGAAAATACAATATGCTATAGTTAGCGCTTAGATTAGAGGTACATGGCTACAGATATAAAAATAAATAGAAAGATAAGCTTACCGAAATATTTTAGTGCAAAAAGATGATTTCTAAGGCATGGGGGAGTTAAGGGGGGGAGTTGAGGGGGCTGCAGCCCTCCCATTTTCTTTTGGTGAGAAAAGTTCATGAAAAAATGCGTATAACGTAAAATGTCTTCTACATTTACCCTGGTCTACTAGGTGTCCAGTGCACCTTAAAACACCATTTTACACTAATATATTTAACCATAAACCAATAAAAAACCGGGGAACCTTTTTAAGAAACGAAAAATGGACTGTTTTTTTTTTTTATTGAAATTGTCCTATTGGAGAAGAACCGTTTTCGTTAGAAATTTACTATCCTTTCGAATAATTACCTTCCACTTACCACGATTTGAGATCGTTTCTCAAAAATTCATTAATGATTCAACTTTATTTGCTGCATTCCTTCGAAAAGTAAATTGTATATTATTGTAATGTGCGTCCTGAGTAATAAGCGCTCTCAATCCTGTTTAATTTGAACGCCCAAGGAATTGCAGGTGAGTGGATGGTTGAACAAATTAGAGATACGCCCTAATTGGGTGTAGATATAGTAGCGAAGCGTTGGACCGGGAGCAGTGCCGCCTTCATCAACAGCTGCTGCTGGAAAATGGATAAGCAGAGCGAGGGAGAAAATGCTCGGGATAATAACAAAACCGAGGGCGTATATTCAAGCCATTTCCCAGGAAATAAACCAGCCCTGCAGGTTAAACAAAATTACTCCGAATTTCAAACCGTGCATTTGACCTATATTCAGCTTTAGAATCGTTTCCTTACATTTTGGCTGTTTGAGAAATTTATATGACGAAACAACAATTGCCGCAATGTAAAATATCCAATTCTATTCTTTACTCACTAGATCAAGGAAATTTGATATTTGCTGCGAAAAAATCGGCTTAATAATGATGATTTTAGAATATATATATATATATATATATATATATATATATATATATATATATATATATATATATATATATTATATATATATACGTATTTGTTCGTCTACAAAAATTGCCCGTTTTGATCAACTTTGGTAATAAAATAATACTTCGTAACGTGTTAGGTCTTCATCAGACCACCGCCTATCTCTACAACCCATTGGGGCTCATCTAGATAAGGGCATCCCCGGAAGCCCCCGGGGATTTGCAATCCGTGTGGCTCACGAGAGGCCCTCGGAAAGAGAGACCTACAACACACAGCTCCCGCCCTCCAGTCGAGTGCGATGAGTCTTGTTCAGTTCAGAGCCCTACTATATCCTGGACACTCAACTGCAGTGCTTCCAACCACCTGACCACTACGCTGAGACAGGCGACCTCAACGTAGCCCCTGCCACCAACACCACCCATAGTACCAATTGTGAGACATATAGTGCTAAGCACCCTGGCCCCCGCACCAGGAATGGTCGCCGGCGCGGAGAGTAAAACACTCCTTACGGTTTCCTTCCTAACGAAAAACAGGCGGGGACCTACCTGATCTCCCAAGGAGGGCGGCGACCCCGGACGTCGACGAGCCTGTCTCGGATCCTGGGGGTCACCCCTCCTACATAGATAGGATTTGGACCCTGTCTTCTCCACTGAACGTGTGTAGACAAGAGGACATTTGCTTCGCATTCTGTGGGTCTACTATAAATGTACTGTGCAGTCCCTGCATTAATATTTGAACTGAACGTGAATGGCCTTTATGGTTTTGCCATAAAATTACGGGGGGCTAAGTCCATTTCCGGAGTATGAAATACTAACAATTTAGAACTTGGAATAGTTGTAGCCAACTAAAACGCTACTACACCCAAAATGGAATATTTTTATGAACTAAGTGATCTTATTTAATTTATTTGTAAGGGTTTTATGACAAATGTTTACCGATCAAATCAAAATTTCGAAAGGAGGGGGACTGCAGCCATCGAATATACGCCCATGAAACCAGATTCGTTAAATTGACTGAAAGTAGTCCCCTATAGAAAAATTCAATTAAAAATAGAAAATTTATTTATTTATTTACTGGACCTAAAAGGAAGGTCGTTAGGTTATGTCTACGAGATATTTGTGTTTATGTCTTCCAAAAAATGAAAATAAATAAAGAAAAGCACAAAGGAAATTAATCTGATTGTAAAATTTTTATAATAGTTATTGGCTTAAAGAAATCATAAATTTATGTAAATATAACGCTTAAATGAAATACTCTTTACTATTAAAATTAAATAAAAAAATATATTAATAAGAAATTGAAAATCAATTAAAAAGTTCAGTAAAAACATAAAAACGAAATAGTTTTTGTTTTTATTTTTCCAAAGGTTTCTATTTTTATATAATCATAACAGTAAATATTATGAAGGCAGTGATTTAAAAAAAAAAATGTATTTACAATGCATTCTTTGATTTTTTTTTTTAATTTAAACTGTAATATTACTTTAAGATTTAATTTCATCTTTAATTTTGATTTTAGAAAATAAAGTTAACCTATTTAACATTTAGTCACCGGACATTGAATATTGAAGAGTATTGGCATCACTGTTTCTAAGGTAGGGAATTCTTTCACTTTTTAACTCCATTCTCAAGCACTTCAGTTTTTGCCAATTAGTTATCTTTTTAAAGACACTTAAAAATAGTAAAATTCTACTATGCGAAGAGTATTTATATTAACACGTCAATTGTTTTTCTGCTGTGCTGAAAGAGAAATGTTACTATTTTACCGAAGCAAGCTTTTTAATTGATATGTAATTTGAACTTATAACTGAAGTTGATAATCAAATCATTGATAGAGATTTATTGTTTAAACAGTAGTTTAATGTGTCAATAGTCAGCGTTATTTAGTAGATTATCGTTATATTGTTGATATCCAGAAATAATGGTTGGAACAAAAAGATACTTGGTTTGGATATGAATTGCATAATAAAAATTTAGTAAACTTCGATTATTATTATGTTGTTTGTTTTTTACAACATATTCTATTCATCAGGGGAGTATTTCCTATTTTACACAAAATTCGTAATCAATGGCAAGATTGCGTTTTAATAAGTATATTTTTTAGTAAGTTAATAATATTCATTAGTTTTTTTCCATGTTGTTGATATTTCAAACCAATGGAGAAATAAAATATCGAAGTTTGGTTGTTTATTGAATAAAGAAAGATTATACTAGCCTTTCTGAGGGAAGGTTCGTTTCTTGTTATAAGCCAGTCAGTTTATTTGTCAAGTCCTTCCATTCTCTGCTTTGGCTCAGTGTTGTTTTCTCTTTGTTAATATAAATGTTCAAATAATTTTAGTGTATAGTGTTATGTTAATAGTGATCATCTGATGTTCAGTGAATGATACACAAACGTATTTGTTGGAACATCCCTGGTTCATTTCAAGAAATGGTCCATCTAGTCAAAATATAAGTAAATGTACCTTATGTTTTTCTATTTCCATACATTTTACTTACCACTGGTTTATTTTCTATTCCTGGGCAGGTTATTGTGAGGTTTTATTTTTATTCTGAGTAAACTTAGAGCTGGACATATTCTTCACATCATTTTCCATTTGTGCTTACAAAGTTTCAATGTATTCTACAGTTAATTTTTTTTCTTTTTCCATCAATTCCGTGTTGGACTTGAATCCTTCTTTAATGAAAATGAATTACTAACTTTAATAGGACTTACTTTATAAATAAGCCTTGGACTAAGCCCAACTTCAAATTATTGATTCGTCAAAAGAAAGCAGGCAGTACCTAAAAACAATATTTTCTTACTTACAGTACATAAAAAAGTACAATAACTTTCGAAGACATTGCTTCACAACCAGTGCAGTTCAAGCATACTATAGTGATTTTAAATCCTCTATAAAAATTAAAGAACCAATTAATTTTTCATCTGAATGCTGATCCATTAATTCATACAGGCATACTATATCCGTGAAACAGATAAATCACCAAAGAAGCATTGTAATGAATAATAACTATTACTGTCCATCCAATTGTAATTAACTTGATTTGTGTGAAACAGTTTTTAATTATAAGATGGTTGTAAAATAAGCATAATATCTTTATAATTCTAGCAAAAACAAAATATTTGTGCTATTTCCAGCCCATTTGATTTATTGATTTCCTATAAATTGCTTTAAGCTAAATATAATATCTTCACTTTTTTCCATCTTCTTTCTTACTTAATTAAAATAAACCTGGGAAAATACACTTTAAATGAAAACCTAAATCATTACTGGAAATATAAATCTTATTGAGAATTTGAAAAGGAAAATTGAAGGGCATGGAGCAATGAGAAGGCAGCTTCTTTTTCCACATTTTTGGCAAATTTAAAAAATGTTTTAAAATTTAGTTTCTTGATATTATTTAAAAAAAAAATTTCTATCATAATATAGCCACCTGCTTATGAAAGTAAGCCCATAAGGACTATCCTACCTTTTTTGGAGTGGCGGTGTGAAGTTAAATGATTTTGAGCTGCCTCCTTATTGTGCCACGTTCTATAAAAAACCCAGAATTTATGACTTTTTCAACTATAATAAAAAAAATTTGCTTTAAATCACATTTTTAATTTAAGTAGCTCATATGACAATACAAATAAAAAATAAAATCAATTAATGCTAAATGGCTCTTTTACTGTCAAATCATCATCGTGAGTGTAGCTGAAGAAGCTACCCATTTTAATGCATTATAGAATGGCATCTCATTTTCTCTGACATATTTTTGTGGGAGGTTTATTGCATTTCTCATTTTTAAGAGCAGGGATTGGCTGTACGCAGATAGAAAGTGAATAGTGGACACCACTCAGTAGTTTATTTGCTGTGATTCCACTATTGAAGTGATCAGAGCTGCTTCCTTATTGCACCAGAAGACAGAGATAATTTTTAAATCCATGATAATGTTCTGACCTGAAAATCTCCAAAAATGGAGGTGCCTCCATATTGCGGCACACCCGTCAATTGTAATAATTGTTGAAAGGCTAAAAATTATTATTTTGATCTTTGTCTCTTGTCTCTGTCCCTCTTGAATTAATAAAATAACATTATCTTTTTATTTAGTTTTGTTATTTATGTTAAAGTAAACATTTATATAAAATAGCATTCTCTTTTTATTTAGTCTTATATATATATATATATATATATATATATATATATATATATAAATATATATAAATTTTAACGGGGGTCATTTTCGGTGTCTACTAGGTAGGATCGATAAAGATTTGAAGAAATTTTTCGAAAATTCCGTCATGAGTGCAACCTCAATAGCTACTTTCCTTCGGAGGAAAGTGCTAAAAAAAGAAAAAGAAAAACAAATTAAATCTAGGTGCTTATAACCTAGACGTTAAGTGCCTTGAAAAAAAATGTAATATCATCTTATCGTTAATTCGAATAAATTCATAATTTATTTGCGAATTTTTTTGTGAATATATTTTTATTCATATATTTTAATAAAAAAATATTTTGTAATCACTTGATTATTTGTGAATATTCACATTTTTTAATATTATTTAAAATTTTTTCTATGAATTTATTTATATTCGCAGGAAAATTTGCGATTTTTTTTTTTTTTTATTTTTATATTTAATATACGTGAATAAAAATAATTTGGTTTTTTCACTTTATACAGAGTACGAATTAATTTGTATTCGTATTTACAAGTACTATATGAAGTGCGAATAAATTCGAATTTTGGTTTATAAATAAAATGACGCCCATTTCTGCTTAACGGACTCCTGAACATAGTGCTGGATATAAGGAAATATGAGCGGGGTTATGATTTCTTTGTGCGCTTTTCTTTGTGTACGCATTTCTTGTATTTTCATAAAGGATTGGAATAGAAAGCTTTCTCCGAGTTTTACCAATCGCGATGAAAGATATCCATGCTTCGATTTAGTGGTTTGCTCTGCCCGACAAAAAAAATTGGGTCCATATGAATTGTGACCTGGCATTACTTCCGTTGCAAACCGGCGGGTTCAATCTTTAAAAGCAAACAAACCTCTTCTTTTTTCTTTTTTTTTATCAAAGCAGAGGAATGATAAAACACCACCCCTTTATTTGGACTCCGTTCTCCGCATATCTGTTTACCAGTGGTTTTTTTTACGTCACTGAATTTACATAGCAGAAATATTGAAATCTTTTGATTTGTTTTTCTTTGCAACATTTATTACCTATATTACCTATTTATGTTTGATTATGATTTGTTTCTATCATCGTTCATATCTGTATATATAAAAATCACGCGTCTGTTGGTTTGTTCCTTATACAAATCTACCCCGTTTGACCGATTTTGACCAAACTTGGCCCACAGGTTGATGCGGGAAGTCTCGTTTACTGTAATATATATATATATATATATATATATATATATATATATATATATATATATATATATATACATATTTGAACCACTGTTATTTTCGAGATCTATAGTATCTAAAACGTAAAATTTTCTAGTCGGCACTTCCGAGTTGCGTCATGAGGTCAACCTTATAAGCGGGTTCTCCCTATGGAGGGAGGGAGGAGTCGCTAAAACGTTAATTTATCTGTGGCAGTAGAAGTTTTTTTTTATAAAAGAGTAAATCAGTTGTAATGTACGTACAGTAATGTATAGATCGAAACATTACTGTATAATTACATTACATGTTTATATGTACACATACATATATGTTACTTTATATACACTATGTGTAACACGTGAGTGTCAGTTAAATTGTAATTTTATGATAAATTAAATTTAAAATATATATACTGAAAACCCTGGAATCACAACGTGGGGTCACCCGTGACCCTTCAGTTCTGAAAATATGTGTTATTTCCTACACATTTTAGCTGTTGAACATGTCCGATGCTGTACCTTCCAGTCCTGACAATGTGATCATAATAGAGAGTCAGGCTTTTCTCATTCCTATCCCTGTGAACGTATATGAAGCCTTCGGGTCACGGGCGACCCCACGTTGTGGTTTATGTAATATTTTTTTTTTTTATCGAATGTAGTTTGTCTGACGAATGTAAATTATTTTGTAATGAAGATGAAATTCTCAATGAGTTGCTTTGGCAAATTGTAGAATAGAAAAACAGAGATTTTAGAGACGTTTTGGATAGTGAAGACAGTGAAATTTGTGAAGTATGTGATACGAAGATCACAAGAGAAAAAGTCCGTCACGCAGGAGCTGCATAACTAAGCACTTTCCTCAGAATTTGGGTTGTGTAGACTGGTTTCCAGAACAACTTGCTGAAAATATCCTACATAAATAAAATAAAAACATGAATAGTTCTCTTTTAATTTTGTAATGAGTAACTGTTCAATTATTAATTTGCTTCCAGAGTTATTTTTACACATGGTACATACTACACTAATAAATACTAAAAACTTCATACTTTCGTCTTTTGATCTGACGCAGGAACAGGATACAGTCCCTCCAGTGGGAGATAGCGCTCCTTGCGGTGGTCTTGCGAACCAACGTCCGGTGGGCTATTCTATTGAAATATATTACAAAGTAAACCCCCCTTTCCGATTGACCGATTTAGCACATTTTTACACTTCTTTCCCATGAGTTATCCATGACGTATACTGAGTTTCGTTACAATACAGCAGAAATTACGACCGGTATGAGTATATTAGTAATTTGGGTCCGGAGTAAACCCCCCCCCCCTCCTAATGAACGGATTTAGTTTATTTTTACAACACATTTGTACCTGTAGATTACCACTACAAATGCCGAGTTTCGTCGAAATATAACAAAAATCACGGCTGGTAGTGGCGAATTGGAATTGTGGGTCCGAAGTAAACCCCCCCATCTAATGAACCGATTTAGTTTATTTTTACATCTCACTTTTCTCTCTAGATTACCACTACGAATACCAAGTTTCGTTGAAATATAACCAATATTACGGCTGGCATGGTCAAATTAGTGTTTGGGGGTAAACCCCCCCTTCTGGTGGACCGATTTTGGTGGTTAACGAACTCGCTCAATCGTTTGCTAATTGAAGAAAAAACAAAGACTGGCCGCTATGGCGTTAACAGACACACACACACACACACATATATATATATATATATATATATATATATATATATATATATATATATATATAAATTTTAACGGGGGTCATTTTCGGTCTCTACTAGGTAGGATCGATAAAGATTTGAAGAAATTTTTCAAAAATTCCGTCTTGAGTCCAACCTCAATAGCTACTTTCCTTCGGAGGAAAGTGCTAAAAGAGGATGGTCAAATATAGATGTGGTGATTGTGATAGTAAAAAAAAACAGGAAAGCAACACATTGTGCAAAGTGTAGTAAGAGTCTGTGTGCTGATCACAGGCAAAGTATATGTGAAAAGTGTATAAATGAATAACAAAATTTTTATTTTTTTTTTTATCATTATAATGTGCATACATTCAAGTCATTATATTTTTAACCCTTTTAAAGCAATTTTACATATCATAGTATTTTTTTATTCTAGCAGTCATAAAGACAAAATATTATAGGAGAAAACGTTATATTTAATGTTGATATTCAGAGGACAAATATTCAAATAAACTTATGTCTAAAATTGTGGTATTTTGATTTTCGATTTCCCACTCCTTCATTTTACAATTAAATAAGATTATTTGGTTATAAATTGTTATATTATACATGTTAGTCATCTTAAAATACCATTTCAAAAACCTAACACCAAATTTGTAAAAGAATTACGAAAGACTAGATGGGGTCATATATGACCCCAGGTTGTGAGATTTGTAACAGCTTAATCATGTGATTCCATGGTTAAACCTTCCAATAAGGCCTATTACGCACTGTCGACTACCCGCCGGCGACTCTGTCTCCGGGCGACTCAAACATGGGCAACTCGGGCCAGGAGACCAAGCCGAGCGACAGTATTCCAAGTACATTCAAAGAATTCGCAATTGTAGCGCTACTAATTATAGAGAGGAAGAAAACCAAAAGAGTGTTGGATACATCCTTTGTTATAAGAAAGGAGATTAAAAGGGATGCTCCAAATTTTTTATATAGCCGCTAGAAAATACCCTCGTAAATACTTTAATTACGCATGAATGTCTGTGAGTTCGTTTGATGAGCTATTGTGTCTTCTGAAATCGCATGTAACTGGCACCATGTATTTCTCCAGAAGAAAAACTGCTTATAACACGAAGGTAAGTGAGAACTTCATTAATTTATACCCGTTTCGTCTTTAGGAATCATTAATATATTATGAGGAGACCCGATGGCCGTGAGGGTTAAGGCGTGAGCACTTAACACTCCGTACCAAAGGTCGTGGGTTCGATTCCCACTAGGGGTGGTGACTTTTCTTTCGAAAAAAAGAAAAGGCATCACCCCTATCCTGGCTAGAAAAGGGTGGTAACCTATAGATAACCCGTCCTAAAATTCGTCGTTAATAATAAATGGACGTTAAAATTTAAATAAAAATAATATATTATGAGCTCGGTTTATTTAGTTTATTTTAAATATACATGTGATAAAATACATAAATAAAAATGTGATAAAATAAGTGAACATTTTGAAGGAAGAAGATATTTTTTTTAATTAAGATTATTACTATTTACCGGTCGTTATGGCAGTTGCTTAACTGGCGACCAAGTTCGTAAGCGCCCATTGAAACTAATGTATCTCTGAATTTTTCAATTCCCCGTTAGAATATTCGACACTCAGTAAATCCCAAATAGCTTCGGGATTGTATTTCCAATATAAATGTATCAGTATCGACAGCCTGTGTCAGTTTTGTGAGATAGGACCGGTAGTTATGACAGTTGCCTGGAGAGTAAAGGCTTCCCTTTGAAGCAGTGCCGGCAGTCGCTTGTGAGTCGCCACTACACAACGGGTCGCCAAGTCGCCCAGGAAACTGGCGACCAAGTGGGTAAGCGCCCATTGAAACTAATGTATCTCAGATAGAGATGAAAATTTATCCGGAAAATTTTCCAAGCCAGATGTTCACGGTATTGTAAAATAAACTTTCATTGCTAGGGACTACAAGTAAGCAACACTGGAGTATTTTTATTAACTATATTATAGTATGGATAGGATGCCCTTTTGATGTTTTCCCCTTCCAACCAAAATAATAAGCAAAATTATAATGAACTAAGGTTAGAAATGTGATTTATAAGTTTTTAATCATGTATATCGCTGAAAAGTTGAAATATAATAATTCTTTAAAAACTCTTATGCATATATAATATTTCAGTAATTAATTAAAGAATACCATATTGGAAAAAATATTTTATTTGCTAAATTGATGTATGGATATCAGAAATGAAAACAAAATATATTTTAATTAACTGCACATTCTCTTCTCTACAAGAACATAAAAATAATTTAGTTTATATGACACTGAACCAATGATAAAAATTCCGACTCGCAGGAAGTGCGTCATCTTAGGACGGTTCCGTTCATATCCCTAGAGTCATTAGTAAAGGAAAGAATCTCCATGACATGTTTACCAAACATCCACTGACAATAGACATCTTAGAATCACTTGATCAGCTAAACCACCAAAACCAAAATGTTACATTTGTCTGGATCCCCAGTCATTGCGGCATAAAGGGCAATGAAGCAGTTGACGAGTTGGCTAAAAAGGCCATAGGAGAAGGAATTGAATACCCCAGGATACCTCAGGGTGATGTTCTGAACTATGTGAAGCATACAATTCTAGAAAAGTGGCAACAAACCTGGGACTCTGTAACTGATAATAAATTACGAATTATAAAAAAACAAAAAACAAGTAACACCTTGGCAAACATCAATTCGGCCAACTAAAAAAGAAGAACGCATCCTGACTCGCCTTAGGATCGGCCATACAAGATTATCCCACTCATATCTAATGTCCCGAAGCGCCCCTCCAATTTGTGAAAAATGTAACCAAATCATCACCGTTCACCACCTGTTGATTAATTGTAAAATCTATGAGAAACACAGAAGAGAAGCCCAGCTATCTGATAGAATTGATGAAATATTAGCGGATCATCACAAACAGATCAATAAGCTATTCGAATTTTTAACATCAAGTGAACTAATAAATAATATCTAAAAATATAAATACATAATCAAATATGTGACACCATAACGAATATCATAATCTAAATATTTAAATCACCTCAAAAATATCGTAAACAAGGAAACATTAAAATTAAAATCATCCGAAATAATAACCTTCAAATAAAATTATAATTCCATTCCCCCACTCTTTCTGGTTAATTTCGCGGAACGCCAATAGAATCAATTAAACAAATAAACATCTATAATCTTGTGTTTAATGACCCCATAGTGGTTGACGACACATTAAACAAATAAATAAAAAAAAAAAAAATCTCCATGAGGAGGAAGTTTAAGGCACAACAAATGTAAACTGACAGTATCCTTAGCAGAAATGACTCTCCCGCATTCTCTTTATTCGCGCTATTAAACGTCAATTAAACGTTGAACAACCCTTTCAAGACTTATACATAAAGAATTGAATAATATAGTGTCAGTATTAATCCAAAAGAGGTTAACACAATTACATTAATGCAAAATGAACTGATTGCGACCCCAGTGGCTAAATTACCTTGGGTATTTCTTAAAGTCACCATTTCCAGCAAATGTATGAAGAATCTTACTTACATAAAAGAGTTCCTGCCATGTAGACGAGGACGATCAAGGAAATCCTGGCTGTCTTCATGTAAAGCACTTCCAAATCACGTTATTAAGTATATTTCAGAAATAAAAGCATTATAAAATAACCACTAACCGGAATGAAACAAGGAGCGGTTGAAACGAGCAGTAAACTGTTCGAATTCACGAGCTAGACTAAAAACTAATTGGACGATTCCAAATGATACTTGATTCAGGGGGTGAGATGTACCTATACAACCTGGATGGACGAATCTAAAATAGTTCTGAGGAAGGGTGAGGAGGACCGGAAGCCATTCTTTCCTGGATTCTTGGAAGAATATCTTCAAGTACTTAGTGGAAAATTTTCCACCCCACATCTCTAATCTCAGAGCCTCCGACGACTAGTCGACAGTGCGTAATAAGCCTAAGTTAAAATTGTTCTCTTCCTCTCTTCTCTCCGTGTGGCGAGAAACTATTTAGAGATGTTTAATCTGTAAAAATGGCCATCACCTAACCGTCTTTCCAGCAAAATCTCACTGATGAAGTCGATCTCTGCAGACTAAGAATCGGCCACACTCGATTGACCTATTGATTCCGGAAATAGAGAAATAGCCCAATGTAGCTTTCTATTTCTAAATTGTAATAGTATTTCTCTGATCTGTAAAAAGCTTACTACATTTTTGTTTGGGCCTTCAAAAAATGCTTGTACATTATGAATATAAAATGAGCGTATTTATTTTTTACGTGTGGATTATAGCATTAAGACACTTATTTCAACAAAAGTTAACATCCGTTCCATAAGCTGCTTAAAAGGGAAATGGGAAAACTAATAAGTTTAGAATCTTAGTTTTAATATTTCAGCTCACTCCAACATGCGTAGGTTCTAAGCCTTTTGAGCTTATAAGCATAAGGGAGTCTTGAAACTCATTTGTTAGTTTAACGCGCCAAGTTTTCTTTGGGCGTGACAGAAGTTTTTAAGTAAAACTTCTCCTCGTGTGTAGCTCATACATTTTATGAAACTACGACAGGAAGTTCTCTACTCATTTCTAAAGATTAAGGAACTCACCTTGGGATTAACTTTGAGGAAGTATATTTTGGAGTACTTGAGTAAAATAATGAAATAAAAGAAGAAAATAACAGCAATGCATGTTAATGATCATAAATTCATGATAATATATATATATATATATATTAATTTTTTGGTTTCTAATTTATTTTTGCTTTTATAGATGCAGAAAGTAGGTGTAGCATAGCACGGCGGGTAACAGCTAGTGTGAATATATATATATATATATATATATATATATATATATATATTAATCACGTGTCTGTCTGTTTGTTCCTTATACAAATCCACACCGTTTGACCTATATTGACCAAACGTGGCACACAGGTAGGTCTTGACGCGGGGAAAGTCAGAGCCCTGGTTAAAATCGTCAGTTCGGGGATCACGAGTTCGAAACAATGAACCCAAATAGTTACAGATTTGCGTTACTGGATTTTAATATTAATTTTTTGGTTTCTAATTTATTTTTGCTTTTATAGATGCAGGAAGTAGTTATAGCATAGCACGCCGGGTAACAGATTATATATATATATATATATATATATATATATATATATATATATATATATATATATGCTATTTTTCAAGCTACTTCGCTGGGAATTAAATGTGTTGTTCATTCGGCATCTGTCTGCAGCGGTCTTGCTCCTCCTGTCATCGCAATATTTCGCCGGATTCCTCTCCGGCTTCTTCAGGCAATCATTCGTCCTTGCTGGTTGGTAAGGGAATGAGCTCGTCAGCGGTTTAGGCCCTTCTTATCCTTCTTGGTCAAAAAGGACTACCAGCTGTCTGTCTGTATGTTTGTTCCTTACACAAATCCACACCGTTTGACCGATTTTGACCAAACTTGGCACACAGGTAGGTCTTGATCCGGGGAGTTAGATCTCCTCGGAGTGGCTCTGAGTTAGCCACTCAGATCTGTTTTGTATTCGGTTCCTTCTGCCTGTATTTACAAGTGAAGGTAAGTTCCTTCTGCCTGTATTTACAAGTGAAGGTAATCTCCTGGTCCCTCCCGGTGAACTGTGAAGATTCACTGATATCGTTTTTGTCTTCTAAATCTTTAGACGTCTGTAACGGTTGACCTGGACCATTGCATTACATTTTGAAGAGAATAGGTAAAAATCTCATAGATTGTGTAACTTAATTTTTTTCCGAATTAATATACACCAAGGATTCCATAGAATTTACGGAGGTTTAGTCAGAGCTATAAAGGAGGAAAAAAGTCGAGATGTAAATTCGCCAATTTTTAAACGCCATATTATTACTTCTCATCAATTGGACATATTACGAACTGTTGGGTTTTATCTCTTGATGTTTATCAGTCGTCATGTGTAAGAGATATTTGCTACTATTCTATAATAATTTTCGTTTGCTTAGCGTTTAGTATTTTGTGTTTGTACAGTTAGTTTTGTGTATGCTTAAGTACTTTGTCCAATCGCATAAGCAAATCTAATAAAATTCGACTTTCGATTGACAAAATATAGGCTCAAAACTGTCCCTCCGAATTCAATACTTTATACGGGAAGCTCGCATAGCCAAATTAATTCTGCAAGATCAAAAGGATCGCTTCTCTGAACTGCGTATGCTTTCAGTAGTACAGCGACCGGCGAATATTGATTAAATTTTGTTAATAATATCGGCTGGTAAAATCAAACAATTACATCCATATATAGGCATATCGTGTTAGCTTTAGAAATTAATTGCGCTCAAGCGTTAACAATTTTGCTGGATTCTCTTTGACTGTATTTCCTCTATAGTTTTGTTTGCAATGAGAGAGAATTTATGATTTACTCATGCAATATTTACTAAAACCGTGTTTTGCTACGTTAAATTAAATTTGCATTCATACCGGAAGCTAAAGGGGGGGGGTTGGCCCTTTCGGAAGCCTTTGGTATCGTTTTATTGAACGCACGATGTTTTATAGAATCGAGTTATATATTTATTAGAGTGCTCTACATTACTAGAATCACAGCAAAAACCTGGAGGATTGGACGTGGAAAATAAACCATGTATTAGGTATGTCCGTCAAAACGTAATATTTATAAAGGCCATCCATTGCGAGAAAACAACTAAAATAATTCAAATTTAGCTTGTTAAAATAAAAATGATCTAATGATTCTTAAAAATGACACTATATTTATCAAGTAAAGATGGAATGGTTGGGATTCGGCTAAATAAACCTCTATATGATTTTGTTTTAAAAAATCTATATTTCGGACGTTTCGGCTACTCATTGGTAGCCTTCGTCAGCTAAAATGACAAAAAAAGAAATTAATACAGAAACAAAAAAAAGTTTCTGTATTAATTTCTTTTTTTGTCATTTCAGCTGACGAAGGCTACCAATGAGTAGCCGAAACGTCCGAAATATAGATTTTTTAAAACAAAATCATATTGAGGTTTATTTAGCTGAATCCAAACCATTCCATCTTTACTTATCACCTCGACGGCTAACTATCTAATCATCATGATATATTTACCAATGACATAAAATAGGCAGAATACGCAGGAGTTCAGAAATTCTTAGGTTCTTCTAGCAGAAGGTTCGCCTTTCTGTAGTTAGGCTGTATAATTACAAGGTGTAATTAGAAATTTTCAGGGTTCGGTCGGATATATACAAAAAAAGTGTGTATAGTAAGTGTGTGCTATAGCTAAAGCTTAAATTAGAGGTATATATATATATATATATATATATATATATATATATATATATTAAATTAACAAGTACATTATGAAAATAGGCTCCCGTTATCCAACTCTAATAAACGCCTACTCTCCGAATCCATATTTATCCACCTTGAAAATAACCCTGTTAATGACAAAATTGATGAAGAAGTCATCTCGTCTAACTACACCATTTTCCATGGATTATAAAAATGTTGCTCCCTTTTATTATTACTAAACCTTTATGACAGCGCCTTCCATCCTTTGGTTCTATACGACCACTACCCTCAACTTAATGGGTGGTCAAAAACTCCTACCACACCCACTGCTTTCCGCAAACTCATCTTGATCTACTACAGTCAAAAATTATCAGGGAAGTCAACATACTTCATGAAAATAAAATCAGTCCGATCTATATACTTTTTTGGGTAGCAATTTATGTATAATGAATATTATTCTCTAAATAATTATATAATTTGAATCTTAAAATATAAATAAAGAAAAATAAAAATGATGGAATTCCTATCGGAGATAGTTGATTACCTGCTGAGGCACGTAAAAGTAAGCCCCCCCCACAAATTGCTCCACGAATTCCGCTAAATATCCGAGAAAAGAAAAATGTCGGGGGGCCATAAATTTTACTCAGCACATTTCCCATTTCCTTTCCCTTCGCCGCTTTCCCTCTAGGAAAAATTATGTAAATATTTACTGCGGGGCAGAGATTAGAGGATATAATTTATATCTCCGGAGTTCCTAGGGAGAATATCAGCAACCAAGTGCTGAACTCTAGAATTCCTGTAAGTTTGCACACGCGAGAAGTTGGGATTGCCCTACATGCTTACGAGAGATTAATGCTACATCCTTCACAAAATTCACAGGACTGGTATTATCTGAGGGTATATAGTTCAAGAATTCTGGATTAAGTGGATTATTTTTATTTTTTATTTTTTTTGGGGGAGGGGGTTTATGCTGATTTTCTTTAGGGTACTTCTATTTATAGTTTACTACCTGCCATGCTACACCTTTGTCTATACCCAGTTACGAAAATCGGTCAAACGATGTGAATTTGTTTTAGTTCATAATGTTACCGGCAGAGGCCAGCACAACAGTACTTCATCTAACAGCCGACAGAGGCCAGTAGTAGTCGATTCAAAATGGCCGTCACAATCTGAATGGTTCAGTGTAGCCAATTTTTCTTGAACAAAACTTTTGAACTTTTGACCAAATTTTTAAATTTGACTATTTTGACCTAGCCTAGGAGATTTCTCGTACCAAGACCTACCTGTGTGCCAAGTTTGGTCAATATCGGTCAAACGGTGTAGATTTGTATAAGGACAACCAAACAAACAAACAAATAAATAAACAGACACGTGATATATATATATATATATATATATATATATATATATATATATATATATATATAGATAGATAGATAGATAATAAGACGTATATCGACGTTCAAATTTTACAACCGCGTAAGTCGATTTTTACCGAAATTGAGTTATTGGTATCTTTAGAATCCTTATTATCTCCAGGACAAGATGGTATCAGATTTTTTTTTTTTTTTTTTTTTTTTTTTTTTTTTTTTAACAATAGAACGCGCTAAAATTGCCTATTACTTCCGCGTAAAACAAACTGATTTCAAACGATCGAGCATAACCGCGTATCTCTCCCCTCTATTTTAGGCCATTCAGACAAGGTTTTTCCTTTAAATGTTACCGAAAATATGTCCTAAGCCGGAAATCCTCATAAGTTGCAAGTTATTATTATTGGTTTTATGCATCGCATCTTTGGCGAATTGCATTTTTCCAAGTTACAGATCATTAAACTTTTATTGCTCTCCTGAAAAGTTAGGAAAATTTACTTACGCGGTTGTGAAATTTGAGTGACGATATGTAGAATAATATATGTGTACAAGTGTAAATAACTACCTATGTATAGGTGTATAACTATTTGTCATATTGAATGTATATTTTTAATTCCATTGACATATTTATGTTCATCATTAGATCTACATGTTAAAATTATTATTTACTAGCTGTTACCCGGCGTGCCATGCTACACCTACTTTCTACATATAGAAAAGCCTAAATAAATTAGAAACCAAATAAGTTTTATTAAAATCTAATAACACGAATCTGTAACTGTTTCGAACCCGTGACCTCCCAACTCTGAGTCCTAGTTTGGTAAAAATCGGTCTAACGGTGTGGATTTTTATAAAAAGAAACAACATACAGACAGCAGCTGGTAGACGTTTTTGACCTGGCCTATGACAATCCCCTGATCAAGATCTACATGTGTACCGAGTTTAGTCAAAATTTGTCATAACGGTGTGGATTTTTATAAAAAGAAACAACAACATACAGACAGCAGCTGGTAGACGTTTTTGACCTGGCCTATGACAATGCCCTGATCAAGACCAACCTGTGTGCCCAGTTTGATCAAAATCCGTCAAACGGTGTGGGTTTTTACAAAGAACAAACATACAGACAGACATTTGGTAGACGTTTTTGACTTAACCTACGACACTCCCCAGATTAAGATCTACTTGTGTACCGAGTTTAGTCAAAATCGGACGAACGGTGTTGATTTGTATAAGGGACAAACATACAGACTGACAGCTATAAGACGTTTTTGACTTAGCCTACGACTCTCCCCAGATTAAGATCTACATGTCTACCGAGTTTAGTCAAAATCGGATGAACGGTATGGATTTGTATAAGGGACAAACATACAGACAGACAGCTGGTAGATTTTTTTGACCTAGCCTAGGAGATTTCTCGTATCAAGGCCTACCATTATTCCAAGTTTGGTCAAAAACGGCGAAACGGTGTGGATTTGTATAAGGAACAAACAAACAGAAAAACAGACAGACTCGTGATTTTTATATTTATAGATTAAGGCGAATTATTATTTGTTCATTAAGGCGAATCGCCTTGGTAGCGGATACTCTTCAATAAATAAATTCAGGAACATGAACATATTAAGGTACAATTCCACCAAAGTTCTGTGCTGAACTTGGCCAGTGCACGTACTAAACCATCTTCTCTGGCAAAGCTGTGTGCAACTTTTGTTAGCGCGCTGTGCAGCACACTGTACACGAACATGTTCACTCCCATGCAGGATTGTTGGGCTTCCAGTCGTTAATATGGACGCGCAGGAAGAGGTAATAAACTGACAAGTGTTAAAAATAATATTTTAAACAAGTCGTTCATCATTGACAATAAAATTCAAGACTTGAAAAAGGTGATATTCATAATAAAACAGTATAAAACTTGCCTGTTCCACTTTCTCAACACTTCTGATGAATTATAATTAAAAATTTTAGCCAATTCCTCAGTTTCATCGTGCTTTTTATTTCTATTCCTATACTCAATATGACTAGAGTCCCAAATAACGGGAAAAGATTCAATTGCTTGAATAAATTCAACAATTTTATCATTCGTCCAATCCATACCCGTACAATGGGTGGAGTAAATAAAAGCTAGCAATTGCTAGAACTAAGTATTTTCCAAGCAATTGCTAAGGGCCGAGTGAATAAAAAGGTTAGCTGCAGCTAGGGCTAGCACTTTCTTAGTTTATCACGGTTCCTAGCTGCAGCTAGGTACGTGTGAATAAAGAACTGTGACTAGGTTCTAAGGGTAGTAAAGCTAAGGGAAAAGCTAGTCTGGTCTGGTTCATGCTAGCTTTTTAGTTAGTCGTTTCTTTTCGCTCAATCATGACGGCGTTTACGCATGTTCGTAAGGAAAAGGAATATTATATGCGACGGGACGTCTTCACGTTTTATTTTCATCTTCTTTAGCTACATTTCCTACAGTAAAACGATTCTTTGAAGTTCTGGAGTTGACGGATGTTTTTTTTTCTTCCGTACCGTAAACCTCAACCATTTTCGCACTTTTTCAATTTTTTATTTGCAATTTGTTGTGAATCAGTGTTGTGTTCCTACTTCCTTGTTAGACGCTTGTCGGTGAATCCATTTGAATTCTTCCTGGGATTTTTGCCCTTGATCAATAATTTGTAAAAATATTTTCCCTACTGCTTCAATTTTATAGGCTTATTGCCGGTGGCTTTTTGGTCGGTTTTCTTCTTTATGCTTGATTTAATGTTACTCAGCAACTTATTTAACTGTGCAACAGTGACCTTTCGCCTTATGGAAAATTCATTACTAATGCTGTCCCAAGGAGGTTTTCTTTCTTTAACAGCAGCTAGTAATTTAGATTTTTCAATTGCCACAGGATCATTGACTAATACTGTTATAAAAAGTGGCTGATCCAGGTCGGCATGGGCATATATAGGAAATAATTTCGGGAGAGGCTTGGAGTATTTGGGGGGAGGGCTGAGAGCATTTTGGGGGTACAGAATATTATCAATCTAGACCTTGGAATAGTTAGCCAATTAAAATGATATTGCACCAAAAAGAAATTATTTTTTCTGACCAAAGTGGTCTCATTTAATTTATTTTTATGGGTTTTTGTTTTCTTTTTTACAAATCTTTACCAATTTCGGACGGGACTGCAGCCCCCCCCCCTCTAATAGGGCCCATGCGTGTCGACTGTTGCACAAGGCACACGCAGCCCGATGGGGAGAGAGAGAGAGACAAGCAACAAACCCTGACAGGAAGGAAGAGGGATGAGACAGGGGAGGTAGGAATCCTAGCTGCAGCTAGGGGTTAGCAACAGCTACCCTTAGAATTTCCTTAGTTTATCAGGAGATGAGACTAACTTACTTAGATCTTGCTACCTAGAAGTAGCTCTTGTTTATTCACTCCGTATTGAGGAAGAGCTAAATTTAAGGGCTAGATTCTACCTGTTAGATTCTAGCTTTTATTCACTCCACCCATTATGTGCGCAAACAAATTAATGTTTTCGATCCTAGAGCGGAATCAAAACTGAGTTAGCGAACGAGTGCGTGCAGACGAGGCGTGCCCACAGGATGAAGTGTGCGCGCACTTTGCTACAATGTTCGCGGACAATTTGTTACTGTTTACTTTCGTGTGAAGACAGAAACAAGCATTTGTGCCGCACAGTTCAGCACACTGGTGGCGTCGTACCTTAACATATACGAAGCTCCTACGGTGACAATTCGTAATCATACTTGATTAATTGTATGAATTATTGTATTTTTGTATAATTTGGTGTATAATCAACTGCATATCTAATGTATATCTATAATTCCATATGTTTGAATTACTTTATATTGTTATCAATATGTTTATTGTTATTGTATCTACTATATATTTGTCACATACCACTCACTCACTCACTCATTCACTCACTCACTCACTGACCTATCATCGCCCAGCCCAAACCGCTCGACAGAAAAATTTGAAATTTTGCACGGACACTCCCTATATAACGTAGGCACTCACTAAGAAAGGATTTTTTGATATTCGAATTTTTAAGTATTTTTAGAGGGGTTTAAAGTTTTAGTTGGTTAGAGCAGGCTAGCCTAGATATCATGCATGCGTTGCTAGGACGATAAAGAACAGCTGTTACCGAACAATATCTATTTCATAGTATTATTTTTAATTGAGGTTAATTTCCACTATGATGGCAGTCCTTGAATTACTAGAAATAAACTGTTATTTTGTCCCTCCTAGAGTTTACGCCCTGGTGATGGCCCATCCGAGGTAATTATATCCAGAACCATTTGACACAAAAATTTGAAATTTTGCACGGACAATCCTTTTAGAATGTAAAAACTCGCTAAGAAAGGTTTCGTTTTTTTTTAATATTCAAATGTTTAAGTACTTTTAGGGGGGTTTGAATTATTAACAAGTTCCTCATCGGGTCAAAAATGGTTCGATTTTGATAACATTTGCTACAAAAATCTTTCTTTTCATTTAAAAGTTCAAGTTCATTAACCAGTTGAATCCGTTTACTGGAACGTGGTTTTTGGAGCGAAATTTGTGCGAAAGATTTCTTAACGTTGGAAAACGAATGAAGCGAGTTCTGTAGCCATTTACCAAAAAAATTGATAGAAATACTTTTCAAAACTAATTTTCTGTTTGGGTATTCAGAAACGAAGTATATGCAAAAAAATTGTATGAATGGTGATTTCAGTATATTTTCTAAAATATCTCGAAAACGGTTGGGAACTCGTAGTAAGTAGAAGGCGGCTATTCGGAAGGTTACTAAATTCTCTACAATAAGATTCTGTTTTAATGTTCGGTGGGGCGATGTCAATCGATGAGATAAGTGCTTAAATCGTCAAATTTGTTAGTTTTATGCTTTTATACGTGTATTTGTCTCTGTTTACCTAAATTTTTAAGCGGGGGGTTTTTTTTTTCTACTCTCCAACGGAAACAAGCACGGTTACCTCCACATGGTGTTTCCTGGGTAACTTTAAAGTCCTTGCAATAATAAGCCGTACAAAATTATGTAGTAGCGTTAATTTTGGGCCATATCTTATTTAACATAATGTAAAAAATACTTATCGGCCGTGGTGAAGCGCGGGTATTCAGCCAGTAGTTAATAAAATAATTAAAAAAGGTAGAAGTATATTTTCTTTTGTGATTTCTTTAATACCATCAAAATGGGGTAATTCCATTTTTATTCTGTTTTTCGCGCAGGAAACTTTTTTGGGGGGGGAAATTTATTAAACCTCGTGAAAAACTAGGAAACGAATGTTAATGTGACCTCGTAAATAATAAATTTCCTATTGAATTTATATTAGCTTACATGGTTTTGTGTCCTCTGAAAAGTTATACGATTTGGATATATCCTGTTTTGAAAGTCGACGCCACAGATAATCCAATACCTCTGTAGTCCTATTAATGTTATTCGCATCCACCAAACGAAAATAAATATTGGTTTATAAGTCTAGGATAAAATAAATTTCCATTCTGTACTGTTTCCTTCTAAGAACAGTTTGTCTGATATATAGAAAGTTGTGTGTTTCCCCTTTGCGAGATATAGACCGCCCTGGAGATGTAAGGGCGTGGGTTTGGTCCAATCATATACACCGTGTCGGCCCCTAATGATGCTGTTTCTCTGGAAATACCCCCTAGTCCTCCTATCCCCTCACCATGAACTGGGGGAAGGGGGGTTTGTTACCTTCTTCCCTCAGCAAATTACTCCTTCCTATGTTAATTAGGCCCATTTGTGAGGCTTCAACAAATTTGCTCTAAATAAAAGAACCATCAATATATATATATATATATATATATATATATATATATATATATATATATATATATATATATATTACAGAATAAATAATTTTAAACATTAATACTATTTATTGATCCTCAACCTCAGCCAAATATATTGATGAACTAGTTACAATTCCTCATTTTTAAACGTTTCGGCCTCAGGGCCATCCTCATTAACTAGAAGAAAAATAAATTACATGTATTTAAATTACATTAAAAAATTACCCCCTTTTTTTTATCCATACAATGTAAAACTTTTTTAAAACTATCTTTAACTTATATTACCTTCCTTTCTTAATCCACATATAATCACCCTATTTTCACAAGGGCTTGTCATCACATTACATCTAAAAATTTAAAACTATAGGCTTTTCCATCTTCTATAAATAACACTTTTTTTACTTTTTTTTAAACATTTGAAATTTCCACCAGACCATGTGGCCACAACTTTCCACCATTTTCTATTTACACTATCATAACATTCTATCTCTAATCCCATATATTAAAAATTGTCCATGTCCATTTTACTTATCTTATTATACATATACAATAACCCTATATAATTTACATTATTATATACCCTTTTTTACCCACCTATCTACATGCATATACCCACATATATACTTACAGACATACATATATAAACACATTCACACACATATATACATACCTACATATACATACACATATACACATATATATACATACATACACACCTACATATGTACACCCATACACTTATACACATACCCACACGCATACACCCATATACATATATATATATATATATATATATATATATATATATATATATATATATACACACACATATATACATACATACATATATATATATATATATATATATATATATATATACATACACACATACATATATGCACAATCCATATATACCCCTACATACAAGCCTATATATACCCGCATACATCCATTTAACTACATCCACCCCATATAAACACACATTCCCTCCACACAAATTCATACTTCCAAACTAACCTATTATATAATACATGTCCTATCCTACTCTTTATCATATGTATAAAATGAAATGTACAAAATAATTATTTTAGTAAACTACACAAAAAATTTTTATATATACTTAAGCAACACAGTATAAAAACATTTTCTTATTGCATATTACAGATTTTTTACAGAAGTTTATTTTTTAATTTTATTTAATATTTCCGCATATTGTTTATTTATGTTTTGTGTGTCAGCTTTAAAATTGATTGCACACTCTTCACTTGTAATGCACAAAGATTCCAGGATCCTTCTCCTTCTCATATTCCCTTCCCTGTGCAGAATCCTAGGTGCCTCCAAGTCAAATTTATGCTCTGCTGCCATTACATGTTCAACTAAGGCAGTTTTATTAGGATATTTAGCCTTATTTTAGCACTTTCCTCCGAAGGAAAGTAGCTATTGAGGTTGGACTCATGACGGAATTTTTGAAAAATTTCTTCAAATCTTTATCGATCCTACCTAGTAGACACCGAAAATGACCCCCGTTAAAATTTATATATATATATATATATATATATATATATATATATATATATATATATATATATATATGTGTGTCTGTTAACACGATAGCGGCCAGAGTTTTTGTTTTTTCGTCACGAAACTTGGTATATAGCAGTCAATTAGCAAACGATTGAACGAGTTCGTTAACAACCAAAATCGGTCCACCGGAAGGGGGGGTTTACCCCGAACCCAAATCACTAATTTGACCATTTCAGCCGTAACATTTGTTATATTTCAACGAAACTTGGTATTCGTACTGGTAATATACAGAGAAAAGTGAGATATAAAAATAAACTAAATCGGTTCATACGGAGGGGGGGTTTACTCCGGACCCACAATACCAATTCGCCACTACCAGCCGTGATTTTAGGTGTATTTCGACGAAACTCGGTATTCATAGTGGTAATCTACAGGTAAATATGTGTTGTAATAATAAACTAAATCGGTGCATTAGGAGGGGGGGGGGGTTTACTCCATACCCACAATACCAATTCGCCACTACCAACCGTGATTTTTGGTATATTTCGACGAAACTCGGTATTCGTAGTGGTAATCTACAGGAGGGGGGGTTTACTCCGGACCCAAATTACTAATATACTCATACCGGTCGTAATTTCTGCTGTATTGTAACGAAACGCGGTATACGTCGTGGGTAACTCATGAGAAAGAAGTGTTGTAAAAATGAGCTGAATCGGTCAATCGGAAAGGGGGGTTTACTTTGTAATATACTTCAATAGAAAAGCCAGCCAGACATAGGTTCACAACGGCGCCGCAAGGAGCGCTAGAGGGACTGTATCCGGTTCCTGCGTTAGATCAAAATACGATAATATGAGGATTTTGTATTTATTACGTAGTGTAGTAGGTACCATGTGTAAACATAACTCTGGAAGCAAATTAATAATTTATCAGTTACTCATTACAAAATTAAAAGAGAACTATTCATGTTTTTATTTTATTTATGTAGGATATTTTAAGCAAATTGTTCTGGAAAGCAGTCTACGCTACCCAAATTCTGAGGAAAGTGCTTAGTTATGCAGCTCCTGCGTGACGGACTTTTTTACATCATACTGCTTTAATCATGTTGCTTTAATCTTTCCCCTATGTACTGCCCCTATGTATACCGCTGGGCAATTTAGGCAATCCAATTGGTACACCAAATCTGCTTTCTTTCCCATATTTTCTTTATCCTTCAGGTCATCATATACCTTCTTTACCTTGTTTACTGGTTTATGAGCAATTCTGAATTCATCCACATCGAACTCCCAATATGCTCACTAAGCCCTTTTACATAAGTGCATTTAATATATTTGTTTACTTTATTATTATTAACTATTGTTTCCGATTCCTTATTATTATTTTATTATTATTTTTATTAATACTATTATTATCAGTTTATTATCACACGTTTAAAACTTACTTGCTTTGGAAAGTATATAATTTATCTTCACATTTTTTTTAATTAACAGTTCTAAATTTGATTTTAAAAATTACGAGGAACGGTACGGTCCTTATGGGGTTCCTGGGGTCGCTGAGAAAATGGTCAAGTAGAGAAAAAAAAATAGAAATAGAAAAAATTCATTCGTAAATTGATTTTCTGGGAGACATTGCGAGTCAAAGTAGGGTTCGGACTCAGGGATCTCAAAAACATACGCACGAATGTTTTAAGACATTTTCTACGGTTTTTTTTTTTCTTTTTGACTTTCAAGTGACGTTGAATCTGATGTGATAAAGATAAACGGACCCGCTCATATTAATCAGCGACCCCAAATACACCACAACATAGCGCTCCGAGTGCTTTTTTTTTATATCAAATGTTTACCTGTGCTATCATGAGGCAGTTCACCCTTAATAACCAAGCAACCGTGAACTTCTTCATTAGGTATTTCAAATTTATTAAAATGATAAGTGAAGGAGTTTGAAATCTTCAGGGGATAGAGTAAAAAATATTCCCGAAGAACAAATATTTTCTTGAATATCCTGAATTTGCTTTACGGAACCCCTTTAACGTAATGAGGTCTCAAGCCAAATACGAAGAGCGCAGGACAAAGCAAGGAGTAGTGGGGATAGGAAGGATGCTAAGCTATCTGCTGACGCACACACCACGACGCCGGCCCCTGAGAGCACATCGCACTGACGCATAAGCTACGACGTGGGGCCCGAACGTGTTAAAATGGAAATGGCAACATTACAAACCTTGGTTCCTCTATGAAAATTTCATCTACTTTGTGACGGTTTGATTGGATTGTATTTACCATAATACGATTTTCAGTGATAACTACATATTCATAAAAAAATACGAAATTTGAATTTACTCTGTTTATGTTGTGAATTGAACCTTACTTTATATGACGCACGCCCAATAAGCTCCTGATTTGTTGATCTCCAAGGGACATTTAAAATTGTTTGACTTGCAGAGAATTGATTCATCTAGATTATAATCCGACTTCCCTACATGGAATTGTTTGTCTTGCAGAGAATTGATTCATGTAGATTATAATCCGACTTCCCTACATGGAATTGTTTGTCTTGCAGAGAATTGATTCATCTAGATTATAATCCGACTTCCCTACATGGAATTGTTTGACTTGTAGAGAATTGATTCATCTAGATTATAATCCGACTTCCCTACATGGAATTGTTTGACTTGCAGGGAATTGATTCATCTAGATTATAATCCGACTTCCCTACATGGAATTGTTTGACTTGCAGAGAATTGATTCATGTAGATTATAATCCGACTTCCCTACATGGAATTGTTTGACTTGCAGAGAATTGATTCATCTAGATTATAATCCGACTTCCCTACATGGAATTGGAAAAATAAAAGCAGGAATTAAAAACATCTACGTAAAGTTTATAATTGTTTACTTTCTTAAAAAGCCAATCGGCAAGAAACGCCTAATAGACCTTTCATTGAGTTAATACATACATAGGTGTACCTCAATGTCCAGAAACTGGAAAATAAGGTTTAATCTTTTCTGAAACACTGGTTTTCGCTTTTTTTAATAATCAATTTTGAAAAGTTACTTAGATGTGTGAAGATGCGATGATGGACGTCACAGGTTTCCAAGAATGTTGTGGCTTCACTAATTGTAGGAGATTCTATTGTGACTACTTATTCCTCAGGTGCATGATCATTTGCGAATTCATTGTTGTCCACTATAGGCTGGAATTCGGGTGTAAGGGTGCGTTTACATCTGATAGTTATTGCAAGATATTTATGTCAGAGAGAAATTTTAGCTAATGTAAACTGCAAACAATTTATATCTGTTGTATATTTCTATGACGAGCTATAAGGGTGTTTTTATATCTGACACTTCTCGCAGGAAATATATCTCAGGTGTAGGATATAATGATAAATATCCATCCGAATCCTGAGATATATTTTATGCGAGAAGTGTCAGATGTAAACGCACCCTTAAACAGGAAGGTCACAGTCAACTGCTGCAGAAGACTATGTTTGCAGATACAGCCGTTGTGTCGATGTGGTGACTTCTATGTGTTCGACTGATAGAATTGGAACTCCTAGAAGTCCCTTCTCAGGACGCATATTTTTAGTTAGACTTATTTACATGATTTCACACAATTTACATAAAATATACTTATTTAGTCAAATTTACTCTAATGATACTGTTCGACCAAATATGGATTTGGCTTATCGAAATTCGACGCATGGAGTGGTGTCAATATATAACGCACACATAAACACAGATACCCTTTATAAAGCACGAGGGCTATGTCTATCATTTCACATGGACAGTGTGTTCTCCCTCTTAGGTAGAAAACGTGAGAAGAAATCAAGCAGCCCCTAACAGGGTTCTGAAAAATATTCTCCTATGCCCTAACACCATACCCCTGAACCATGCAGCATTCATTCGTAGCTCGCTATCCAAGAATATCTTCTTATTGGTTAAACCACTAGGGTATATAGAAACAAAATTCGGAGGGGGCTGGTAGCACTTAGGCATTTGGGGTGTAGGGGAAATTTTAAATATTTTATTGAGAGGAGATCGTTGACCGTTGATTATGCGAAGGCAGGGATTGTTGGGGTTCGGTCGTTACTTCTTAATAAAACTACAATTTACATGTGAAAATGGTTTTATTGTTGCCATCGTTTCGGCTTGAAATATGCATATATGTGTATAAATACATATATATATATATATATATATATATATATATATATGAAAAAAAGATTAAAAGGACATAAAAACATAATACATAGCTAGAAAATACAATATGCTATAGTTAGCGCTTAGATTAGAGGTACATGGATACAGATATAAAAATAAATAACAAGATAAGCTTACCGAAATATTTTAGTGAAAAAGGTGATTTCTAAGGCATGTGGCTATATAGGGGGGGAGGGGCTGCAGCCCCCCCATTTTGTTTTGGTGAGAAAAGTTCATGAAAAAAAGCGTATAACGTAAAATGTCTTCTACATTTACCTGGTCTACTAGGTGTCCAGTGCACCTTAAAACACCATTTTACACTAAAATATTTAACCATAAACCAATAAAAAACTGGGGAACCTTTTTAAGGAACGAAAAATGCATTAATTTTTTTTTATTGAAATTGTCCTATTGGAGAACCCTTTTCGTTAGAAATTTACTATCCTTTCGAATAATTACCTTCCACTTACCACGATTTGAGATCGTTTCTCATAAATTCATTAATGATTCAACTTTATTTGCTGCATTCCTTCGAAAAGTAAATTGTATATTATTGTAATGTGCGTCCTGAGTAATAAACGCTCTCAATCCTGTTTAATTTGAACGCCCAAGGAATTTCAGGTGAGTGGATGGTTGAACAAATTAGAGATACGCCCTAATTGGGTGTAGATATAGTAGCGAAGCGTTGGACCGGGAGCAGTGCCGCCTTCATCAACAGCTGCTGCTGGAAAATGGATAAGCAGAGCGAGGGAGAAAATGCTCGGGATAATAACAAAACCGAGGGCGTATATTCAAGCCATTTCCCAGGAAATAAACCAGCCCTGCAGGTTAAACAAAATTACTCCGAATTTCAAACCGTGCATTTGACCTATATTCAGCTTTAGAATCGTTTCTTTACATTTTGGCTGTTTGAGAAATTTATATGACGAAACAACAATTGCCGCAATGTAAAATATCCAATTCTATTCTTTACTCACTAGATCAAGGAAATTTGATATTTGCTGCGAAAAAATCGGCTTAATAATGATGATTTTAGAATATATATATATATATATATATATATATATATATATATATATATATATATATATATATATATATACGTATTTGTTCGTCTACAAAAATTGCCCGTTTTGATCAACTTTGGTAATAAAATAATACTTCGTAACGTGTTAGGTCTTCATCAGACCACCGCCTATCTCTACAACCCATTGGGGCTCATCTAGATAAGGGCATCCCCGGAAGCCTTCGGGGATTTGCAATCCGTGGGGCTTACGAGAGGCCCTCGGAAAGGGAGACCTACTACACACAGCTCCCGCCCTCCAGTCGAGTGCTATGAGTCTTGTTCAGTTCAGAGCCCTACTATATCCTGGACACTCAACTGCAGTGCTTCCAACCACCTGACCACTACGCTGAGACAGGCGACCTCAACGTAGCCCCTGCCACCAACACCACCCATAGTACCAATTGTGAGACATATAGTGCTAAGCACCCTGGCCCCCGCACCAGGAATGGTCGCCGGCGCGGAGAGTAAAACACTCCTTACGGTTTCCTTCCTAACGAAAAACAGGCGGGGACCTACCTGAACTCCCAAAGAGGGCGGATCCCGTTACTGTGGCATAGCCGTGCCGATGAGTTAGGGTACGTTCATGGTGAGGATTCATTCTGCGATGCTACGATAGCTACTCCGATGAGCGCTGCCCCGATGTATTCTACATCGATGGAGGGTGTTCATTCTGACTCACCATTGCATTGGTTCTTGCTGGGAGTAAAGTAACCTTCAACAGTGAATTAGGTTTTTTTTATGAAAAAGCTCTGCTTATGTTAGTGAGAAAAAATGAGCCTTTACAATTAGTTCGCGATGTTCCTGACAAAGAAAAAGGGATTGGTTTCTTACTCGGAAAAATTAATGGAATCCTATTAATTTTAGCGAGTTGGATAGACTAGAGTTGCTTAAATCAATATAATTCTATTAATTGCGAGTTGGATTGACTAGAGTTTTCTTATATCTTCTCGAGCGAGTGGAGCGTAGCGTAGCGAGCGGAAACGCATATCATGTATTGCTTAATAAAATATGTTTGTTTACAAATATCGTTCTTCGTTATCCTTCATAACCTGCAAAACAATCAACTTTAATGCTTAATAACTTTTTTCATAGTTGAGAGAATTGATTTTGATCATATTAACCTTTTTATTAATAAATGTTACTTGCCATTATCTAACATGAATTATAACCGTAGATAACGAGTCAAGTAGAAAAAGATAACCAGCAAAGAACCTGTAAGCTAATCAGTAAGCGAGTACGAGTAACTGTTATAAATCACTTAACTAAATAAATACTTCAAAAGTAACTGGATGTAGTCTTCGCAAAAAGACCCAATTTTCTTTCATCTCGACAACGAAATAACCAAAAAAGAATAATCACACAAGATGAAGTAATGAGAGAGGGTAGGAGACCTGCGCACTAGAGTCCTTTTGAAGGAACCAATCAGTCAGGCCCAGATCGCGGCTTCCCTCCTCACTGCGAGGAGAAAACATAATATTTGTTCTTCCCCGCGGTCACTGCGCGAGTGCGAGAATAGAATCGGAAGTAAGGATCCGCACTATGAACACTCCCACCTTAATACATGTGTATGTTTTACATCGGGGCAGCGCTCATCGGAGTAGCTATCGTAGCATCGCAGAATGAATCCTCACCATGAACGTACCCTAAGGGCCCCGACAAAAGCCAGATCCCAAGCTCACGAGCACTTCCAGCCAGCACGTGGGATAGACCCCGCAGAGGTTACCCCGGACGTCGACGAGCCTGTCTCGGATCCTGGGGGTCACCCCTCCTACATAGATTGGATTTGGACCCTGTCTTCTCCACTGAACGTGTGTAGACAATAGGACATTTGCTTCGCATTCAGTGGGTCTACTATAAATGTACTGTGCAGTCCCTGCATTAATATTTGAACTGAACGTCAATGGCCACCTTTATGGTTTTGCCATAAAATTACGGGGGGCTAAGTCCATTTCCAATACTAACAATTTAGAACTTGGAATAGTTGTAGCCAACTAAAACGCTACTACACCCAAAATGGAATATTTTTATGAACTAAGTGATCTTATTTAATTTATTTGTAAGGGTTTTATGACAAATGTTTACCGATCAAATCAAAATTTCGAAAGGAGGGGGACTACAGCCATCGAATATACGCCCATGAAACCAGATTCGTTAAATTGACTGAAAGTAGTCCCCTATAGAAAAATTCAATTAAAAATAGAAAATTTATTTATTTATTTACTGGACCTAAAAGGAAGGTCGTTAGGTTATGTCTTCCAAAAAATGAAAATAAATAAAGAAAAGCACAAAGGAAATTAATCTGATTGTAAAATTTTTATAATAGTTATTGGCTTAAAGAAATCATAAATTTATGTAAATATAACGCTTAAATGAAATACTCTTTACTATTAAAATTAAATAAAAAAATATATTAATAAGAAATTGAAAATCAATTAAAAAGTTCAGTAAAAACATAAAAACGAAAGAGTTTTTGTTTTTATTTTTCCAAAGGTTTCTATTTTTATATAATCATTTCAGTAAATATTATGAAGGCAGTGATTTAAAAAAAAAAAAATGTATTTGCAATGCATTCTTTGATTTTTTTTTTAATTTAAACTGTAATATTACTTAAAGATTTAATTTCATCTTTAATTTTGATTTTAGAAAATAAAGTTAACCTATTTAACATTTAGTCACCGGACATTGAATATTGAAGAGTATTGGCATCACTGTTTCTAAGGTAGGGAATTCTTTCACTTTTTAACTCCATTCTCAAGAACTTCAGTTTTTGCCAATTAGTTATCTTTTTAAAGACACTTAAAAATAGTAAAATTCAACTATGCGAAGAGTATTTATATTAACACGTCAATTGTTTTTCTGCTGTGCTGAAAGAGAAATGTTACTATTTTACCGAAGCAAGCTTTTTAATTGATATGTAATTTGAACTTATAACTGAAGTTGATAATCAAATCATTGAGATATTTATTGTTTAAACAGTAGTTTAATGTGTCAATAGTCAGCGTTATTTAGTAGATTATCGTTATATTGTTGATATCCAGAAATAATGGTTGGAACAAAAAGATACTTGGTTTGGATATGAATTGCATAATAAAAATTTAGTAAACTTCGATTATTATTATGTTGTTTGTTTTTTACAACATATTCTATTCATCAGGGGAGTATTTCCTATTTTACACAAAATTCGTAATCAATGGCAAGATTGCGTTTTAATAAGTATATTTTTTAGTAAGTTAATAATATTCATTAGTTTTTTTCCATGTTGTTGATATCTCAAACCAATGGAGAAATAAAATATCGAAGTTTGGTTATTTATTGAAAAAAGAAAGATTATACTAGCCTTTCTGAGGGAAGGTTCGTTTCTTGTTATAAGCCAGTCAGTTTATTTGTCAAGTCCTTCCATTCTCTGCTTTGGCTCAGTGTTGTTTTCTCTTTGTTAATATAAATGTTCAAATAATTTTAGTGTATAGTGTTATGTTAATAGTGATCATCTGATGTTCAGTGAATGATACACAAACGTATTTGTTGGAACATCCCTGGTTCATTTCAAGAAATGGTCCATCTAGTCAAAATATAAGTAAATGTACCTTATGTTTTTCTATTTCCATACATTTTACTTACCACTGGTTTATTTTCTATTCCTGGGCAGGTTATTGTGAGGTTTTATTTTTATTCTGAGTAAACTTTGAGCTGGACATATTCTTCACATCATTTTCCATTTGTGCTTACAAAGTTTCAATGTATTCTACAGTTAATTTTTTTTCTTTTTCCATCAATACCGTGTTGGACTTGAATCCTTCTTTAATGAAAATGAATTACTAACTTTAATAGGACTTATTTTATAAATAAGCCTTGGACTAAGCCCAACTTCAAATTATTGATTCGTCAAAAGAAAGCAGGCAGTACCTAAAAACAATATTTTCTTACTTACAGTACATAAAAAAGTACAATAACTTTCGAAGACATCTGCTTCACAACCAGTGCAGTTCAAGCATACTATAGTGATTTTAAATCCTCTATAAGAATTAAAGAACCAATTAATTTTTCATCTGAATGCTGATCCATTAATTCATACAGGCATACTATATCCGTGAAACAGATAAATCACCAAAGAAGCATTGTAATGAATAATAACTTTTACTGTCCATCCAATTGTAATTAACTTGATTTGTGTGAAACAGTTTTTAATTATAAGATGGTTGTAAAATAAGCATAATATCTTTATAATTCTAGCAAAAACAAAATATTTGTGCTATTTCCAGCCCATTTGATTTATTGATTTCCTATAAATTGCTTTAAGCTAAATATAATATCTTCACTTTTTTTCCATCTTCTTTCTTACTTAATTAAAAAAAACCTGGGAAAATACACTTTAAATGAAAACCTAAATCATTACTGGAAATATAAATCTTATTGAGAATTTGGAAAGGAAAATTGAAGGGCATGGAGCAATGAGAAGGCAGCTTCTTTTTCCACATTTTTGGCAAATTTAAAAAATGTTTTAAAATTTAGTTTCTTGATATTATTTAAAAAAAAAATTTCTATCATAATATAGCCACCTGCTTATGAAAGTAAGCCCATAAGGACTCTATCCTACCTTTTTTGGAGTGGCGGTGTGAAGTTAAATGATTTTGAGCTGCCTCCTTATTGTGCCACGTTCTATAAAAAACCCAGAATTTATGACTTTTTCAACTATAATAAAAAAAAATAAGATAAAATGCAATTGTCTTTCTATTTAGTCTCGCTATTTAAAGAAAAAATTGCAATACAGTTTTTCCTTAGTTCATTAATTAAAAATAGTTAGTTCATTAAAATTAGTAAATTTTACTGTAGTTTGCCTGCTTTATAAGTTCATTGATTTCCTATAAATAACATTAAGCTAAATTTATTATATATGCTTCCTTACTACGTATTATATAAATAGAAAGAAAAACGCATTGAATGAAAAACAAAATCATTGGAAATAAATATCGTGCAGAGAAAGAACCAATTGACGTGCAGCAATAAGCAGGTAGCTCCATTTTTGGGGATTTTCAAGTCAGAAAATTATCATCGATTTTGAAATTATCTCTTTATTTTGGTACAATAAGGAAGTAGCTCTGGTCATTTCAATAGTGGAATCACAGTAACTAAACCCCTGTGTGACTTACCATCTCTGTATAGCCAAACCCTGCTCTAAAAAACTCAGAATATGCAATGAGCCTCTTACACAAATATGTCGGAAAAAAATTAGGTGGAGTTTAAGAGTTAAAAACTTTAGCTTCTTCAGGTACACTGACCATGATGATTTGATAGAAACTGAGCCAGAAGTCGATTGAATTTTGTATTAATTAATTTTTTTTTTTATTTTTTGGACTTTTAATTGGTATTGCCATATGAGCTTCCTAAATTAAAAAGTGATTAAATGCAAATTTTGTTCACTTTAGTTGAAAAAGTCGTAAATGTGGTTTTTATAGAGCATGGTACAAAAAGCAGGCAGGACCAAATCTTTAAACTTCACACCACCGCTCTGAAAAAGGTAGGATAGGACCCGTATCAACATACTCTCATAAGTAGGTGTCTACGTTATAATAAGAATAATAATAAGAAAAACAAAATGGATAAGAAAAACAAAATAATAATAATAATAAGAAAAACAAAATGGAAAAAAAAATCAGGAAACTAAATTTTTTGTAATTTGCTAAAAATGTGAAAAAGGGCACGTATTACATACCGAAACTTATTTTATATAATAATAATGCAATAAAAGACTGTCTTTCTGTGTGGTGTTATTTTGTATTTCTATATAGTCATGATTAGGGTAGGGATTTTAATGTATTTACATATTTTTTTCTGATTCTTAAATCGTAATTTTTGATGGAATTCTGCACATTTTAAGTGATTTTAAAGCATTTGAACAGGTTTTTATTTTACATATTTTGTCAAAAATCTATATTTTTACAAATTCTGCCATAAATACATATTTTGATATTCTTTTTATTTTCTAATTGAAAAAATAAATGGGAAACCGAGAAAGAATGCTTTACTCATTGAGTCTACATCACTGTGACTTTTCTAATTGCAAGAAGCAAAGGTGGCTGGCAGCCATGCTTCCCCGGCGCTAATGGTCTTGGAGCAGATGCGTTTTAAACAATATATATAAATAAAGTTATTGTTTAACAATTTTATTATTCCTACTGTCTAAAACAAATGAACTAGTGAAAGAATCATGTCGATATCATTTTCCAAACTCGAGGTATAAAATAATGAATTTTCAACCTATTTTATTTTATGTCTTAGCTCCTAAGGTGCATTGGGCGAAACGCTTGGACACGTGTCGACTATTTTTCGATGCAAAATCACTAGAAAAAAAGGGGCCTGATTGTTGACCCACCACTTTATACTCCCCTTATGAGGCCAGACCGGTGTCATTTCACGTTTGATAATTTAAAAATGCATGTTGTTGCAAAGAATTTTCCAAAATAATGTTCAACTCTAGAAACTTCATTTTTCCCCTTTAAAAATGAGTTCCTAATTTTTATTTATGCTTTATTTTTTAATATGTTATAGAGTTTTAGTCATTTTGTTCTATATATTTGGTGACTTTTGTTTTTTCCATTTATAATAGGGTTTGTACTAATTATTTACGCTTTTCTTTTCAATATTTAATAGTGTTTTAGGCATATTTTCAATTTCCACATATACTTTTTGATCTTCACCTCAGCCAAATTATATTAATGAGCTAATTACAATTCCTCATTTAAACGTTTCGGCCTCAGGGCCATCCTCATTAAACTTCTTTCATAACAGTGTGGCCACATGGTCTGGGGTAACTCAAGTGTTTAAAAATGTAAAAAAGTTTTAGTTATAGAAGATGGACAAGCTCATAGATTTAAAGTGATGACAAGCCCTTGTGGAAATAGGGTGAATATATGTGGATTTATGAAAGAGGTTTAATGAGGATGGCCCTGAGGCCGAAATGTTTAAATGAGGAATTGTAATTAGCTCATTAATATAATTTGGCTGAGGTGAAGATCAAAAATAAAGTATATGTGGAAATAATTTTATACCTCAGAAAATCCTTGTGGATAATCCCTAACATGTCATATTTTCAATTTTTTATTACATATTTCATTATAAATAGTTAAATATATATGTTCATATTTTGAATTTTATTTTACATCCGTTCCCTAGTCATGATATTTAAGACAAAATTACTGTGTGAAATTTTATTAGTTCATCAATCAGTGAATTTTCTAGATGCTTTCCTCGCTATATTTTAATTGATTTTTTATAAGTCATTTTAAGCTAAATTTAATTTGTGTAATTTCTTAGTACACGTTATAAAAGTGCAAGGGAAACCAGATTAACTGAAAAACAGTCATTGGAATTATAAACAAACACTGGTAATAATTTTTAGGGCACATGTTACCTACTCAAAATTATTATTTTGTGCTTTACTCCCTCTCTCTTTCCCTCTCGAAATCATAAAATAATATTGTCTTTCTAATTACTCTGGTTTTTTTTTTTTTTTCTTCAAGGAAGGTAGGGTGGAAAATGTGAATAGTTTGCCCGGACTCGCATTTATTTATCTTCGATAATGAGTTTTTACTGTAGATGCGCCGTAAAAAAAAAAAAAAAAAAAAAAAAAAAAAAAAAATGAGTTTTTACTTGCTCGCTTTTTGTATGTCGAGCTGGTTCTTAAACTCACAATCCTAATCAACCAATCTTCTAGTGTGATAACATAATTGATAAATTACATTATTAACTCTGATGGGTAATTGTGAAGTTGAGGGGCCTCCTCACCGATTTTGTTGCTTTATAAAGTATTTTGATGACCTAAACATGAATTAAGCTAAACAAACCCCGTTCCAGTTGGCGGATTGTGATGGTTAATGAGCTTGGACGTTTTTTTTTTTTTTTTTTTTTTTTTTTTTTTTTTTTTTTTTTTATAAAATAATGTTTATTTAAAATAACTATATACTTGTACAATTTATTTCAAGATTTCAAAAGATATGAAATGGGTTAATTAGATAGTTTACTGACAAAAACTTTATATTATTTGAGGGGCCCAGAAGTCAAGGGGTCTAACTGACATTTTGAAGAAAAAAAATGTGTTAGGTACAGGAATGGGTTGTGAGCACCGTCATCTTGTGGGTGGTAAAGACATCCATGTGATTTTTTGACGGTTGCTGCCACCTAGCTTGTGTTTCTATTGAATATGTCACTTTTGTAATATCTACTTTTGTAAGTCCAGAAGGATATTAAGGGGTCTATGTGCGGATTCTCCAATTCATTTGCATATTAATCATAAACCAGATGATGTACCTATTATGTACCATCGATAATAAACAGCTAAGGACCTAAGGATACATTTAGTATCATCAAAACTGTAAACATCTAGTTCTTTGCTATGATCGCATATCGTTGATGCAAATGCAATCTATCGAATGTGAAAAAACGTATTTTTCATTTTCAATCTTTACTGATTGCAGTTGGACTGATGGAAGCAAACTCTCGAATCTAAGTTCACTCAGTGAAAGGGGAGAGTAACCATTGTCAAAAGGTTGTATCTGCCGACTATTTGACTGTCCAAAAGCAAAGTAATGAATAAAAGTCACTCTGGAAAGTGGTGATTTTCACATTTGATGATGAAGACCCCTTGACGTCTGGGGTCCTCATATAGTTTACTGACAGAATCTTTATATTGTATATATATATATATATATATATATATATATATATATATATATATAAATATATATATATATAGATCCTTTTTATATGATAGCTATGACATTTTTTTACTGAATAATTTATTTTTCTTTGTTTCAAGGATAGGATGTCATCCAGGCACGAGGGAGTTAGCTGCGATTCTTGTCTACAAGGAAATTTTCGTGGGAAACGATACAAGTGTTTGATATGTTACGATTACGATTTGTGTTCAACATGCTTCGATGCTGGTATGACAAGCCCCAGGCACACGGCTGACCATCCAATGCAGTGTATTCTGACCAGAGCTGATTTCGACCTTTACTATGGCGGGGAAGGCTTGACACCTGAACAACCTCAGTCTCTAACCTGTCCTTGTTGCGGGAAGCTTGGCTTTGTCGAGGCGTCACTCCAATACCATGTTACAGTCGAGCATTCAGAATCTACTCAAGAAGTCATCTGCCCAGTCTGCGCTGCAATGCCATCAGGAGACCCTAACTACGTCACTGATGACCTGGCTGGCCATCTGGCTATGGAGCACAGGAATACTTCTAGAGAGATTTTCTCCTTCCTCGAAGAACCTACCGTTAGGCAGGGAACAAGAAGGGGAGTACCTCCTCCTCGAGCAGTCACTGGTCGTGCAAGGCACGCGATTAACCTCATTTCGGCATCTAGTTTGAATTCTGGACGTGAGAACGTTGATCCAATAGCAGAACTACTTAGCCAACTGTCCGGGGTTCGGAGGAACCCTCCAGCCAATGCTACACAGCTTCAGAGATTGCAGGTCCAGCTCCAAATGGCTCGGCAACAAGCTAGCTCGACTGCTCATCAGCTGGAGAGATCAGGAGCTGTGCGTCGGCCCCTTACAGCGAACAATGTCACTCCTCCTGCACCGACATTAGGTGCCGTAACAGCCTCTTCGACAGACCTATCATTATCTTCATCAGTCGATTCTTTTTCAAATAATCATAAGTTCTTGCTAAAACGCTTTTTGGACAAGAAGCTGTCTGAAAATGATTTGCAAAAAGTGGATTTGTTGAAGGCCAACAGAAGTGTTTTTACGAGATATTTACTCTATAGTGCTTTGGGAAAACCAGATGAGAGCTGTGAATCAAAAACTATTTTAAAAAAGTTACCCGGATCAAATGTTATAAAAGAGTCTAGAAATACACCAAATAGTGCTAATTAAATATTATCCTGAAAAAAGAATAAAAATGTGCCTTTAAAAACTATGTTCTGTGTACTCGTACCAGATAAGTTTTTAATTTTTTCATTTATTAAATGTGATGATTTCCTTATATGCTATTGAATTTGCATTTATGCTCAAATATATTTCATATTGTTAAATGAATTTAACCTAAATTCTTACCCAGAATCATTATTTAACCATTTCCTTATGGCAGATGGTTACAAAGGACCTTGCAGTACTGCTGCCCTGGGGCCCTGTAATGACACATTTCTTTCCCTTATCTCTGCCTGCATGAACTCGTATAATTTCAAATTGTATATTACTTTTTATTTCTAGCTCTCTGAATATTCTGTGCGAAATTATGTAACTATATGCTCCAAAAAGTTTTTTATGGACTAGTTTTTTATGCGAAGGTTATCATTTTTTTTATAATAAGGAATATTTTCCTAACCAATTAAGCCAAATAAATAAATAACCTGTTCGTTTCTCCTATTAGTTCCTATTCCGATACTACGGCGGGTGCGGAAACGGTGTGTTCGGGGCTTCTGTGCCGCTGAGAGACTGGAGGCTTGAGAGAAAAAAGTCCGTCTCGCAGGAGCTGCATAACTAAGCACTTTCCTCAGAATTTGGGTAGTGTAGACTGCTTTCCAGAACAATTTGCTTAAAATATCCTACATAAATAAAATAAAAACATAAATAGTTCTCTTTTAAATTTGTAATGAGTAACTGATGAATTATTAATTTGCTTCCAGGTTTATGTTTACACATGGTACCTATTACACTACGTAATAAATACAAAAAACCTCATATTATCGTATTTTGATCTAACGCAGGAACAGGATACAGTCACTCTAGTGGCAGAAAGCGCTCCTTGCGGCGGCTTTGTGAACCTACGTTTGGCGGGCTTTTCTATTGAAATATATTACAAAGTAAACCCCCCCTTTCCGATTGACCGATTCAGCTCATTTTTACAACACTTCTTTCTCATGAGATACCCACGACGTATACCGCGTTTCGTTACAATACAGCAGAAATTACGACCGGTATGAGTATATTAGGAATTTGGGTCCGGAGTAAACCCCCCTTCTAATGAACCGATTTAGTTTATTTTTACAGCACATATTTACCTGTAGATTGCCACTACGAATACCGAGTTTCGTCGAAATATACCAAAAATCACGGCTGGTAGTGGCAAATTGGTATTGTGGGTCCGGAGTAAACCCCCCCCCCCCTCCTAATGAACCGATTTAGTTTATTTTTACAACACATATTTACCTGTAAATTACCACTACGAATACCGAGTTTCGTCGAAATATACCAAAAATCACGCCTGGTAGTGGCGAATTGGTATTGTGGGTCCAGAGTAAACCCCCCCCCCCTTCTAATTAACCGATTTAGTTCATTTTTATATCACACTTTTCTCTCTATATTACCACTACAAGTTTCGTGACGAAAAAACAAAAACTCTGGCCGCTATCGTGTTAACAGACACACACACACACACACACACACATATATATATATATAAATTTTAACGGGGGTCATTTTCGGTGTCTACTAGGTAGGATCGATAAAGATTTGAAGAAATTTTTCAAAAATTCCGTCATGAGTCCAACCTCAATAGCTACTTTCCTTCGGAGGAAAGTGCTAAAAAGAGGCAAATCGCAGTTGTTCCCAATTCAGTGTGCAGCCCTTGAGAGAGTTCCGGGAAAGACTGCCTGACCCTGGTCTTAAGCCGATAGGCGGACCGTAAGACATCCAGCCAGTGGAGGGGATAGTCAGGCGTGGTGGGGACTGACTACCATAGTGGGGCTGAGAGCCGGGTGGTGGAGGGCCCGGTAGAGGGGGGTCTGGAACAAGTTTCAACTAAATTAATCGTTTTTGAATACCCAAACTAAAAATTAGGCAGGAAAAGTAGGTGTTTCAATGTTTATCGAAAACGGTTACAGATATCGCTTCAAAAATGGCTCCATTCGTTTTTTCTACGTTAAGAAACGTATGAAAGGAGTGAGTACCAGCATATGAGCTCGAAGACGTAAGCGTTCTGATTTTTTTTTTGCGAAGATTTCGTTCCAAAAGCCATGTTCCGGTGGATGAATTCTGCTGGTTAACGAAGTTGACCTTTCAAATCAGACGAAAGATTTTTGTACCAAATTTCATCAAAATCGGACTTTTATTCGCTGTGCTAGACCGCGAACAGACAAACATGTATGTATATATATATATATATATATATATATATATATATATATATATATATATATATGTATATATATCTACACACATACAAATCTGAACCAGCTATATTTTCGAGATCCATGGGGTCGGAAACAAGAAATTTTTTAGTCGGCATTTCCGGATTGCGTCATAAGGTGAACCTCATAAGCGGGTTTCCTCCCTATGGAGGGAGGGAGGAAACCCGCTAAAAAGGATAATCATTATAAGCTTGCATACATTTTGAAGCAATTTTTTGCACTAAATTTTTATTTTACAAGAATTAAAAGCTTAACACTTATTTATGGTAGAGAGTAATAGCTAAAAATGCTTTGCTTAAGTTAAACAGTTTAAATGAGCTCAAGTTTCTCGAAACTTGTATCTTGAAGAAAAAAAGATTGACTGGTGATAATCCAGGTTATAGAAAATTTGCATTGAATGATGTTCTGTGTCAATGTTTCATAGTACAGTAAATTTCAAAGATGAAAAAAAAAAGGATTATGGGAGCAAAATGACACAGGTCAACATTTGATCTAAAAAAAAAAAAGCTCGGGGTGGTATGGTCCTTATGGGGTCGCTGATTACGATGGGCGGGTTGGTTAACCTTCATCACATCAGATTCAAGGTCTGAAATTGAAGGCCAAATAGACAATAACCCTTAGGAATAATTTGAAAAAAATCATATGTATGTTTTGAGGTCCCTGAGTCCAAATCAGCGACCCCATAAGAATCATACCACTCCGAGTGTTGTTTTTTTTTTTAGATCAAATGTTAACCTGTGTAATACTGGTTGTCACTTAAGAGACAGGCTTAAAATAAACAAGATTGCATCATACTTGTATAAAGGTACCTAGTGAAATTGTAATTTGTAAATTGCTAGGTAGTTGCACAACTTGAAAGTAATTTACAGATCAGAATAAGAAGTCAGTAAAAGGGTGGTAACCTATAGATAACCTGTCCTAAAATCCTGCGTAAATTATAATCTATATATATAAAAATCACCTGTCTGTTTGTTCCTTATACAAATCCACACCGTATGACGAAACTTGGCACACAGGTGCGCCTTGATCCGGGAAGTCTCGTGGACGATAAAATTAAAATATTGTTTGTTATTTATGGAAATTAATTTGGCTAAGTTGTATATGGAATATTTCTTTGTAGGGAATTACGGTCCGTTGTGGAACACCAATAATTTCAAGAGTAAACTCCCTCTCCGAATGAACTGATATTGCTGGTTGAATTCGTACGATTTATGGAACTTGTCATCAGGTCAAAATAAATAAATAATATATGTAATAAGTAAATAAAAATTTTCGTATTGTCTGAGGTACATTGGCATTTCATAAGGCTACAAATTTTTGGAACGACAATATTTAAAAGCTAGTTTATATATGTCACAAATAGAGAATTCAAAATGTTATTCATTGGTTGTTCTCAATTTTTTTTTTTTTTTTTTTTTTTTTTTTTTTTTTTTTTTTTTTTTTTTTTTTTTAGCGGCGCATCGACAAATCTCGGCCATTGGCGCCGTCATCCAGGGTGCGAGCGCTGAAATATAAATATAGATCACATAAATTGTGATCGATACGCTACATAACCATTGCTACTTTGGTATTCAGGGCGTCCGGTATAAATCGGATTTGGATTGCTTGAAGGGAATAGGATCCAGAGGAAGTAAATACACAGACCCAGAGCCTTTTACTCATGAGGAGGGATTGGAAGTAATGAAGCGGAAAATTGGAAATGGTTCAGGAAGGTGTAATTTCTTTCTTTTTCCTTCTCTTTTCTCTGTGAGGGATAATGTTTTCTCTAATAGATTTTCTACTAAGCTTTGGGAAATTTACTCTCAGGCCCAAACTACTATTATTATTATTGGTGCCATGGGCGTATATAGAAAATAATTTCGGGAGGGTCTGGGAAAATTTCGAGGGGCTGAGACCAGTTCCGGGGTATGGAATTCTAACAATTTAGAATTTGGAATAGTTTTAAACAACTAAAACGCTATTACACTTAAATTAAAATATTTTTTATGAACATAGTGATCTTATATAATTTATTTTTAAGGGTTTATGACACATTTTTACCGATCAACTTGAAATTTCGGGTGAGGGGGCTGCAGCCCCCCCCCCTAATATACGCACATGATTGGCGCAAAGAGTAAACCACAATAACAAATATATAAAACTAGCTGAATATCCATGCTTTGTCACCGCAGATAAGTAGTTATTTTATTGCTTTAAATAATTTATCATCAAAATTAACGCACCTACTTATTTTTTTTCGTTTTTAATGGCGCATCAACTATTTGGCTATTAGCGCCGGGCTATCTACAGGTTGCCACCCTTTTATAATGCCAACAGCACGTGCTACTACATAATTGTGTGCAGTTTATTATAGCACGGTTCCCGATATACTATTAGTTATTACTCAATTGATAAGTAATCAAAGTATAATGTTTCTTGACTTTGGGGCGCTCCGGACTAGTGTCAAGAAACAGATAACGTAGAGATAACTCGTTATCTATAGGTTAGCAGTAACAGCACTTTAACCAGGTTAAAATTCCTTGTCAATAATAAATATACGTTAAAATTTAAAAAGGTATGTTTCAAAGATGTCATTTCAAAACATCCATTATATTTGCGAGGATTACGAAGAAGTACTCTGACTGGGGATGCTCATGGGTGAGGAGGCTGTGCAAGGGTTCGCGATATTATTACTTCGTATGGACCACCACCAGGTTTAGCAAAGTATCTAAGAGGGACAAAATCACAGTTTATTTCTAGTAATTCAAGGTCTGCCATAATAGTTAAAATGATGCTCATATAAAAGGCGATGAATGAAATGAAATGACCGTGAATGTTAAGGCGTGAGCACTTAACACTCCGAGCCAAGGGTCGTGGGTTTGATTCCCACTAGAGGTGGTGGCTTTTCTTTAGAAAAAAAGAAAAGGCATCAGCCCTATTCTGGCTAGAAAAGGGTCGCAACCTATATATAACCTGTCATTAAATTTGTAGTTAATAATAAAAGGACGTTAAAACTTAAATAAATAAATAGTATGAAAGAGATACTGTACGGTAACAGCTGACCTGTTATCATCCTTGCAACGCATCGTTGCCTTGGCTTGCCTGCTCTAACCAACTAAAAGTTCAAACCCCTCTAAAAATACTTGATAATGTTCTATACAACAAATTCTCTACAAAAAAAAAGCTTCTGATGTAATTTTCGATGGGGCGATGTCAATCTGAGAAATAAGTGCTTAAAACTTCAATATTGTTAGTTTTGTTCGTTTGAACGGAATTTTGTCACTGTTTACCTAACGTTTTAATTAGTTTTTTTTTTATTGAATTTAATAGTAAAATGTGTAAAACACATTGCCGTGGGAAGTGTTTTCGCATGACAAACGTTGAGAACGTGGGGGAGTCATTTATCCTTAAGCGCTTACAATACTATCAGTTTCCTGTTGTGGCGCCTTAAATCTCTCTTCTCTTTGGGATGTCATTCTATATTTTCCACGAAAGATCAGAACCTACCATTAACTGCTTCTACTCCTTTGCTAATGACACTAGGGATATGAATGGAACCGAGCTAAGATGACGCAGTTCCTGCGAGTCGGAATTTTTTGAGAATATATCTACCTAGAGAAAAAGAGGTGCCTAGAAAATAGAGGCGTCCAAAAATATAAGAGTGTCTGGATAGAATCTAGAAGAGGTAATGACTTTGTAAGGTGGATGTAAGTGCTATCGAGTCTCTCCCTGGAACCCTTGAGTATTCTTTGTTAACTCCGCCCTTGGGTCATTAGACAAACCGCTTACGGGGGGAGTTTTCTTTCGGTCTTAAGTATCAGCAGGATTTTCTACCTCTGAGGGCAAATAGCAAAGGGTCCTCAGAAACAACCAACTCAACCAGGTGGTTCAATAATTAGTTTCAATGTTTTGAAAAAAAACTTCGCCAATAGTTCAGGGCGGCATCATCTTAGCGCGGTTCCGTTCTTATCCCCAATGTCATTTGGAAAGGTTGAAATAGAAACAGTTATAATTTTGCTTAGACCTAGGTAATTTATGATCCCAAATAGGTCACGGTTGAAAGCAGAGATGGGCATAATTTTATTTATAAATAAAAATACGAATTTATTCGTGCTTCATATATTTGTGAATACGAATATAAATAAATTCGTACTTCATATATTTGTGAATACGAATATAAATAAATTCATACTTCATATATTTGTGAATACGTATATAAATAAATTCGTACTTCATATATTTGTGAATACGAATATAAATAAATTCGTACTTCATATATTTGTGAATACGAATATAAATAAATTCGTACTTCATATATTTATGAATACGAATATAAATAAATTCGTATTCATAAGTGTGAATACGAATTTATTTTTATTCACATATATTAAATACAAAAATACAAATAAAATTTTATTCGCAAATTTTTCTGCGAATAAAAATAAATTCAAAGAAAAAATTGTAAATAATCACAAAAAATGTGAATATTTACAAAAAATCAAGTGATTACAAAAAAAATCACATTAAAATATACGAATACAAATTTATTCACATTATAATTTGTGAATACAAATTTATTCACAATAAAATTCGCAAATAAATTATGAATTTATTCGTATTAAGATGATATTACGAAAGTTATTAAAGGTGATTTTTTTTTTTATGGAGGTACAGATGACAAACTGTGTCCCTGCAGCATGGCTGGTGGTCCCGCGGCGGACTCGGGATAAACAAAAAATCTAGGCGCTAATAACCTAGAAGTTAAACGCCTTAAAAAAAACAAAACAAAAAAAAAACCGTTCAATAACTCTCGTAATATCATCTTAATACGAATAAATTGATGATTTATTTGCGAATTTTATTGTGAATAAATTTTTATTCACAAATTATAATTTGAATAAATTTGTATTCGTATATTTTAATGTGATTTTTTTTGTAATCATCTGATTTTTTGTAAATATTCACATTTTTTGCGATTATTTACAATTTTTTTGTGAATTTATTTGTATTCGCAGAAAAATTTGCAAATAACATTTTATTTGTATTTTTATATTTAATATATGTGAGTAAAAATAAATTCGTATTCACACTTATGAATACGAATTTATTTATATTCGTATTCACAAATATATGAAGTACGAATTTATTTATATTCGTATTCTCAAATATATGAAGTACGAATTTATTTATATTCGTATTCACAAATATATGAAGTACGAATTCATTTATATTCGTATTCACAAATATATGAAGTACGAATTTATTTATATTCGTATTCACAAATATATGAAGTACGAATTTATTTATATTCGTATTCACAAATATATGAAGTACGAATTTATTTATGTTCCTTAATTTATATAAGGGTCCTTATTTCATACCTGATAGAAAAATGACTCCTCGGCCTTGTCAAGGTTCGCTCTAGAAACACGCTGCTTACTGTTTCGTATTTTCTTTTACTATAATACTAATTTTACATTACTAACTTCGAATCATTTCTGAAACCGTCTAAATTATACCAATTTTATATTCTGTAAAAATTTGTTGATGCCTTGAGTGTGACAGGTTTGTTTTTTTTTTTTTAAATATTTCAAATATGTGAAGAATGGATTTTGCAACAATTTAAAATAAGTCAATTTAAAAATTAAAAAAAAACTCGTATTTTGATCTAACGCAGGAACAGGATACAGTCACTCTAGTGGTAGAAAGCGCTCCTTGCGGCGGCTCTGTGAACCTACGTCTGGCGGGCTTTTCTATTGAAATATATTACAAATTAAACCCCCGCTTTCCGATTGACCGATTCAGCTCATTTTTACAACACTTCTTTCTCATGAGTTACCCACGACGTATACCGCGTTTCGTTACAATACAGCAGAAATTACGACCGGTATGAGTATATTAGGAATTTGGGTCCGGAGTAAACCCCCCCCTTCTAATGAACCGATTTAGTTTATTTTTACAAGACATATTTACCTATAGATTACCACTACGAATACCAAGTTTCGTCGAAATATACCAAACATCAAGGCTGGTAGTGGCGAATTGGTATTGTGGGTCCGGAGTAAACCCCCTCCCCCCTCCTAATGAACCGATTTAGTTTATTTTTACAACACGTATTTACCTCTGGATTACCACTACGAATACCGAGTTTCGTCGAAATATACCAAAAATCACGGCTGGTAGTGGCGAATTGGTATTGTGGGTCCGGAGTAAACCCCCCCCCCCTTCTAATGAACCGATTTAGTTAATTTTTATATCTCACTTTTCTCTCTATATTACTACTACGAATACCAAGTTTCGTTGAAATATAACAAATATTACGGCTGACATAGTCAAATTAGTGTTTCGGGGTAAACCCCCCCTTCCGGTGGACTGACTTTGGTGGTTAACGAACTCGTTCAATCGTTTGCTAATTGAATGCTATATACCAAGTTTCGTGACGAAAAAACAAAAACTCTGGCCGCTATCGTGTTAACAGACATATATATATATATATAGATATATATAAATTTTAACGGGGGTAATTTTCGGTGTCTACTAGGTAGGATCGATAAAGATTTGAAGAAATTTTTCAAAAATTCCGTCATGAGTCCAACCTAAATAGCTACTTTCCTTCGGAGGAAAGTGCTAAAACAAACAAACGTGGAGAAGCCTTCTCTGTTTGAAACAAACGTCAAGAAAATACATGCTCACTCTGAGGATTTCTTAGAATGAAATGTGTCACGCGGGTGTTAACATAGGGCTTAAATCGGAGGGATATTTCTCTCTCTCTCTCTTTGACAAGAATTATTACAACAATTTCTAAACCAAAAATAATACAAAGTAGAAACTAAAAGAAGACAGAGAAATAACTACAGTAGACATTTTTTTCTATGGAATGAAAAAGACAGAAGGTTTTTATTGAACTCTGGTAGTTATTAATAACTGCCCTGAGAGGGCTCCACCTCCCCCCTCCCCCCCCAAAAAACCATGATTTGATTGATAAAAAATGTGTAATAAAAAACCTTAATAATACATTAAATAAGAGTAATTAGTTCACAAAAAAATATTTTTTTGTGTGTAAAATCGCTTTGGTTGGGTAACGATTCCAAGTACTAGATTGTTAGGATTCCATACCCCCCCCCCCCTCCCGAAATTATTTCCTATGCACGCCCCTGGTGGGAATGGAAATGTTAAAAGTCCGTCACGCAGGAGCTGCATAACTAAGCACTTTCCTCAGAATTTGGGTAGTGTAGACTGCTTTCCAGAACAATTTGCTTAAAATATCCTACATAAATAAAATAAAAACATGAATAGTTCTCTTTTAATTTTGTAATGAGTAACTGATAAATTATTAATTTGCTTCCAGAGTTATGTTTACACATGGTACCTACTACACTACGTAATAAATACAAAAAACCTCGTATTATCGTATTTTGATCTAACACAGGAACCGGATACAGTCCCTCTAGCGCTCCTTGCGGCGCCTTTGTGAACCTATATCTGGCTTGCTTTTCTATTGAAATATAGTACAAAGTAAACCCCCCTTTCCGATTGACCGATTCAGCTCATTTTTACAACACTTCTTTCTCTTGAGTTACCCACGACGTATACCGCGTTTCGTTACAATACAGCAGAAATTACGACCAGTATGAGTATATTAGTAATTTGGGTCCGGAGTAAACCCCCCCTTCTAATGAACCGATTTAGTTTATTTTTACAACACATATTTACCTGTAGATTACCACTATGAATACCGAGTTTCGTCGAAATATACCTAAAATCACGGCTGGTAGTGGCGAATTGGTATTGTCGGTCCGGAGTAAACCCCCCTCCTCATGAACCGATTTAGTTCATTTTTATATCTCACTTTTCTCTCTATATTACCACTACGAATACCAAGTTTTGTTGAAATATAACAAATATTACGGCTGAAATGGTCAAATTAGTGTTTTGGGTTCGGGGTAAACCCCCCCCCCCTTCCGGCGACCGATTTTGGTGGTTAACGAACTCGTTCAATCGTTTGCTAATTGAATGCTATATACCAAGTTTCGTAACGAAAAAACAAAAACTCTGGCCGCTATCGTGTTAACAGACATATATATATATATATATATATATATATATATATATATATATATATATATATATATATATATATATAGATATATATAAATTTTAACGGGGGTCATTTTCGGTGTCTACTAGGTAGGATCGATAAAGATTTGAAGAAATTTTTCAAAAATTCCGTCATGAGTCCAACCTCAATAGCTACTTTCCTTCGGAGGAAAGTGCTAAAAGCGAATTCTACATGTGAGGAAGATTAACATCTGTTTCCATAACTTTATATTTTTTATACAAAAACTTTAGCAATTTATTGAAATTTGTATAAATCCAATCCTAAATTAATAAGTTAGTTATTTTAACGGGGTCAATGCTTTAGATGGGTTTGTGCATATATATTCATCTGTAGACAAACAATGTTATTGTCAAAATAAAATTTTTTAAATTAACTTACGACCGTTGCCGTGCCATGATTAAAATTCTGACCTACCTAATTAATGCGCGTCTTATATTCTTAGGTTTAAACGTATATATATATATATATATATATATATATATATATATATATATATATATATATATATATATATATAATATGCATTCACGTGTAAAATGCAGTATTTTAACTCGTTACCCCTCCTGTTTATGTATGAAATTATATTCCAAACATCTTTCCATTAGAAGTTTGGATTTACTTATGAACAAAATTAAATAAAAAGATAATAATTGAGTATGCCTTTCATTACAAATATAAGATATAAGATGTCAGGCAGGAGCTGTATAACTAAGCACTTACCACAGAAGATGAGAAATCTATACATAATTTGCTTAGAATAACTTATATAAATAATAACTAGCAAATATTAATATATGTATATATATATATATATATATATATATATATATATATATATATATATATATATATATATATATATATATGTCCGTTAACACGATACACGCTAGTGTTTGTTTTTTCTCCAAGAAACTTGGTATGTAGTATTCCCCAATCAATATATATATACAAATCGGTCCATCTGGAGGGGAGTTTAATCCAGAGCCAAAGTAGTTATTTGCCAATACCAGCCGCAATTCTTGTTATATTTCAACGAAACTCGGTATTCGTTGTGGTCGACTGAAGAGAAAAATGTGTTGTAAAAATAACCTAAATTGGTTCATTAACGGACGTATACGTCGTGGATATCTAATTAGAAAGACGTCGTAAAAATGAACTACGTCGGTCTATCGGGAAGGGAGAGGGGTTTACTTTGTACTAACCTTGAATAGAATTCTCCCGCCAAAAGCTCCCACTAGGAGAAAGAGTTGTTGAGTTCTGATTTCTACCACTAGGGGGTGCTGTATCTGCTTCCTGCGCCATTACTGTATCCTGTTTCTTGTATTATTTATTAAGAACAATAGATGAAAATGTGAAGTTTTGGTATATTTGTTAAGTAGTACCACGGCTGAACGAAACTCTGGAAGGAAATTAATTATAAAATTAATAATTTTCATCTACAGATAAAAATGTGAAGTTTTTGTATATTTATTAAATGCACTCGACAATACCCAAACTCTAAAAAAAGTGCTTACATAGTTATGCAGCCCCTGCGTGAGGGAATTTATATTCTTGTTATTAATGTAATTGCTTTTAGTATTAAAATGTATTTACAGAACAGGATGTGTCAAATTAAAAAAAAAAAAAATGTGGGAAATGGAGGTTTTATCAAATGCAGTAGCATCTAGCATATTCCAGTCACTGGTGTGGAATACCATGGTTACATATTATATTATATTCATCAATGAAGATTTAAGGAAATATTTTTAAAAAAAAATCATTCATTAGTTTAATCTTGATAGCCAAATTTTCTCTAGTCATATGAGTTGGCAATCTTTCGAAATTTGAATAAATGAAAACACTGGGCGTACATAATTAGATGGAAATACGAGCTTGTGGTGGTTGGTGTGGCTGGGGGTACTGTTTGTGCACTATTGGTGCACACATTCTGTGCGTATGTGTTTACTCAGGACTGTATATGTTAACAGCAAACACGTCTCTCGCCACGAACTAGTACAGTCTTCTCGTTAAATTTGCTCATCCAACCACATACCATCGGCTAAACAATGCCGTACGCCTCGCTTTCTACGTGTAGCAATGTCCTAGACGGATTATCCCGAAATGTTAGATATACGAAAAATAATCAATAATGGCGGACAATATATATATATATATATATATATATATATATATATATATATATATATATATATATATATCCAATGAGATGGAGATAGGCGTTGCGGTCAAGATGTGGTTAGGATTCGGCTAGAAGAAAAAAACGTCAAATAGTCGACGGTGATTACTTTCTGGCTAGCGTACTTTCTAACACGTTGACTGCGGGTGGGCTGAACCCGAAATCACCCAAAAAATTGTAATTTTTTTCTTCATATTTTGATTTCATTTGTTTTGTTAATGTGAAACAATAACTTACCCACTGCAAATTTTCGATAGTTGCCTTCCGAAACATGATTTTTCACCATGACGCACATGCTGTGAAGAAACTCCTGCAAAAATTCACAAAAAAGGTTTGAGCCCGGAACGATTCCAGAATAAGGCACTCGAAACACTCCCCCGAGACGACGGAGGAACGAATAAACCAGCCTGGAGGTATGTAGCCGATCCCCAGAACTTTTTCTCCCAGCTTGGTCGGTAGCCCTCAAGACGTACATGTGGCGTCATGCCAAACCTGCTACATATTAAAATCTTAAAGAAAAAAATGTTCTTTATAGCCCAAGATATAACATCATCATACAATAAGTAAATATATATAATATATTTTATACATACTGTATATATAGGGGAAGGTGTTGTACCTATGACCACTTTGCAAAATTGAATTTTTTTTAGCTTGAATATTAACGCTAAATTCATTTTTTTTATTTCATTGTAATTAGTATTCTATTACTTATCATATTTAATTTTTTCAAGGTTCTAGCTTTACATTTACTATTTTATATTAATTTTTTTAAAAATAATCGTATAGTGGTCAAAGGTACAACATGTAGTTGTACCCGTAGAAGGTAGAAAAATAATGTCTCTCCACTGTTTTAAAAACAGTGGAGAGACATTATTTTTCTACCTTCTACGAAATCGAGAACTCCACAAATAACGCTGCATACATCACAGATGTAGTTGTACCTTTGACCACGGGGTGTTGTACCTCTGACCACGTAAAAACAATACAGCAGTCCAGAAAAAAAATTGTATTCAGTTATATTCTAATTAATTGTAAGTTAAATAAATACAGGACAAGGATGTAAGGATAATAAAAAAAACTATTATTGATATTATGTTTTGCTTAATATGCTGACAAATCCAGTCCAACCGATAAACGTTCTAACAGTCAAGCAGATCTACTAGCAATAGTAGGGTATGGAAGTTTAGCCACAATGTCTTCAACATCAATATCATACAAATTTTCATCTTCTCTCGTAAACTTGTCACTTAAAGTTTGTTTTTTTCAAATATTGGATCTTAAACATTGGACATTTAATACCACAGATCTCTGCGACTAAATATGTAATAGTAATATTAATTATTTGTTTAAAAGTTTGTAGCAGAAGAGCATAAAAGTTAAATTATAAAAAAAAAAAATACTCAGGTGTGTTGTACCTTTGACCTGGTCAAAGGAACAACAACTAGTCGTGGTCAGAGGTACAACACCCTGGTAGTGTAAATTAAAATGTATGCTAAAACTTTTAGGGTTAAGATAAATCAATTTTAGAGGCTACACCAAGTTTCTTATTGTAATAGCTACTTTGTCAAATGATTTCCATAGAAAAAGACATAATACAATATATATTTATATATATATATATATATATATATATATATATATATATATATATATTGTTACCCGGCGTGCAATGCTACACCTACTTTCTGCCTATGACTCTCCCCGTATCAAAATCTACCTTTATATCCAGTTACGTAAAAATCGGTCAAACTTAGTGAATTTATTTAGATCTGTCTAGGTGTAGTTCGTGAGACAGCCAGCAGAGGCCAGCACCACAGCAGTTGAAAAAGAAACAACAGAGGCCAGCACCACAGCCTACATAGATAGCTCTGTAAGAAGAAAGGCCAGCACTCCTTCGTCGGACAGTGATTGTTGAAATAAACTGCATTACATGATTAAATAATGATGTAAAGTCATCAATGAGTTAGAGTTATTCTAATTATCAGGAACATCAACAAATAAATTTGAGACATTATTCAAAATGGCTGTCGATTCAAAATGGTCGTCACAATCTGATTCCTTCAGTGTAGCCCGGTTTTCTTGAACAAAACGTTTGACCAAATTTTGACCTAGTCTGGGAGATTTCCCTTATCAAGACCTACCTGTGTGCCAAGTTTGGTAGTTTATTAATTATGGTGCTAATGACCCTAACAGTCGAAGCACCCATAAACAAAAAGGAAAAAAAGAAAATTTGGTAGTTAATTAATTAATGGCGACCTGCAAAGGGAAATATCAGGCGGAAAATAAAGGTTCTAACCAAAAAAAATGTTCTTACGATGCGTGGAACATTGAAAACCTTTATTTCGTGTTACGTTATTTGTTTGGGTGGCAGCTGTGTTTTTTTTTTTGAGAAATATTTGCACAAGGTACATGAGATTTTTTTTTTTTTTACGGCGCATCGACTAATTCTTGGCTATTAGCGCCGACATCCAGGGTGTAGCCAGAAATTTTCTCAGCGAGCCCTGAGATGAGAAAATTCCTGTCGCCGGTGGGGATCGAACACACCATCTCCCGCTTATGAATCTAGCGCGCTAGCCAGTAGACCAAGAGAGACCCTACATGAGATCTTATAGGAAATTTAATGCAGATTTTGAAAATGTCATCACAATTAAATTTTCCATAAGGCTTGAACGACAAATAACGCAAAAATGGTCTAAAAAAATCCATTAAAAAAAGAAGAAAAAAACATGGAAACTCCTATATCTAGGGAAATAATGCAAGTAAAAATTTCTTCTTGGTGGCATTCAACTACACTTTAGTCGGGGTACACACCCCTCAAGTCTGGCGATTTCCTTCAGGACCACCCTGTGTGTCTGTGTGTGTGTGTGTGTGTGTGTGTGTGTGTGTGTGTATATATATATATATATATATATATATATATGTATATATATATATATATAGACTGAGAAGCTTATTGAATATGAAGTCCATTTGACCAGAGATACAGATTCGCTACTGCTTCAAAAATGCTTTTTCGACTACTTGGTGGAAAGAATTTCCTAAAAATATTTAGCGATAAAGAATCAATAAGTCACCGACAATGAATAAAAATGTAAGAATTTTCAGTAACTCTGACATAAATTGATTTAACGTTGAATTTCAAGTAGGCCAAAGCTAATAAATTTTCTTTCCCCAACCTCATTTTGGCCGCTTTGTCAAATTACTTTTCCCCCTGAAAAAGCCTTAGGCACCTCGAGGCTTCAGAATTTTACAATAACCAGAGCTGAATATTTTTTCATTTCTTCCAAGGCCCTGTAAGACGGTTACCACTGGGAGAATGAAGTCTATGACAGTTATAAATGGCACCATTCGTCATCCCAAAAATTCTCATTTCTCCTGATAACATTGAAAAGTGTTTGATTATATTTTAAGCATGGCGTAATCTATCATTCTTAAGGGCTTATTACTGTATTTTACGCACTTTATGACACCAAAGAACTCAGGGTGTCTACTGAGAGAAAAATTCATGACTTTTGAAAACTTGTCGCGAAGTTTCAGTTTCTACCGGTCTATTGTAAACCTGGAACTTGGATGTATTCGTAATTGTTGTCGTTTTTGTATGATGACGCAATTGTATCTGCCTCTCCCACCCACTTTCTCTGTTAGATTCCTTTCTTGTAGTATTTACACATCAATTATCAATTTTTTTTAATATACACAGACTCAAATATTGAAATTCTGTACACATTTTTTTTAAATTGGAATTAAGGGTGCATTCAACCGCGGGAGGTCATGGGCACCCTCTGTAAACATTAATTAACTAAATTACGTACTTTGACAATAAATATTTTTACTATTTATTTATTTATTTTTTATACTTTCTTGGAATAAAGAAAAAAAAAAAATTATTTCATTTAGAGCCTTCTGCGCAAATTCAGGAACGTAAATATGCTTTAGGTCAACCTGACACACCTGTGTAATGTACTGTATAACATATAGTCTTCTTTTTTCGTACATGGCCACCATGCATGCGCGAACGCCAGGGCACACCTTCTTGTGCCACTTTTAGCGCGGTTCCTCCCTCCCCCATAGGGAGGAACCCCGCTTATAAGGTTGATACAATGAAACAATCCGGAAGTGCCGACAAGAAAATTTCGCGTTTCAGAACCCCTAGAGACCGAAAATAATGGTGGCTCAAATTTGTATATATATATATATGTATATATTTATTTATATATATATATATATATATATATATATATATTTGTCTGTTCGCTCATTTCTGGCTTCCCTGATGGTCCGATTTTGATGAAATTTGGTACAAAAATCTGTCGTCCAATTTGAAAGGTCAAGTTCGTTAACCAGCAAAATCCGCCCACTGGAAGATGGCGTTTGGGGCGAAATTCGCGCAAAAAAAATCGTAACGCTTACGTTTTTTAGTTCATAAGCTTGTAAGGACTCTTTTTATATGCTTCTTGGGCTAGGAAAACGAATGAAACCATTTTCAAGGCGATAGCTTTAACCGTTTTCGAGAAAATTGGAAAAATAGTTTTTGAATACCGTTTTTGGTTTGGGTACTTAGAATCACGGGATTCAGTTGAAACATTATCTGCATGTTCTTCTTTCATTAAAACTAATATGTTGAAAGTTTTGTTACGTTTGGAGTTAAGGAAGGGTTAGAATAAAATATTTTATTAACAGACATGAAAAGTTTTGGGAACTTTGTATACTTTCATTAATATCTCGAACACGGTTGGGAAATCGTGGTAAGTAGATAGAAACTATTTGAAAGCTTACTAAAGTTTCTACAAAAAAGATTCTAAAACTATTTTTGATTAGGTTATGTCAATCGGAGAAATAAGTGCTTAAATCTTCAAATACGTCTGTTTTTTTCTTATGAACGGGTTTTTGTCGTTCTTTTTGTAATTTTTGTCTCTTTCCCTTGGTTTTTTATTGCTTTTTATTTCTTTAATTTCTTATGTTGTATTTGTAAGGAAAATGTATGTGTGTGTAAAACAGGATAGGTAAAATGAGACCAATTTTCTGTTGCCAGAAATAATGAAAAGTTTTGGGAACTTCGTATAATTTCTTAATATCTCGAAAACGGTTGAAAATCTTGGGAAGCGAAAGGTTACCATTCGAAAGCTTACTAAATGGTCTACAAAAAAGGTTTTGAGGAAAGTTTTGAATAAGCGATGTCAATCGGATGAAATAAGTGCTTAAACTTTGAAGTAATTGATTTCGTTTATTTCATACGGTTCTTTTGGTCTGTTTTTATTCCTATTTTTTCATTTCTTATGGTTGGATAATGTATTTGACAATAAAACAGATTAATTAAAATAAGAAAAACAATTCATTGTTAGAAATATATCAGGCTGTACCGTATGAAATGTCAGTTTTGGATTCGCCGATTTCCTTCAAATGTCTTGAAACTGTCGAGGCTCCTAATCCGAGTTCTTTGGCATATTCCCTATTGTTTGCTATTGCTTATAGTAGTCAAATGTATTTGCCAATAACACAGGATACGGGCGCTAATGACCCAGAAGTAGATGCGCCGTAAAAAAAGAAAAGAAAAGAAAAAAAAAAACAAAAAAAAACAAAAAAAAAAAAAACAAAAAAAAAACAGGATACGTAAAATTAGAATATTTTATTTTTGCGGAATCTTGGGATTCTCAGATCCCGTATGAATATCTATTAGGCCCTCTTCGTATATTTTCATTAATATCTCAAAAAGGGTTAGGAAATCGTGGAAAAATGTTTTGAAGAAATGTTTGATGGGGTCGTCACTTTAGGAGAAATAAGTGCTTAAAACTTAGTTAGTTAGTTTTGTTTATTTAAACGGATCTATTTGTGTGTTTCCCGCAGTTTTTTCACTGCTCGTCATTTTTGTAATTTCTTATAGTAGTCAAATGTATTTGTCAGTAAACAGGATACGTATAATTAGAAGCAATATTTTGTTTGTTAGAATTCGAAGATGCCGTACGAATATCTAGATATTACCTGTGGGTTAATATGTTTTTTGAGTTGAAGCTTTAAAGCCTCAACAGGAATATTTGTGTAATCACCCTTCACAGTTAATTTATTAGAATCATGAGTGACCGTTTTTGTGTTACAACTAACAATCTTTGAAAACGAAGTTTAACTATCCTTGTTATTGTTATTTTCCTTCTATTTGGCCGAAATTTTCTATTCGTGGTGTAATTCTCCTTGAATTTTTTGACTAGATCAAGAACCTATTTTAAGCACTCTTAAATTCCTTAATTTAATTCAGGAAGTTTATCAAGCTTGACATAATCACTTTTGGGTTAATACGGGTGGTCTATACCGAGTCCTTTGTTTGTAAACACAAAGAGCTTTCTGAGTAACGGTAAAGGGCAGTAAAAGTATATGACGACTACCTGGAAGTAGACCCTGCATACAGAGAATTGCAATACGAGACCTCATTCATTCTTTCACCAGCTACCGTGTAACACCTTAGATCTGTTTGTATTGTTTTACTCAGTGTGAACAAGTGTTGAAAGTGCCTAAAATTTTATATTTTTATTCCTTGTTATTTTTTAATTGCTTAGAGTTGGATAATGTATTTGAAAATAAAACAGGTTAAGAAAAATAAGACATCAATTTAATGTTAGAGATATGGATTTCCAAGATTTAGCTTTTCAACTGCCTAGCGCCCTTCCTAGGGAGGGTTGTTTGTCTTTGAATTTGGTACTTAGAATTATGGGATACAGTTGAAACATTTTCTGCGTGTTCGAATTTCATCAACACTAATATGTTGAAATTTTTGTTACGTTTAGGGTAAAGGAAGAGTTAGAATAAAATATTTTATTAACAGACAAAAAAAGTTTTGGTAACTTTGTATACTTTCGTTAGTATCTCGAAAACCGTTGACAATCTTGTGAAGCGGAAGATTACCATTCGAAAGCTTACTAAATGCTCTACAAAAAAGGTTCTGTACATGGACGTATATAAAAACAATTTCGGGGGGGGGGGGGCTGAGACCATTTCCAGGGTATGGAATACTAAATATTTAGAGCTTGGAATAGTTTTAGGCAACTAAAACGCTATTACACGTAAAATAAAATATGTTTTATGAACTAAGTGATCTTATTTAATTTATTTTTAAGGGTTTTACGAGAAGTTTTCATCATTAATTCAAAATGTCGGGACGGGGCTCCAGCCCCCTCAGCCCCCCCTCATATATGCCCATGCTTCTGTACCCTCTAGAAAGGCTTTATTAGGCATATTTTGTATTGATTTATAGAGCTTTGCTTTAGAATGAGAGCCGGATTGTGTAATTTCCGCATCTGAGTAAAAGTTAGTTACTGTCGGTGTCCCTGACGCCTTAATATCACTTTTATTCGAGATATTCGAGAGGATTTTGACAATTTTCACGAGATATATAAAAAAAAAAATAAGTTTATTTCTTTTCTAAGCTTATCAAATGGCACTAGGGACATGAACGGAACCGCGCTAAGATGCTGCAGTTCCTGCGAGTCGGACTTTTTTTTGTAACGCTAGGTCAGCCTGATAATCCTATGTAATGTACTCTATAACATACATCTTTTTCGTAAATGGCCACTGCGCATGCGCGGCAGCGGATCTTTTTTTTATGACACATAGTCTTCGTTTTCGTACATGGCCACGCCACTGCGCATGCGCCAAAGCCAGCGACACTTTTTGTGACACATACAGTCTTCTGCGAATGCGCGAACGCCAGCTGGCACTATTTTGTAACGTTTTTTTTCCAGTTTAGTCACCGCTAACGCATATTTATGCTAAAAAAGGATTTTAATATTGAAATGTATTCAAGGAGGACAAAAAAAAAAAAAAAAAACCTAAAAAGGGACCAATCAGCATCACGTTCACTTGGAATTTAAAACTAATGAATAAGATGAATGACTTGATTAATGATTTTTGTTTCAACTTCTATTTAAAAGTTAATTAACATTTTGCTGTGTAAGAACATGGTATACATTAAGTAAAAATGTTGTGCAAAAAATAAGTAAAAAAAAAAAAAATCTCAAAAACGGTAGTTAGAACAACACGATTAGAAAAGTTTGAAGACGAAGGAAATTTATAAAAATATGAACTCCCTTCCAGTAGGGAACCCCCCACTCCCAGTAATTTTATTTAGTTGTCGGATGTGGAATAATGGAAATTTATAAGGGTGAAGATTCACTTTTCTTTCTCAAGGATTCCTCGAAAAGTTTTTTCATTAGAGAATTACCCAACTTTCCTTAGCTTGTAAACATATCTGAAAATAAAATTATGGAAAAAGAAAGGAAATTTTGTTACACCTCGGAAGTCTCATTTTAACCTTTAAATAATTTTTTTTTTCATCAGGTCAAAAGTAAAGATAATAAAAAAAAAATTAACAAAAGTATGTAGTGTTAAGATATTCCAGGATTATTTGTAATCTGAGTGCTGGTTACGCACGTTTCATGAAGTGTTTTATGCACCTTTAAATTTTGCTATAGTGCATATCTTGGGTTGATAAGAAGGTAAATATGTGTTGTCAAGACTTACCGTAGAACACAAAGTAGTGCGCAGAGGGGAAAGGTGCAAAAAATATTGCCAAAAATTGCCAGAAGCTAACTACCATTAATGTAAAATTAAGACAATTTTACAATGAAGAATAAATAGGGCAGTTAAAATGTACATGTATACGTATATATATATATATATATATATATATATATATATATATATATATATATATATATGGGGACGAGGTTAGCTCAGTGGTAGAGCACTGGCCTCATACGCCGGAGGACCTGAGTTCAAATCACGAGCAAGCACTTCAGATGTTTTTTTCTAGAGTGTTCGTTCATTGGTTGAATTCGGCCTGCCTGATCGTCCCTAGGCGAACTCAGCCTTTAATTAATTTATTAATGGGTACCTTGGTGCTAATGACTCTAGCAGACGAAGCAGCAAGGGGAAAATCAGGCGGCCAGAGCATAGTACTGACCACACTATCTTCCTTGTGTGCCGTGTAGTCACGAATCAGATAGTTCTACACTATCAGCCCCTCAGGGCTCTCATTGCCATTTATGGGTCTGATTTTATATATATATATATATATATATATATATATATATATATATATATATATATATATATTATAATCACACATATAAATTTGTAGAAAGTAACTTAATCGACCATTTTTCATTGGAACAACGAGTCATAGGGTCGACCTCCTAGGCGAGATCCTTTAGAGAAAGAAAAAACGCTAAAAGAATCCACTTAAGTTTCTACAGTTTTTGACAAAATTTAGTATCCACCACTCATCGATCCTTGAAACTCCTTTGAAGCAGATACTTTACTGGTATTCGGAATAAGTTTTTTGAACTTTTCTCTGAAAATTGAGACCATAAATTTTTATTAAATGCCTTTTTCTTATAGCAGTTCTTTATAAACTTATGCTATAAGCTCCATATAGATTTAAACATCGTCCAAGTAACTTTATCCTCGGCTTAAAGTGGTTTATCGTTGATATCTCCTCTTTTTATCGATCGCATCGTAAATATTCTCTACAATTTTCTGGTTGAGAAAATATTTTGCCTTCTCCTCAATTTTTACCAGTACTAGCCTGGAGAGAGCAATATCTCCCAGTTGGTTGAATTTATCCAAAAAGCAATATTTTTAGAACAAATATCTCCTTAAATTTGATGAGTTCATTGCTGTAAAAATTTTATTTAACACATGACCGGACCCCAATCATCTTCACTTTCAATCTTAACGATGACTACCTCTTTAGAATTAAAAAATATTCGTTTCTTTGCATAAGCATGAATATAGGGTACAAAACAGCTGACAAAAAATAATATAGAAAAATTTCTATTTATGCCCTGTATTCATAATTATTTCTGATTTGCAAGGCAGCGAATAGATTGTAACATTTCTAAATGGGACATTATAGGAACTTTCATTAAGAATCTTTTGAACAAAGGCCATAGCTACGTTGAATGCACCGGTTCCCTTAGATCACCTAAGTTAAGATACGTCGGGCGTGGCCATTATCTGAATGGGTGACCGACCAAGTGCTGTTGGCACTATAAAAGGGTGGCAACCTGTAGGTAGCCTGGGGTTTATAGCCCAATAGTTGATACGCCGTTATTTATTTATTTAAATTTTAACGTCCATTATAATTAACTCAGAATTTTAGTAGGGGTTACTATAGGTCACTACCTTCTTCTAGCCAGGATAGGGTTAATGCCTTTGATTTTTTCAAAGAAAAGCCACCACGCTTAGTAGAAATCGAACCCTCGACCTTGGCACGGATTGTTAAGTGCTCACGCCTTAAAACTCACGGCCTCCGGGCTTCCACGTCTGAGCTATTAGCACCGTCATCCATGCTAAGGCTGAGAAGAACGGGCCTTGAAATGAGAAAAATCTGTACTGCCGGTTGGACTCGAACCCCTATCTCTCATATGAGAATCCAATTTCTTACAATTGTAAACTAATAAATAAAAAACAGTTTCTTAACCCTTTCGTTGCTCTGAACGAGTTAACTCGTGTTCGACTAGCAGGTCCCCAGACGCTACACACGAGTTAACTCGTGTTCCACTGTCAGTGCTCCTGACGCTCCACACGAGTTAACTCGTGTGGAGCGTCAGGAGCACTGACCCCAATATTGGCCCTATATTCATAGTTGTGGCCTGTATTAGCCCCGTATGTCGCTTATCCGGCCTAGTGCTATTAACTCGTACATAATCTTTGGGACCTTATCAGATTTTCTTTGTTTATTAATTTAAATTAAACATTGTGCAAGTTTATTATTATCTATAAAAAAAATTGTAAAGTCCTACCTAAAGTGCCTATTTGCAGGGTAGTACTGAAATTCGTCTCTCTAACCATATTGTTGCTGTTTGTATATTTCAGTCACAATTTGGATCATGTTTAGTTCGGTCGGTATAAATATCCTCCTTTATTATTATATACTATACACGATATCATTCAAGTAATTATATCATCATTTCTTGTGTCATTTTTTTTTTTTTTTTAATGATAGAAAATGTATTCTATCTTAGTATAATATTACGAGTGTAAATGATATTTGGAATTATAAGTTAATAATTCCAAATATATAACAAGAGGATGCTGAGAAAGGCGAAAGAGTTGAACGGTAGCGAGATAAAGACAAGGAGATATTGGCGAGGGTACGGGGGGAGTTAGACGTATAAGCATGGAGCGTACTGGGCGCAGCGAGTAGTTTCATTCGTCAGCATAGAAAGGGTTAAATATATACACATTATAATTAAGAGAAAATGGTTTTTTTGGGGGGGGGGGAGGAAAAACATTTTACGTTGGCTCACATGTGATTTTCTAGTAGAATTTTCTGAAACTTTGATGAATAATGTATTTTTTCTAATTAATGCAGACATTCTTTTTTGGAGCTTTGCCCTTTTTCGTGTCCGCATTAGGAGCTTTGGCTTTGTCCATAGAAGCGTGAATTTAGTTAATACGAGCTTCATGAACCGTTGGTAATTTTAATTAAATGTTTACCAGCCTGGAAATAGCTTGTCAAGCTCAGGCTGGAGTTTCCAGGAGGAAAAATAATGAAGAAATTGTAAATAATTGATTACTATTTATGTTTTAATGGTTTAACTTATTTAATTTGTTGTTTGTTTTCAGTGTCTCACATCTTTGGCGTTGGTCTCTTATTGGTTTATACAAAACATAAAAGCCTATTACAATTCGAAAATCAAAATGGCAGTCCCAAAAACCGCAAAACTTACAGAATTACACAGAATAGCAACGAATATCATAAATGTAAAATTATTTAATTTTATCTATAGGTCACCACCCTTATCTGTAGTTCACTAGCTAGGATAGGGCTGACGCCTTTCCTTTTTTCCGAAGAAAAGCCACCACCACTAGTGGGAGTCGAACCTAGGACCCTTGGCACAGAATAAAATTATTTAAACCAATATAATTATAAATGAAAAAAAGAAAAAAAATGAAATACCTGTCTACTTTATTTCGCTGTTTTACGTATTTCTTGACAAATTTTTTGTGTGCTTAACAATGTATCAACAATTTGGCTATTAACGCCGGGCTATCTACAGGTTGCCCCCCTTTTATAATGCTAACGGCACATGTTCGTTCATCCATTCAGGTACTGGCCACGCCCGACGTTGGGAACCGGTGCATTCAATGTGGCTATGTCCGTTGGCCTCCTTGTCATTTTTTTTTCATATATGATATAGCTTAGTTGATAAACGTAGCCATAATAAAATGTCCATCACGCAGAAGCTGCATTACTAAGCACATTCCTCAGAAAGGTGTTAAAGTACGCTATATTTCTGAATAATGTGTTTGAAATAACCTATTTAAATACAACATGAATAGTTTTAGTATTTTATATTTGTAATGTACAGCTGTTATTTTGTTTTGGGGTAAACGCCAACTTCTAATTTGACACTTTCGATTTTGCTTACAAAACATGTTTCTTCTTCTTCTTCTGCTTGTTGGGCATCATTTAGTATTAACCGAGTTTTGTTGGAAGGAAGTAAAAATAACAGACAGTATAGGCAAATTCGTTATTTGGTTCACCACTCCTAAATATTTATATGGTTTAATTTTAAAGAGCATATTTGTTGATGATGAATGTCGAATTTTGTTGCAATATAACAAAAAATATTTCGGTCTGCAAGAATTGCATCATATCATAATGCGCCTTTTCTGTCTAAAACCTAGTGTCATTTGGAATGCGTAGGATCGAAATAGTTAATGATTTTTCTTAGTTTTTCGTGACATTTTTTTCAACTCCCCCGCGAAAAATAACCAAAATAAAGAACTCGAGGACCGACGAGTCGGAACCTGGAGCTGGGTACACTTTATTCTACCCGCAGGTAATAGAAGGGACTATGCTAGAAAAAATGTGAGTAAAGCCAAAGTGATATGGCAAAAAAAGTATAAATTTTTCGCCTTTTCGTGACAAATTTTAGCGCACGTAGAAATGTAAAATAAAATCTCAAAGCGAGGCGAGATCATAGGCGCAAAAACTTGAGTTCTCCGGATCGCTCAATCAAAACACTCATAGGAACGGTATTTGTAGGAAATTTAATATTTATTCGATTATATTTACTTACATTTCCTGACCGGTTCAAGATATACACGAATATACCCGAAAATTCTAAGGCAAAACTTAGTTTCTTGTAGATTCCCATATGTAGTAAACACATCCTACAGTACCATATATAGTGCAATTCATACTTACAACAGCTACCTTTTTGTAAATATGGACATAAATAGACACAGAAGCATAAGTCAACTATGATTAGCGAACAAGAAGACACTTTACCTCAGCATCCACCGTCATAGATTCAAAATAGAAATGAACAAAATATGTACCAACTGTGAATTGTAACAAGAAGACCTGGAGCATCTGCTGTGGCGATGTCCTGAATACTCTGAAACCCATTATTGATGAACACACCAACAACTTTGCAACATATTATTTCTTGACCACCTCTAACATCACCGATATAAATGCCTTTTGGATTTACTTCGAGAATGTACTGAAGAAAAGAGGCAACCGCAACGTATGGTGGCTTAACCGAACAATCAGTTCTTAATCAATTTATATTATAAAAGCTTATTTTATTTTCTTGTTTTATAAGAGTCCACTCTAATTTACTTTCCATGGATTGTATATACTTACCCCGCCCATATTTGTAAAATGTTCAATCACAAATAAATATTATTTATTTATTTTTATTTTTTTATACGGAGCATCGACATAAATATTGGCCATTAGCGCAGAATAAATATTATTATTATTATTTTAGGGAAAAGGTTTCATTAGAATCCCGAAGTACCATTACATTAAATTAAACGTGTAATTCAAGCCTAGTAACGCAAAACTTTCAGCGCTACGATTTTTTTCGTGTGAATGTCGTCCCAAAAACAAGTCCCAGTAGACGCATTCTGCGGGTTAACTTTCCCTTGAGTTTCACGTGGTGTCTTGTTCGTTGATGTTGAAATTTGCAAATGATGGAACTATACATTTTTTCAAAATTTCACGTATGCGAAATGCATCTATCTGATCGGACGATAGAAGCCATTACTAAACCGACAAGCGTGATAGAATCGTCTACTCGTGTTGGAACCTCGATTTCAACTGACAGCTGAAATGGAGCGCTGCGTCAAGCTCGCCTCTTGAGGTAAACCTCCTCCTGTCCTGGGTTGTACCAGTGTGGTGTACCAGTGTGGTGTACCGCTTTGTGTATTGCTGGGCTTACCGACAATATATCTATGTCGTGTACTTATCGTCCCTACCATGTCAAACTATCGAAAAATAGGAACGAACATATTCTATCCATTGACTAAGTAATAAGTTCAAAATCGTCTTACTCGATACTTTATTTAAGGCATTAAAGGCTATTCTATAAAGGGGTTAGAGTTGCGACAATTTGCGACAAGCCATATCATCCACAATCCAAGAGCAAAGTCCCGAATCTAAAACCAAGGTTTTTCATATTCCATAGTTTGAAATGGTAGGGACAATATTATTGTACACCGCGAAAGGTAATTTCATTATTTTATAATATTCCCGAGCATTATTGACCACGAGTTTTAGTGTCATGATCTGTTTTCGAACTAACCAATTTTTTAACTTCCGCCACCTTATCGTTCATAAACCGATGGTAAGTTGGAAAATGACTTAAGTACCCTAGATTATCTCTTATGTCTCATACATAGTATAAAGAAGTCATTAGCTCCCCAGTTATATTTGAGTTAAATTGTCACATAAAAAGGTTATATATGCGACAGAGGATTGTTATCAAAGGATGTTTTAAAATTGTTCCAAAAAACTTTTAGCTGTTACAGTACTGCATCTATTTCATAATATTATTTTTATTTGCGGTTCATTTCAACTTCTACTGTTTCAAGAAACATTATACTTTGATTATTTATCAATTGATGAATCTATATATATATGTATATATATATATATATATATATATATATATATATATATATATATCACGTGTCAGTCTGTTTGTCTGTTTGTTCCTTATACAAATCCACAACGTCGGACCGATTTTGACCAAACTTGGAACACTGGTAGGTCTTGATCCAGGAAGTCTCGTAGGCTAGGTCAAAAAAATCTACCAGCTGTCAGTCTGTATGCTTTATTTTTATAAAAATCCACACCGTTAGACCGATTTTAACCAAACTTGGCACACATGTATGTCCTTATACGGGGGGGGGGGGGGTTATAGGCTTGGTTAAAGTCGTCTAGGACTCACAGTTTGGAGGTCACGGAAAACAGAAGCATAAAACGAAACAGTTACAGATCCGTATTATTAGATTTTAATATTACTTATTTGGTTTCTAATTTATTTAGGCGTTTCTAGATGCAGAAAGTAGGTGTAGCATAGCATGCCGGGTAACAGCTAGTAACTTATATTATGACGGGAACCGTTCCATAAAAAACTGCACAAAATTATACTGTAGCGTTAATTTTGATGATACATTATTTAACGCAATAAAATAACTTCATACGTATCTGTTGTGGCGAAGCACGTGTATTCAGCTAGCATGTACCTACATTTTGTCGATCGACTTTGTGTTACAAACCATTTTTTCTGAGACTTTTAATTTTTTGCTGGTAGTCCTCTTTTGTGCCCTTACACAAAACACATCCCAAGGTCTGCTGAGACAATAAATGATATAGTAATTGTTAGAGAAAGGACCTGTAGTAAGAGAAAGGAAACGGAGAGACATCTCTAGATGTCCTAGGTAGGAAGATGAATGGGTTTACCGAGCCGGGAAATTACTCTACTGCCTCATTCATCACTCCCTATCCTACACATTTCCTCCGGCTCTTGATGGATAGGGAGTCTTAACCTTACAGGTCCTCTTAGGGGGACTCGTATGGTGGCTCTAATAGCTACCAAATAGAAAGTAGAGAGATAACCTAGAGCTGGCCCGTTATCTATAGCCTGCCAATAACAGGGGTTTAACCAATAAAGGTTTAAATTTAAAATGTGTTTCCAAGTTGTCATTTGGAATCACCCATCATATTTGCGAGCATTACCAAGAAGTGTTCTGATGGGTGAGGAGGGTGTGAGAGGCTTCGGGATATTATTACCTCGGATGGACCATCACCAGGTACAGCGAAAACTCTACGAGGGAAAAGATCCCAGTTTATTTCCAGTAATTCAAGATCTGCCATCATAGTTGAAATGAAGCTCGAATAGAAATAATATTAAGAAATAAATACAGTACGGTGACATCTGAAATATCGTCGATACAAAAGCAAACTAACGAATATGAAAAAATGCATCTTTCATTGTCCATCTTTAATAATTTCTGCTAGACTTATTTATGGCAAATTCTTCAATCTGACTTCACTCTATTAAAGGGAAAGTATTCCACTATCAAAAGGTCAGATCTGCCGAATATTTGACTGTCCAAAAAAAGGTTATGAATAAATACTTTTCCACTCTGAAGAGTGGTGATTTTCATATTCGTTAGTTTGCTTTTGTATCGACGATATTATCGTCCTAGCAACGCTTGCTGCCTAGGCGTGCCTGCCCTCTTAGCATCTAAAAATTCAAACCCTCTAAATATACTTCAAAATTTGAATATCATAAAATCCTGTTTTTAGCGAGTGACAAAATCACATGCTAAAGGGAGTGTCCATGCAAAATTTCACATTGGTCAGTGAGTGAGTGGTATTTGACAAATAGATTGTAGTATATAAAAACTAAAATATGTGTGTGTGTGTATGTGTGTATATATATATATATATATATATATATATATATATATATATATATATATATACAAGCATACATATTTTGAACCTAAATGCACCAAGTTCATGGTACATTTTGGCCAAAAAAAAATTCTTATAAAATCTAGATACATACATCAAGATTTCCTGTAGAATATACCTTTTTCAAGAATAAAATATTGTTTTACTTTTCGCTAAAAACTGTGAGATATTTTACTTAGTGAGAAAACGACTAACAAAAAGATTTTTTTTTTAATGCTTACAAGATTTGAATCTTTTAGCATGGGAGGGGGGTTACCATGTAATTTTCTTAGTTTCGTAAGGTTATTTGCATTAATATAGTAACAATAATGCTAATAAACGTCATACAAACATAATAAATAAAATCCTTATATTACACTATGATGCGGGAGATGGTGGGTTCGATTCCCACCTCCGGCAGGAACATTCTCATCTCAGGGCTCGCTGGGAAAATTCCTCGCTGCACCATTATACTATAATGCCAAATTAGTACTAGGTAAAGATGAGAATAAGACAATGAACATAAAACCTGTACCAATCATTACCTAAATAAAATATATTAAAGTTTATATTAGTACTAGGTAAAGATGAGAATAAGACAATGAACTTAAAACCTGTACCAATCATTACCTAAATAAAATATATTAAAGTTTATATTAGTTCTAGGTAAAGATGAGAATAAGACAATGAACATAAAACCTGTACCAATCATTACCTAAATAAAATATATTAAAGTTTATGTTAGTACTAGGTAAAGATGAGAATACGACAATGAACATAAAACCTGTACCAATCATTACCTAAATAAAATATATTAAAGTTTATGTTAGTACTAGGTAAAGATAAGAATACGACAATGAACATAAAACCTGTACCAATCATTACCTAAATAACATATATTAAAGTTTATGTTAGTACTAGGTAAAGATGAGAATAAGACAATGAACATAAAACCTGTACCAATCATTACCTAAATAACATATATTAAAGTTTATATTAGTACTAGGTAAAGATGAGAATACGACAATGAACATAAAACCTGTACCAATCATTACCTAAATAAAATATATTAAAGTTTATGTTAGTACTAGGTAAAGATGAGAATAAGACAATGAACATAAAACCTGTACCAATCATTACCTAAATAAAATATATTAAAGTTTATGTTAGTACTAGGTAAAGATGAGAATACGACAATGAACATAAAACCTGTACCAATCATTACCTAAATAAAATATATTAAAGTTTATGTTAGTTCTAGGTAAAGATGAGAATACGACAATGAACATAAAACCTGTACCAATCATTACCTAAATAAAATATATTAAAGTTTATATTAGTACTAGGTAAAGATGAGAATACGACAATGAACATAAAACCTGTACCAATCATTACCTAAATAAAATATATTAAAGTTTATGTTAGTACTAGGTAAAGATAAGAATACGACAATGAACATAAAACCTGTACCAATCATTACCTAAATAAAATATATTAAAGTTTATATTAGTACTAGGTAAAGATAAGAATACGACAATGAACATAAAACCTGTACCAATCATTACCTAAATAAAATATATTAAAGTTTATATTAGTACTAGGTAAAGATGAGAATAAGACAATGAACATAAAACCTGTACCAATCATTACCTAAATAAAATATATTAAAGTTTATATTGAACTGAAACAAAGTTGTATTAAAAGTTATAAGTTAAAACAAGCATTTGTCGTACATAACTTGTTAAAAAGAAATTATTACAATTAAAAATCTCCTAAAATAAATTTGGAAACACACTTATTTGAAATAATAATCTGTTAAATAACTTAACTTAATTAATGGTAGTTCAATAAATATCATACAATGTGCTATGTTCAAAACTATAACTCTTAACGAAATTATCATTGTAAACAAATAACATTTGTTGTTGGTAATTTAATGTTGCCTTATACTAAGATATATCTTTTTCCGGTAAATTAATTGCTATTCATTGGTATTCATTAATCAATTCATGTTTGTATGCAAAAAGGTTTTTTGAGAACAGAACTATTCATAAAACGCAAAAGCCAGTATTCTACAAGTAATTTTGTATAAAAGAATGTTGGTTCTAAGGCGATTGAACTCCTTCGGTTTTGAGGGGTTTTCCATCTCGGCACCTCGTGTGCCGTTAGCTTTTGGTGATATTTTCCCCGTCTTGGCACTTTTGTGTGTCATTTCTCTTATTAATAATAATACTTGTTTACTTTCCCTGCTAATGATATAATACAGACTGCGGCAATTTAGCTAATCCTATTTTGAGGAAGGGGTTTAAAACTCAATTCGGCCATCTATCCGGATTAAACCTCTGAGGATAGAGTGATCTTGTTTTATCAGTTGGATGTGCTTAGCGATGCCCTGGAGGGATGACTGAACGATAGTCAGGAGTAAGATAAATGGATCAGACTCAAGAGTAAATTAGTGTGCGGAGCCATCAGTCAGCGCTCAGGGATCCAAAACTACCTCAATCAAACAGGACACTGATTTAGCAACACATTCTAAGGCCTGGGGTACGATATGAGCGATGTGCGTCACAACGACAGAGCGACCGAGCGTTTTGCAGAAGAGAGGCACTGGCTACGATACAGAGCGGCTGGGCAGTAATTTCCTTTAGTCTCCGTCATGGAATACTATAATATACGTTTTTTAATTTAAAAAAATAATATTTTAAATGTTTAGTTAATGTAAATATCTTGCATGTTTAATGCGTTTCCAACCTCTTCTCATAGTTTCTTCGTTATGTATGATTGTATTTTTAAAATCACTGTGTCTGTCATTCCATACTTTGTAGTTCCGAAATTAAAAGCTCACATTCACATCATCCAATTTACTCTTTTATTATTACTAATACTTCAAAATTATTTATAACTAGCTGAATACCCGTGCTTCGCCACGGCCGATAAGTATTTTTTATATTGAGTTACAGAAGATATGATCAAAATTAACGCTACTACATAATTTTGTGCAGCTTATTATTGCACGGACTTTAAAGCTACCCAGGAAACACCATGTGGAGGTAACCATAAGTTTTAAGCATTTATCTCTTAGATTAACATCGCCCCACCGAACATTACAACAGAATCTTATTTGTAGAGAATTTAGTAACCTTTCTAATAGTCGCCTTCCACTTACTACGAGTTCCCAACCGTTTTCGAGATATTTTAGAAAATATACTCCGAAAACTTTGTATCACCATTCATACATTTTTTCCCATATACTTCGTTTCTGAATACCCAAACAGGAAATGAGTTTTGAAAGGTATTTATATCAATTTCTCTGGTAAATGGCTACAGAACTCGCTTAAAAAATTGTTTCATTCGTTTTCCTATGGTAAGGAATCTCTCGCACAAATTTCGCTCCAAAAACCATGTTCCAGTAAACGGATTCAACTGGTTAATGAACTTGGCATTACAAATGAGAAGAAAGATTTTTGTACCAAATGTTATCAAAATCTAACCATTTTTGAGCCGATGAGGAACTTCTTAATAATTCAAACCCCCCTAAAAGTACTTAAAAATCTGAATATCAAAAAAACTTTCTTAGCGAGTGCTTACACTCTAAACGTGTTGTCCGTGCAAGATTTCAAATTTTTGTGTCTAGCGGTTCGGGATATTATTACCTCGGATGGGCCATCACCAGGCTCGTAAACTCTATGAGGGACAAAATCACATTTTATTTCTAATAATTCAAGGACTGCCATCATAGTGAAAATTAACCTCAATTAAAAATAATACTATGAAATAGATATTGTACGGTAACAGCTGTTCTGTTATCGTCCTAGCAACGCATGCTACCTAGGCTTGGCTGCTCTAACCATCTAAAACTTTAAACCCCTCTAAAAATACTTAAAAATTCGAATATCAAATAATCCTTTCTTAGTGAGTGCCTACGTTATATAGGGAGTGTCCATGCAAAATTTCAAAATTTTTTGTCGAGCGGTTTGGGCTGGGCGATAATAGGTCAGTGAGTCAGTGAGTGGTATTTGACAAATATATAGTAGACAAAGGTAACTGGATCAGTTCTTCTAAGCCTTAGGGTTTGTAAAGGAGTAGGCACTCATAATAAACTGTTAATAAATGTCCTTCATGTTTCGTGCGTTTTATCGAACCACTTCAGGGGCACTTCTTGTCGGGAAGTCCTCTGGTCCCTTTTACCCTCTGCGGAGGTCTTTTTTTTTAGTCTTTAAAAACAGCCTTTCTTATTGATTTTATGTCCTCCCGAAAACGTCGTTAAATTCTTTTATCGTTCTAGATAAACTTCTGAAAATGAAATTATTGTGCATAAGTAATGTTATTACGGAGCACAATTCATTATACCTTCTCTCTAGAACTGCAGGTTAATAATTTTGAATGTATGCAGTCATTAAAACAGAGCTTTTTATTTTTGTGCTCCCTCCCTTCACAAGGCGGAAACCCGCTTGAGTCGTCGTGATGACGGAATCGAGTAGTAACGACTAGAAATTTTGTTCATATTTCTTTTATATATATATATATATATATATATATATATATATATATATATATACATACATACATACATGTATATACTGCCGGACAAAAAAGTGGCGCACCTTGAATTTCGTCATTATTTCTTTTCCAGGTTAATAAAATTTGCAAATTTTTAACTCAAAATGCATTGTATATATTCAGCTTGTAGGACAAAATAAGCGAAGAAAAAAAATCTGAAAAATACAGTTAGGTAAGTAAACAAAAAAAAAAAAAGAAAATGAACACACTTCCAAAGTAAAAATAAAACACCTCTAATTTTTGTTTTACGTCGAAAATATTGTTTCTAATGCCTAGTATTTCCTCCCCTGGCACGAATAACGGTCGCCATCGTTCTTGTTGTACCACGAATTGGCTACCTGATCTTCAGGACTCTAGTTCCATTGATGTATTACGGCAATTCTCAGGTAATGGAGGTTGTCGATGGATGGACCAAGCTAGTCCCAGAGATGCTCAGTAGGATTGAGGTCCGGGCTTCGTGCTAGCCACTCCATGGTCCGAATATAGACTTCGTCCGTGTGACATCGTACCACATTGGACGAAAATTATCCTGCATAAAGAGGAATTCATTGCCTATAAATGGACCAAAAGGCACGACATATTCCTGTAGAATGTCGGTAATGTATGTGTGTGCATTGAGAACTGGCCTTTGGAACACGTGGAGGTCTGTCCTCGCATTTAACGACATGCCACTCCAAACCATCACCGACCTCCTCCGAACTGCACTCTTCCCGCTATATATACCGCCCCCCCCCCCCCTGGTCTTCTCCATACTCGAACTCGACCATCTGAAGCATAGAGGTTATACCTGACCGCATCGGAAAACAGAACAGAGACCCAATCGTCTTCAGTCCATTTAGCATGTTCTCTACAAAATCGGAGGCGAGCTGCTCGGTGTTCTGGGATCAGGAAAGGACTGGAATCGTGGACCATAGCATTCAGCCCAGATTCAGTGAGCCTTCTGCGTAATGTTCGTGAGCTGACATTCGTTTCCCGAGCATCACAGGGCCTGTGAGAGACCTTAACTGAAGTCTAAGACCGTTTTGTTATTTTATAACATTTTTCTCATCTAGTCATGTCATTTAAGTCGATCGTCTCGTTTCTAATTTTGCTTCTTCATCTGCTTCAGTACTTCCTGAAATGTCATGTCCAGGTATCCATAAAAACGTCACATTGATGTTTGGTTCCTGTAGTTTGTATAGTTGTAATAGTATGTGTGTAATTATAGGATGTGTACTGTAAATGTCTGCTAGAGAATGAAGAGAGCTTAGTGAGTCTGCAAAAAATATTATGTGTTTATGTATTTGTGTCCTGTAGTTTGTATAGTTGTAATAGGATGTGTACTGTAAATGTCTGATAGAGAATGAAGAGAGCTTAGTGAGTCTGCAAAAAATATTATGTGTTTATGTATTTGTGTCCTGTAGTTTGTATAGTTGTAATAGGATGTGTACTGTAAATGTCTGCTAGAGAATGAAGAGAGCTTAGTGAGTCTGCAAAAAATATTATGTGTTTATGTATTTGTGTCCTGTAGTTTGTATAGTTGTAATAGGATGTGTACTGTAAATGTCTGATAGAGAATGAAGAGAGCTTAGTGAGTCTGTAAAAATTATTATGTGTTTATGTATTTGTGTCCTGTAGTTTGTATAGTTGTAATAGGATGTGTACTGTAAATGTCTGATAGAGAATGAAGAGAGCTTAGTGAGTCTGTAAAAAATATTATGTGTTTATGTATTTGTGTCCTGTAGTTTGTATAGTTGTAATAGGATGTGTACTGTAAATGTCTGATAGAGAATGAAGAGAGCTTAGTGAGTCTGTAAAAATTATTATGTGTTTATGTATTTGTGTCCTGTAGTTTGTATAGTTGTAATAGGATGTGTATTGTAAATGTCTGATAGAGAATGAAGAGAGCTTAGTGAGTCTGTAAAAAATATTATGTGTTTATGTATTTGTGTCCTGTAGTTTGTATAGTTGTAATAGGATGTGTACTGTAAATGTCTGATAGAGAATGAAGTGAGCTTAGTGAGTCTGTAAAAATTATTATGTGTTTATGTATTTGTAATATGTGATAGGGCCAAAAGAATTCCGTTTAGTTCTGCTGTGAATATAGCTAGAGTTACTGGGTAATTTTGAGTGGTATGCTCTATCTGTGTTTTGGATCCGTCTGTGAAAATGGAGAGTGCTTCAGGGTTCTCTGATATCATTTTATTAAAGCAATTTTTGTAGTATTGTTTTGAGCAAGGGTCGTTTTTCTTATGCTTTGAAAGAAAGAACATTAATTTTAAGAAAGTAAAATGTTTAGTAAGGACCGTTGGTTGATGATTTTTTTCTTCTGATAAAAAGAGGAAAAATTAAAATTGTATAAATAAATATACAAAATGAAATGAATTTGATCTATGGTTTGTGAATTCTACAACGAGAAGCTCAGCGTAAAATCGAAATTCCGCGTGGACTTAATGAATATACAATGGGTCATACTTTACATAGAGATTGCTCATATATGACCAATTTTATGGAGGTTGAATGCTTCCTGCTCTGTAACCGGATCTCCATTCGGATAACATCCTAGTATTAAAGGAGTGTTAATTATGTTATAATATTTCATTTAATTAATTCCGTATGCAGAGGTTGTTTTTATTTTAACGATTTTTATATGTAACCCACAATTTCAATGATTTTATATATACTGCGATAAGGTTTATCAATATAAGTAAAACCTTTTAGCATTTTCCTCCGAAGGAAAGTAGCTGTTGAGGTTACACTCATGACGGAATTTTTGAAAACTTTCTTCGAATCTTTATCGATCCTACCTAGTAGACCCCGAAAATGACCCCAGTTATTATATATATATATATATATATATATATATATATATATATATATATATATTTATATATATATTAACTCGGGTCATTTTCGGTGTCTACTAGGTAGGATCGATAAAGATTCGAAGAAAGTTTTCAAAAATTCCGTCATGAGTGTAACCTCAACTGCCTCGATACTTGGAATGTAGTATTCTACCATCAAGCGATTGAACGAGTTCGTGAACCAACAAAATGGTCCATCTGGAAGGGGGGTTTACTCCCGACCCAAAGTAGTTATTTACCAATACTAGCCAACATTTTTGTTTATTCCAACGAAACCCGGTATTCTTCGAAGTCAACTGAAGAGAAAAATTTGTTATAAAAATAAACTAAATCGGTTGTCTAGAAGGGGGGGTTTAATCTGGACAGAAATGACTAATTTCCTTATACCGGTCGTAATTTCTGTTGTATTGTTATGAAACTCTTTATCCTGGCTATCTAATAAGGAAGAAGTGTTGTGAAAATGAACTAAATCGGTCTATTGGAAGGGGAGGGGGTGTTACTTTGTACTATGTTCGAAATGAATTCTTCCGCCAAACGTAGGTTCGCGAATCTCATCAAGATCAATAGATCAACATGTGAAGCTTTGTGTATTTAGCTTGTAGTGTAGTACCCCGCGTGCACAAAACTCTGAGAGGAAATTAATTACAAAATTAATAATTGAAACAGCTGCTCATAAAAAATTCAAAAGAGTAGAACAATTTATGTTTTTATTTTATTTATCTATCTAGATTATTTTAAGCAAATATTCAGGAATGTACTCGACACTACCCAATTCTGAGGAAAGTGCTTAGGTATGCAGCTCCTGCGTGACAGACTTTTTTGTTTTTTTATACACGTTCAGTTCAAATCTCAAGGCCAGGTCTGCAAATTTTGGCCTTACGGATTGGACTGTGCTGATCTAGCTTACACACGATAAGTTAATAAACCTCAAGGCAGGGACTGCACAGTCCAATTATAGTAGCCCCACTCAATGTGAAGGAAATATCCTCTTGTCCACACAGGCCAAGCCTGCACAGTCTCGGATTGATTGGACTGTACACTTAATCTATTGGTATTATCGTTCTACTTCGATGGATTTGACAGTTTGAAAAAATCCATCGAATATCTCAAGATTTGGACTGCGCAGTCCGAATCTCGAGATATTCTTCGCCGTTTGTGGAATCCCTTGCGGTTTAACATTTAGTTATATCTCTTAGTATCGCCATAATTAGCTACAACTTAAATACAGCCTAACCATAGGAAAGAAATCTTTTGCAACAAGGAGCTAATACAAATTCTTAGGGTCTTAAACATGGCAAAAATTTAAGATTTATTTAAGAAGTTCCTTCCTTTCGTTGGTGCCCGTGACCTCCCGCGGTTGAATACACCCTTAAATCCAATTTAAAAAAGTCCGTCACGCAGGAGCTGCATAACTAAGAACTTTCCTCTGAATTTAGGCAATGTAGATTGCTTTCCAGAACCCTCCTACATAAATAAAATAAAAACATGAATAGTTCTCTTTTAATTTTGTAATGAGTAACTGATCAATTATTAATTTGCTTCCAGAGTTATGTTCACACATGGTACCTACTACACTGAGTAATACATACTAAAAACCTCATATTTCCGTATTTTGATCTAACGCTGGAACAGGATACAGTCCCTCTAATAGTAGAAAGCGCTCCTTGCGGCGGCTTTGTGAACCTACGTCTGGTGGACTTTTCTAATGAAACATATTACAAAGTAAACCCTCCCTTTCCGATTGATCGATTTAGCTCATTTTTACAACACTTCTTTCCCATGAGTTACCCACGACGTATACCGCGTTTCGTTACAATACAGCAGAAATTACGACCAGTATGAGTATATTGGTAATTTGGGTCCGGAGTAAACCCCCCCCCCCACCTAATGTACCGATTTAGTTTATTTTTCCAAAACGTATTTACCTGTAGATTACCATTACGGATACCGAGTTTCGTCGAAATATACCAACAATCACGGCTGGTAGTGGCGAATTGGTATTGTGGGTCCCCCTTCCAAATGAACCGATTTAGTTCAGTTTCATCTCACTTTTCTCTCTATATTACCACTATGAATACTAAGTTTCGTTGAAATATAACAAATATTACGGCTGGCATGGTCAGATTAGTGTTTTGGGTTCGGGTGATTTTGGTGGTTAACGAACTCGTTCAATCGTTTGCTAATTAAATGCTATATACCAAGTTTCGTGACGAAAAAACAAAAACTCTGGCCGCTTTCGTGTTAACAGACATATATATATATATATATATATATATATATATATATATATATATATATATATATATAAATTGGGGGTCATTTTCGGTGTCTACTAGGTAGGATCGATAAAGATTTGAAGAAAGTTTTCAAAAATTCCGTCATGAGTGCAACCTCAATAGCTACTTTCCTTCGGAGGAAAGTGCTAAAAAAAATGGTAAAAACATGGCTAAACATGAAATTTTAAAAGAATAATAATGTATAATATTATAGTAATCCCTAATTAATCCTTAATAATTAAAAGGACATTTCTCGGTTGTGTGTGTGTTGTATTCTGTACACCTGAATAATTTGCTGAAAATAACCTACGGTAAAATGGGGTCACATTGGTACAGTGTAGTGAAATTCGTACAAACATGTACTGCTTATATATTTGTCTGAGAGCGAACAGACTAATATATAGGTTCGTCACACTAGGGTGATAGAGTGGTCAGTACTCGCTCCGGGCGATCGAATTTCCTTTTTACAGATATCTATTAATGTTAATATAGGCTGGCGGGCCTAGTGACGGTCTGGGACCCGAATTCAACCCTGAACGACTAACTAGGAGATAATTTTGAGTCTTCGAGCGTTGAAATCGGGTTGCCCAATATATTAAATTTTATATAAGCTATAATCAGTCCTTCGAGGTTTGTGTCACATTATGAGAATAAAATTTAAGTAAAATAAAAGATATTTACTTAAGCTTTTATGTATGTAGTTTCAGATTTATTTATGTACACAATACATTATACTTGCCTTAACTACTAAACTACTGCATTTTATATAAGATGCCTTATACTTCTTTCGCATCTTGAAATTTTAGAAAACAATACTCACCAAGCCGGGTTATCAAACCAAGATAGTTACTCGAGGCGTCCGTGCAAGAGCCCTACCAAACAGGCGCAGATAAAAATATAGCACGTTACACAGATAATGCAGCCAAGGCATTGTAAATTCATCTAGCTTCAGGTATATATATATATAGAAGACGACATGCCTTGCTGTGTTGTGATGCCAAAGAGCACATTTCGTTGGTACCTAAAAGAAGCTGTGTTATGGAGTTCAAAACTAAATTTGGAAAGTTCATTTTTCTGAAAAGTTATAAATGATTGGAAAATTGTTTCATGAGTTCTGACATACGCCCTGAATTTGCTTTTAATTCTTGAGTAAAGATTAGAAACTCCAAATTCAGAGTTACGGGATGCTATTGTACATTAATTTCTTATTTTTATCAAAAAATCGGGGGCGAGGTTAGCTCAATAGAACACTGGACTAATATGATGAAGGACCTGAGTTCAAATCTCGAGCAAGCACTAAAGATTTTTTAATGTCATCGTTCATGGGATTGATTCGCCCCCCCCCCCCTCCTGGTCGCCCCTAGGCCAACCCAGCCTTTAATTAATTTATTAATGGGTACCTTGTAGTGCTTATGACTGCTAGCAGTCGAAGCAGCCAAGTGGAAAATCAGACGGCCGGAGCATAGTACTGACCATGCAATCTCCCCAGTGTGCCGTATGATCATGAATCAGATACCTCTATAGTATCTGCCCCTCAGGGCGCTACTGGCCTGTTACGGGACTGATTTTTTTTTTCTGTCTAAAATTCATTGCTTGTATTATTTGTATAAAATCGTAAATTAAATACCTCGTATTGAAATCCCAAGAAATTAGTAATGTTTCCAATTCCTTTTCGTTTTCACTCAGAGGTTTGTGTTGCTTATTCCTGATGTATTTTAAACACTTTTTTGGCTTTTGGTCGGAGGCATATGATGAAGTTCGTTGGATCGTTCATATTAAGCAGTGTAGACAAAATAAGAAAGCTATATTTTCTTGATATTTTGAAAATTTAAGGTTACTTCGAAGATACATCGTCTCATTTTAGCGAGTTTCTACCCTCCCACCATAGGGAGGAAACCCGCTTATGAGATACCACAATCCGGGAGTGGTGTCTGGAAAATTTTACGTTTCAGATCTTGCTCCTGACAATAATGGTAGTTCAAATTATGTCTAGCTGGCTCAAAAATAGACCGATTTAATTAAAAATTAGTACAAAAATACTTAGTTTAATTTGAAAGGTCAAATTTGTTAAATAGCATAAGCCATCACTCTGAAGTACGTTTTTTAGCGCGGTTCCTCCCTCCCCCATAGGGAGGAACCCCGCTTATAGGGTTGATACAATGAAACAATCCGGAAGTGCCGACAAGAAAATTTCGCGTTTCAGAACCCCTAGAGACCGAAAATAACGGTGGTTCAAATTTGTATATATATATATATATATGTATATATTTATATATATATATATATATATATATATATATATATATATATATATATATATATATATATATATATATTTGTCTGTTCGCTCTCTAAATAGAAAACGAATGGTCCGATTTTGATGAAATTTGGTACAAAAATCCTTCGTCCAATTTGAAAGGTCAAGTTCGTTAACCAGCAAAATCCGCCTACTGGAAGATGGCGTTTGGGGCGAAATTCGCGCAAAAAAAATCGTAACGCTTACGTTTTTGAATTCATAAGCTTGTAAGTACTCGTTTTATATGATTCCTGGGCTAGGAAAACGAATGAAACCATTTTGAAGGCGATCGCTTAACCGTTTTCGAGAAAATTGGAAAAATAGTTTTTGAATACCGTTTTTGGTTTGGGTACTTAGAATTACGGGATTCAGTTGAAACATTATCTGCATGTTCTACTTTCATTAAAACTAATATGTTGAAAGTTTTGTTACGTTTGGAGTTAAGGAAGGGTTAGAATAAAATATTTTATGAACAGACATGAAAAGTTTTGGGAAGTTCGTATACTTTCATTAATATCTCAAACACGGATGGGAAATCGTGGTAAGTGGATAGAAACTATTTGAAAGCTTACTAAATTCTCTACAAAAAAGATTCTAAAACTATTTTTGATTAGGTTATTTCAATCGGAGAAATAAGTGCTTAAAACTTCAAATACGTCTGTTTTTTTCTTATGAACGGGTTTTTGTCGTTCTTGTTGTAATTTTTGTCTCATTCCCTTCGTTTTTTATTGCTTTTTATTTTTGTAATTTCTTATGTTGCGAAAATTTTGTGTGTAAAGCAGGATATGAAAAATGAGGCCAATTTTCTGTTGCTAGAAATAATATAAATTTTGGGAACTTTCATTAATATCTCGAAAACTGTTGAGAATTTTGGTAAACGGAAGAATACCATTAGAAAGCTTATTAAATGCTCTACATAAAAGGTTCTAATGAAAGTTTTGATTTGGCGATGTCAATCGGAGAAATAAGACCTTAAAGCTTTAAAGTAATTGATTTCGCTTATTCGAAGTGTTCTTTTTGTCTGTATTTTATTCCTTGTTATTTTTTAATTGCTTATAGTTGGATAATGTATTCAAAAATAAAACAGGTTAAGTAAAATAACAAAAACAATTTATTGTTAGAAATATTGAGTTCCAAGATTCCAAGACCTTGTAACTAGCGGGACGGTTTCTATTGTTGCCGACCCTTCCAGGTAAGATTGTACATCCTACCTTTCAAGACTGGTGGAACCAAAATATAACTGTCAGGGTTCGGTCACAGCTACTTAATAAAACTATATTTTATCGTAAAAATGGTATTATTGTGCCGACGTTTCGGCTTGAACTTCAAGCCTTCATCAGGGCTGTAAATACAAGTAGGACATATTTAACACTAATATATGCACATATCTATGTAAATATACCTAACATATATATATATATATATATATATATATATATATATATATATATTTATATATATAGACATATACACATACACATATACACGCACACATATGTACATATATATGCCCACATACATACACATATGGGGTATGTATTATTAAGTAGCAGTGACCGAACCCGGACAATCCCTACCTTGCATCATCAACGGTCAACGATCTCCTCTCAACAAAATAATAACTGCTTCTATTTTAATCTTTCGAAATTAGACTAGGGATAAGAACGGGACCGCGCTAAGATGAGGCAGTTCCTGCGAGTCGGACTTTTTTTATACATATTTTTCAGTAGGAATTAGAATGAAATAAGTTTTCACGTGATCATTTACTAAGTGTTATAAACAGACACATTTTACCGGTCTATCAAAACGTAGCATATTGCTGCTTTATGCTTTTTTATCTTTATAATATAAATAATATGTACATTCAATGGTTTATGTATAATATAATAAAAACTTAAATTTTTATTACAGAAAAACATAGATCGAATCTTGTACGAGTGTATTTACGTATATTAAGTAAAAAAATTAATTTTTAATGGAAGTACCTCTTTTTCAGCCAACCGTTTGCAAAATTGTTGTACGTAGATTCTATAGGTTTGTACAGGAAAACAATTATTGTTGGTGATTTAAATGCTTATTGCTCGCAATGCACAGCATAAAGACAAAAAAAGAAATAATTAATACTTAGATTAACTACCTTTATTGCACCTTTTTCGCATGTGCTAAAGTCGATATATGGTCGATACAAATGCAAACTAACGAATGTGAAAATCACCACTTTCAAGAGTGAAAATACTTCTATTTATTACTTTGCTTTTGGGCAGTCAAATAGTAGGCAGATTGGACCTTTTACAGTGGTTACATCCTTCTTTCACTGTGTGAGCTTAGATTCGAGAGTTTGCCATCCATCAGTCCAACAGCAATCAGTAAAGATTTAAAATGAAAAATGCGTTTTTTCACATTTGATACTTTGCATTTGTATCGACGATATCATTAAATAATATAGCTATATATAACTAATCCCTAGGCCATACATTTCCTTGCAAAGAGCCAATTTGTATAATGAAAAAAAAGGCAATATTATTCGGATACTGGATTGTCTGTTCCTGACGTGACGTTACTTTTTTTATATTTAAGGTTCATTATAATTAACTCAGAACTTTAGGACTTGTTATCTATAGGTCACCACACATTTCTAGCCAGGATAGGGCTGATGCCTTTTTTTTTTTTTTTTTTCAAAGAAAAGCAAGAACCTCTAGGCAGAATCGGACCCTTGGCACGGAGCACTCATTAAAATAAAAAATAAACAGGGTGATTCAGGTCTAAGAAGCCAAACTCTAGGAGGTGGTTCTGGACATTATTTCCAACAAAAAACTACATCATGTATAAGTTAAACCAATTACAATTTGGAAAACACAAAATGTAACATATCTCCCAAAGGAAAAACTTTTCCGATCGTTTCTTTAAGTTACTTTTTGTTGCTTCCAGACGGGACAATGAAGTCCCACAGTTTGGTCAATAAAAAATGAATAATTTAAAATTTCTTCACATAAGGTATTTGAAAGTAACAAAACTACTATCCACATTTTTTTGTCAAAAGGGAGCCAATCGTTCAATTTATCCGTCAATAAACCTCCACTTCATTTGCATAGATTTAATGCTTACTAAATGTAGAAGTTTTCCAGTAAGTAGTGAATCTGTAGTCCGTTAGGGGGCTGAGGTAAAAATTCACAAGAAACCTCCGATTCATCGAGAAAAACCGAAGTGCGTCATGGGACGTCCAGCAAGTGTCTTCTGTCAATAGATTTCGTGAAATAAGTCACTGTTTTTCTAATGGAAGTCTATTTTATGATGGAATAATTATAATTTAATTATCTTGAACCGTTTTGAATCAATTCTTGCTTATTTAATAAAAAACATGCCTGCGTTAAAAAAAAAAAAAAAGTCCGACTCGCAGGAACTGCCTCATCTTAGCGCGGTTCCGTTCTTATCCCTAGTCTAATTTCGAAAGATTAAAATAGAAGCAGTTATTATTTTGTTGAGAGGAGATCGTTGACCGTTGATGATGCAAGGTAGGGATTGTCCGGGTTAGGTCACTGCTACTTAATAATACATACCCCATATGTGTAGGTATGTGGGCATATATATGTACATATGTGTGCGTGTATATGTGTATGTGTATATGCATAAATATAAATATATATATATTATATATGTATATATATATATATATATATATTTACATAGATATGTGCATATATTAGTGTTAAATATGTCCTACTTGTATTTACAGCCCTGATGAAGGCTTGAAGTTCAAGCCGAAACGTCGGCACAATAAAACCATTTTTACGATAAAATGTAGTTTTATTAAGTAGCAGTGACCGAACCCTGACAGTTATATTTTGGTTCCACCAGTCTTGAAAGGTAGGATTTACAATCTGACCTGGAAGGGTCGGCAACACAAGAAACCGTCCCGCTAGTTGCAAGGTCTTGGAATCTTGGAAATCTATATTTCTAACAATAAATTGTTTTTGTTATTTTACTTAACCTGTTTTATTTTCGAATACATTATCCAACTATAAGCAATTAAAAAATAACAAGGAATAAAATACAGGCAAAAAGAACACTTCGAATAAGCGAAATCAATTACTTTAAAGCTTTAAGCTCTTATTTCTCCGATTGACATCGCCTAATCAAAACTTTCATTAGAACCTTTTATGTAGAGCATTTAATAAGCTTTCTAATGGTATTCTTCCGTTTACCAAAATTCTCAAGAGTTTTCGAGATATTAAAGAAAGTTCCCAAAATTTATATTATTTCTAGCAACAGAAAATTGGCCTCATTTTTCATATCCTGTTTTACACACAAAATTTTCGCAACATAAGAAATTACAAAAATAAAAAGCAATAAAAAACGAAGGGAAAGAGACAAAAATTACAACAAGAACGACAAAAACCCGTTCATAAGAACAAAACAGACGTATTTGAAGTTTTAAGCACTTATTTCTCCGATTGACATAACCTAATCAAAAATAGTTTTAGAATCTTTTTTGTAGAGACTTTAGTAAGCTTTTAAATAGTTTCTATCCACTTACCACGATTTCCCAACCGTGTTCGAGATATTAATGAAAGTATACGAACTTCCCAAAACTTTTCATGTCTGTTCATAAAATATTTTATTCTAACCCTTCCTTAACTCCAAACGTAACACAACTTTCAACATATTAGTTTTAATGAAAGTAGAACATGCAGATAAAGTTTCAACTGAATCCCATGATTCTAAGTACCCAAACCAAAAACGGTATTCAAAAAATATTTTTCCAATTTTCTCAAAAACGGTTAAAGCTATCGCCTTGAAAATGGTTTCATTCGTTTTCCTAGCCCAGGAATCATATAAAACGAGTACTTAGAAGCTTATGAACTCAAAAACGTAAGCGTTACGATTTTTTTTTGCGCGAATTTCGCCCCAAACGCCATTTTCCGGTAGGCGGATTTCGCTGGTTAACGAACTTGACCTTTCAAATTGGACGACGGATTTTTGTACCAAATTTCATCAAAATCGGACCATTCGTCTTCGAGCTAGAGAGCCAACAGACAAATATATATATATATATATATATATATATATATATATATATATATATATATATATATAAATATATACATATATATATATATACAAATTTGAACCACCATCATTTTCGGTCTCTAGGGGTTCTGAAACGCAAAATTTTCTAGTCGGCACTTCCGGATTGTTTCATTGTATCAACCTTATAAGCGGGGTTCCTCCCTATGGGGGAGGGAGGAACCGCGCTAAAAGACAAAACAAAAACACAAAATTGGACATAACTGATTTTCCCTTCGAAATCGGACCGTACTTCAAATGAAGTTTTTTGTTGGAAATTATGTCCAAAATCACCTCCCAACGTTTGGCTACTCACGTTGTTATAATAGAAGTTTTTATTAATATATTGTTGATATTAATTTTGTTATTTGTTCATATATCAAAGGCATTGTAAGCAATAAAATAACATGTATTTTTAAAAGACAAAATTATTTCAAATTAATTCAAACTAAATTTCTTCTGCATGCACTGAAACGTTTGTCAGAGATTCTGGAGAGGAGTTCTGTATTTTAGAGAGGGCGGAAGAGTTTGGAATACCTGAATTGCTTAAAAGGTGTAAGTGAAGTCCTTTTTAGCTTGGGAGTGTTTTCTATGATTTTAGCTGCTCTCCCGTGATGAAGTAGTCCTTTCAGAACCGTTTCAGGTTTTTAATCCGAGTAAAGCCCTGGCTATATTTTTCAAGTGCTCCATCTTTGGAAGAAGAGCAGGTGGATGACTCGCTCATCCATCAACAGGTAGCTCCTTCTGTATATTCTTCCCTTGATGAAACGGCCTGTTCGCTTTTTCACTTAAGCCTTTATATTTCTACTCTCTCCTTCAACAATTTTTTCTTGTCTCTTCTTTTTTGTATTGTATTATGTTCTTTTCCAGGAAGGTCGATTTTTTTCTCCCATTTTCTTTTAATATACCTTTTCAAATAAGAACCATTTGAATTATTTCCATTTATTCAAAGCCAACTTTCCTACCTCAACCTCTATAAAGCCCTTATTATGAAGGTGGGTAAAAAAAAAATCAAAACATTTTTTGAGTTGAACCTTGGAAAATTGAGAAACTGAAAAGGTGTAAAAACATTAAAAATATCTGGTAATATCTTCCGGTCGCGCATGTGCTCTCAAGTTTGACAAAATTTGTAAAAAGTCTCATTTTATTGGTAAATTTTATTTTTTATTATTTTTCATTTTACAATTTCTAATATGTAATGTAATAGTCGACATTTTTATTTTCGAGATACTAAGAAATAATTATGTAAAAACTGGAATTCTCTGTTTACATCTTCCGGTCTTGTGAGGGCTTCCAAATATTGCCAACATTGCATAAAACTAGAAATATTAGCAAAGGTAAAAAAATGAAATAAATTTGCTTAAACATTAGATTTAGGTTTTATTCCCTCAGATTGATTAATCCGGATCCGGGCCACAATGACAAATCTTTTCATTTGCCTGATTTAATTGTTCCCTGTATGTCCAGCAAATATTTCTGATCCTTACTGAACACTTTTCGAGGTCAAGGGGTGATTGGGATTTGGCTAGGAGAATAAAAAAAAATCAGATCTTCGGGCAGAAATCTTAGGATCAGATCTGAGGAAAAAATTCACAAGAAACCTCCGATGCATCGAGAAAAACAGAAGTGCGTCATGGGACGTCCAGAAAGTATCTTCTGTCAATAGATTTCGTGAAATAAGTCACTGTTTTTCTAGTGGAAGTCTATTTTATGATGGAAATCTTATAATAGACGTTTCGGCTACGCGTTAGCAGCCTTCTTCAGAAGTACGATCTGCATGAAAGAGGATTCTGATACAAATCAGCTTTACGTTTGTCGACCATTTTCCACGATGAGTTATCCTGTTCTAGTAGTTATTATTATATAATATTTGTAAACAGTTTTCGGTATAATGAAATTGTGATTTTACATTTATCTTATGTTTGTTTGGAATATGAGCAAATTGTATGCACAGAGCCTATTCTGTAGAGATACTTTGAACCCAATCAGTGTGCAATAACTGGGGTATATTTTTATTTTAAAATGTTTTTTTTTTCTTTTTAATTCGAATAATCAACATTATTAACCTGTCAAAAAAAAAAAATAAATAAGGGAAATATGAATAATGAAAAAAGTTGGAGCATACTAATAAGTATTAAAGTTCACATACTACAAGTTTCTCATAATCTTGCGGGAATTTGTTGTACAACGAAAATTAACAAGATAAGTGCCACTTTATAAAGAGTTATTCCATATTTCTTAAAGCATTATTGATTATAATCAATGTTGCTTATGATGCCCAGCAGTGGGACAGTAAAAGCAATAATTATTGCTTCTACTGTCACACTGCTGAACTGATGACAGTAGGATTAGATTCGCACCGACGAACATTGGGAGGGTTTTAGTATTGAATGTAGGCGACGGATACCGTTTGGCTCTATTCCACACTTGGACATGAATGAAGTGCGCGTCTGAAAGTGTGGGCAACTCCAAATCATTGTTCCAACTCTGTCCCGCTACATTTCTTGTGTAATCAATTGTCGCATTTCAACAAAGTAAGGTGTCTTGTTGAAACTCGACGAAAATGACTTTACTTTCCACTCCAATTAATACTATTCTTTGAATAAGTCGCATTTTTGCTAACAACATTGCTCGTGAATAAATATATAAAATGTATTGATATTCATAAACATTTATGTTTAAATGTAGTTATTCATAAACATTTTAGAAACTAAAATATAAAAAATTAATTTGCCTATTTTTGTAATCAGCACCTAAATGAATGTTAACTATATTTAGACACACATTGGAAAAATTATTGATGTGATTGAGACATTCTATATTTTAAGATCTGAGGTGAAGCCAATGGACCGTTTTATTTTGCGCGGGTGTTCTAGCATGGAAGAAAAGGGCGGGAGTGAGACTGAAGGAAGAAATAGTGCCATTTGGAGCAATGATCCGGTCAATGAGCTTAAACTCCCCAACCCCTTTCTTGTAGCAATCTCGCCGCTGGGGGTATTTCCTACCGGTCCAAGGAGGCGAGGGAGAGAATACATCTCTTACCTTATTGAACTCTTTTTGGTATTCTCACTTCGTCGCAATGGCCAGTAGTTATCATATTGGCTTTTATTACCCTCTTTTTTTCAATAAAATTTAGGATTAGATTCGCACCGACGATCATCGACAGCTTTTTAGTATTGGCGACGGAGACCGTTTGGCTCTAGTCCACACTTGGACATAAATGTTGCGCGCGTCTGAAACTGCGGCCAGCTCGAATTCATTGTTGCAATTCTGTCCCGCAACATTTCTCCCGTATAAGGCTGCACCTACATTGGACCCTTATTTCTCCAGATCCGATCCAATCCGATTTCGTTTGATCGAGAACGGCCAACAGGGGCAGACGTGAGTGCCTACATTGGTCTCGACCCGATCCGATCCGATTTAGTCACAGATAAGCAGTTAAGAAATACCACCTAACAAGCATAGGAATCTTCGATTAGGTTGAATGTTGGAGGTAAGAGAAATATTAGTATTCTATTTTTTATAAGAAAGGTAGCTAAAAGGTTATAAGCGTTGGGAGGTTATAAAAATTAGAAGGTTATAGACGTTCGATGCTTATAAACATCTTTCCACGCAATTTAATAAACAAGGGAAACAAAAAACAAAAATGTGAATTGACGAAGTTGTTCTAAATTTATTTACTATGATTTTTTTTGAAAATGCATTGAAATAAGTTAAGATTTAGATTCTGTAGACCTCTGAAACACAATATGTGGGTTGGCGCCATTTTGCTTCGTCGGTCCGAAATCGGTCTAGAAACAAACAAGTTTGAATGGCCAAGAATCTGTGGCCGTTGGATTGGATTGGGTCGGGACCAATGTAGGCACCTCCATTGAGATGCTTGTGTTTGCTTTTCTTCTTACAGTCGGTGACTATTGGATCGGATCGGAACGGGCCCAGTGTAGGTGCACCCTAAAGAGCCTATTGCGAGTTCATAGAAGTTTCTAAATTCCACCCAAACGGGATTCATTGATTCCATGTTGCAAAACAGTGTGTCGGGCTGCCCGCAACAAAGACGCGCAACTTCCAAGTGTGGGCTAAGTCTGATGGTTACTTCCTACATCGGTAGTATTACTTTGGGGACTGGCGATTTTAATGAATATTGGAACTCTGTTGAATAGAAAACTACGATTTGTTCTTCTGCGTATGAATATATGTTTAGTACTATATTTCTTTATTGATTATTACATCCTGTATATAAATACATCTGGTAATATGAAGAAAGATACAATATGAAGGTTCTGTGCACAAGGCCTCCCAACTTCATCCTCGATTAACTCCAGAAAGACGCTCAGATGACGTTGAGAGGGGCCTACACAAGCTCCCTTCTGCTGGAGTTGAAGAGAGATCGGTGAGCCACAGAAAATTGTCGCACTTGAACAAAGAAAAAGCCTTTGCTAACACTTCACTTGGTCACTGCAGAAGATCTCTAGGCCAATGTCTTTTGAGTCGCCTAGGTGGAGAGAGTGGGTGGGTGACGTAAGAAGAAGGAGTCCTTGTATTTTGACAACCTTTTCCTGAGAAATCTATAGTGACTCTCGAAGTGCTCTATAGATCGGGACAATTTACACTCGTGATATAGAATTATCTCGTAATTATCCACTCCTCTCTGTGGAGGTGGCCACAGGCCTCCGGAAATTGCTTAAGTTGAATGATATGAAATAGGAATATGGAGGTCCTGTAACCGAGAGTGCAAAGGCGTGTACACTCCGTGTACCCTACGTGGTCGTGCACTCCGACCAATCCCGTGGTCGTAGGTTCGAATCTCACCGGGGTTATGGTTTTTCTTTCCAAAAAAGAAAAGGCATCAACCCTATCCTGGCTACCTTTTGAAATTCGTCCAAAAATCGGTGTAATTTATAAGTAGACGTTAAAATTTAGACAATGACAAATACGAATATATTTCAAAGCTTAAAGGATATAAATTATACAATTAATGGCCCACATAACTCCATGTGTCCAATATATAATTGCTACGGGCGTACGTGAGGAATGAGATCTCAGTAGATCTCAGAGTTCCTTCGGAAGAAACTTTTTAATGAATTCATTCCTCACTTATAAAATATAAATTAGAATGTAAGAGAGTGCATATATTAGTAAAAGGGACGAGAGACCCTGGTCTGCGGCGGGCATGTCATGTACGTATCTCCAGTTTAAGTTCAGATCACGTCCTAAACTTACTGGAGATAAGGCCAAGCTCACAACCCTTCTCCACATGTAAATCCAAGATTCCATTTCAGATAGATCCTATCACTCTCCCTATTTCCTAGCTTTTCTCTTTTTAGATATTTTTCAACTTGTCGTGCAAAGTCCATTAAAGTTATTTTCCATCACGTTTTCGTAAAAGCATTCCTTTACCGTAAAATTAAGAGGACCTGTCCGCTGCAGGGATGTTATGAACGAAAGAATTTTAGGGCGACTACTAAACGATTGGAAATCTATGCATAATTCCTAAAAGTTTGGAAGTCCCTTCATCACTTCGAAACGTTTGTAATTCGCTCATTTATTTTTAAACGTTTGTAAGTATTACTTTTAAACGTTTGTAAGTAACTATATCTATCCTAAACGTTTGAAAGTCAATGCGTCACGTCAAACGTTTGGTAATCCCTGCATGTCTCGTACACTTTTGGGGTCACTACGTCACTTTGAAACTTTCGGTAATCCCTACATCTCTCATACACTTTTGGAAGTCGCTGCACCATCCCTAAACGTTTGTAAGTCACTACATAAATCCTAAAAATTTGGAAGTCGCTACATCACTTCGAAACATTTGGAAGTCGCTACATCACGTCTAATTGATATTAAATCGCTCCATAGCTCATAAATGTTTGGAAATCGCTGCACCACCCCTAAACGTTTGTAAGTTACTACATGAATCCTAAACATTTGGAAGTCGTACATCCCGCCTAATCGATAGGAAATCGCTCCATAGCTCCTAAACGTTTGGAAATCGCTGCACCACTCCTAACCGATTGGAAATCGCTGCACCACTCCTAATCGATTGGAAATCGCTGCATCACTCCTAAACGTTTGTAAGTTACTACATGAATCCTAAACATTTGGAAGTCGTACATCCCGCCTAATCGATAGGAAATCGCTCCATAGCTCATAAATGTTTGGAAATCGCTGCACCACTCCTAAACGTTTGTAAGTTACTACATGAATCCTAAACATTTGGAAGTCGTACATCCCGCCTAATCGATAGGAAATCGCTCCATAGCTCCTAAACGTTTGGAAATCGCTACATCACTCCTAACCGATTGGAAATCGCTGCACCACTCCTAATCGATTGGAAATCGCTGCATCACTCCTAAACGCTTGGAAGCCACTAAGTCATTTCGAAACGTTTGGAAATCGCTGCATCAATCCTAATCGATTGGAAGCCACTAAGTCATTTCGAAACGTTTGGAAATCGCTACATCACTCCTAATCGATTGGAAATCGCTGCACCACTCCTAATCGATTGGAAATCGCTACATCACTCCTAATCGATTGGAAATCGCTGCATCACTTGTTTGGCTTATAAGGCAAATACCTGTTTGTCTGGTTCATCATAAATGTATCTAATTTCTTGTTTTTGAGAAAAAGAGGTAATGTTTGGCAAATACCAGTATGTGTGGTTTATCATAAAGGTATCTAATTTCTTGTTTATGAGGTAAAGAGGTTATGTTTGACTTATAAGGAAAATACTCAATGTGTGTGGCCTATGAGAAAAGGACATTATTCTTATACCAGGAAAAGAGGTTATGTTTGGTTTATAAGGCAAATAACAGTGTATGTGGACTATCAAAAATTTTGTGTTTTTAAGCGGAATGATACAACGTGAACTTTATGTAGTGAAAGCCTTGATAAAGTAATAAGCGTTTTTTCCTCCAAATGTAAAACTGGTCTAGAGTGAAATATTCACCCCCCCCCCTTCGTCCATTACGGGTGCTCGCTATAAATTAAATACTCCCAGAGCTAACAAGGCAAAGAATGCAATTAAACTCTGCTTTTTTTCTGCCGTAAATGTCACAGTCAAATGCTTTTACATGCCGCACTTAAAGTAAAACTCAGCCATGCAAAGCTGCGTAAATTAATTAAATTCCTCAACTAAGTTGTTAGTTTTTGCCGAATTGCCAATGAATAACTAACCGATTACAATAAGATCAATAAAAAAATGTTTCTTTTAATTTTTTTAAAATCCTATCAGGGTAATACTAGTATTAGTTTAGGATATTAAATATAGCTAGTTTCATTAAACGAAAACAAATTATTACGCTTTGGAAAATGGTTAAGAAAGAATGCAGTCGCTCAAAACTATGATTCCTCCGACAGTCCCCTCTTGGAGATAAACATGAATTTAGCCAGAGAGCTTTGAGTTTCTTATGAGCACAAAGCTGTTTAGTAAAATATTAAGTCAAATTAAAAAGAAATAAAATAATGTATTAATTCAAATTTTAATTAATTTTGTTTTAGATTTATATGGATTTTATTAACTTTAGTTTTATTATTATTATTAGGTATTTGTATTTTTTTAACTTTTCAAAACTGTCAGTGGTTTCTACCGCCAACACATGCGCGAGCTATATAACCAATATAAATAACTAAAAAAAAATAAATTATTATCAGTTATATTTGGTTTTTTACAATTTATTTTATTTTTCTTGATTAATTGATTTTTAGTTTTTCCTCTACTGCAGTAACTTCAAGTTTTGATATTTTGCCGTCATTGACAAATTTCAATAGGAAATCATGACTCGTGCCGTGTATATATATATATATATATTATATATATATATATATATATATATATATATATATATATATATATATAGTGTTAGAATTTGCTATTTTTAGATCACTAGTTGATTTACATTGACGTTTCTAATTGTGTTTGTGTGGTATGAATAATTGGGCTATTAACTCCCAATGCCAACTGCACTCGGTCGGTCACCCATCCAGGTATTGCCACGCCCGATGTCGCTTAACTTTGATCAACGGGAACCGATGCATTCAACGTGGATATAGCCGGTGACTTTCTTGTGTTTTCATCCGCAAACTCTGTATGTTTTTAAATCCAAAAATTCTCTAAGCTTTCCTAATATTATAAAATAATGCGTGTAATAAAGAATACAATAAAATGTTCTATAGATTTTCCAGTACATCTTTCACGAGTTTATTCCTTATGAATTTCCTCGAGTGACAGTTTTTCCGAAGCGAGATTATCTGATCCTATCTTCCCTTACCAGTTACATCGAATCGACATACTTGGCGTATATTCAATTCTTTTCTGCAAGGCATAAAGTGCTTTTCACATATCACGTTCCATTACGAACCCTTTATACAGCCTTATATAGAACTGTCTTCTCTTTATTTCTTTAATGTTATATTTCGCTGGATTCCTCTCCATATATTGACAGGAGCAGCAACGCTGAAGCGTGAATCCCTCTCTGTCAACCAAATGTTTGAACCACAGCGAGGAAATACGAAGCTGAATGTATACAGAGTATCGAGAACGACCTGTCTACCCCCTGTAAGACATTTTTTTCTTTGGCACGTGGCTACAGAAATAGACGTAGGTAGTCATTTTTTTTTTTAAATAATGCGACTATTTATTTTACAGAGTCTGATACATTGTTGATAATTACCAATGTCTTTGGTTGCTCAGATTGGGGAGGTTTTTTTTAACTGCGTACTTGCGCGATGACCTTGAAATCGGATCCTGAGTTGAAATTTGTGCCTTTTGATTAAAAAAGCATCCAAAAAAATTATAACAATGACTACACATTCATACGAACGTTAAAAATTTTACACATTTTTTTTTAATTCATATACCAATAGTTGCTCATATTTATTATCATATGTATTCATATTTATTATTTATTTACTATGTCCGTTTTTGTTTATTGCCCTTAAAGTTCTGTTTATTGCTTGAAGAAGAAACTTTCTTTTTCCTTTGAAAATGTGTTGTTGTTTATTCATTTTTTTAGGGCAAAAGAAAACACGTGGTTATCATTGTCCGAAAACTTATTTTGGCAAGTAATTATTTTGTTTCTTATGTATTAGGATGATGTTTTTGTACCTTAGAAACTTAAGGTTGTGACAAACTGAAATGGACTCTTTACATGTAAAAATATCAATATAGCTTACAATTTAAAAAATTGTGTCATTTCATTTTTATATTTTGCTTTTTTTAATAGGAATCATTTTCAAATACGTTATTCTTTAATTCATATATATATATATATATATATATATATATATATATATATTTTTTTATTTATCCAAATTTATTTATTTATTAAAAGAATATTACAATCTGTTCCTGATACCAGATACACTTTAAGCGATTAATCTAAGTTGTTACAATATTAATTAATTACAATATTAATACACAATTTTGCAATATAGGAAAAAACAAAATGAAATAAAACCTATTCATATATATTTATATATATATATATATATATATATATATATATATATATATATATATATATATATATATATATATTACTTTTTTTGTATTACTATTTTATTTTTCCATTTTTATTTTAGTTTTTTCGTATTATTGTTATTATATTTTGTATTAATTGATTTATATATATATATATTTTTTTTTTTTTTTTTTTTTTTTTTTTTTTTTTTATAGATGTTTGCTTCTCTTGGGAATGTAATGAACATATTAATTAGTGTGACTGAGATCCGACAAGCGCCACATTGTTTTTCTGGTTACGTTTAATTACAAAATCTGTTTTTTTTTTGTTTTTTTTATTTTTTTAATTTCCATACTTCTAAGGCCATAGAGCTATGGATTACGCAGTATTATTGCAATGAAAGGATGAGGACAGGTAATATAATTTTTTTTTGTTATCTACAGGATCTAAAGTAAGGAATTACTTTTGCCTATTTAAAATGATTATTTAGTTCTCGCGGGTTATTAGAGGTTTTCATTGTAAAAATGTGTTTCCCTATATAACTTCACATTAAAAATGCTTGGAATTAGGTTATATTGTGTTTGTCACGGTTTTAATTAAGTGCTAGAGAATGAGGCGAAACAGAACACTACAATTATGTTCTAATATTGTATGAATTAGTGCAACTTTAGTGCTAATATTGTTCTTTTCCACGAGATATATAAATTTATTTAACTGCAAAATGAGTTTTAATTTGTTTCACACACACAAAAAAAGAAGAAATTTAGCACGCAAAATGTAACTGAAGTTTTCAAAATCACGCATTTGATTGTTCCAACGCGATGAGATTAGGCTGGTCCTAAAAAGCGTAATTTGATCTTATGGTATTTGATGATTATGGCCTTTTTATGGTATTTTAATTATTTTTTATCGTCTTGCCATCGACCAACTTAAGGCAAAGAGTATTCCTTTTATGCATTATTCATTCCAAAGTAAGTTATTAATCAATGTTCTAATAGCCACTATTACTCCGAATGGAAATTAACCATAATCCTAACTATTTTAAATAACAAAAAAACTTATTTGTTCACTTTGCTGGGATGTTAAGGTCTTACTTGCCCATGCATTGAGACTAGTATCGCTTCTGTCTTTCCCATAGCTCAGCTCTAACACCTGTTTTATCCCCAAATATTCTCTACGAGGTGTGGCAAAACTTAGGGTACGTTCATGGTGAGGATTCATTCTGCGATGCTACGATAGCTACTCCCATGAGCGCTGCCCCCATGTATTCTACATCGATGGAGGGTGTTCATGCTGACTCACCATTGCATTGGTTCTTACTGGGAGTAAAGTAACCTGCAACAGTGAATTAGCTTTTGTTTATGAAAAAGCTCTGCTTATGTTAGTGAGAAAAAATGAGCCTTTACAATTAGTTCGCGATGTTCCTGACAAAGAAAAAGGGATTGGTTTCTTACTCGGAAAAATTAATGGAATCCTATTAATTTTAGCGAGTTGGATAGACTAGAGCCGCTTAAATTAATATAATTCTATTAATTGCGAGTTGGATTGGCTAGAGTTTTCTCATATCTTCTTGAGCGAGTGGAGCGTAGCGTAGCGATCGGAAACGCATATCATGTATTGCTTAATAAATGTAAAAGATCCAAAAAAGAGAGAGAGAAAAGGAATAAAATATAAGGAATAATACATGTGTTTGTTTTACATCGGGGCAGCGCTCATCGGAGTAGCTATCGTAGCATCGCAGAATGAATCCTCACCATGAACGTACCCTTAATGAGACTGGTGGTGCTGAAAGCGTTCTGGCAACCCTATGCTGTTGTCTTTTTAGCCCAGTATATAGAGGCTCAGAAAGGGGTTGAGCTAACATTAATTCCCCCACAAGATTTTCTTTCTAATATTCTTAGGTATGGTGTGTATTAACATTCGTAATGTCGAAAACGCTCTGATCTCACAAGAGTTGTCACTCGTTTGATGTTTGAATCAGAAGTAAATTGTGGCCAATAGGAACCATAATATTGCAAAATGCGATGAAATGAAAATTTCAATAATTCTTATTTTGGCACTAAAGTGATTTAAAAATTTTAATATTACTCAAATTTATGAGTTTTTGTGCTTTTTGGAATCAGTTATTGATGCTCTTTAACTTTTAGGGAGAGGGGTGTACCAAAAGAATTGATGAATGCAAGCTGTAACTCGTAATAAGTAGGCTCACAACAGTTTTTCGCAAAATTGGAAAAAATTGTGTGTTTTGGCTAGCGATTGCGGCACTTTTACCTGGCCGAATTTGGACTGCGACCGGTTCATTTGAAACAAAATTTAGTGTTTTTTACTCCTTAATTGAATTTTTTTTATCCAAAATCAACGGTTTTTAAATTAATGAAGAAAAACTGAAAAAAGTGCTAACATTTCGCCTGCCAAAAGTTCTCCCCCCGGCTTTCGAGTTGGAAAAATTGGTTTCAGCATACTCACACCATACCTAAGGATATTAGACAACAAAAAAAATCTTGCGGGTGAAATAATGTTAGCTAAAACCCTCTATCTATTGGGCTATTTATATAGCACGTGTATTTACATGGACTAGTTTTAAAAGAAAATTATAACTCTTTTCTTTATTTATTGACTCAAATTGAAAAAAATCGAGTAAAAGATTAATTAATGCTTAACTTTTTTCATATGTTTACTCGTTTAAAAGTAACAAATTTCAAAATAATGAATTTATTTTCGGATACTTAACATTTATTTTATCAATTTCATTTCTTTGTTTATCCTCTTTTCTTATTTTTTTCATTATTTATTTATTAACATTGTTTTTAGGAATGGCTTATTATCCGTAATTTGGTATACATATACTATGAATGTTAAATTATTATTACGAATAATTATATTATACCTTGTAATGCAGTGAGCGGAGCAAGGTTGTTTTTATTGTGTACATAAAAAAAAAAAAAAAAAAAAAAAAAAAAAAAAAAAAAAAAAAAAAAATAGCACGTGTATCAGTATCATTACCTTCCCATAGCATAGTTCGAGTTTCTATTCCGTACGTTTACTATGTGTTTTTTCAGACTGCGATTAGTGAAGTTGTGTTTTCGCTGTGTGTCACGCCAAATTGAACACCGAAATTTGGAGCAAGCGAAATTTGCGTTACACCGGTAGGAATTTTTAAGTGTGACGTTTGAAAAGTTAAAACAGGCTTATATGGGGCATTCTTTATGGCGAGCTCAAGTTCTTTACTGGTGCAAAGCATTTTTAGAAGGCAGAGACAATTTTGATGATGAACAACGTTCAGGGAGTCCTTCAACTTCGAAAACTGACAAAAAAATCAAACGAGTAAAAATTCTTGTGAGATCAGACCGTATTTTAATAATACGAATGTTGACCAGACATTGCAGAGAAATGGTTGCTCCATCATGAAAACGCCACACTGTCCTCTTCATAACAAAATTTTTGGCCTCAAAAGGCATTCCTGTGGTTACCCATCCCCAAACTGAAACTGTTTTCCTAAACTGAAAACATTCCTCAAAGGTCTTTAGAGGAACTTCAGAAATCATCGAAAAGTCTGTAACGGACATGCTCAAGACCATAACGGTTGAACACTTTTATCATTGCTTTGAACAGCGTGAACAACGTTTCCATCTGTGTATAGTTGCCCAAGGGAACTACTTTGAAGGGGATAAGATTAATGTTTAAAGTAAATTAAAGCTTTGATAAGAAAAAAAAGTCAGTCTCATTACTTTTCTGGTACGCCTCGTATGTTCTCGGTGTAGGTTATAATAACCTATAACGCACACGCTGTCTGCGTGCTCAGCTGTATAGGTTACAGTTTACATCGCTCTCTGCCAAGCATATACTGTCGATCTGTATCAACGACTTGCTTATAGATCGACAAAAAATTTAATCAGCGCCAAACTGTCATTTTTAAGATTCGTACTACATCATGAAATGTAAGTCCTTAATTTATTTTTAGCTACTTCCTTCTGATAATTAATTTTAATACAAAAAAAATTTTTAATAACTTTATAGCTAAGGACGTGTAAAGCAGATTATTGTCCGTTGATTCTCTCTGGTAATTAACCACCCCTTCCAACCCTCCCGTGGCTTGAGGGGAAAAAAGGATATTTAAAGAAAAGGAAACAAAAAAAAAAAGTTCGAAAAAAAGTTGTAATTAACTTTTAATTTCCCCCTGAGAAATAGTCCAACCCTTTCCTTCGTCTGTATTTAAAATGAAAGAAATAATTGTCTGTATTTGCTTTGAATCTCCAGGGCTCCACTGTCTAAACCATGTAAAGGACATTAAGGGAAGATTCTCACCCAGTATCATCTAATTAGAGGATATCCTATATATATATAGCGCGGTTCCTCCCTCCCTCCATTGGGAGGAACCCCGCTTATAAGGTTGACCTCATGACGCAATCCGGAGTGCCGACTAGAAAATTTTGCGTTTCAGAACCACTAGAGAATGAAAATAACGGTGGTTCAAATTTGTGTGTGTGTATATATATATGTGTATATATATATATATATGTGTGTTGTGTGTGTCTGTTCGCGCTCTGGAGGCCTCAAAAATGGCCCAATTTTGATGAAATTTGGTATAAAAATCTTTCGTCCAATTTTAAAGGTCAAGTTCGTTTACCAGCAGAATCCGCCCACAGGAACATGGGTTTTGAAGAAATTCACGCGAAAAAAAATCGTTGCGCTTACTTCATATGCTTGCATTTCTCGTTTTGTAGGCTTCTCGGCCTTGTAAAACGAATGAAACCATTTTTAAGACGATAGCTTTAACTGTTTTCGAGAAAAGTGGCAAAATAGTCGGGGAATCAAGTTTTTTGTTTGGGTAATTAGAATCATCGGATTCAGTTAAAGTATTTTTTGCATGTTTGAAATTCATGTAAGCAAAGATGTTTAAATTTTGGTTACGTTTGGAGTTAAGGAAGGATTAGAATCAAATATTTTATTAAGACATGAAACATTTTGGGAACTTCGTATATTTTCCTTAATATCTCTAAAACTGTTGAGGATCTTCGTAAGCGGAAGGTTACCATTCAGAAGCTTACTAAATTATCTACAAAAAAGGTTCTGAAGACATTTTTGATTAGGCATTGTCAATCGGAGAAATAAATGCTTAAAAGTTTAAATTTATTTGTTTTGTTCTTTTGAACGGGTTTTCGTAGTAGTTCAGCTCACATTTTAATTGGTTGTTGTTTTGTTTTAGCGCGGTTCCTCCCTCCCCCATAGGGAGGAACCCCGTTTATAAGGTTGATACAATGAAACAATCCGGAAGTGCCGACTAGAAAATTTTGCGTTTCAGAACCCCTAGAAACCGAAAATAACGGTGGTTCAAATTTGTATATATATATATATATGTATATATTTATATATATATATATATATATATATATATATATATATATATTTGTCTGTTCGCTCTCTAAATAGAAGACGAATGGTCCGATTTTGATGAAATTTGGTACAAAAATCAGTCGTCCAATTTGAAAGGTCAAGTTCGTTAACCAGCAAAATCCGCCCACTGGAAGATGGCGTTTGGGGCGAAATTCGCGCAGAAAAAATCGTAACGCTTACGTTTTTGAGTTCATAAGCTTGTAAGTACTCTTTTTATAGGCTTCTTGGGCTAGGAAAACGAATGAATCCATTTTCAAGGCGATAGCTTTAACCGTTTTCGAGAAAATTGGAAAAATAATTTTTGAATACCGTTTTTGGTTTGGGTACTTAGAATCACGGGATTCAGTTGAAACACTATCTGCATGTTCTACTTTCATTAAAACTAATATGTAGAAAGTTACGTTGCGTTTGGAGTTAAGGAAGGGTTAGAATAAAATATGTTATGAACAGACATGAAAAGTTTTGGTAACTTTGTATACTTTCCTTAATATCTCGAAAAAGGTTGAGAATCTTGTGAAACAAAAGATTATCATTAGAATGCTTACTAAATGCTCTACAAAAAAGTTTCTAATGAAAGTTTTGATTAGGCGATGTCAATCGGAGAAATAAGTGCTTAAAACTTTAAAGTAATTGATTTCGCTTATTCGAACTGATCTTTTTGTCTTTGATTTTGGTACTTAGAATCATGGGCTTCAGTTGAAACATTTTCTCCATGTTTGAATTTTATCAAAACAAATATGTTGAAAATTTGGTTACGTTTGGAGTAAAGGAAGGATTAAAATAAAATATTACATTTTTAGACATGAAAAGTTTTGGGAACTTCGTATATTTTCATTAATATCACGAAAACGGTTTGGAATCTTGGCAAGCAAAAAATTACCATTCGAAAGGTTACTAAATTTTCTACAAAAAATGTTTTGAGGACATTTGCGATGGGATGGTCATATTTGGAGAAATAAGTGCTTAAAACATAGGTAATTTCGTTCATTTGAACGAATCTTTTTGTGTGTTTCCTACAGTTTTTTTTTTTCACTGCTCGTTATTTTTGTGATTGCTTATAGTAGTCAAATGTATTAGTCAATAAAACAGGATAAGTATATATACAGAAACAATATTTTGTTTCAACGGTATCTTGGAATTCGAAGATGCCCTATGAATATCTAGATGACTGTACTGGTGTTGATTTCGTTCTTTAGAATTGTTTTTGGTATTCCCTATTTATTATTTATTAATTTTTTTGTTTAAATTCATTGAACAAAATCATAGGAATTCGAAGGTGAGGAGCTAGTAGGCTTAGGGTGGGGGGCGTTTTCCCTGTCCCCAGGTACCCTCGTCTCCCTGTGTACCCTCGTCATCTTTAAGTCCTTGTCTAGAGTCATAAAGATAAGCCTCCAAACAACTTTAGGAATGTAGGATTTCTAATTTTTGCCAGTATCAGAACAGCCGCAGTGGTACAGACGTACCGGTCTATACTAGTTGCACTCCACACGGTGGTAGTACTTGTTATATGACACAGCGGATCGCTCATTATAACCTTATTTTATACGTATTAAATAGGTACCTAAAAAAATTTTATTTGTGTATAAGTGTTGCGTTATTGGGATTAGAATAAAATATTTTATTAACAGACATGAAATACTTCGGAATCTTTGTATATTGTCCTTAATTTTTTTTTCTTTTATGGTGTATCGAAATCTGAGTCATTAGCACCATTTTTTCCTTATGAGCTTTATAATACTTAGATTTAGCTAGCAACAATATTTTACACCGCAATTAAAGTGATTTGCTCTTCTTATAAACATAATATTTATATTATAATATAAACATAATACATTAATTTGTCTGACAAAAAAAAGTCCGACCCGCAGGAACTGCTTCATCTTAGCGCGGTTCCGTTCTTATCTCAAGTGCGATTAGTGAAGGAATAGAGCAGCTATCGGTAGGTATTAGCACCATTTCCCCCCTTAATATCTTCAAAACAGTTAAGAAATCGTGGGAAGTACGATTTAACCATTCAAAAGCTTACTAAATTCTCTAAAAAAAAGATTCTGAAGCAAATTTCGATGGGGCAATGTCAGTCGGAGAAGTAAGTGCTTAAAACTACGAAAGTGTTAGTTTTGTTATTTTAAACGGGTTTTTGTCACTGTTTACCTCACTTTTGTTTTTTAAGTTTATTTAACGGTAGCATGAGTATTTCATTAAAGCTGAGAAAATATGAATCATATTGGTAATAGAGTTTTCCTAGAGTGAGCGTCGCGATGACGGGAGAGTCCCATCCGTTTAGAAAACTGTCAGTTTCCATATGTGGCTCTTTAAGCTTCCTTCTCTTTGAGATTTTATTTTATATTTTTAACGACAGATCAAAACCTACCGATAGCTGCTACTATTCCTTTACTAATCGCACTTCGGATAAGAACGGAACCGCGCTAAGATGATGCAGTTCCTGCGAGTCGGACTTTTTTTAATTGCATCCTGAGCACTGTTGCACCTAGTATCTTGCTTTTCCTGTGATTATTATGTAATAGTTCTGCATATTTTTCACCCAAGTCAAAACCAATCATTAACTTATTTTAATCATTTCTTCTAAGGGCCTAGAGATATTGATTACGAACAATTTTTGGCGATGAAAAGATGGAGACAAGAAATATGACTTTTAGCGCGGTTCCTCCCTCCCTCCATTGGGAGGAACCCCGCTTATAAGGTTGACCTCATGACGCAATCCGGAGTGCCGACTAGAAAATTTTGCGTTTCAGAACCACTAAAGAATGAAAATAACGGTGGTTCAAATTTGTGTGTGTGTGTGTGTGTGTGTATATATATATATATATATATATATATATGTGTGTGTGTGTGTGTGTGTGTCTGTTCGCGCTCTGGAGGCCTGAAAAATGGTCCGATTTTGATGAAATTTGGTATAAAAATCTTTCGTCCAATTTTAAAGGTCAAGTTCGATAACCAGCAGAATCCGCCACAGGAACATGGTCTTTGAAGCGAAATTCACGCGAAAAAAAATCGTTGCGCTTACTTCATATGCTTACATTTACTGGTTTTGTAGGCTTCTCGGCCTTGGAAAACGAATGAAATCATTTTTAAGGCGATAGCTTTAACTGTTTTCGAGAAAAGTGGCAAAATAGTCGGGGAATCAAGTTTTTTGTTTGGGTACTTAGTATCATCGGATTCAGTTAAAGTATTTTTTGCATGTTTGAAATTCATGTAAGCAAAGATGTTTAAATTTTGGTTACGTTTGGAGTTAAGGAAGGATTAGAATCAAATATTTTATTAAGACATGAAACATTTTGGGAACTTCGTATATTTTCCTTAATATCTCTAAAACTGTTGAGGATCTTCGTAAGCGGAAGGTTACCATTCAGAAGCTTACTAAATTATCTACAAAAAAGGTACTGAAGACATTTTTGATTAGGCATTGTCAATCGGAGCAATAAGTGCTTAAAAGTTCAAATTTGTTTGTTTTGTTCTTTTGAACGGGTTTTCGTAGTAGTTCAGCTCACATTTTAATTGGTTGTTGTTTTGTTTTTTGCATCCTGAGCACTGTTGCACCTAGTATCTTGCTTTTCCTGTGATTATTATGTAATAGTTCTGCATATTTTTCACCCAAGTCAAAACCGATCATTAACTGATTCTATTCATTTTTTACCAAATGAGACCTGGGGATGAAAACAGAAAGGTGCTAAAATGACCTAGTCTTGCGTTTCTAAATAGGCCACTGACTTTCGTTAGAAGGAGTTTTTTTTAGTGATTGGTTATTACTTTATCTCTTTCTCAGATATTTTCATTCTTGTCAGGACTTTACGAGAGAAGGGTCCCATTTAAATTAGCGTCGAAACCTTTTACAAAGGGATTCCTAATTTTTATCTGAATATTGTATTTTTTATTTGTCACTTCAAGTTGGACATTAAATAGCCAATTATTATAAACATGGTTCTTAATTCAATTTATATTCTTAATATTACTTTTTGTGTGCGTTATTAGTTAAATCAAAAAGTGTATATAAATACTTATTTGAAAATCTCATCATTATTTGCGCTTTCATCATTTTTCAGGTTTTGTAAAATTGTTTGAATTTTATACTGAATTGTGGATACTGTTTCTCAGATTTAACTTGGAGCGATGATTTTATTACAAATCGACTTCAGAATTCTGCTAAGATTTATTTGCTAGCATAAGCATAGCTATTATTTAGAATACCTGTGAATCTTCCATTAAAGAATTAATATGTTGAGTTGAAGACGTTTAGTTGTTATTCTTCATTGTAGCTATAGGGTCTTCTTTAGAACAGGCCCGCCAGTGATTTTATAATGATACTAGCTGTTACCCAGTGTGCCATGCTACACCAACTTTATATTATATAGTTGTAAGGAACAAACATACAGCTGGTAGATTATTTTGACCTAGGCTATGACACTCCCCGTATCAACCCCTACCTGTGTGCAAAGTTTGGTCAACTTTGGTCAAACAGTGTGGATTTGTATAAGGAAAATAAGGACAGACAGACAGCTGACAGATGATTTTGACCTAGCCTATGACACTCCCCGTATCAACCCCTACCTGTGTGCAAAGTTTGGTCAACTTTGGTCAAACGGAGTGGATTTGAATAAGGAAAATAAAGACAGACAGACAGCTGACAGATGATTTTGACCTAGCCTATGACACTCCCCATATCAACCCCTACCTGTGTGCAAAGTTTGTTCAAAATCGCTCGAAAGCTGTGGATTTATATGAGGAACAAATTGAATGGCTTGGGGGGAGTTTATTTAGAGGGAGTTCATTTAGATTCTGCAGGTTCCATCTTCCAATACTCCCTGCATTACAATCAAAATAATATACACTTTTTTTTATATTTTTTTCCTGAGTTTTAAAAGTATAATAATAATAATATTAAAATAGAGAAATATGATAGTGTAATGATAACAACTATTATGATACAAATAAAAATAGTAATAATAATATTGAAATGGTCAGTACCTGAATGGGTGACCGACCACGTGCTGTTGGCATTATAAAAGGGTGGCAACCTATAGATAGCCCGGCGCTAATGGCCAAGTTGTAGATGCGCCGTTAAACACACACACACAAAAAAAAATAATATTGGAAAAGAAACAAATTATAATATCAAAATTACAAATTAGGTGAAAGAAATAAAAAAAAAGAATGAATATAAATGAATTAAATAAAATAAAATAACTGATTAATGAAAAGAAAACGTCCGTTCTTGCAATGGCTTATTCTTGCGATTGTTAAAACAGAATTCAATCAGGATTGTGGTCCTGAGAAACTGTTCAATTATTTACAGCAGCATTATTTTTCAAAAACAAATGCACTACTTTTCTCATTTGTTCCGATACTAAACATAAAGGTATGAATTCTGTATACGCACTTTTGATAAGATTATATGATATAATAATAAAAAATTATGATTTGTCAAAATGAAATTATTTACAGTAATAATCCATTGTCTCAGTTTAAAAATAAATATATGTCAAGATTGCTTTACATACATCCAGAAAAATTTCACAAAAAGTTTTAGCAGAAATATTTTACTACAGCTCATGACAAACGTGTAGTAGGTAGGGTGGGAGAAAGAGTAAAATCCTTGGTCTCTAATGGAAGTTATGAGCAAATCTGAAACTAAAAATGTAAAAAACTCAGTACAGTTTGCTAATGTTGCATCTAGTTTAATGACAAACACTACAATTCTCCGTATGAGCCAAGTAGATATTGAGCCTGCTATAAGTTCGGACAGTCAAGATTCTATAAGTAGGGTATTTATTTATTTTTTCTCTTCAAGTAAAAAAAGTTCATAGTGTAAATATTTAGTATTTTGTTTAGTTTTATTTTGCAGTGCTTCTATATTTATTTCTTATTAGTATTTAATCTTAATCAAATGTGGTAGACTCCTTGCTGTAAAATTGTAAATTTTTAGGAAAATATTCATTCATTCATAAGTTCGGACAGTCCATGGGTTACTGTTAAAGACATAGTTTATATTAAGCAAATGCATGTGATAAAATGCAATTCGCAAATCAAAAATTCAACTATGGAAAACGAACTGAAACCAGCAAGTTAACAGATCAAAAACTTAATATTTCAAATTTTAATGTTAGTTACTGGTGTGCAGTTACATGTGATAAAAATTAAGCTGTATTTCATTTTATATTGCCCAGCAAACCCTTCACTGAAGTAATGAATGTTTTGTACATGTAGTTTTCATTCTGAATAGCTTTGGGTTATTTTTTATAGTTTTTAAAATTAAATCGCTGTACTATAAAAAATAATATATTGTTAGCTAAAATTTAAATTTAACAATTTTTTGTATTTAACGGGGAAAAAAATTAAAGAGTGAAAAAACCATACATTTTATTTTTTCATGTGATAGTGTATACCTTTTAGAATAATAATAAAAAACTATGTTAGTGATTTTCTTTTTATCGTTTGATGATATTCCACTTAGTGTGGAACGCCATATTTAATTTTTACTAAATGCATTTTAACACTTCAGGATTTTTTCAGAACATTTGTAATAACTTTATGCTTACATTATTTTTTTTTCTGGCTTCCATATTTATTGAAGTATTGTCATAGAAAATGTCATCAACATTGGTCGATAGGTATGATTTATATTCTAGAACTAAGTGCACTTCTTTTGTCCAATCGATGATAACTGCAAAATTTGAAATACTTTAGCAGGGCATGAAAGTAAACTATTTGAGATTGACAAAAACTATTTTATATTCTTACTTATATCCATGAAAGGAATGAACATGCCAAGTTTCATTAAAATCTGAGATCATGGATGTCAAATCCTATTTTTTTGGGTTGATTTGACATGGAATGACCCAAATGTTTAAATATCATGTCACACATAGATGATTTTAGGTGGTACGTTAAAGAACTAAAAGTATTTAAATTATTAAAGTTCTGTGCAGGTTAATGGGTTAATGTTGAAGACATAGTTTATGTTAAGGAAATGCATGAGATAAAATGCAATTCACAAAAAAATTAACTATGGAAAACAAACGGGAAACTCCAAATCAACAGATCAAATACTTAATATTTCAAATTACTTACTAATATATGATATTAATCCAAAATCTGAGAATATAAGGTTGTAATTTAGATAATCACAACATTTTTCAACAGATCAAAAACTTAATATTTGAAATTACTTATTAATATATATTAGTCAACATTTTAAGAATATAAGGCTATAATTTAGGTAAACACTAATATTTTACTAAAACTAAAAAGTTTTGGAAATTAAATAAACAAACCAAACTTAAAAAAAAGGATAATGGTTAATGGCTTCTAGGGGCTCAGTGTTGCTCTACATTTTCATCAGAAATTAATAAAATTGATCTTATATGATATTACTTGTCCAAATCTTGAGAATATACGGCTATAATTTAGATAAACATACAAAGGTTAAAACTGAAAAGTTTTGTTTGCAAAAGAAAAACTTTTCGCAAAAAAAGAAGAAAGTTTTTTTTAGCTTGCTAATCTACACCTAGGCAACACTGGAAAGAAAATTACTATTTTTGAACAATTCATTCTTCTTTAATTAACAATTTGGAACTCGTTACTTCCGAACTGTGAAGCCTAAAAGATTTTATATATATATATATATATATATATATATATATATATATATGATTATATAATGATGTAAAGTCATCAATGAGTTCGAGTTATTCTAATTATCAAGAACATCAACAAATAAATTTGAGACATTATTCAACATGGCTGCCAGAATATGAATGGTTCAGTGTAGCCAATTTTTCTTGAACAAAACTTTTGACCTTTTGACCAAATTTCGAAATTTGACTATTTTGACCTAGCCTAGGAGATTTCCCGTATCAAGAAGTACATGTGTGCCAAGTTTGGTCCAAATTGGTCAAACGGTGTGGATTTGTATAAGGAACAAACAAACAGAAAAACAGAAAAAACAGACAGACACGTGATTTTTATATATATAGATTTAGTAACTGTTACTACGTAATTTGATACCATCGATACAGAAATAAAAACACATGTTTAAATACTATTTAATTTAGTATTGTTTGTGCATTTGCGGTTATAAAAGTATTAAACTATGAATATTTTTTATGTTTACGATTTATGCAAAGAAGAGCAACGAGCCAGGATTTTCTTTGTCGAAAGAGGAATTCTACCCAAGGAAAGATATTGTAAAAAAGGCCACATTATGATATTTTACGAAGAAAGGAAAAAATATAGATGCAACACAGTCGGTTTGAATGTGGTTATGTGTAAAAAGTTTTTATTAAATAAATCATATGTTCCTTTAACCCATATTTTTTTATTTATCAATAAGTAACTGTTACTAGATAAAATCACTGGTGGGCCTGTTCTATACAAGACCCTAGCTATATTTGTTGCACTCATAATAGAAGTTTTTTTTTTTTTTTTTTTTTTTTTTTTTTTTTTTTTTTTTTTTTTTTTTTTTTTTTTTTTTTTAAGAACCTTCATCTTTTATATTTTATAATATCGCTTTATTTATGATAAGAAGAATTTAATATTTCTGGAGCTTTAAAGTTTTTAAAGCAAGTCCGAAGGGTTTCGTCTTGCGGACGTTTAGTCCCTATGTTAAATACATTATAAACACCCGCTTGAAGGTTCTCAGACAAATCATTACAAATCTTTTCTTATTATTATAAAAAAAAAAACAAAAACTTATTTATAGAATTTTATGTCTGACCGTTTAAAGTACTTTTCAAAAGAAAAAAACTATTTTAGTAGTTACATTAATATATATTTGCTTAAATTACATATATATATATATATATATACATATATATATATATATACATATATATATATATATACATATATATATATATATATATATATATATATATATATATATATATATATGTGTGCGTGTGTGTGCGTATGGAATATTATGTTAGGGGTAAGAGATGACAGCCGCATGTAAATACAAAGCCAGGCTTATATCTGTACCCCGGAGGTAAATGACACCGTGTCCATATTTTTATTAAATTGATTTAACGGCATGTTTGAGCGCGGTTCCTCCCTCCCCCATAGGGAGGAACCCCGCTTATAAGGTTGATACAATGAAACAATTCGGAAGTGCCGACAAGAAAATTTCGCGTTTCAGAACCACTAGAGACCGAAAATAACGGTGGTTCAAATTTGTATATATATATATATATATATGTATATATATATATATATATATATATATATATATATATATGTATATATTTATATATATATATATATATATATATATATATATATATATATATATATATATTTGTCTGTTCGCTCTCTAGGCCGAAGACGAATGGTCCGATTTTGATGAAATTTGGTACAAAAATCAGTCGTCCAATATGAAAGGTCAAGTTCGTTGACCAGCAAAATCCGCCCACTGGAAGATGGAGTTTGGGGCGAAATACGCGCAGAAAAAATCGTAACGCTTACGTGTTTGAGTTCATAAGCTTGTAAGTACTCTTTTTATAGGCTTCTTGGGCTAGGAAAACGAATGAAACCATTTTCAAGGCGATAGCTTTAACCGTTTTCGAGAAAATTGGAAAAATAGTTTTTGAATACCGTTTTTTGGTTTGGGTACATAGAATCATGGGATTCAGTTGAAACATTTTCTGCATGTTCTTCTTTCATTAAAACTAATATGTTGAAATTTTAGTTACGTTTGGACTTAAGGAAGGGTTAGAATAAAATATTTTATTAACAGACTTAAAAAGTTTTGGTAACTTTGTATATTTTCCTTAATATCTCGAAAAAGGTTGAGAATCTTGGTAAACGAAAGAATACCATTAGAAAGCTTACTAAATGCTCTACAAAAAAGGTTCTGATGAAAGTTTTGATTAGGCGATGTCAATCGGAGAAATAAGTGCTTAAAACATTAAAGTAATTGATTTTGCTTATTCGAACTGTTCTTTTTGTCTGTTTTTATTCCTTGTTATTTTTTAATTGCTTATAGTTGGATAGTGTATTTTACAATAAAACAGATTAGGCAAAATAAGAAAAACAATTCATTGTTAGAAATATAGCTTGCCAAGAGAAAAAAATTCGTTGACGTCGAAAAAATTGAAAAAAAAAATTGAATATTTTCAATTGCCTTTATGCTGTTGGTTTTTTTATTTTATTTTTTAATTGATTTTATCTGTAGAATTATTACTATAGTAAAAGAACACAGGAATGTGTGAAAATATTTGATATTTTCCAATTCATTGAAACGTATGAAATGAAGTATCGGTAGAAGAGGATTTTAGGGTCTTGCGGACCTGACCCCAGGTATAGCCATAAAACCCTTTGAACAAAGGCCGAGGAAAATATTATCTGTTTCTATTCTATGCTTTTCAAATGAGAATAGGGATATGAACAGGAACCGGGGTCTCCCGTGGTCTAATGGCTAGCGCCTTGGATTCATAAGCGGGAGATGGTGGGTTCGATTCCCAACCTCCGGCAGGAATTTTATCATCCCAAGGCTCGCTGGTGAAATTCCTCGCTACACCCTGGATGTCGGCGCTAATGACCTAGATGTAGATGTGCCGTAAAAAAAAAAAAAAAAAAAAAAAAAAAAAAAAAAAAAAAAAAAAAAAAAAAAAAAAAAAAAAAAAAAAAAAAAAAAAACTGGAACCGCGCTAAGATGACGCAGTTCCTGCGAGTCGGACTTTTTTAATGTGGTTTTTCGATTCATATAATGGCATAGGGCACTATCTCGTGCTCCCTTAAATAACGAAGATAAGACAGTGAAAAATCATATCCGTTTTCATTAGATGTAAAAGACACCATGTGGAGGACTTGGTTTTGTTCGACTATGATCAACAATTCTAATTACCTATCAATGCCAAGAAAAAAGTAAAACATTTTCTTTAAACTAAGTAACGAAGAAACAGATTTTAATAGTCCAAAGTAATTAAAAATTAGCTCTCCTAAACACTTAAAAATATGTGACATGGTGCCCTTTACCTCTAGGGTAGAAATATATAAAGCCCGGCAGGATTAAATACAGTTAGTTGCTTCTTAGTTCCGGTGATCAGTGAAGGAACTGGTTTCATGAAACCGATTGATAGAAAACCATAGGTTGTTGCGCACAGAGTTCCATGATACCGATTTCATAAAACCTGGTTTCATAAAACTGGCTTCGACATCCTTAAAAAACCTTAATAAATTTATCATGGTCTCTGTTTTAGTTCGCGAGCTTCAACAAAACAGCTGTGTTGCCGATCGTTAATCATTGGGTGTACCCAGATCTTGCGGTATTTTATTTTTATTTCTATTTTTAGCCAACACCAAAAGTGCATCGTCGTCTGAATCAATCACGAAACTGATGGAAAATAGTTTATTCTGTTTGCACGCTTTAAGAAAATAGGTTTCATGAAAACAGTTTTTTCAGTGTACACCTGACCTTAATGCTTGCAGACGTTTCTAGCATTAAACCCTTTTTAAAAACGTATTTATGTGCGATCCAAACGTAAGTTCTATATATTTATATTTACAAACACATACGTGCGTATTATATTATGTACACGTTTTGTAACACCTATTTGGAAGTACGTATACCGCTGTATCTCCTAAACGCTCAATAAAATTGACAATTTCAGGATCTTGGAAGAGGAAGAAAAATCGACTTTTTTTATTATTATTTTTTTTTCTGATTCAGAAATATGTTGGAAACATGACGCTTCGCCTTGTTGCTCAGGTTCGCCTTTAGTTCTCTCACATTTTGGAGTTAAAGTGAATAGCAGCATAATCATGAAAATGTTCTATTCGAAAGACAAATCCTCGATCTGAAACGTCCCTCCTAGCTTTTAGTTACCCATAAATCGCTCGTAAAAATTATAATTAAAACAATGAATGTTAGTTATATACTTTTTCAATTAGATTTATGAATCAGCTTTCCATAGAGTAAACGCCCTTGCTATCCTGAAGCACTATTAGAACTTTGACTTCGATGTCCCAACTTCCGGAATTCGTGATTCGCCCTTACTCTTCCAAGGTCCTGATATCAAATTCATCCTAAAACAGTATATCTGGATACTTCGTTTCAATATAGACATTCAATTCTCAGTTTTTATTCTACAAAACTAATAATATGATTTTTGTTATTTTTTCGTCACGGTCAATTAATTTATATGGATAGTATTGCTTCTTCTTCTGGCATTCTTTGCTCACGAAGGATGCGTAAGAGTATGCCGAACGTTAAGAATATACATTTCTTTTAAAAGTTTTTTCTCTTACTAGGGAACATCCCCAAGTGTCAACTACTTTTCGATGTAGAATTCCGAGAAAAAAATTGGACTAAATCAGTGCCCCACCACTGTATACTCCCCTTGTTAAAATATTTGAAGTACAATTTCGAAGGGTGCTTTCACACCTTAAACGTGCGATTGGGCCGATATGAAAAAATACGTAAGTATTACTTTCACGTGTTCTTTCAGGTTACCTGGTTGCCATGTCAACACACGTATTATGGAAGCTGTTTTAAAAGCATCCAAGGATAGGAAAGACGACAGCGTTCTCTGTTTCTTGGACGTAACAGGCGCTTTCGACAATATCGGCCACACACACATTGAAAAGACATTAGAGGCTAAGAGCATATCGCCTGATCTAAGCCGAGCAATAACGGCATTACTTTGCAACAATAGAATTAAAGTTACCTCGCAGGCAAAACAAACAGAGTATATAGATGTAAAGCGGGGTGTACCTCAGGGGGGTCCTTTATCGCCAACCCTCTTTATATTGGCTATAGACCACTTGTACCGCGAAATTTGTGAACCAGGTTTTGCCAACGAATTCGGCTACGATTTGCACGGCAATGCTGACAATTTGTGTTAACAGGATTCGCTGACGTCCAAGCCGTAACATCATGCAGCGTGACAGCAGCAGAGCGGGTTATAAACATTATTGTACGTATGTTCAATAAAATCGGCCTGTCTATAAACCCACCAAAAAGTACAGCTGTCGTCCTAGAAAAAGGCGTCCTCAGAAAAACAAAATTATGCCTTGAAAACGGCGATGAAATAGAATCCATCGAAGAGGGGAAAATAATAAAAAATTTAGGTTGTGCTTTCTCAAATGAGCTCGTAATCAATGACAATTCATTGCACCAGCTCAACGAGAACTTGAACAAGCTGGCCTCGTCTAACCTACTAAGGGCGGATCAGAAATTAAACATAGTAAACCAATATATATTTCCTGCTTTAGTATATCCACTTCAAACGGCACCATTAATTAAATTATGTTCCACCTTTTTGGAAGGGGTGGATACTATAATTCGGAGAGCCGTTAAAGCAATGTTGGGCCTCCCAGCCAATACCTGCAGTGCCATGCTATACTCTCCCCGAAGATTTAGAGGTCTTGGACTAATGAGGAGTGAATGGGAAGCTCCATTGCAGCATTGGGCGATCGCACAAAAGCTCGAAAAAGTGTCCGACCCACTATTTACCAATATCTTCGACTAGGAAAGCGAATCGACAGAATGCTGCAGAAGACTCAAAATGAATATTCAAGACATCGGAGCGAATCAAAGCACAAAGAAAATTAGAAGTACGCTAAGAGAAAAATCATTCGATGTCTGGACAATGGCCAAATGGCAAGGAATCGCAGTGGTCCACTTTAAGGAATTCCCCAGCGGTAACAAATTCATTTGCGAGAAAAAACTCCTTTCTAGTTCCGAATGGACGAATGCAGTGAAACTCAACGTGAACTATGCGCCACTGCGTGGTGTTCCTGGTGTGACAGGAGCAGCTGATTTAGGAACCCTCTGTCGCAAGTGCGGCAAGGAGACGGAAACACCAGCACATGTGCTTGGGAGTTGTCCTAACAGCATGCTCCTCGTCACCCGGAGGCACCACAACGTCAAGCATACAAAAATGGAACTCCTCATAGAAAAGGAATATGAATGCTTTGAAGAGGTGTACGGAATCGATGAGGAAGGAACACCACGATATGCCGACATCATAGCGTTCCCTAAAAATGAAGACACGGCGTACATACTCGATCCCACGGTACGCTATGAAACCAACTACATGAAACCAACACAAAGAGGACGAGAAAGTAGATGCCGAAAAGAAAAATATGTATTCGAAATGCACGGCATACTACGGAGAGAAATTCCAAGAGCAATACGGGAAGAGGAAATATATAGTGAAAGGACTGTGGTTCGGTTCGAGAGGGATGATACCGAAAAGCACAGCCATCTTCCTCGAAGGACTCGGAGTTTCGTCAGACCACCTGAGAGCATTAGCGGAGTCCATATTAGTGGACACATTGGGCATAATCTCCAATCATATCTATGGTCACTAAGTGCTTATCATCCATTGGGCATAATCTCCAATCATATCTATGGTCACTAAGTGCTTATCATCCAATCACACTGTTTTACTTCTATACTTTATACTTTACTTTCAATTCTATTGATTACTTCTCTTCTATCACTATAGCCTTCTTTCGTCTTCATCTTCTTTCTTCTCTATTACTCATTTTGAACTGCTTACATCTTCAGCCTCCAAATTAACCCTATTTCCGAATGGATGATAAGCACGCTGTGTATCTAGCAACCCAATTTAATTGGGCAGCCCATTTTATTTATTTTAAATAAAGTTTTCTCTCGCTCTCTCTCTCTCTCTCTCTCTCTCTCTCTCTCTATATATATATATATATATATATGTGTGTGTGTGTGTGTGTGTGTCTGTTAACACGATAGCGGCCAGAGTTTTTGTTTTTTCGTCACGAAACTTGGTATATAGCATTCAATTAGCAAACGATTGAACGAGTTCGTTAACCACCAAAATCGGTCCACCGGAAGGGGGGGTTTACCCCGAACCCAAAACACTAATTTGACCATGCCAGCCGTAATATTATTTATATTTCAACGAAACTTGGTATTCGTAGTGGTAATCTAGAGAGAAAAGTGAGATGTAAAAATAAACTTAATCGGTTCATTAGGAGGGGGGGGGGTTACTTCGGACCCACAATAGCAATTCGCCACTACCAGCCGTGATTTTTGTTATATTTCGATTAAACTCGGTATTCGTAGTGGTACTCTACAGGTAAAAATGTGTTGTAAAAATAAACTAAATCGGTTCATTAGGAGGGGGGGTTTACTCCGGACCCAAATTACTGATATACTCATACCGGTCGTAATTTCTGCTGTATTGTAACGGAACGCGGTATACGTCGTGGGTAACTCATGAGAAAGAAGTGGTTTGAAAATGAGCTGAATCGGTCAATCGGAAAGGGGGGTTTACTTTGTAATATATTTCAATAGGAAAGCCCGCCAGCCGTAGGTTCACAAAGCCGCCGCAAGGAGCGCTTTCTACCACTAGAGGGACTGTATCCTGTTCCTGCGTTAGATCAAAATAAGATAATATGAGGTTTTTTGTATTTATCACGTATAATAATTGATCGGTTACTCATTACAAAATTAGAAGAGAACTATTCATGTTTTTATTTTATTTATGTAGGATATTTTAAGCAAATTGTTCTGGAAACCAGTCTACACTACCCAAATTCTGAGGAAAGTGCTTAGTTATGCAGCTTCTGCGTGACGGACTTTCAACTGTTGTGTTAGCACACTAGAATGCGCGCAAGTACTGAGCTTATCCAGCTTAAGTCAGCTGGTGTTAACCTCAGATTACCTCCTCGAGTACAAGCAGTACCAGCGAGGTCCAATCTCCCAGCTGCCGGTATCTCCTCATAGAGATCCAACCCTCAGTCTCAGTGACGTCATGCCCTTACTTAAACTTTTTATTTATGAACAATTATTTATTTATTGACCGTCGTCTTATAATTTCATTTATTTATTGAAGTTAAGTTATATTATTTTATTTATTCAAGTGGAATAATGTTGTTTTTTTTTTTGTTTTTTTTAATTTCTTGTAGTATTGAATGAATACGACTATCATTTATTGCTGGGACCTTCTGACCAATATACAGACAATTAATATCCACAACACTACTCTAGGTACACTTCTTCTGTTGAAATGTCCTCTGCTAAAATGTTTTAAATCGGTAAATAATTAAATATTTATTTAGTTAAAACAATGGTGTTCTATCTCACAAGTAGTAAATGTTTAGGGTTTGTTGCAAAAGGTCTCGTGAAAATGGCTTAAAGGCCGCTCAGGTGAAGGAGATTCAAAAAACGAATTAACTTCACCCTTATCCTGCATTTCCTTTGCCTGCATATACATTTGGTATATATAATTTTATTTATATTGCAAAAAACGTTGCTTTGAATGGACGGAGGGCGCGGTTTTTGCAGAACGAGATAAAGCTGAATCGAAATTAATGGAAAAAATATAATAATAGATTATTGTAAACTTGTGAAATTTAAAAAAATAATGCGTTTTCTTGACAATTTTGCTGGAAGATGTACTTAAACATCTTAATAATTAAGAAGATATGTATAATATTAGTTGTTCATTTTTTTTTGTTTTTTTTTTTTTGTTTTTTACAGAGCATACTCCCGTAAGGATCATAAGGTCAATTTTTCTAATTAGATAGCAGTATTGTAAATTCACAGAAAATCGGTGTATAACAAACATTCTATTAATGATATATATATATATATATATATATATATATATATATATATATATATATATATATATATATATAAATATAGATACATACATACACACACAAACACACACACACAAATTTTAACAACCATTATTTTCGTTCTGTAGGGGTTCTGAAAAGTAATATATATATATATATATATATATATATTTTATTTATTTTTTTTTCTTTTTTTATTGGGAGAAATAGTACAATAAGCACAGTACAATTGTCACATAGTGAGTTCTACATTCAAATAACCTTAATACAGCTATGGCTCTCCTTACCATAATGAATTGGTGGCAAACCACCGAGTAATAAATAGTACCAGAAACAAAAAGGGTGTTTTATTACCCAGGACACCTCAGCCATGTGCTATGTGCCAACCATAATTCCGGAGTTAAGGGTTACTACTACTAACCCCTCCAGAAGTCCAATCAAATTAAAAGTAGACAGGTTACAAAACCAGTTGTCTTATGTCCTAGAATAATTTAAAACATTCATAAACTAATAATTAAATTTACATGAGTTCCTCATTAGAAATAAAGAGAAGAAAAAAAAATGTATATATATATATATATATATATATATATATATATATATATATATATATACGTACTATATTAATGGAAAAATATAATAATAGATTATTGTAAACTTGTGAAACTTAAAAAAATAATTCGTTTTGTTGACAATTTTGCTGGAAGATTTACTTAAACATCTTAATAATTAAGAAGATATGTTTAGTATTAGTTGTTCGCTGTTTTTTTTTTTTTTTTTTTTTTTTTTACAGTGCATATTCCCGTAAGGATCATAAGATCGATTTTTCTAATTAGATAGCTGTATTGTAAATTCATAGAAAATCGGTGTATAACAAACATTCTATTAATGATATATATATATATATATATATATATATATATATATATATATATACATACATACTCACACACACACACAAATTTTAACAACCATTATTTTCGTTCTCTAGGGGTTCTGAAACGTAATATTTCCTAGTCAGCATTTTCGGATGGCGCCATGAGGTCATAAGGGAACGCTACTACATAGTTTTGTGCAGTTGATTATAGCACGGTTCCCGTCATGCTATACGTTATTCATCAATTGATAAGTAATCAAAGTAAAATGTTTCTTGACACTGGGACGCTCCGGACCAGTATCAAGAAACAGATTTGAAACTACTCTCTAAAACAAATGAATTGGTGAAAGAATCATGTCGATGTAATTTTCTAAACTCGATACATAAAATAAAGCATTTTCAACTTGTTTTATTTTATTTCTCAGCTCCTAGGGCATATTGGACGAAACTCTGGGACACGTGTCGACTATTTTTCGATGTAGAATCACCAGGGAAAAGTGAACCAAATGGTGACCCCATGGCTGTATAGTTCCCTTGTTAGATTATTTGAAGTTTACTTTAGAAGGGTGCTTTCACCCCTTAAACGCGCGATTCGGCCGATACATAAATACACAAAATTTCAAAAAAAATGGCTCCGGACATTTGGGGATGTTTCCTTGTTAATTTTAACCGTTCCTCGGCTTCATAATTGATATTGTCGTTATTGAACTGTTTTATTAGTAATATTATACTTCTTTATCACATATTGGTAAAAGGAAATAAGAAGGCTCTGTAGTGATGTATTAGTGACGGACTAAGGTTGATGTGAGAAGATGGGGTAGGTGAAGCGACGGGCTTGGGCTATAGGATGAGAGGATGGGTTTGTTATCCCCTTCAAGTAGCACCACTCAACCTATATACCAATCTACTCCACGTAGTTTCACTCATTTTTTTTTTTTTTTTTTTTTTTTTTTTTTTTTGTTTGAGAATATTCTTTTTTCTCGAGTGTTTTCTTCAATATTTATCCTTTTAGCGCGATTCGTCCCTCCCTCCAGGAAACCCGGTTGTGAGGTTGCCAGCACATGACACAATCTGGAAGTTTCAGAACCCATGGATGAAGAAATTAACGGTGGTTCAAATATATGTATATGCGTTCATATGCTTTCAGGTTCTTTAATGTAGGCAAACGAATGAAACAATTTTTAAGACGTTATCTGCTCTGTAATGTTAAAAATACTTAAATATTCGTCTCCATAAAAAAATATCATTTGTAATAGTTGATTTTTTTTTTTAAATTCTATAAAATTATCAACGTTTTTGTATGGGAAATTTTGATCTAGCACATAAATTCAATTTTCAGTTTGGTCTAAATTTAAAACCTCCTTGAAGGTTTTCAAATTGGTTTTTATTTGGGATCTGACATTTCATAGCTTAAGGGGTAACTTACTTTTTCCAATTTTTTATTAGCTAAAATGGTTCCTTAAAAAATCAAAATGACATTCCGTTTATATAGCGGAAATGTATTTAAACGTTCCTTTACACTCATTGCCAGCGGTCCTCCTCCAATAAAATTTATATTAAAAACCCATTTTTTATGTATATTACAATAATTTGTAAAAAACAATATAAGAAAAAAATAAAGATTTTAGTACATTAAACTTTAAAGTAGTTGTTTTTTTTGTTTTTTTTTTTCAAATCGGGCGTTACGCAATATTCACCCGATGGACTTAACATTTTAACTGCTGCTTCCGAATGATATTTCCTAAAACGTTCGTTGGATTTATTCGATTCATTGAATTATAAAGGTTTTGTAATAGAAAATTAAAAATTATTCAGCATTTTCATAAAAATTAATATTTCTTAGAAAATCGATGTACCTACTGTACTAGATTTTATATTCTTCTTTCATATTAATTTTAGATTTTTTGTGAAGAAATTGTTTTTTGTTCTATCGTCTTTGAAAAGAAAAGGTTTCAGTTCATCAGAAACAGCGCCGCCATTTTGTTTTCGAAGAATTAAAACTTATTTTTATTGGATAACAAGCCGTTACCCAGCGTGCCATGCTACACCTACTTTCTGCATATAGGAAAGCCTTAATAATTTAGAAACCAAATAAGTATTATTAAAATCTAATAACACGAATCTGTAACTGTTATGAACCCGTGGCCTCCCAACTGTGAGTCCTAGATGAATTTGACCTAACCTATAACACGCCCCGTATCAAGACATACATGTGTACCGAGTTTAGTCAAAATCGGACGAACGGTGTGGATTTGTATAAGGGACCAACATACAGACAGACAGCTGGTGGATTTTTTTGACCTAGCCTAGGAGATTTCTCGTATCTAGACCTACCATTATTCCAAGTTTGGTCAAAATCGGTCAAACGGTGTAGATTTGTATAAGGAACAAACAAACAGACAAACAGAAAAAAAGACAGACACGTGATTTTTATATATATAGATTTAACGTCCCATCAAACTTTTATGGCATAAAGAATTGAAAAATATTGATATTTGTATTTGTGAATCAAAAATTGAAGGAAATGATTATGATTTTGATCAGAGAAGGTAGTAACACTCCTTCATTGATTTAGTAGCTGTGTAGAGAATTCCACTAGGCCATCAACACCCACAGATATTATTTTTTAGCCATTTTATTGAATTCATTAAATAAATTTAATCCTATTTTCGGATTAGGTTTCTCTTGTCATACACAACAAGAAATAAAGTACTCGCCAAGTATTTGACATGTTCGTTCACATTTTTTAATTTGTTTAATAATTTAGCAAAAAAATACAAATTATAACTAAAAATTAAATTATTTACATCAGTAAAATCAAAGAAAGAATAAACGCAATCAAAGAAGGAACTTTCAAAGGAATGTCTTCCTTTTCAAAACTATACTATAAGTTATTAAGCAAAATCATTAGAATGCGTTGGCAGATGTATAAAGAATGCATCAGAAATCCTAATATTATAATATAAATGTCAAAGACTTCATATTTATAATTAAGTAGGATTTGGAAGAAAATGTAAAAAATATTGTGCTCAGTAGTCAAGCAGCATATTTTATGAATTAAACTAGTGGAATACATGTAAATTAGAACTCAAATATTGAAATGAAGAAATTAAAATATAAAATTACAATAATAATTAATTTTGTTTAGAGCCTTCAGCTCAATTTCAGAAACATAAATATGCTTTAGGTCGACCCGACAAACCTATGTAGTGTACTGTATAACATACAGTCTTCTATTTCCCACATTGCCACCGCGCATGCGTGAACGTCAGCGGACGCTTTTTTGTAACGTTTTTTTCTAGTTTGGTCATCGCTAAAGCATATTTATGCTAAAATAGATACAAATTACTTCCATAGTTGAATTGAATTCGTTAAAGAATAATCTTATACATAGGATATCTATAGTTGCCCTAGTAATAATGATCTTTCTGCTAGAAATGCAATGGGCACAATTCTAAAAAGAGTTGTAAAATATTCAAAGAGGAATAGTTTTCCCTAAGAATGTAAGTGAATTCCTCGGAGTAACCAGAGCAACACAAAGGTCCAACTTTCCAAAGGGATTGTCGAGGTAGGTTTAACCACAATTAATCTGCAGTTCCCAACTACTGTACTGCTAGGTACAGATTAGGCGAGGCTTAGGGAATCATGTTGCTGCACATTTAGTAATATTGTAATTTTATCAGAATGGAATGATAATGACTATATAAGAGCAGAAATCATTGAAAGTGCATGTACTCCATCAGCTAGGATAGGGCTTTTTGCAAATTCATATTTGAAATAATAGCCATCAAGTCTAATGGAAATAAAACACAGGCGCGGACTGCACACGCCTTAGCACTCACGGTATGAACCCAGGCGCGGACTGCACACGTCTTAGCACTCACGGTATGAACCCAGGCGCGGACTGCACACGCCTTAGCACTCACGGTATGAACCCAGGTGCGGACTGCACACGCCTTAGCACTCACGGTATGAACCCAGGCGCGGACTGCACACGCCTTAGCACTCACGGTATGAACCCAGGCGCGGACTGCACACGCCTTAGCATTCACGGTATGAACCCAGGTGCGGACTGCACACGCCTTAGCACTCACGATATGAACCCAGGCGCGGACTGCACACGCCTTAGCACTCACGACATGAACCCAGGCGCGGACTGCACACGCCTTAGCACTCACGGTATGAACCCAGGTGCGGACTGCACACGCCTTAGCACTCACGGTATGAACCCAGGCGCGGACTGCACACGCCTTAGCACTCACGGCATGAACCCAGGCGCGGACTGCACACGCCTTAGCACTCACGGAATGAACCCAGGTGCGGACTGCACACGCCTTAGCACTCACGGTATGAAAACAGGCGCGGACTGCACACGCCTTACACACATTAAGGAGATAGTGTGGTCAGTTCTCCGCTCCGGCCTCCTGAATTTTTTCCTAGCGATTACCCATAAATTGATTACATTACATTAAGCCTAGCTAGGCCTAAGGATCCCAAATCCAACCCTGGAACAACGACAATAGTTGATAAAAATCTTAGGTGCGCGCTAGTGTATTGAACCTAGGTCCTCCAGTTCATCGACTGTTCTACCACTGGGCTAACCTCGCACTTGAATAACAATGTGCATGTTTATAATATGTGTTCGAATGGAAAATGCTACAAAACTCACCAAGAGAAAGATTTCAAGCTCTTCGTAACTAAACTTAAATTTTTTCCATATTTTTTAAAACTTGATAGAACATAAGTCATGGATTCTCGAGCGAATTGATTATTTCTTCCAGTCAGAGTTTTCGGAGGCTCCATGATTCGAAGGAGAATAGTGATATTTACTGCACATGGTCCATGAGGATGTAAAAACTTTGAAATGACATCATCTTCTGCATTGTCCTCACTCGCCATACCAAAATACCATAAATTGTCATGAATGCAATTGACGAAACATCCAGGATTTAAATCTTCTATTGTCACGGTTAAAGCTTGTTGCTTTTTGCCAAAATTGAAAGTAAAAGTTGGTGTTTTATCACTACTAATTCTAGCCTAAATCGTTTCAAATTCGTCCTTTGACAAAAAGCTGTGGTAATATCTTGTTCCTGGAAGAGTTTCATGCTCATGCCCTTGTTACGTTAAAAATGCCCATGTCGGTATGTTCATTGCTCATGTCTTTGTGTTGTTAAAAATGATAAATAAATGAATTAAGAACGTAAACCTAAAAAAAAAAAAACTTGAATTAGAAGATGATGAAAAAAGTATTACTAAAATAATAATTAAATTAAAAATGTGAATATAAAATAGGGGTGGTAAACTCGATAATCTTAACAGTTTGGTGTGCTTTTTCAAATGTTTGAGTAGTGTATGGATGTGTGGGCTACCTTCTGTCAGTAAGTCGTTTAGGTCGTGGGGATTTAATGTTAGAAATCTTACTGGCGTAGGTAAGACTCTTATCTTGTGCTTTTCACCTGCGGTTTTGGTGCACCATAACCGTCTTCACCTCATATTCTTGCGCATTGACGCGACAGAGGTTTACAGTTGTTCGATGTTCCTTACCACGAATAAATCACTTGACCCTAATAGCAGTTTTCATGCAGCGGTTCAGCGCATTTTCGGCACACTGCTTCCGTCTCACAGGTAGCCTTATGGTGGCCAAGTAAACTGCACTCGTTGCAGATGAGTGGTGGAGGAATGTAGTGAGGTACAACTACAGAGATGTATCCTAAGAACAGCCTCTCTGGAAATTGGGGTTTGTCGTTGATTGTAGGGAGGTACAGGTACAGGGACGTATCCTATGAACAGCCTCTCTGGAAGTTGGGGTTTGTCGTTGATCGTAGTGAGGTACAGGTACAGAGATGTATCCTATGAACAGCCTCTCTGGAAGTTGGGGTTTGTCATTGATTGTAGTGAGGTACAGGTACAGGGATGTATCCTATGAACAACCTCTCTGGAAGTTGGGGTTTGTCGTTGATTGTAGTGAGGTACAGGTACAGAGATGTACGTGTATCCTATGAACAGCCTCTCTGAAAGTTGGGGTAATAATAATTAAATTAAAAATGTGAATATAAAATAGGGGTGGTAAACTCGATAATCTTAACAGTTTGGTGTGCTTTTTCAAATGTTTGAGTAGTGTATGGATGTGTGGGCTACCTTCTGTCAGTAAGTCGTTTAGGTCGTGGGGATTTAATGTTAGAAATCTTACTGGCGTAGGTAAGACTCTTATCTTGTGCTTTTCACCTGCGGTTTTGGTGCACCATAACCGTCTTCACCTCATATTCTTGCGCATTGACGCGACAGAGGTTTACAGTTGTTCGATGTTCCTTACCACGAATAAATCACTTGACCCTAAGATGTTCGTCGAGAGAACGCCAACCTGCTCCTCTTTCTAAGGTCCTGACCATAAGTACCGTTACAGCCCCAGCCGTAAACCTCGCAAAATGACCTGCTTGACATTTGATAATATTAAACTCGTGAAGTAGTTCCTCTTTTTGTGCCTCTGTTTACCTCAGTTATTAATTTTTATTTATATTGTACGCCTTATTTTTTAATTGGGTGCTGTTATTTTGATTGCATTTTTCTTTTCAATAAAACAGGGCTAGTAAATGAGAAGGATGTTCACGCTTATACAGAAAATAATTCCGGAGGGGGCTGGAAGAATTTCAGGGGGGGGGGGCTGAGAGGATTTTGGGGGTATGGAATAATAAAAATCTAGAACATGGAATAGTTAGGCAATTAAAACGCTATTACGCCCAAAAGACATTATTTTTTTCTGAACTAAGTGATCTTATTATTATTTTTAAGGTTTTTACGACACATTTTTACCGATCGCGGGGGGTGCTCTCAGCCCCCCGTATATACGCCCATGTATGTTTTTTTTTTTTTTTTATTGATGTATAGAGTTTTACTTTGGAATGAGATCTAGATTGTGTAATTTCCGCTTCTGTGTAAGTTACTACTGCCGATTTCCGTGACGCCTTAATATCACTTTTATTCGAGATGTTCGAGAGGATGTTGACAATTTTCACGAGATATATATAAAAAAAAGAATTTTATTTCTATTCTAAGAGTTTTAAATGACATTAGGGATAAGAACGGAACCGCTCTAAGATTATGCAGTTCCTGCGAGTCGGACTTTTCTTCTAATTTAACGACTAGGTAGCGAGGGAGTTTTACCTGAGGTCCAGTGGTAACCAACCACTTGCTTCTTCTTGTGTTGTGAAAGCATAGTTTAATGTCATCAGATATGTAACAATGTTTTAAAATTGTTTGATTCCTCGCATCCTTTTAGTGAATAATAACAGGGTGAATAGTGCATGAATCTGAGGTCCAGTGGTAACCACTAGCTTCTTCTTGTGTTGTGAAAGCATAGTTTAATGTCACCAGATATGTAACAAAGTGTTGAAATTGTTTGATTCCTCGCATTCTTGTAGTGAATAATAACAGGGTGAATAGTGCATGAACCTGAGGTCCAGTGGTAACCTCTTGCTTCTTCTTGTGTTGTGAAAGCATAGTTTAATGTCACCAGATATGTAACAAAGTGTTGAAATTGTTTGATTCCTCGCATCCTTGTAGTGAATAATAACAGGGTGAATAGTTCATGAATCTGAGGTCCAGTGGTAACCACTAGCTTCTTCTTGTGTTGTGAAAGCATAGTTTAATATCATCAGATATGTAACAAAGTGTTGAAATTGTTTGATTCCTCGCATTCTTGTAGTGAATAATAACAGGGTGAATAGTGCATGAACCTGAGGTCCAGTGGTAACCACTAGCTTCTTCTTGTGTTGTGAAAGCATAGTTTAATGTCATCAGATATGTAACAAAGTGTTAAAATTGTTTGATTCCTCGCATCCTTTTAGTGAATAATAACAGGGTGAATAGTGCATGAATCTGAGGTCCAGTGGTAACCACTAGCTTCTTCTTGTGTTGTGAAAGCATAGTTTAATGTCATCAGATATGTAAAAAAGTGTTAAAATTGTTTGGTTCCTCGCATCCTTTTAGTGATTAATAACAGGGTGAATAGTGCATGAACCTGAGGTCCAGTGGTAACCACTAGCTTCTTCTTGTGTTGTGAAAGCATAGTTTAATGTCACCAGATATGTAACAAAGTGTTGAAATTGTTTGATTCCTCGCATCCTTGTAGTGAATAATAACAGGGTGAATAGTGCATGAATCTGAGGTCCAGTGGTAACCACTAGCTTCTTCTTGTGTTGTGAAAGCATAGTTTAATGTCACCAGATATGTAACAAAGTGTTGAAATTGTTTGATTCCTCGCATCCTTGTAGTGAATAATAACAGGGTGAATAGTGCATGAATCTGAGGTCCAGTGGTAACCACTAGCTTCTTCTTGTGTTGTGAAAGCATAGTTTAATGTCACCAGATATGTAACAAAGTGTTGAAATTGTTTGATTCCTCGCATCCTTGTAGTGAATAATAACAGGGTGAATAGTGCATGAATCTGAGGTCCAGTGGTAACCACTAGCTTCTTCTTGTGTTGTGAAAGCATAGTTTAATGTCACCAGATATGTAACAAAGTGTTGAAATTGTTTGATTCCTCGCATCCTTGTAGTGAATAATAACAGGGTGAATAGTTCATGAATCTGAGGTCCAGTGGTAACCACTAGCTTTCTTGTGTTGTGAAAGCATAGTTTAATGTCATCAGATATGTAACAAAGTGTTGAAATTGTTTGATTCCTCGCATCCTTGTAGTGAATAATAACAGGGTGAATAGTGCATGAACCTGAGGTCCAGTGGTAACCACTAGCTTCTTCTTGTGTTGTGAAAGCATAGTTTAATGTCACCAGATATGTAACAAAGTGTTAAAATTGTTTGATTCCTCGCATCCTTGTAGTGAATAATAACAGGGTGAATAGTTCATGAATCTGAGGTCCAGTGGTAACCACTAGCTTTCTTGTGTTGTGAAAGCATAGTTTAATGTCATCAGATATGTAACAAAGTGTTGAAATTGTTTGATTCCTCGCATCCTTGTAGTGAATAATAACAGGGTGAATAGTGCATGAACCTGAGGTCCAGTGGTAACCACTAGCTTCTTCTTGTGTTGTGAAAGCATAGTTTAATGTCATCAGATATGTAACAAAGTGTTGAAATTGTTTGATTCCTCGCATCCTTGTAGTGAATAATAACAGGGTGAATAGTGCATGAATCTGAGGTCCAGTGGTAACCACTAGCTTCTTCTTGTGTTGTGAAAGCATAGTTTAATGTCACCAGATATGTAACAAAGTGTTAAAATTGTTTGATTCCTCGCATCCTTTTAGTGAATAATAACAGGGTGAATAGTGCATGAATCTGAGGTCCAGTGGTAACCACTAGCTTCTTCTTGTGTTGTGAAAGCATAGTTTAATGTCACCAGATATGTAACAAAGTGTTGAAATTGTTTGATTCCTCGCATCCTTGTAGTGAATAATAACAGGGTGAATAGTGCATGAACCTGAGGTCCAGTGGTAACCACTAGCTTCTTCTTGTGTTGTGAAAGCATAGTTTAATGTCATCAGATATGTAACAAAGTGTTGAAATTGTTTGATTCCTCGCATCCTTGTAGTGAATAATAACAGGGTGAATAGTTCATGAACCTGAGGTCCAGTGGTAACCACTAGCTTCTTCTTGTGTTGTGAAAGCATAGTTTAATGTCATCAGATATGTAACAATGTTTTAAAATTGTTTGATTCCTCGCATCCTTGTAGTGAATAATAACAGGGTGAATAGTGCATGAATCTGAGGTACCAATCATTGTTTGTTTGCGATAGCTTCTCCGTGTTCTTATTATCCATTTATAATTTGTTGTAAGCTTCTCTGACGTTTACAGTTAGGAATATCAACAATTCTTTGAAGAATAAGAATCTTTTCTTTTCTTCTTAGATTGTAAAGAGTTGAATCAATTGCTCCGTTATAAATGAATTGGAAGTTAATATTTAATCTTTCTGCCTTGTGGGTACCGCAACTGTGCGGCTTCCCTCCTCACGAGCTTCAGGACATATTCACAAGTATCATTTTACTAGAAATTTATTTTTACATTTTTGTAAATTCTAAATAATTAAATAAATATTTGCGAAACTAGAAAATATCAATGGGTGTTATTATTTGTCTGACCAGATATCTCTGAAGACTTTCCTTACCAGCTAAATGTTTTAACAGTTCCGCTTATTTTATCTGTATGTTTTGTTGTGACTGGTTACAAGGAATGATGAGCTGAGTGTCCTTTCCATGTAGACGTAGATTCAAGTTGAATTTATATGTATTTTGCCCAGAAAAACTGTCGCTGAAGTAATGAATGTATAATACCCGTAGGTAATTTACATTCAGAAAAGTAATTTTAATTTTTTGGATCTCATATACCGTAGTCACGTCATGTTTAATGTCATCAGATATGTAACAAAGTGTTAAAATTGTTTGATTCCTCGCATCCTTGTAGTGAATAATAACAGGGTGAATAGTGCATGAATCTGAGGTCCAGTGGTAACCACTAGCTTCTTCTTGTGTTGTGAAAGCATAGTTTAATGTCACCAGATATGTAACAAAGTGTTGAAATTGTTTGATTCCTCGCATCCTTGTAGTGAATAATAACAGGGTGAATAGTGCATGAATCTGAGGTCCAGTGGTAACCACTAGCTTCTTCTTGTGTTGTGAAAGCATAGTTTAATGTCACCAGATATGTAACAAAGTGTTGAAATTGTTTGATTCCTCGCATCCTTGTAGTGAATAATAACAGGGTGAATAGTGCATGAATCTGAGGTCCAGTGGTAACCACTAGCTTCTTCTTGTGTTGTGAAAGCATAGTTTAATGTCACCAGATATGTAACAAAGTGTTGAAATTGTTTGATTCCTCGCATCCTTGTAGTGAATAATAACAGGGTGAATAGTGCATGAATCTGAGGTCCAGTGGTAACCACTAGCTTCTTCTTGTGTTGTGAAAGCATAGTTTAATGTCACCAGATATGTAACAAAGTGTTAAAATTGTTTGATTCCTCGCATCCTTTTAGTGAATAATAACAGGGTGAATAGTACATGAATCTGAGGTCCAGTGGTAACCACTTGCTTCTTCTTGTGTTGTGAAAGCATAGTTTAATGTCATCAGATATGTAAAAAAGTGTTAAAATTGTTTGATTCCTCGCATCCTTTTAGTGAATAATAACAGGGTGAATAGTGCATGAACCTGAGGTCCAGTGGTAACCAACCACTTGCTTCTTCTTGTGTTGTGAAAGCATAGTTTAATGTCACCAGATATGTAACAAAGTGTTGAAATTGTTTGATTCCTCGCATCCTTGTAGTGAATAATAACAGGGTGAATAGTGCATGAACCTGAGGTCCAGTGGTAACCAACCACTTGCTTCTTCTTGTGTTGTGAAAGCATAGTTTAATGTCATCAGATATGTAACAAAGTGTTAAAATTGTTTGATTCCTCGCATCCTTGTAGTGAATAATAACAGGGTGAATAGTGCATGAATCTGAGGTCCAGTGGTAACTACTAGCTTCTTCTTGTGTTGTGAAAGCATAGTTTAATGTCACCAGATATGTAACAAAGTGTTAAAATTGTTTGATTCCTCGCATCCTTTTAGTGAATAATAACAGGGTGAATAGTGCATGAATCTGAGGTCCAGTGGTAACCACTTGCTTCTTCTTGTGTTGTGAAAGCATAGTTTAATGTCATCAGATATGTAAAAAAGTGTTAAAATTGTTTGATTCCTCGCATCCTTTTAGTGAATAATAACAGGGTGAATAGTGCATGAACCTGAGGTCCAGTGGTAACCAACCACTTGCTTCTTCTTGTGTTGTGAAAGCATAGTTTAATGTCACCAGATATGTAACAAAGTGTTAAAATTGTTTGATTCCTCGCATCCTTGTAGTGAATAATAACAGGGTGAATAGTGCATGAATCTGAGGTCCAGTGGTAACCAACCACTTGCTTCTTCTTGTGTTGTGAAAGCATAGTTTAATGTCATCAGATATGTAACAAAGTGTTAAAATTGTTTGATTCCTCGCATCCTTTTAGTGAATAATAACAGGGTGAATAGTGCATGAATCTGAGGTCCAGTGGTAACCACTTGCTTCTTCTTGTGTTGTGAAAGCATAGTTTAATGTCATCAGATATGTAAAAAAAGTGTTAAAATTGTTTGATTCCTCGCATCCTTTTAGTGAATAATAACAGGGTGAATAGTGCATGAACCTGAGGTCCAGTGGTAACCAACCACTTGCTTCTTCTTGTGTTGTGAAAGCATAGTTTAATGTCACCAGATATGTAACAAAGTGTTGAAATTGTTTGATTCCTCGCATCCTTGTAGTGAATAATAACAGGGTGAATAGTGCATGAATCTGAGGTCCAGTGGTAACCACTAGCTTCTTCTTGTGTTGTGAAAGCATAGTTTAATGTCACCAGATATGTAACAAAGTGTTAAAATTGTTTGATTCCTCGCATCCTTTTAGTGAATAATAACAGGGTGAATAGTGCATGAACCTGAGGTCCAGTGGTAACCAACCACTTGCTTCTTCTTGTGTTGTGAAAGCATAGTTTAATGTCACCAGATATGTAACAAAGTGTTAAAATTGTTTGATTCCTCGCATCCTTTTAGTGATTAATAACAGGGTGAATAGTGCATGAATCTGAGGTCCAGTGGTAACCACTAGCTTTCTTGTGTTGTGAAAGCATAGTTTAATGTCATCAGATATGTAAAAAAGTGTTAAAATTGTTTGATTCCTCGCATCCTTTTAGTGAATAATAACAGGGTGAATAGTGCATGAATCTGAGGTCCAGTGGTAACCACTAGCTTCTTCTTGTGTTGTGAAAGCATAGTTTAATATCACCAGATATGTAAAAAAGTGTTAAAATTGTTTGATTCCTCGCATCCTTTTAGTGAATAATAACAGGGTGAATAGTGCATGAATCTGAGGTCCAGTGGTAACCACTTGCTTCTTCTTGTGTTGTGAAAGCATAGTTTAATGTCATCAGATATGTAAAAAAGTGTTAAAATTGTTTGATTCCTCGCATCCTTTTAGTGAATAATAACAGGGTGAATAGTGCATGAACCTGAGGTCCAGTGGTAACCAACCACTTGCTTCTTCTTGTGTTGTGAAAGCATAGTTTAATGTCACCAGATATGTAACAAAGTGTTGAAATTGTTTGATTCCTCGCATCCTTGTAGTGAATAATAACAGGGTGAATAGTGCATGAATCTGAGGTCCAGTGGTAACCACTAGCTTCTTCTTGTGTTGTGAAAGCATAGTTTAATGTCACCAGATATGTAACAAAGTGTTAAAATTGTTTGATTCCTCGCATCCTTTTAGTGAATAATAACAGGGTGAATAGTGCATGAACCTGAGGTCCAGTGGTAACCAACCACTTGCTTCTTCTTGTGTTGTGAAAGCATAGTTTAATGTCACCAGATATGTAACAAAGTGTTGAAATTGTTTGATTCCTCGCATCCTTGTAGTGAATAATAACAGGGTGAATAGTGCATGAATCTGAGGTCCAGTGGTAACCACTAGCTTCTTCTTGTGTTGTGAAAGCATAGTTTAATGTCACCAGATATGTAACAAAGTGTTAAAATTGTTTGATTCCTCGCATCCTTTTAGTGAATAATAACAGGGTGAATAGTGCATGAACCTGAGGTCCAGTGGTAACCAACCACTTGCTTCTTCTTGTGTTGTGAAAGCATAGTTTAATGTCACCAGATATGTAACAAAGTGTTGAAATTGTTTGATTCCTCGCATCCTTGTAGTGAATAATAACAGGGTGAATAGTGCATGAATCTGAGGTCCAGTGGTAACCACTAGCTTCTTCTTGTGTTGTGAAAGCATAGTTTAATGTCACCAGATATGTAACAAAGTGTTAAAATTGTTTGATTCCTCGCATCCTTTTAGTGATTAATAACAGGGTGAATAGTGCATGAATCTGAGGTCCAGTGGTAACCACTAGCTTCTTCTTGTGTTGTGAAAGCATAGTTTAATGTCACCAGATATGTAACAAAGTGTTAAAATTGTTTGATTCCTCGCATCCTTGTAGTGAATAATAACAGGGTGAATAGTGCATGAATCTGAGGTCCAGTGGTAACCACTAGCTTTCTTGTGTTGTGAAAGCATAGTTTAATGTCATCAGATATGTAAAAAAGTGTTAAAATTGTTTGATTCCTCGCATCCTTTTAGTGAATAATAACAGGGTGAATAGTGCATGAACCTGAGGTCCAGTGGTAACCAACCACTTGCTTCTTCTTGTGTTGTGAAAGCATAGTTTAATGTCATCAGATATGTAACAAAGTGTTAAAATTGTTTGATTCCTCGCATCCTTGTAGTGAATAATAACAGGGTGAATAGTGCATGAATCTGAGGTCCAGTGGTAACCACTAGCTTTCTTGTGTTGTGAAAGCATAGTTTAATGTCATCAGATATGTAAAAAAGTGTTAAAATTGTTTGATTCCTCGCATCCTTTTAGTGAATAATAACAGGGTGAATAGTGCATGAATCTGAGGTCCAGTGGTAACCACTAGCTTCTTCTTGTGTTGTGAAAGCATAGTTTAATATCACCAGATATGTAAAAAAGTGTTAAAATTGTTTGATTCCTCGCATCCTTGTAGTGAATAATAACAGGGTGAATAGTGCATGAATCTGAGGTCCAGTGGTAACCACTAGCTTCTTCTTGTGTTGTGAAAGCATAGTTTAATGTCACCAGATATGTAACAAAGTGTTGAAATTGTTTGATTCCTCGCATCCTTGTAGTGAATAATAACAGGGTGAATAGTGCATGAATCTGAGGTCCAGTGGTAACCACTAGCTTCTTCTTGTGTTGTGAAAGCATAGTTTAATGTCACCAGATATGTAACAAAGTGTTGAAATTGTTTGATTCCTCGCATCCTTGTAGTGAATAATAACAGGGTGAATAGTGCATGAATCTGAGGTCCAGTGGTAACCACTAGCTTCTTCTTGTGTTGTGAAAGCATAGTTTAATGTCACCAGATATGTAACAAAGTGTTGAAATTGTTTGATTCCTCGCATCCTTGTAGTGAATAATAACAGGGTGAATAGTGCATGAATCTGAGGTCCAGTGGTAACCACTAGCTTCTTCTTGTGTTGTGAAAGCATAGTTTAATGTCACCAGATATGTAACAAAGTGTTAAAATTGTTTGATTCCTCGCATCCTTTTAGTGAATAATAACAGGGTGAATAGTACATGAATCTGAGGTCCAGTGGTAACCACTTGCTTCTTCTTGTGTTGTGAAAGCATAGTTTAATGTCATCAGATATGTAAAAAAGTGTTAAAATTGTTTGATTCCTCGCATCCTTTTAGTGAATAATAACAGGGTGAATAGTGCATGAACCTGAGGTCCAGTGGTAACCACTTGCTTCTTCTTGTGTTGTGAAAGCATAGTTTAATGTCACCAGATATGTAACAAAGTGTTAAAATTGTTTGATTCCTCGCATCCTTGTAGTGAATAATAAGAGGTTGAATAGTGAATGAATCTGAGGTCCAGTGCTAACCACTAGCTTCTTCTTGTGTTGTGAAAGCATAGTTTTTTTACTAAAATCCATTGAGAAAACAGCTACATTTGGGGAGGCTGCACTCTTAACATTTTTGAAGCATTAAAGGGTTTGATTTAACAATGTGCGAATGCGGTATTACCTGGTTCAGTTTTTCTATTAATTTATCAATAAACTCATTAACTACGTTGGAACACCGTATCATTTCAGTTCGACTATTCGGAACTCATTGACTGTACTCGACAAGGACTATATCTTTAAATTGTCGCTCAAGTTGAATCAGTTCTTTGAGTATAATTGTTTACTAAATTTTTATATTTTATTTAAAAGCTTACAATTTCAATGATTCCAAAAATGAGTGAGTCAAGTAATTTCTATTTTTGAAGTAAAAAAAAAAAAAAATTAAGGGTTGAAAAAACCATTATTTTTTTTCATATGATAACGTGTAACTTTAGAATAATAATAAAAAAAAAACTCACTTGATTGTTCTTTTCTCTTCTGATGATATTCTACTTGCCGTGGAACTCCATAGTTCATTTCAACAGTTTAAGACTTTTTCGGGTCATTTTTTGATTCGGTTATGTTGACATTTTGGCTTCCTTATGTATTGAAGTATTGTCATAAAAAATGTCATCAACATTGCTTAAAAAATAAGAAAATTATATCATTTCTATGGAGAAACAATGTCCATTTGTACATTTTTTTTTTGCCCTATTGTTGAAAGCTTCAAAATTGTAAAAACTTTAGAAGGGTGTAAAAAGTGAACAATTTGTGCTAGAGCAAAAATATTTTATATTCTTACTTGTATACATGAAATGAGCAAATATGCTATGCTTTATTAAAATATTTCTTTGTTTGATTGGACTTATATGGAATTACCCCAATATTAAATTAGTTCTTGGATGGGCCTAGGGACGGTCTGGTATCTGATTGCAACCATTGAACGATGACCCTACAAGTATCTTTATCGCGCGTAAGTTTTAAACTCAGGTCCTCCAGTTCATTAGCATGCTCTCGGGATTTTCTCACCTATTATCTTAACGGCCCTCCTCGTGGTCTAACACTCGTTATTCTCATGCGGGGCACGTGGTTTGGAGGTCGACCTTTTCCAACGTTGGGCTCGCTGAAAAAAATCCCAAGCTACACCATGGTTGTTTACGGAGTAAGTGAATCTATAGATAGCACGATTCTAAAGGAGTTCCTTTCCAATAGAACATTTCGTGTCAAAGTTGGTGGATCGCTCTCTAACTCTTTTCTCCAAGAAAATGGAGTGCCTCAGGGAAGTGTAATCAGCACTACACTGTTTAACATTGCTACGGATATCACCCACAAGCACATTGCCCCTCCTGTGAAGTACTGCATGTATGTTAACGATTTTCTCATATATATAAGAACCAACAATTTACCGCAAGGCGTATTATTACTACAAGGTGCTATATATAATCTTGAAAAATGGAGTGAAACTAACGGACTACATTTTCAACACAAAAAAACACAAAGTATAATATTTACGAAAAAAAAGACCAACACCTCCAATATAATTGACATTAAAGAAAACACCTATCAGTTTTCGTAATAACATTTAATTTTTAGGACTGATTTTTGAACACAAGTTAACATGGGTACCCCACCTCAAAAGTATCTTTGATAGATGTAACAATTCTCTACATCTCTTAAAGATATTTGCAAAACGAAGTGGGGTGGTTGTATGTAAAATATACTGTGTATGTTAAAATATATTTACAGTATATGTATGTAAACCCATCTAAGATTATCTATCAGCTATCAATGTAATAAATCATAACATATGTAAAGCACTAGTCGCCAAAGCTGCGAAGTGTCTCAATACATACACAAAATAAAAACGATTCTAAAGGCCTAATCGCTACAAGTAACGCATATTAAACTCCACAGGCATCTTACCTTGTCATCAATTGCAACTTGCTATTCCCCTTATGAAAAAGAACCATTTTGATGTAACAAATATAATATAATATCTCCCCAAATCAACTAATCTACTCAACCAGATAAATAAAAAGTCCGTCACGCAGGAGCTGCACTTTCCTCAGAATTTGGGTAGTGTTGACTGGTTTCCAGAACAATTGGCTTAAAATATCCTACATAAATAAACTAAAAACATGAATAGTTCTCTTTTAATTTATTAATGAGCAACTGTTCAATTATTAAGTTTGTAATTAATTTGCTTCCAGAGCTATGTTTATACATGGTACTACACTACTTAATAAATACAAAAAAACTTCATATTTTCGTATTTTACGCAGGAACAGGATGCAGTCCCTCTTGTGGGAGATAGCGCTCCTTGCGGCGGCCTTGCGAACCTACGTCTGGCGGGCTATTCTATTGAAATATATTACAAAGTAAACCCTCCCTTCCGATTGACCGATTTAGCTAATTTTTACATCACTTCTTTCCCATGAGTTACCTACGACGTATACCGCGTTTCGCTACAATACAGCAGAAATTACGACCGGTATGAGTATATTAGTAATTTGGGGGCGGAGTAAACCCCCCCCTCCTAATGAACCGATTTAGTTTATTATTACCACACATTTTTACCTGTAGATTACCACTACAAATACCGAGTTTACCACTACAAATACCGAGTTTCGTCGAAATATAACAAAAATCACGGATGGTAGTGGTGAATTGGTATTGTGGGTCCGAAGTAACCCCCCCCCCTTCTAATGAACCGATTTAGTTTATTTTTACACCTCACTTTTCTCTCTAGATTACTACTACGAATACCGAGTTTCGTTGAAATATAACAAATATTACGGCTGGCACGGTCAAATTAGTGTTTTGGGTTCGGGGTAAACCCCCCCTTCCGTTGGAACGATTTTGGTGGTTAACGAACTCGTTCAATCGTTTGCTAATTGAACGCTATATACCACGATTCATGAAGAAAAAACAAAAACTCTGGCCGCTAACGTGTTAACAGACATATATATATATATATATATATATATGTATATATATATATATATATATATATATATATATATATATATATATGCTTGATGTTATTTTTCGTCGCTAGGATAGTATTTTTAGATGGAACGGCATTTCTCTCCAGCGGTGGTCCTGCTCCTCACTTCTTCCTGGAATATTTCGATGGATTCATCTCCATCTTCTTCAGCCAGGTACTTGTTTCTTCCTCGGTGGTAGCCAAGGGAAAAATGTCATTCCCTTGGCTACCACCGAGGAAGAAACAAGTACCTGGCTGAAGAAGATGGAGATGAATCCATCGAAATATTCTAGGAAGAAGTGAGGAGCAGGACCACCGCTGGAGAGAAATGCCGTTCCATCTAAAAATACTACCCCAGCGACGAAAAATAACATCAAGCATATAAATCCTTACGGCGAGGAAAATAGAAGCAGGAGAGAAAAAAGACGCAATACCATCAGCGCTGCCAACGGACAGAATCCCAACTACACCAGGGAGCTTCAACACCATTCGTCCGCCGATACTGTGGCTAGAGGGGAGATAAGGTGCCCAGATCGAGAAAAATGTCATTCCCTTGGCTACCACCGAGGAAGAAACAAGTACCTGGCTGAAGAAGATGGAGTTGAATCCATCGAAATATTCCAGGAAGAAGTGAGGAGCAGGACCACCGCTGGAGAGAAATGCCGTTCCATCTAAATATATATATATATATATATATATATATATATATATATATATATATATATATATATATACATTTTAACGGGGGTCATTTTCGGTGTCTACTATGTAGGATCGATGGTGATTCGAAGAAATTTTTCTAAATTTCCGTCATGAGTGCAACCTAAGTAGCTACTTTCCTTCGGAGGAAAGTGCTAAAACCTGTTTGATAAGCAGTATCTCATTTCGGAAGTACGTTAGCCGCCAATACATTAAAACCCTATTGACAGCAAACGAACCATGAAATTACAGAAATTGGAATGTCTTGTGAGATTTTTCCAATATATGCGTGCCTCTTAGAAGCAAGATTCTGTTTATAGTAAAAAGCTTCTGAAGGTTGGGCCTTTTAATATAAAATTCGGCATTGAGCTCAGGGTAGACTCGCCTAAGGGAAATCCTTGTATATATATTTCTTCCTTTTTAGCAGTGTGTATCCTCTCAGCCTTTCCCTTTTCCCGTAGACAGCATCAAAGGAGAACTCACATGAATTTCGAAACTTGGATATTTGGTGTTTTTCTCTTTCGCTCTGAGCGGTGCAGAAAGGTTCGATTTGATGTTACCAATACTTGTTTGTTGAAGGTGTCCAACAAAACATCTTTTGATTACATTCTTCGATTCTATTGGAATATACTATCGGAAAAAATTAATTAAACGAAGGTAACAATAGTTTTATATTTCGGCATAAAATCATTAAACACAGACCACGGCAGAGACTCTAGTTAAATATAGTGCGGCGGAGATACCATCTACAAATTTGGGTTGACATTTCTGTTTAACATACGATGCTCGCGCACGTGAGTTGCACATGATTCTGCAGGAACAAGGTTCACAAATCAGTACCACATGAACTGTAGGCCGGTGCAGATAAGGGTTCCGGCTGGAGAAGCTTTTATCCGAGATAGTTCAATAATTTTAACGCATGGTTAATTTCGAGGAAAGAATGAAATGTCACTTTAAATATTTTTTTTGCCTAGTATGTATCTCAAAAAATTAGGGAGTACATGTAATTTAGCAAATACCTTTCTAGTAACCCAGTGATTGTTGCTTCTCTGATTACTTACCTGAAACAAAGAAGTAAAAATCAAAATGGTTTATTTTTAAAAAGTCACACCATGTTTCATGCCTGGTTTTGGAGTACTTGAATCAAGGACCGAAATAAAAATTACTTCACAATTTATATTTTTAAAATTAATGAATAATTGTTATGAAATAATTTTTATTTTTTTTTTAAATAAAAATTATAAGAAAAAGTTTTTAAAAAAATAATGAAATATATCAATTACGATGGAATTTTTATTTTTAATTCCCAATAATAAAAATTAAAGGTAAAGTGAAACTCATTTAATAAATATCTCTTATCCTCGGAATAAATAAATAAATACTTGATTTAGAACCTTATGTTCTTTAGAAGTTCTTTGTTTATGTCAGTGAATCAAAGTTCGTCTAAATCCAATTGATTTGTATGAGTACCTATATATTGTATATTCTAGAATTTGTTTATATGTATTACTTTCTATTCATTATGGCACTAATATTGTTTTTTTTTATTTAAAATAATGTTTAAATAAAAAAAACAATGTTTTTTAATAATGTTTTAAATAAATTTAAAATAACATTATTGAAATAATTTTTATTTTTAAGTATTTAAAATAAATATTATTAGATTTAAAATAAAATATACCAATTACGATAGAATTCTTATTTTCATTTCTCAATAATAAAAATTAAAAGTTAAGTGAAACTCATTTGAAATAAAAATTAATAGTTATTTTCGGTCCCTGACTCGAATTCAAGAAACCTTCTCACCCCCCTTTTCCTTTATTTTGAACCTAGACGTCTAGTTTAAAAATTTTAGTCGAATTTCTGTAAAAGTGCAAGACATATTAAAATAATCAGAATTATTAATAAATGAGCAGAGCTAGTCATTAGGCGGATTTTCTTTCAAGGGGGAGGAATATGGAAAATCCGAAAATAATTCGGAGCGGAAACACTTCTATACCCAAAGAGACATCCGTGTATTTAAATAATGTTTCCTGACTATACTGGGCACGTAGTGGTGATGGACCCAGAAAGCACGCCCAAAAAGCTGTCCACAACAAGAAAAATGAAGAGGAAGACTATGATGTCGAGCGAGGTCCAACGGAGATCCGTAAATTGTATATAAATATATATATACACATCACTTGTCTGTCTGTTTATTAATTTGTTTGTTCCTTATACAAATCTACACCGTTTGACCGATATTGACCAAACTTGGCACACAGGTAGGTCTTGATACGAGAAATCTCCTAGGCTATGTCAAAATAGTCAAATTTCAAAATTTGGTCAAACGGTCAAAAGTTTTGTTCAAGAAAAATTCGCTACACTGAACTATTCAGATTGTGACGGCCATTTTGAATCGACTACTACTAGCCTCTGTCGACTGATAGATGAAGTGCTACACGTGCGGTGGATGTCATATCTAATTTATTTCATTTAAGTGAATTTTTTAATAATAATTTTAATTATTATTACTTTCATTATTACATTTTAATAGCAACATAAAAAAAAAATCAAATAATTTTTTTTTTTTTTTAATAATTTGGATTACTCCATTTTGTAACTTTGAATAGCAAATTGTGAAATATGGGAAGCCCAATGCATTTACACAACTGGCCTGATATCCTATGTGTTCAGCTCGCTTGTCTGTAGTGGATATATATATATATATATATATATATATATATATATATATATATATATATATATATATATATATATAAATTTGTCCTTTACCACGCGAAAATTTCTCAGAGTGGGAGATACTGGAGAGGTATATTATTCTCGACTATACAAAACGCTAGGGAGATAGTGCGGTCAGTAATTTACTTCAGCCGCAGGGTTTTTCTCCCTGCGGGCTGACTAAAGCCAACGCTTGTACGGTGACAGTACGAGAAAAACCTTAAGGTCGCGTCCAAACTGGAGTTTCGATGAGCTAAAATTGCTTAGCTATATTTGCATGTGTGTATATATATATACATATATATATATATATATATATATATATATATATATATATATATATATATACACACAAGTGTTTGTGTGTTTATTTATATGTTGGAAGAGAAGCGGTAACTATCTGATATATAATGCCGACAGCTAATTATTTGCACATCCATAAATAATGGGTTCAATTTTTCGTTATGCTTTAGAAAGCATTTGCATAAAATACACGTTTTTATTTTTTTATTTTCTGTCTAGGTTTAATGAAAGTCAGCGAAATGTATAAAGCACAATCCTTTTAGAAAAATAACAACAAAAAAAATAAATTTATAAATTTTTGGTTTTATCTTTTTCATAAGAAGTTAACATAAAGAACGTAACTGTCGAAATTCAATTGAATGTTTTTATTTAAAAAAAATGATTATGGTTCAGAGAGTTAGGCCTTCTTATATTTATACAAACCTCCAATTCCACAATAAATATATTCGTCCTTTATTAAACAAATAATGTAGAACTCATTTGAACTGAACAATTATACTCGTGAGCTATATATATATATATATATATATATATATATATATATATATATATATATATATATATATAATGTATATATAGATTATTGAATTTCTTTATTAAAAAAAAAATTGTGGTTATTATTATGCACATATTTTAGATATCTGTAGATCTTGGCCTCAACCCGATCATTTTTATTTTTTCTCTCCTTTACTTGAAACTTTTCGGCTATTTGGTCATTTTTAGTCCGGAAGAAGATTGAATAGTTACACGTCTGATAGACTCCTTAAATGTATCGTTAAAATACATTATTCAACCCCTTTTTCCCCAAAATATCTTAAAATAGATAAAATTAATTTACCTCACGCTTGCTGTCCTTATTTTGGACAATTGAAACTAAGGACAGCTATAGTAAAAATTGGTCTTTGTTATCTTAGCCATTATATTCTACTTAAACTTTAATTTTTAAAATTATTATTATATATTGTATTAATTTTGTTTTTACATCTTTAATTAACTCTCTTTTATTAAATAATTAGCTATGACAATTTATTTTCATTGAAAATAATATGGACCGATGACCTCTGCAAGTGGAGGAATCAGCCACAGAAATTGTCATGAAAATCCTATGTTGTGTATGAAATTTCTTGAAACGTTTAGTTTGGAATTTGAAATGGATTGCTGGTGGGACTGTATTTTTTACTCGAAAGATTAAAAAACATAAATGGATGTACATAAATTATGCACAACGATGGAATGGAATAATACTTCGGTTACTCCGATCATCTGATATCACATCCATGATTTCTTCGTATGGGGAACCTTGAAGCAGGAAGCTTATTCGGTGTCAGGTCAACTCGAGAGAGCCATTTAGAGATTGATGAAGTGCGCCAAATATCATCAGAAAAGTGTTTAGCAGCAAATTTTCAAATCGGTGCTAGATTTAATGCTCACGTTTCTGCAAGAGGGCTATATTTTAAGAAATAACTACATTAAATAGATAACATAAAAAAAAAAAAAAAAATTACCCAGTCTTTCGACGATTAAGCACTCCTCTATTTCCGAATCGTTGCATACCGTGGCAGAAACCGTTCACGAAAACTATATCAGCATCAAGAGATCAAATAGAATACTGATTAGTTCCCTTTAAATAATTCGCAATGATAGTTCTTTTCCATTGAAAATCTGATTAAGTAAGTAAAAAATGAAAACCTTTTTCGCGATGACAGTTCTTTTCCATTGAAAATCTGATTAAGTAAGTAAAAAATGAAAACCTTTTTCGCGATGACAGTTCTTTTCCATTGAAAATCTGATTAAGTAAGTAAAAAATGAAAACCTTTTTCGCGATGACAGTTCTTTTCCATTGAAAATCTGATTAAGTAAGTAAAAAATGAAAACCTTTTTCGCGATGACAGTTCTTTTCCATTGAAAATCTGATTAAGTAAGTAAAAAAATGAAAACCTTTTTCGCGATGACAGTTCTTTTCCATTGAAAATCTGATTAAGTAAGTAAAAAATGAAAACCTTTTTCGCGATGACAGTTCTTTTCCATTGAAAATCTGATTAAGTAAGTAAAAAATGAAAACCTTTTTCGCGATGATTACCAAAACGAAGCAAAACGAGCAAATCTCTAAAGGACTTTTTGTCTTAGTTTTTCGGTCCCCTAAACGGTCCTGAATTTTGACATTATAATTTGGTAAACCCTTAATATATATATATATATATATATATATATATATATATATATACAGGGTGATTCAGATCTAAGTAGCCAAACTTCAGGAGGTAATTCTAGACATCATTTCCAACAAAAAAGTTTATTTGAAGTATGGTCCGATTCCGAAAGGAAAAGGAGCTATATCCAATTTTCTGTTTTTTTAACGTAGTCATGTTTTTTAATGAATAGGAAAGAATTACTCAAAAACTGTCCAAGATAATTTAATTCTAATTAAGCCGTCATAAAATAGATAAAATGTCCTTTAAAAAACTGTAATTTAATTCACTAAACCTATAATTAAAAGATACTTCCTGGACGCCCAATAACGCACTTCACTTCACGCACTTTTATCAATGAACCAGAGTTTTTTCGCGATTTTTTTCCTCAGCCCACTAACTGACTACGGATTCAATACTTACACAAAAACTGTCCAAGATAATTTAATTCTAATTAAGCCGTCATAAAATAGATAAAACGACCTTTAAAAAACTGTAATTTAATTCACTACACCTATTATTAAAAGATACTTCCTGGACGTCCAATAACGCACTTCACGCACTTTTATCAATGAATCAGAGTTTTTTTCGCGATTTTTTTCCTCAGCCCACTAACTGACTACGGATTCAATACTTACGCAAAAACTGCTACTACATTTAGTAAGCATTAAATCCATGCAAATGAAGTGGGGGTTTATTAAGGAAGAAATTGAACGATTGGCTCCCTTTTGTCAAAAAATGTGGAATGTAGTTTTGTCCCTTTCAAATACCTTGTGTGAAGAAATTAAAAAATATTCTTTTTGTATTGGCCAAACTGTGGGAATCCATTTTCCAGTCCGGAAGCAATAAAAAGTAACTGGAAGAAATGATTGGAAAAGTTTTTCATTTGAGAGATATATTACATTTGTGTTTTACAAATTTTCAATGATTTATCTTATACATGATATAGTTGGCTCTAAACTATTTGCTAATATAATTGAAAATTTGCCGAAATTGCAATTGGACCTTTATCAACTTGTACATCCACAGTCTAACAGCACTGGTGCTGTTTGCAGGACAGCAATCCATCAGGAACCATGATTCTATGTGCAAGCGTAACGTCTTCCATTACAATAGGTCGATCGTGCTGAAGAAGATATTCGTCCAAAATCCCGCACCACACGTTAACTTGGAGCTGATACTAATTGTGTGATCTTCACACGGCATAAGGATTAACATGAGGCCAAGTATACGAATTGGTACTGTTAAATATGCCATCATTGTGAATGTGGCCTTGTCTGTTTACAAAATCCCGCACCACACGTTAACTTGGAGCTGATACTAATTGTGTGATCTTCACACGGCATAAGGATTAACATGAGACCAAGTATGCGAATTGTCAAAAATCCCGCACCACACGTTAACTTGGAGCTGATACTAATTGTGTGATCTTCACACGGCATAAGGATTAACATGAGACCAAGTATACGAATTGGCACTGTTAAATATGCCATCATTGTGAATGTGGCCTTGTCTGTTTACAAAATCCCGCACCACACGTTAACTTGGAGCTGATACTAATTGTGTGATCTTCACACGGCATAAGGATTAACATGAGACCAAGTATGCGAATTGTCCAAAATCCCGCACCACACGTTAACTTGGAGCTGATACTAATTGTGTGATCATCACACGGCATAAGGATTAACATGAGACCAAGTATGCGAATTGGTACTGTTAAATATGCCATCATTGTGAATGTGGCCTTGTCTGTTTACAAAATGTAGTGGCCGAACTGAGGTTTAAAATTTTTCCTCCTGCAATGTTTTGCACAATTTTTAGTTTTATTTCAAATTTTATTTGAAAACATTTCAAATTATGTGTAAATTTTGGATTAAAATTATTCGAATACCCTGAAATGCTTTTGAATTCTCCCCTCCAAATTTCTAATCAAAACTGGGTGCCAAATAAATCTCGTAAAAGATAAATCAATGAAAACTTGGAAATTGGAAATGTGACATATCTCTCAAATGAAAAACTTTTCTTCTTCTGAGCAAAAAATTCGCGAAAAAACTGATTCCTCCATAAAAACAGAAGTGCGTTATTGGACGTCCAGAAAGTATCTTTTAATAATGGTTTTAGTGAATTAAATTACTGTTTTTTAAAGGACATTTTGTCTATTTTTTGATGGTATAATTATAATTTATTTATCTTTAATAGTTTTTGAGCAATCCTTTCTTATTCATTAAAAAACATGACTACGTTAAAAAAACAGAAAATTGGACATAGCTCCTTTTCCTTTCGGAATCGGACAATACTTCAAATGAACTTTTTTGTTGGGAATGGGGTCTAGAATCACCTCCTGAAGTTTGGCTACTTAGACCTGAATCACCCTGTATATGTTAGCGGCAAAGTATATAATCCAGGTATTCTATAGAATCCCTGAGTGGTTTAGGCAAAGTGTAGAATGTATTAGTTTCTACATCGTATTACACACATTGCCTAGGTATTCTATATAATCCCTGTTGCTTATTTGGCATTGTATAAAATTAAAAAGGTTTTGAGTATACTACATACACTTTACTTAGATACTTGAAAGAAATGACAACAGGTAGAATTTGAGTGTTCAGAATCTAAGTAAATCACTAAAATAATATGCAATGAAGAGAGAGGTAAAACCGAAGTATTTTGGAACGTATGCCCGAAAGTCCTCCTAGGCATTCTTCTAATTCTCCTTGACATCATCAGACCTGTCTCCATCCTGTATTTCATACTTTGCCTAAAGTACAGTAGGCATTCTATAGAATGTCTGATTATATACTTTGCCGGTAACGTATATATATATATACTAGCTGTTACCCGGCGTGCCATGCTACACCTACTTTCTGCATATAGAAAAGGCTAAATAAATTACAAACCAAATAAGTATTATTAAAATCTAATAACACGAATCTGTAACTGTAATGAACCCGTGGCCTCCCAACAGTGAGTCCTAGACGACTTTCACCTAACCTATAACACTCCCCGTATCAAGACATACATGTATACCAAGTTCGGTAAAAATTGGTCTAACGGTGTGGATTTAAAAAAAAAAAAATACAGACAGCAGCTGGTAGACGTTTTTGACCTGGCCTATGGCAATCCCCTGATCAAGACCAACCTGTGTGCCCAGTTGATCAAAATCTGTGAAACGGTGTGGGTTTGTATAAAGAACAAACATACACACAGACAGACAGATGGTAGCCGTTTTGACCTAGCCTATGACAATCGCCGTATCAAGATCTATCTACCTGTGTTCCAACTTAGGTCAAAATCGGTCGAACGGTGTTGATTTTTATAGGGAACAAACATACAGACAGACAGCTGGTAGAGGTTTTTGACCTAGCCTACGACGCTCCTCAGATTAAGATCTACATGTGTACCGAGTTTAGTCGAAATCGGACGAACGGTGTTGATTTTTATAGGGAACAAACATACAGACAGACAGCTAGTAGAGGTTTTTGACCTAGCCTACGACGCTCCCCAGATTAAGATCTACATGTGTACCGAGTTTAGTCGAAATCGGACGAACGGTGTGGATTTGTATAAGGGACAAACATACAGACACTCAGCTGGTAGACGTTTTGACTTAGCCTACGACACTCCTCAGATTAAGATCTACATGTGTACCAAGTTTAGTCAAAATCGGACGTACGGTGTGGACATACAGACAGACAGCTGGTAGATTTTTTTGACCTAGCCTAGGAGATTTCTCGTATCAAGACCTACCATTATTCCAAGTTTTGTCAAAATCGGTCAAACGGTGTAGATTTGTATAAGGAACAAACAAACAGAAAAACAGACAGACACGTGATTTATATATATATATATATATATGCAATTTGGTATAAAAATACTTTCGGGTTACAACTTGAGGTATATAAGCGGAAACGCGCTATGATGAGTTGTACCATATTCCATAAGTATTCTTGTTTCGAGTGGCATTATCTTGTGAATGATATAATATCTCCGGTGTATTTTGATATCTAGATACTTGTCATATCTCTTATAGGCAATTAGTTGTTATCAGTAAGCCGAGATGTTCAGGTGATTTTTTTAATTCATTATTTCTGTGTTGACTTATTAATATTTATAACATTTTATGAAACAAAAGTATGTTTGTTAGGAGCTGAACTTATTCTTATGCCATTTTATAGCAGATTGATACTCGTCCTAAATGAACTTATTATAAATATCCATAGTGTTATACTAAATATGTATTCCTGCGCTAAAATATTTGTTTATTGTTAAAAATCAGGGTACCGAAAGTTATTTTATTTTTTACAATTAAAAAATAACTGTTAATAAAAACATTTATTTAAAAGATTTAAGAGTAAAACTTATTTAGGAACTCATAAAATAAAGTGCATGAAAATAAAAGTTAATGTAATACTTTTATTTTTTTTAAATCTGAAATAAAAGTTTTAGGGTTTACTTGGTTTAAATATAAGTGAAATGTTCTTTGTTTAAAAATTATTTTTGTTTATTTACTGGAATATATTTGTTGACACAAAATTAACATTAGTTGCTCTAATTTATTCCTTTAAACTTTTTCCTATAAAGTATTTCAATAACTATTTATTAACAGTGTTTCCTTATATACTTCAGACTTCATTTTTAATTCTATAAATTCCTTCTCATCCATCACTATCTTTTTTTTCTTCTTTCTTCTCTATTCCTCATTACGAAATCCGTCTATCTTCAGTCTATAAATTAACCCTATTTCCGAATTGACGATAAGCACACTGTGTACATAGCAACCCAACGTAATTGGGCAGCCTATTTTATTCATATTTTAAAATAAAGTTTTCTCTCTCTTATAATCAGTAAAAAAACCTTTTTAAAAAAAGTTTAAACTCAAAAAGTTATTTTTGTACTTTTAATTTTTTTTAAACGGAAAAAAAAAGTAAAAGTTTTATGACCAGACTTCTGTAACTGTTATAAACAAAATACGGAATTTTATGTATCTATAAAGATCAGTAAAAATTCCATGTCACAAATAAATGTGAAGGGTCATTGTGGGGATACAATATTTGCTTATCAAACAATTATTTTAGGTATGTATTTCTGTGCCTTTTCATCTTGGCCTGTATATCTTCAGTTATAGGAGTTGTCAAGGATTGGACCAACTTTAAGGTACCTATCTAAGAGATTTACAACTGTATTTTTTATTGGTGATGTATGAAATGTTGAATTAGTTAATATGAATAAAAATTTGTTGTTTAATACTGCTTTATTTTAGCAAAAACACAGCAAAATTTATAATGATCCATCCGAGGAGCTTTATCGCCTGAAGATATTTTTGGAAAATATGAAAAAAATTGAAGAACACAATGCGAAATACGAAAATGGCGAAGTCACCTTCAAAATGCATGCTAACCAATTTGCTGACATCGTGAGTTTTTTTTTATTTTATTATTCTTTATGTAAGTTAATAATCTTGATATCATTGGTCGCAGGGAATATGTTTATTAGTCGGAAAATGGGCAAAACGAGTTGTGTGGTAAGGCACCAATGTTTCGTGCACAGCATGGGCGTTCATAAAAAATAATTTCGGGATGGGCTGGAAGTATTTGGGGGGGGGGAGCTAAGAACATTTTGGGGGTATGGAATACTAACAATCAAAACTACTTTTTCTGAAGTAAGTCATCTCATTTCATTTATTTTTAAGGTTTTTATGACACATTTTTAACGATTTCGGGGGGGGGGGGTGTGCTGTAAGCCCCTTAGCCCCCTCCTTATATACGCCCATGGTGCATAGTGTAAAGAAATCTCGTCTATAACTTATAAAGTCGTGGGTTTCTTAGCTTTTTTTGTGAAAAGAGTGTTTTTTGTTGTAATTCTCTGTTAAAGAACTGCTCGAAAAATGTGCAGATTTTGAACTTAGTGTTATTCCCTGGGAACATTGATATAATAATAAACAAGTTATTGTGAAATTATGACGGACTGAAATTAGATCATTTTGTTATTCGCATTCCATTCAGTCATACAAAATTAGTTGCACTTTATAAATATATTGGGGTGAGATATGCCCTGTGGTAGACCGTACGACTAACATTCTGTAGGACCTCAGTTCCAAGCTCTGCCGCGAACTGAACATTTTAGCTTCTAGTGTCATCGTTGAAGGGTTGGGTTCGGAGTCCCAGACCGACCGTAGACCCACACAGCCTTTTATTAATTTATGAATAGGTACCTGCAAACGGGGAAATTAGACGGCTGGAGGATATTACTGACCACATTATTTCCCGTGTGATTTTTTTTTTTTTTTAATATATAATATATTAGAATAAAGAATAAGAATATAATAATTTAATATAGAATTAAGAACACCTAATTCTGTTCATCCCCTCAAACCTCAAAGAACTAACTAGCTAGTTTCAAACAACTTAAAACCAGCAGCCTCTTTTTTTTTTCACGCAGTATTTTAGGTCCTTATCTTGGAATAATTCCCAATACGGCAATTAACATTTATTTTATTGGTAATGATCCAATTCAAAAACTACAGCTCTTTCCTCCATATGTTTTTCAGATTTTTGAGTTTTAACTGATGATCAAAATAAGGTGCTTTTAATTCAGCTTGACTTAATATTTCTTTTGAGAAGAAAAATATCATTAGACAATTAAACATAAAATTTTTATAAAATAGGCAAATGGCAAAAACTTCTTAATGTAATAGAATACAGAAGGAAGTTTTTGGGTTTGAGGTGATGATCAAAATCAGTTGTTTTTAATTATGTACATATATAGATTTCGATGGGGGCGAGGTTAGCTCAGTGGTAGAGTACCGGACTAATAAGCTGGAGGACTTGAGTTCAAATCCCGAGCAAGCACAAAAGATTTTTTCTTCTAGTGTCTTCGTTCATGGGTTGAATTTGACTTCCTTGGGTGCTAATGACTCTAGCAGTTGAAGTGGCCAAGGGGAAAATCAGGCGGCCGGAGCATAGTTCTGACCACGGCTATCTCCTCAGTGTGCCGTATGGTCATGAATCAGATACCTTTTTAGTATCTGGCCCCCGTGGCCTGTTACGGGATTGATTTTTTGATATAGATTTCGATAAAATAATTAAATTTTTAAATAATGGTAATTTTATTAAAATTGCCCTACCGATTTCACCTGATATATTTATGATTTTCAAAAGCTTACCCATAATTTTTAGATAATTTTCATAAAATAAGAATTTTTATTTCAATAAAATAAAACGTTTTACATACTAGTATTTTAGCACATTCCTCCGAAGGAAAGTAGCTATTGAGGTTGCACTTATGACGGAATTTTTGAAAAATTTCTTCAAATCTTTATCGATACTACCTAGTAAATACCGAAAATGACCCCCGTTAAAATTTATATATATCTATATATATGCATATATATATATATATATATATATATATATATATATATATATATATATATATATATATATATATGTCTGACAACACGATAGCGGCCAGAGTTTTTGTTTTTTCTTCACGAAACGTGGTATATAGCGTTCAATTAGCAAACGATTGAACGAGTTCGTTAACCACCAAAATCGGTCCACTGGGAGGGGGGGGTTTACCCCGAACCCAAAACACTAATGTGACCATGCCAGCCGTAGTTTTTGTTATATTTCAACGAAACTCGGTATTCGTTATGTTGATCTACAGAGAGACATACGTTGTAAACATAAACTAAATCGGTTTATTAGGAGGGGGGGGGGTTACTCCGGACCCACATTACCAATTTGCCACTACCAGCCATAATTTATGTTACATTTCAACGAAACGCGGTATTCGTGGTGGTAGTCAACAGAGAAAAATGGGTTGTAAAAATAAACTGAATCGGGTTATTTGGAGGGGGGTTTTCTCCGGACCTAAAGTACAAATATACTCATACCGGTCGTAATTTCTGCTGTATTGTAACGAAACGCGGTATATGTCGTGGGTATTTCATGAGAAAGAAGTGTTGTAAAAATTAAGTAAATCGGTCTTTTGGAAAGGAGGATTTCCTTTAAACTCTGGTTCATTAGAATCAGCCCGCCAGACGTAGGTTCCCAAAGCCGCCGCGAGGAGCGCTATCTCCCACTAGAGGGACTGTATCCTGTTCCTGGTTCAGATCAAAAGACGGAAAATGAAGTTTTTGTGTATTTATTAAGTAGTACAGTATCATGAATTAACATAACTCTGGAAGCAAATTATTTACAAAATTAGTAATTGAACAGTTCTCATAAGAAATGTAAATGAGCAGAACTATTCACGTTTTTATTTTATTTATATAGGTTATTTACAGCAAATTATTCAGTAATGTATTATGCAACTCCTGCGTGACGGAGTTTTTATTGGGTCATTTTAATAAAAATACTAGTATGTACGGTAACATTTCTAGGTTCGTTTATTATCTATACAGTCTTATTTTAAGAAGACGAATCAGTGCTACATTTCCTATGTCTTCACGAGGATCATCTTAGTTTGTACTTCGTCCTTGTAACAAAAGGTTCGTTCGTCTTCCGTTAGTGAAGGACGATGTACAATATAACTACAATATAATATATGGAGGCCAGCTGACCGTGATTGATAAGGCTTGTGTTCGATTCCAACTAGGGGTGATGACTTTTTTCTTCTTTTTTTTTTCGATTTTAACGGCGCATCAACTATTTGGCTATTAGCGCCGGGCTATCTACAGGTTGCTACCCTTTTATAATGCCAACGGCACGTGGTCGGTCACCCATTCAGGTACTGACCACGCCCGACGTTGCTTAACTTCGGTGATCTACTGGAACCGGTGCATTCAACGTGGCTATGGCCGTTGGCGGGTGATGACTTTTCTTTGAAAAAAAGAAAAGTCATTCCAATCCTGGCTAAAAAAAGAAGGGTGGTAACCTATAGATAACCCGTCCTAAAATTTCTTGCCTATAATAAAGGGACGTTGAGATTTAAATAAATAAACAATAAAAGTGCCATAATAGTTATCTTAAGGTTTCAATTACCTTGTTATTTTGGAAATTTGAGTCATACGGATACCTGTTGCGCCTATTATTCTCCCTCGCTTATAGCCTCCCTCTTTAGCAGACCGTTTTCACAAGGGTAACTAACGCCTAGCTGATGACAATTTTTATTCATTTGAACGATGTATATTGAATTCTTGTGTATCATTTAAAAATGAGGGAAGCTCAGTAATTAAAAATAAAAATTAATTCCACTCCTGAATGCTTATTTTAGGCTACGAATAGTTAAAAAACTATCCCTAGCCACATAATTAAAAATAACATTCCAGGTGGCTAGCGTTCCAATACCGCCCGATTTTATATAGACATTTCGTTACTTTTCGGTTGTCTATCGAGAATTATGAAGAAAAAAAAAAGTATTTTGGTATAACTGGCTCATGTAAATAATATAATGCATTTTTTTTTTTTTTTTTTTTTTTTTTTTTTTTTTTTTTTTTTTTTTTTTTTTTTTTTTTTTTTTTTTTTTTTTTGCATTTTAGCTTATTTGCTGTTAACGGGATATAAGGAAGTATTTTCATTATCAGTGTTCACACACACACACACACACACATATATATATATATGATGATTAGATAGTTAGCCGTCGAGGTGATAAGTAAAGATGGAATGGTTGGGATTCGTCTAAAGAAACCTCAATAACAAGAATAACAAAAAAAGAAGAAAAAAGGCTATTATATTGAAGTTTATACAAGTAAATAGGTGCTAATACTCTTCCTCTGCCTCCAGGAATTTCCATAGGTATGTAGTATCTTATTTCTTTGTTATAATTAATTAATGTTACTATTAGCACCTATTTACTTATATAAACTTCAATATAATAGCCTTTTTTCTTCTTTTTTTGTTATGTTTCTTTTGATTTTCATTCTACTCATTCTAAGAATTTAAGACCAAATTGTTCTTTTATAATAAGTTAAGTGTATTTATTAGTTCTGTTACTTATCTCAATTATAAACTTTTTTCTGTATTAATTTCTGTTTTTCTTGTCATTTTAGCTGACGAAGGCTACCAATGAGCAGCCGAAACGTCCAAAATATAGATTTTTTTAACAAAAATCATATTGAGGTTTCTTTAGCCGAATCCCAACCATTCCATCTTTACTTATCACCTCGACGGCTAACTATCTAATCATCATATATATATATATATATATATATATATAGTGTGTGTGTGTGTGTGAACACTGATAATGATAATACTTCCTTATATCCCGTTAACAGCAAATAAGCTAACATGCAAAAAAAAAAAAAAAAAAAAAAAAAAAAAAAAAAAAAAAAAAAAAAAATGCATTATATTATTTACATGAGCCAGTTATACCATTTATTTATGTTAGCTTTGTCATCAATTGATGATAAAACGAAATCTTTTTCAGTAAAATCTTCTCTGGTAATAATTCTTCTTATGTTTCCATGTTAAAATGTCAAAAAGTATGTTGTGTCCGTGAATGTATTGTGTTTTGTTCTATTGACCCAACAAAAGGAAGTACCTTTTTGTTGGGTCAATTAACGAAAAATCAATTTCACTAATGTGCTTTGATTATCCTTTCTTTTTTAAATATTGTTGTAAATATTTGCATGTTTTAGGTATTTCATAAGGTCATCAATGTACTGGCTACCATCGTTTAGTAAGTCGGTCAAGAAGTTGGATACTTTCAATTTTGTCCTCAGTCTACACTCTGTCAGTATGTGCTTTATTGAGAGGCCAGTATTGCAGTATGTACATGTCGGTCTGTCTTTTCTCGTCATAATGTAGGAGTGTGTCAGTCGTGAATGGCCAATCCTTAGACGGCATAAAACCACTTCTTCTCGACTATTTGATTTTTACTCGATGACCATTCGTGTACAGTGTGCTTGATTTCTCGAAGCTTGTTGTCAGTCGTGTTATACCAGGATTCTTGCCATTTATCTGTTACATATCTCTTAGATAAGGCTTGAAGATCCTGGTATGTCATGTAATGTACGTCTGGTGCTGGTCGTCGAGTGGCTAGTTTAGCCTGTTCGTCTACTGCAGTACTTTGTCTGATGTCTTCGTGGCCGGGTAACCAGTAAATTGTGAAGTGTTTTTGGTGTGATACATTACTTCAAAAATGTCGCATACTATGGGGTGTGTACTGTAGCAGTCATGAAGGGATTGTAAAGAACTGAGTGAGTCCGTGCATATGACAACGTTATTATGTTCTGTGTCTGGTAGGCTGTTCAGTCCCAGCTTGATGGCTTCTAGTTCAGCTGAATAAGTGCTTGCGTCGTCTGAAATTTTCCGGGAAAAGCAGTGTTCGCCAATAATAGCAGCTACGCCAGTCCCATGTGAAGTTTTCGACGCGTCAGTATAAACAAAAAGGGAGTTACTATTTTCTATACAAAAGGATTGAAAATATGAATTGTAAAAGTGCCTAGAAGTTGGGTCATTCTTTTTGAATTTCGACAATGATAGATTAATTTTCAAATTTTCCAGTTTCCACGGGATATATGAACTTGTAGAGCTCATGAGAACTGGCGTTGTTGATATTATTGTACTGGTCGTGTAGTCCATGGATCGTAAGTGTAATGGTCTTTGTCTTTTTGGGTGATGCTGATATTTTCTTAGTATTGTTTCGTCGGTGGTTTTTGGTATGCAAGGGCAGTTTAAAAATGTTGCTTTTAATGAAAATGTTATACAATTTAACATACGTCTATACTCCAATGGATGTTCTTCAGATTCAGCATATAAACTGATTGCTGGACTTGACCTGAAAGCTCCGGTGGCGAGACGGAGCCCGGTGTTATGCACGGGATCTAGCATCTTCAAGGTACTGGGTCTGGCAGACGAGTACACTATACTTCCGTAATCCAGTATGGACCTGGTGTACGCTCGGTAGAAGGTTAGCATTAAGCTTCTGTCAGCTCCCCACTGGGTATTAGCAAGGATCCTCAAGAAATGTAAAGACTTTTTACATTTTTCAAGGACTCTTTTCAAGTGGGGTGCCCATGTATGCCTTGAATCGAAATACATCCCCAAGAATTTTATTGTGTTGGTTGTAGGTATCCTTTTGGAATGGAGCAACAGTTCTAGGATTGGGATTGACCTTTCTTTAGTGAAAACTATACTTTGTGTTTTTTCAGTCGAGAATTTAAGACCATTTTGTGCACTCCATTTTTCAAGGTTGCTTATTACCTTGTAATAATGCGTCATTTTTCAGAGTGCTGCCGAACTTCAAATAATGAAGAACAAGTTCGAACACTCAGCAATTCATAAAAGGTCTATTATGCCTATATTTGAGTTTCCCGCCAATTCCTCGCTTCCTGATTCTGTAGATTGGCGAGAATCCGGCGCCATTACTGAGGTTAAAGCTCAGGGTGCTTGTGGTGCTTGTTGGGCTTTCACAGCGGTAAGTGTTTGTTTTTACTTTGTGAGCAACTTACAATAATTTATTTGCAGAATATGAAAAAATAAACTACAATTCTCCGAATAATCGCGAAATGACAAGTTTCTCTACCAAAAGACATTAGAGTAAAAGGTGTATACTAAAAATCAATCCAGAAAGATGCAAACAGGTGACATTCACTCTCAACCGGAGATCATACCTGTATCCTTCTGTATACCTAAAAAAAAAACTCCACATCAAGAAACTAACGAGGTTCGTATTCTAGGGTTATACCTTGACAGCTGACTAACATGGAACTAGATATGGGCAATCAGAATCGATGTTTTTAACACGATATAAAAAGAATCGATCTCCAAGGGCCGATATTTTAAAGAATCGATCTATCTAGAATACCGTAAATTAGTGTTTTTTTTTTTTTGTTTATGTTAAATGTCTGGGCCCTGTGTATCGTAGACTGCTCCAGGAGTCGAGAGCGTCTGGGCCCTTTGTATCGTAGACTGCTCCAGGAGTCGAGAGCATCTGGGCCCCATGTACTGTTGACTGCTCCAGCAGTCGAGATATTCAAATACTTAACCTTACTTCTTGTCACTCCATGGGCGTATATAGAAAATAATTTCGGAGGGGGCTGAGACCATTTCCGGTGTATGGAATACTAACAATTTAGACCTTGGAAGAGTTTTAGCCAACTTAAACGCTATTACACCCAAAATAGAATATGTTTTATGAACTAAATAATCTTATTTAATTTATTTTTAAGGGTTTTATGAAATCAAAATTTCGGGGGAGGGGGGCTTGCGCCCCCCCCCCCCCTTATATACGCCCATGTGTCACTCAATCACATTTATATTATTTAACTGAAGAAAAAATTTACATAACAGTGTCCTATGTCCAGTACAAGACTTTTAATACAACGATTGAATACCTTATGATTCTCCAGCTAGAACTAAGAAGGTAAGGTTTCTAATTGTGCTCTTAATTTGTATACCCATTTCTCTCTTCATTCGACAAACATGTAGTATATTTAATAGTACATATAATATATGGAATATAGATATATGTAATACTACGTATATTGTATGTAATAGTACCCATTTTATTTTAATATGATGTAACAGTGGTAGTTCATTCTCAAATTTTTCTACTTTTACGTTACAGATATGTCTTTTCATATTATCAAGTATTCAGATCGACTTATGTAGGTCGATTCTTAGTTGTGGTGGGCGATTCTCGAATGAGAATCGATTCGAACCAAAATGAAATACGAATTTCGTCGGTAATTGTAAGTAATCGTTAAATCTACCCTTATTGAAGATCGATTCATAATGTAGATCGATTTTTTGAATCTTTTTTTGTAGATCGATCTTTTCAATTCGATTCGAATAGATTGAAAACATCAATTCATATTCGTGAATCTCCCATTACTACATGGAACACTCACACGAGACTGAAAAGACAGGAAATGAACAGAGCACAAACTACCACGACAATTCATTACACCCTGATCTAAATTGACTCAACAAACCTACAATGTGTCTAACAATCATTCGACCATAATGGAGATACTTAAAACTTCTAAAACTTAAACTCTTGGGATCTCGAAAAACATCCAAAATCAACAGAATACTGACATTCCAGTTCTCCACAAAATTGTAAATGCTCCTTTGTATGTATCCAAAAATACCTTAACATCCTATTTGTCCTTGACCTTGCTAAAATATATTTCTAAATGCTCCACTCTAAAATATCCCATCATTTAAATGCAGAATTTTGCGCTTGGTCTTTCCAACCCCATCCAGATTGGATGGAGTCCCAACACATTGGAAGAATTTGGGTCCTATGTTACAAATAAATTAAAATGTAGTATCGCACTCCGAAATCATTAAAACCTATGATAATTAGTTGTAATGTGGATTGTTTTTTTGCCCCACCTCTGAAATAAACAAGAAAGACATGCATATATAGTGCCATCCTCCAACAGAATTAACATTTATTTATGTATAAATATATACCACTTAAGTGTTTAATGATGGTCCGAATAGTTGAGTTCGTACAGTGTATTATTACATACATTCGGTACATTCAATTTATTTCATTGCAAGTATCCTAAAACTTAAGTAATCAGTAATTTTGATCATGTATCACACCAAGTCTGGCCCTGAAGTATCAGGCTGCTCGAGTGTTCTACTGCTGTGCTAACCTCGCCGATGAGGCATATAAAACGAAGAAACTTTACTTCCAGAATAGGAATAACAATTATTAAAAAACAAAAATCAGTCCCGTAACAGGCCACGAGGGCCCTGAGGGGCAGATACTATAGAGGTATCTGATTCTTGACCTTCGGCACACTAGGGAGATAGTATGGTCAGTACTATGCTCCGGCCGCCTGATTTTCCCCTTGGCTGCTTCGACTGCTAGAGTCATTAGCACCAGCCAAGGTACCCATTATTAAATTAATTAAAGGCTGGGCTGGCCTAGGGACGGCCAGGGAGGCCGAATTCAACCCATGAACGAAGACACTAGAAGAAAAAATCTTCAGTGCTTGCTCGGGATTTGAACTCAGGCCTCCAGCTTATTAGTCCAGTGCTCTACCACTGAGCTAACCTCGCCCCCTAACAATTATATATATATACACACAGAGTAGCCCACAAAAACGGGTCACTAGAGAAATAACTACTAAACGCTTTGAGATATCAACATTTTTCATAGGGACACTAAGTTGTAGTTCCCGTCGAGATCTATAAAATGATGCCCTAGGAAATGAGAAAATAACACTTAGGTCTCAAATAGGCCTTTAAACGGAACGGTTTCCTCTTTATCCATATTTTGTATTATATTTTTAAAATGTACTAACAAAACAAGGAAGAACCGTGCAAACAGGGTTTCGATGCGTTAAGTCTGAAATTCCAAAAAAAGGCACTTGAATTAATTTAAATAGTATTTTTGTTTAAGGGAGGGGTAATTCACCTTAGGAGAATGTGTTCAGCACTTAACAAAACGATTCCCATTAATTTAAACAAAAAAGAAAATACATAAAGATTAGAGCTTTAGACATAAGAGTTGCCAAAATTACAGATCTCAAATAATAAATGAATTATTGTTTTGTTTGCTTTTTGCAATAAATACAATTTTTAATGCTGAATTAGCCTTCCTTAATAAAAATACGATTTAAATAAATTTAAGTGCCTTTTTTTGGAATTTCAGATAAGAAATACATGCAAATGAAAACATATCATTAATCTACTTGACGCATCGAAACCCGTTTGTACGGTTCATTCTTGTTTTGTTAGTACATTTTAAATATATAATGCGAAATATGGGTAAAGAGGAAACCCTTTTTTTCTAAAGGCATATTTGAGCCCTTAGAAGTGTTATTTTCTCATTTCCAAGGGCACCATTTTATAGATCTCGACGAGAACTAAGACTTTGCTTCTTTGAAGAATTTTGATAACTCAAACCTATGGGCCACCCTGTATATTAATTAGAAGTTTTACATTTGTCATTGAATACACGAGGTTTTTTCTTTTTCTAGACTGGTGCATTGGAAGCCTATCACTTTATAAAGACCGGAGAGAAGGTATTGTTAAGCGAGCAGAATTTGATTGACTGTACTCGTGAATACAGAAACAGGGGATGCGATGGTGGTACTTTAGACCGGGCGTTCCAGTATGTTATCGACAATGGTGTTGACACACAGGAGTCCTATCCATACGAGATTAAGGTAATAATGGTTTTCATAGATTCTTAGGGAAACATAGATTGTTAATGTTTGTTAGATATTAGGCCTCAGAAGTCAAGGGGTCTATGTGGTATTTTTGAGAAAAAAAAATGAGTTAGATACAGAGATGAGTTGTGAACACCGTAATCGCTTGCGTGGTGAGAAATCTAGGTGATTTTCTTGGCAGTAGCTGCCACTTATCTTGTGATCTCTGGAAATACAGGGACCTTCTTCAGTTCTTTTGCATATTCAGGGTGAAAAAGTCACGAATTTCAAGAAAATGCCACGAAATTGAAAATAAGGCACGAAAATCACGGTAAAGTCATGAATTTTGAAACCACGTCACGAAATTTCAGTTTTACCGGAGGCCAGTACTTGGGCGCATTCGTAATTTCCGTTTTTGTATGACGACGAAGTTTTATCTCCCTCCCGCACCCCTTTCCTCTGTTAGATTCCTTTGTTGTTGCACTTAAGCATCAATTATCCATTTTTTAAATATAGGCAGACTTAAATATTGAAATTCAGTACACATTAATTAACTAAATTGTATACATTGACAATAAATATTTAGTTATTATTATTTTTAGAACTTTTGAATTCTGCTATCGTTGTTCGATATTTTTGAGACTGCTTATTCCAGTCATTCGAAAATTTACAGTATAATCATTTCTTAACTTCTAAAATTAATGTAACTATTCTCTCTAACATAAGATGTACATTTTATGCAGCCTTATTAATTGTTTATTATATGTAAAAATTGTAAACTTATAGATATCATGGTAATCCGTGTAAGATTACAAATAATTTTAAGCTATTAGTTAAGGCTCACGCTTTATGATTGATATTATTTTCCTTTTAATAGGCATGAAATTTGCTTTTCAAATCATGAAAATGTCACGAAATAGTCCCGAAATTGCTTTTCACAGGAGTAGTAGACACCCTGATATTAATTATTATCCGGATGATGCTTATATCATGTATCATCGTTAAGAAATAGCTAAGGAAGGACCTCGGGATTCGTCTTGTATACGAATAAAAAAAACATTAAACATCTTTTTTAGCATAGGTAAATATGCTTTAGCGATGACTAAACTGGAAAAAAGCGTTACAAAAAAGTGTCCGCTAGCGTTGTGGCCATGTGCGAAAAAGAAGACTGTACAGTTATACAGTACAATACATAGGTTTTTCGAGTGGACCTAAAGCATATTTATGCTAAAAGAAGACTGTATGTTATACAATACATTACATAGGTTTGTCGGGTGGACCTAAAGCATATTTATGCTAAAAGAAGACTGTATGTTATACAGTACATTACATAGGTTTGTCGGGTGGACCTAAAGCATATTTTTGCTAAAAGAAGACTGTATGTTATACAGTACATTACAATAGGTTTGTCGGGTGGAGCTAAAGCATATTTTTGCTAAAAGAAGACTGTATGTTATACAGTACATTACATAGGTTTGTCGGGTGGACCTAAAGCATATTTATGCTAAAAGAAGACTGTATGTTATACAGTACATTACATAGGTTTGTCGGGTGGACCTAAATCATATTTTTGCTAAAAGAAGACTGTATGTTATACAGTACATTACATAGGTTTGTCGGGTGGACCTAAAGCATATTTATGCTAAAAGAAGACTGTATGTTATGCAGTACATTACATAGGTTTGTCGGGTGGACCTAAAGCATATTTTTGCTAAAAGAAGACTGTATGTTATACAGTACATTACAATAGGTTTGTCGGGTGGAGCTAAAGCATATTTTTGCTAAAAGAAGACTGTATGTTATACAGTACATTACAATAGGTTTGTCGGGTGGAGCTAAAGCATATTTTTGCTAAAAGAAGACTGTATGTTATACAGAACATTACATAGGTTTGTCGGGTGGACCTAAAGCATATTTATGCTAAAAGAAGACTGTATGTTATACAGTACATTAATTACATAGGTTTGTCGGGTGGACCTAAATCATATTTTTGCTAAAAGAAGACTGTATGTTATACAGTACATTACATAGGTTTGTCGGGTGGACCTAAAGCATATTTATGCTAAAAGAAGACTGTATGTTATGCAGTACATTACATAGGTTTGTCGGGTGGACCTAAATCATATTTATGCTAAAAGAAGACTGTATGTTATACAGTACATTACATAGGTTTGTCGGGTGGACCTAAAGCATATTTATGCTAAAAGAAGACTATGTTATACAGTACATTACATAGGTTTGCCGGGTGGACCTAAAGCATATTTTTGCTAAAAGAAGACTGTATGTTATACAGTACATTACATAGGTTTGTCGGGTGGACCTAAAGCATATTTTTGCTAAAAGAAGACTGTATGTTATACAGTACATTACATAGGTTTGTCGGGTGGACCTAAAGCATATTTATGTTTCTGAATTTGAGCAGAAGGCTCTAAACGGAATTTGTTTTATGCACATATCGCTAGACCATCAGATCCCCATTTTTTTTTCCTTATATATTGCCACGTATGTTGAACAAAGTTACGGGTCACAAATACTTGTGCCACGTATGTTCAACAAAGTTACGGGGCTCTGAAAACAAATAAATAAATAAAAGTATGTTCAACATTGACTCCATTTTCCTCAAAACATTGAGTTGTTACTTAGATCCCTTGACCTCTTGGGTCCTCATATGTTATTTCATGTATAACACAAAATACGTTAATTCGTTTTAAAATTTGAAGCAAGAAAGTCTGGCTCTCAGAAACTCATGCATTTTAACGCTTTAAAGTTTCATTTGGGAAGCTTGGGGTCTAACAATGTAGGCAGCCCATTTTATTTTTTAAATAAAGTTTACGCGCTCTCCTACTGAACTCCATTACGGTTTCTTTGAAATATGAAATAATGTACATGTAATATGTACATTATTTCAGAATCAACATTTTATTTATTTATATTTTTTTTCAGAATAGTACCTGCAGATTCAACAAGTCTTCAATAGGTGCTACAGCAAAAGGTTATGTAGACTTACCCAGCGGAGACGAAGAGATCCTTAAAGCTGCCGTCGCTACGGTCGGTCCAGTTGCTGTCGGGGTAGACACTGATCCCATGTCTCTATACTTATATTCTGGAGGTAGATATCATAAAAATGTATATACAGTGGAACATTTATAATTCGAACTTCGATAATTCGAAATCGTCTTTAATTCGAATATTTCTTTCGGTCCCTAGAATTTAGGGCATAAACAATGAAAAAAAACATGGATAATTCGAATTTTTTACGAGCCTCTACCTCCAATCGGAAGTGGACAGAGATGCGATCGATCTTAAATCTTGTGAAAATATTCTCCCCTCGGGTAAGAAGGATAGTAAGATACAGATGTAGGGGTTCCAGGACAAGAAGCGCGGCGGTCTCACAGTCTAGTTCTTGGACTCTAGGAGTTCTGCCAAGTGGTGAGTCGCGCTTCCTCTCTTCCAGGGGTTGTAATTACATGCACCATCCTGTCGTTTTATCCTAGAATTCCCACCATCCCTCCGATCATCATTTCTTATTCAGTTAGAATTCAGTCAGCACCTGAGACCTGTTGTATTGTCTGTGCCTTGAATTAGTGGTGCACAGTGCAGTTAAGTGAGTTGTTGATTTAAGATGTCGATGCCTAGAAGTTATAAAACTTTAACATCGTCAAAGAAAATAGCTGCGATTAAAGAAGTTGAAAAAGAAATAATGAAAAAATCTGAAATTGACAAGGAGTTTGGAATTTCTCCGAACACATTACCAACTTACCTGAAAAATAAAGAAAAAAATCTTGCCCATGAAAATGACTTTCTTTTTTTTTCAAAGCAATATACTTATTTTTACTTTTTTGATAAATTATTTATTACTTATGTACGTATGTAATCATCAATTCATGAAATGTTTGTTTCTCTTTCAATAAAATGTATTTTTTTAAATTACAAAATGTGAAAATATGGTTTTTTTAGGCCTTTATTTTCAATAATTTATGTAATTCGAACTTTTTTATCGGTCCCTAGGGGTTCGAATTATCCAAGTTCTACTATATATATATATATATATATATATATATATATATATATATATATATATATATATATATATATATATATATAAAACGCAAGGTTGACCTCTTGACTCATTCCATTATTGCCAATCAGCCACAATTGGCAATAATTTGTCTGTTCGCGCTTTAGCTAAACAAATTATATTTAAATTTTGCATGAAAATACTTTATCTTATTTTAATGGTCTAGTTCATTAACCAACAAAATCTGTCCACCGGAATATGGTTTTATGGGCAAACTTCGCGCAAAATAACCGTACCGCTAACGTTAAGCTTGCAAGTAAGTACACTTTTAATAGGGTTTTGACCCTAGGAAATAAAATGAAGCCATTTGTAACGCAATCTATGTAATTTTTTTGGGCGAATATAGATAAACCTAGTTTTTTTTTTTGACTAATTTTCGCGAGGTATTCAGATGGATCAAGTTGAAAAATTCTCCAGATACTTTACATAATTCAATATAAAATTTCGTTACAGAAGTGAGCAGTATTGAAATTTTCTGAAATATCTCGACTGGGGAATCGTGCTAAGTGTGGGGACATTACTTGAAAACGTTTCTACAAAATCGGCTCCGATTTAATTTTCGATTGAAGGAATTTATTCGGAGAAATTAGAGCTGAATAAAAAGTCCGTCACGCAGGAGCTGCATAACTAAGCACTTTCCTCAGAATTTGGGTAGTGTAGACTGCTTCCTAGAACAATTTGCTTAAAATATCCTACATAAATAAAATAAAAACATGACTAGTTCTCTTTTAAATTTGTAATGAGTAACTGATCAATTATTAATTTGCTTCCAGAGTTATGTTTACACATGGTACCTACTACACTACGTAATAAATACAAAAAACCTCATATTATCATATTTTGATATAACGCAGGAACAGGATACAGTCACTCTAGTGGTAGAAAGCGCTCCTTGCGGCGGCTTTGTGAACCTACGTTTGGCGGGCTTTTCTATTGAAATATATTTCAAATTAAACCCCCGCTTTACAATTGACCGATTCAGCTCATTTTTACAACACTTCTTTCTCATGAGTTACCCACGATGTATACTGCGTTTCGTTACAATACAGCAGAAATTACAACCGGTATGAGTATATTAGGAATTTGGGTCCTGAGCAAACCCCCCCTTCTAATGAACCGATTTAGTTTATTTTTACAACACATATTTAACTGTAGATTACCACTACGAATAACGAGTTTCGTCGAAATATACCAAAAATCACGGCTGGTAGTGGCGAATTGGTATTGTGGGTCCGGAGTAAACCCCCCCTTCCAATGAACCGATTTAGTTCATTTTTATATCTCACTTTTCTCTCTATATTACCACTACGAATACCAAGTTTCGTTGAAATATAACAAATATTACGGCTGACATAGTCAAATTAGTGTTTTGGGTTCGGGGTAAACCCCCCCTTCCGGTGGACCGACTTTGGTGGTTAACGAACTCCAAGTATACCAAGTTTCGTGACGAAAAAAAAACTCTGGCCGCTATCGTGTTAACAGACACATATATATATATATATATATATATATATATATATGTATATATATATATATATATATATATATATATATATATATATATATAAATTTTAACGGGGGTCATTTTCGGTGTCTACTAGGTAGGATCGATAAAGATTTGAAGAAATTTTTCAAAAATTCCGTCATGAGTCCAACCTCAATAGCTACTTTCCTTCGGAGGAAAGTGCTAAAACGTCGAAAGCGTTAGATTCATTGCTTTCATCTGTTATATGTGTTAGTTTTTAAAAAAGTTTTTCATTTCTTATAGAAACCCGATTCTCCACTTTTCATTCCAAGCTATCCTTTCATCCCAATCCCCTTGCCCAATCCCTTTCCACAGATGCGATCCCTTCCAATCCTCCGAGACGCTTGAAAAGAAAGTGGCCTAGAGACCAACTGTAATACTTAAATAAAATATTTATAATTCCTCAGGGAGTGTCAGCAATGGCTGCCTTCTCCCCTCTATTCTTCCTTGTGCTAGTTTATGAGATATATATTTACTTATTGTATTATATGTAAACATATGTATACAGATTGTAAATATTCAATAATAAAAAAAAAAAAAAATTCTTATAGGTTATGTAATTTATTTTAGCATTAAAATCTTTTACATAATTCTTGTAATATAATTATATCTTTTACATAATCATTTTACATTAACTTTTATTGATTTACAAGCAATTGCTGAATAATTAGTCAATGTATGAATTACATTCAGACGCCAATTAGATTTATTGAGTAAATAAGAACCCACTTAATCTACAAGGAAGATGCTTAACGGAGGTTATTCTAAATAGTAAACTTGCTTTCAAAGTTTAATTTACTAAATAAGTTGAATTGTTTTTGTTGAAGTATATTAATATATATATGTTCTAATTGAGTGTTTTTGTTTGGTTTAATTGAAATACCATGCTAAATAAATTGTAAAATAAATATTACCTAAGGGTGCGTTTACACCTGTTAGTTATTTCAGGAAATTTATGTCAGACAGAAATTGCGACTAGTGTAAACCATGAGCAATTTATGTCTGAGATATATATTTCTATCCCGAGCAATAAGTGTCGACACTTCTATACCGTCAGGTGAATACGCTGATTATAAAGAGAGAAATAAATGTCAGACAGAAATATCTTGGTTTCTAGCTATATTGCCTAAACTTCTATACCAAGCAGAATGGACTAGACAGGAGGTCTGAGTGTAAACAGGCCGGATATTTATTGCAAAGCGATAACTGTCCTATACATATCCATGACATAAATGTCTAGCTATTTCTGTCCGTATGTAAACTTGCAAGAGAATATCTATCCGACACTTATATCGCGACATATATCGAGACATATATTTCCTCCCAGAAATATCAAGTGTAAACGCACCCTTAAACCAATGCTTTATACAGGTGAAATTAAGGTATGGAATTTCAATTAAAGAAAACATTTGCACTCTAAATTGGAATATTTATGATTTAAATACTAAAACGAGAACGTATGAGGCGCTCCCGACCAGAAGGGATCAACTTACCAGCTGATGTATTTTAGCACTTTCCTCCGAAGGAAAGTAGCTATTGAGGTTGCACTCATGACAGAATTTTTGAAAAATTTCTTCGAATCTCCATCGATCCTACCTAGTAGACCCCAAAAATGATATGAATATTTATATATATATATATATATATATATATATATATATATATATATATATATATATGTCTGTTAAGACGTTAGCGGCCAGAGTTTTTGTTTTTTCTTCATGAAACGTGGCATATAGCGTTCAATTAGCAAACGATTGAGTTCGTTAACCACTAAAATCGGTCCACCGGGAGGGGAGGGGGGTTTACCCCGGACCCAAAACACTAATTTGACCATGCCAGCCGTAGTTTTTGTTATATTTCAACGAAACTCTGTATTCGTTATGTCGATCTAAAGAGAGACATACGTTGTAAAAATAAACTAAATCGGTTTATTGGGAGGGGGGGGGGATTTACTCCGGACCCACATTACCAATTTGCCACTACCAGCCGTAATTTTTGTTACATTTCAACGAAACTCGGTATACGTGGTGGTAATCAACAGAGGGGGGGGGGTTTACTCCGGACCTAAAGTACTAATATACTCATACCGGTCGTAATTTTTTCTATATTGTAACGAAACGCGGTATACGTCATGGATATCTCATGAGAAAGAAGTGTTGTAAAAATGAAGTAAATCGGTCTATTGGAAAGGAGGGTTTACGTTAAACTCTGTTTCATTAGAATTAGCCGGCCAGACGTAGGTTCCCAAAGGGACCGCGAGGAGCGCTATCTCCCACAAGGGGGACTGTATCCTGTTCCTGCGTCAGATCAAAAGACGGAAAACGAAGTTTTTGTGTATTTATTAAGTAGTACAGAATCATGTATTAACATAACTCTGGAAGCAAATTATTTACAAAATTAATAATTGAACAGTTCTCCTAAGAAATGTAAATGAGCAGAACTATTCACGTTTTTATTTTATTTATATAGGTTATTTACAGCAAATTATTCAGTAATGTAGTCTACAGTAAATTCTGAGGAAAGTACAGCTCCTGCGTGACGGACTTTTTATTTTTTCGTTCGTCTCGTTTATTAACAGTACCCAGTGTGGTTCGTGCAGTGAGTTCACTTTGTTATGACTCGAGAAATCCACATAGGACAATTAGAATGGTTCGGTTTGAGCGATAGCTACGCTGGCCAGAAAAGGGAACTCCTGCGTTTTCTCAAAAATCGCATTTGGAAAGTACGTTAGACGACTTGAGATTCAGTGTACCACATTGGGGTTTGAGGTGGATCAGTACTTCTAGAAGTCGGTCTATTGGAAAGGAGGGTTCACTTTGTACTGTTTCAATAGAATTAGCCCGCCAGACGTAGGTTGGCAAAGCGGCCACTAGGAGCGCTTCCTACCACTAGGTGGACTGTATCCCGTACTTGAGTCCGATCATAAGATGAAAATAAGAAGCTTTATTTATTGAGTGTATTTATTAAGTGCTGTAGTACCATGTAGACTGAATGCAAATTACATTGAACAGTTGTTCATTACAAAAGTAAAAGAGAAGAACTATTCATGTTTTTATTTTATTTATATAGGTTATTCAAAGCAAATTCTAAGGAAAATGCTTAGTTATGCAGCTCCTGCGTGACGGGCTTCTTTTTAATATTTATTATTATTATTATTTCCTAGGTATATATTACGAAGAGGAATGCAGTTCCACGAAGATTGACCACGGCGTCCTTATCGTTGGATACGGTGCTTCTGAAGGACAAGACTACTGGCTGGTGAAGAACTCCTGGGGCCCTGATTGGGGTGAGGATGGATTCTTCAGGATTGCTAGGAATAGAGGAAACCACTGCGGGATTGCTTCAAAACCTAGTTATCCCGTTCTATAGATAAATAGACATTCATTAGAGTCTATCGTCATTTGATTGATTTGTTTAGTTTTGCCAGTTTACCTCAATCTTTTTTTTTTAAAAAAAAAAAAAATCTGTTTCACGCCTTCAAAACCGATTTCTTTCAAATTTTGTACAATAACGTATTTTGATGCACTAAACACGAATACGTTAAAAAAAAACCCTTCGCATTTAACTTGGAAAGAAGTTATTAAGCACTAAAGTTCACTGTTATGCAGGTTATGAGAGCTAATGTAAACAACTAAATTTGTGGCGATTTTATGGCATAGCTCGCTCAAGAAGATAACAAAACCCCAGTCAATCCAACTCGCTAAAATTAATAGAATATAATATTAAGCACTAAAGTTCACTGTTAGGAAGGTTATAAAACTAGGCGTCATCAGCGTATTTGTAAACACGCGCATGCGTAGATATGTAACATTGGGAAACAGAGAAATCTCATTTGAAATGTTCAGAAACCATTTATTCGAAAATATTGTTAATTTTAAGGGCATACGTGCTATGCGTTTCCGCTCGCTACGCTCGCTCAAGAAAATAAAAAAAAACCCAGTCAATCCAACTCGCTAAAATTAATAGCTCTCGCTACCTGCATAACAGTGAACTTTAGTGCTTAATAACTTCTTTCCTAGTTAACCCTTTCCGTACGCAACGAGTAGCAAGGAGATGAGTTCCCCTGTACGGGACACTAGCACCCGGCTTCGGTCCTCCTGTACGGGATACTTTTTCCACTCTCGGTCACAGCTCCTAGCGATCTCCTAGCCGTAGTAAAACTCGTCTTTTATAAGTTTGATTATTATTTTGGTTACAATGATTATTAATTTGTATTTATTCTGAATTAATTTGGCGTTTCAATAATTATCTAAAGTTGAATAACTTTCTTTAAAAATAAGTAATAAAAAAAGCTATATTATATACGAGTAAAATTAAGGAGTTTTTTTTTCAGTTACCATTTGCCCTTTCTTTAATGAATAATAAGGAAGGGAATTAAATACTCAATAACTACGGCAAATAAATTTTCCATCTTCATTTTTGATCCGTGACTTTGTACACCGGCGGAGATAATTTTTTTTTTTATGCATAAAATTTAGTTACAAAAAAAAAGCATAATTATAAATATTTACAGTTAATTTAATGGATTATTTAATTAAATATGCAATATATTAAACATTTTAATTAAATATTAAATTTTTTAAAAAATGGAGGACACAAAAATAAAAACAGTTTTTTTCTAAATTTGACAAAACACGAATATAAGATCTTCGTTAACTGATTTTGCAAATAAACGCTGTTAGGAATGTACAGAAGTATAAAAACATACGATAACTTGACTAGGGTTGACAGGGTAACTGGGCGGAGAAGGCAACGATTTCTAATTAGACTAAAAACGACCAAAAACTTCATTCGAATGCCATCTAGTAATAGGCAGGAATACAAGAAGTAGTACAATACGGTAACGCTAGATAGCTCTAACGGTAACGCTAGATAGCTCTAAAGTCGAGAAATAAGAAGATAAAGAATGCGAGAGATTCGCTGAGCTCTCGACTGCTGTACAAGTCCACGGTACGTTGGTCCCGTCTTCCTTCGACTTCTACACAAGTCCACGGTACACAGATCCCGACCGCTCTCCACTGCTGGAGCAGTCCACGGTACGGAAAGGGTTAAATGCGAAGTTTTTTTTTTTAATGTATTCCTGTTTAGTGCATCAAAATACGTTATTGTACAAAATTTGAAAGAAATCGGTTTTGAGGGCGTGAAACTGCATTTTTTTTTTTTTTTTTTTTTTTTAACTACAATATCAACCACACTGGGTCATGGTCACCCTGTGAAAGTAAGTTATTAAGAACTATTCATGTTATCGTTTGTTGCAATATGGAGACATTTACAATTACAATAGGTTGATATTAGAAAATCTAGGCGCACAGTAGTGCGCCAGGCCAAGTTCCGGCCTAAGCATACTGTGTGTATATTACAGGAGGTCTTAGAGCCGATGTTTACTCTCTCATAACTTTCAACCAGGTAAAGATAAAGTTATGAAATTTTACAGAGGTATTATACTACTGGATGTAAGTAAAACTGGAAATTTTCATAATTCTACATCGAATAGTTTCTGAGATATAAGCGATCGAAAATCGGGATTTATAGGACTCACTCACTCACTGACTCGTCAAAATTATTAGGCACTTCCCATGATGCTAGAGACTTCAAATTTTGCAGGATGATAGATATTAAGGTGTTATTAAAGGAAAAAATCGAAAATCCTGAAAAGTTGTGTTTGACGCTGCTTCCGGGGCGGGGGCGTGCCAGTTTTGTACTTCTTTCGTAAACCCATCATTTCGTCCGAAACCCATGATGTGGGGTATCAAATGAATCGTATCGGTATGAAGAACCTATATTTGATGTTTTAAAAACATTTAGGCGCATATAGGCTTGGTAAAAATCGTACACCAGCTGTCTGTCTGTATGTTTGTACCTTATATAAATCCGAACCGTTTGATCGATTTTGACCAAACTTGGGACACAGGTGGGTCTTGATACGGGGAGAATCATAGGCTTGTTCAATATCTTCTATCAGCTGTTTGCCTAACTGTTTATTCCTTATACAAATCCACACGATTTGACCGATTTTGACTAAACATGGTACACAGGTAGGTCTTTATCCGGGTAGTGTCATAGGCTAGGCCAAAATCGTCTATCAGCTGTCTGTCTCCATGTTTGTTCCTTACACAAATTCACACCGTTTGACCGATTTTTACCAAAAATGGCACACAGGTAGGTCTTGGTCCGGGGAATGCACTAGGATAGGTAAAAAAGGTCTTTCAGCTGTCTGTCTGCATGTTCGTTCCTTACACAAATTCACACCGTTTGGCCTATTTTGACCAAACTTGGGACACAGGTGTGTCTTGATACGGGGAATGTACTAGGATAGGTAAAAAAGGTCTTTCAGCTGTCTGTCTGCATGTTCGCTCCTTACACAAATTCACACCGTTTGGCCTATTTTGACCAAACTTGGCACGCAGGTAGGTCTTGATACGGGAGAGTCATATTACCTTTGACGTTTTGTACTTTTTGTTCCATCGGACAGCCATCATTCCTTCTGAAACCCATCATGTAGGTTATCAAATGAATCGTCTTGGTAAGGTGAACCTATATTTGATGTTTTAAGAAACATTTCAATGCATCTTAACAACAACACGTGTGACTTCTTTTTTAAATGTTGTAAATAAAGTCGTAAGGGTTAAATGCATAATATACTTGAAAACAGATACTAAGTTTTTCAAAGTCATCTAAATTACAAAGTTTAGGATCACAAACCCAAAATGTATCGTCTTTGTTCTTTTCTTTTTCTTGAAGGCCTTCTACACTTTACTTGTGGTGATCTTTATCCTCGGGATAAGGTTCCTGTGTTTTACAGTGTAATAGTTTAGTTAAGAGAGCAATCAATTTGACCTCTAGAGTACTGTCATCTGGAAAAGCTTCTAACTTTTCTAGTCTAGTGATTAGATGTATGTAGGTTGATTATTGGTATCAAATATCAAGCATTAAGGAGAACTTTTTGCAGAATCCAAAGACCCTGGTTTTATATGAAGTAAAAAAGCCAGTAGGTATGTGGCAACTAAATTATATTTAATACTTAGAAAAAAGTAATGAGATCCCCAAAAAAAAAAACATAAATGTGAAATAGAGGCCAAGTTCCTCCCCCACAAAGAAACACTCCCTTCCCCAAAAAGCGAGAAATATCTCCTCCTAAAACCCCCAAAAAACGCCTTACCATCCTACACTCCAAAAAAAGTAGTATGAGTTGGTGTATTAGGTGTACCATATTTTCAACCAAAAATATTTGCCAATACAAGAGATGATACAAGAAAAAAATGTCTTAAGTTCATTACTTAGAAGACCTTGTAATTACTTACTAAGAATAGTAAAGACACTTCAACTGACCTTTAAAAACAACAATAAAAATACTTATATCCAGCTACTAAAATATCACTTTCCTCAACCAGGTATATTCTTAAACTTGGCAATGTTTTTTTTGTGCCGAAATTATATTTAGAGAGAAAACTAAACATTGCCAAGTTTAAGAATATACCTGGTTGAGGAATGTGATATTTTAGTAAATGGATATAAGTATTTTTATTGTTGTTTTTAAAGGTCAGTTGAAGTGTCTTTACTGTTCTTAGTAAGTAATTACGAGGTCTTCTAAGTAATGAACTTGGACATTTCTTTCTTGTATCATCTCTTGTATTGGCAAATATTTTTGGTTGAAAATATGGTACACCTAATACACCAACTCATACTACTTTTTTTGGAGTGTAGGATGGTAAGGCGTTTTTTGGGGGTTTTAGGAGGAGATATTTCTCGCTTTTTGGGGAAGGGAGTGTTTCTTTGTGGGGGAGGAACTTGGCCTCTATTTCACATTTATGTTTTTTTTTTTGGATATTGTGTATCTGTAAAATACAGTTTTATGTTAAATTTGTAGCATCTAGGAATTCAAACAGGTTAATGGTTTTTCTGGATAATCTCCTAGAATTTCCTTTGTAAGTATGTGCTTCACCGTGAGGAGGACTCCACATCTTATACAGTTAGGTGGTTCATCTTTGGGCATGAGGTAAGAGTGTGTAAGCCTTGTATGCCCTATTCGCAACCTGGCTAACACAACCTCTTTCCTTCTGGTTTGACAAAACGAAGTTCTCCGAATCCTGGGCGTTCGATTTATTTCCCTTAGTACTTATTTAGTATTTATTTACCTCAATCTTATTGTATAAATAACATTTTTCATATCAGTCGTTTTTTATTATATTTCTTATACTGCCTTATACAACAGTACTTTGAAATAAATAAACTAGGCTATGTTTCCTTTGTATCAGTGTTTGCCATTAATCAATACGTTTTTTATTCAGTAATCATTCGAATAATTTTTTATTGAATAAGAATTTATTCAGTGACAAAGTTATTTATCCACTGATTTTTTTTTATTCCGTGAATAACAGGCTTAGCTCATTATTTAATACATTTTTATTGAGTACGAATTTTTGGATTGATTCATGAACCATGAGTAATCCATTATTTTTTAATTTATTATGAATTTTAACGACCATTCCACCTTAATGGGCTGAATTCGGCTTCCCTGACCGTCCCTAGGCCAACCCAGCCTTCAATTAATTTAATAATGGTTACCTTGGGTGCTAATGACTCTAGCAGTTGAAGCGGCCAAGGGGAAAATCAGGCGGCCGGAGCATAGTGCCGACCACACTATCTCCCTAGTGTGCCGTATGGTCATGAATCAGATACCTCTATAGTATCTGCCCCTCAGGGCCTCGTCGCCTGTTACGAGGCTGATTTTTTTTTTCACCTTAATGTTCACTTCTGGTCTACTTTTGGCACACTTCCGGTCTAACATAAGTACTATTAACTCACTAAATTGATCCCTGGGTACATTCGGGTGGATTTATGCAGTTTCCGGGTACTTCCGTCTCAAGTCCGGTCTCATAATTACTCTAGAGTCACTATAATCATCCCTGTATCATTTCCGGGAGAATCTGGGTCACTTTTGGGTCTTTCCGGAATCTCATAATTACTTCAGGATCACTGCACCCATCCCTTGGCCACTTCCGGATCGATCTGAGTTACTTACTGGCTATATAAATAATTTTAGCCGATATTTTATTCGATTACAATTTCCATTCAAGTAAATCATTTTTATTCAATAATGAATAAAAAAAGTTATGTTAGTCATTGAATGCCTAACAGATTTATTCATTATTATGAATGATTTTTGGTCAACACTGTTTTGATGACGACGTACTGCTATATCAAGCCTATAACCCTATTTGTTTAAGGCACGAAGAGCGTAGAGAGTTCCTGTATGGAAGTTAGTTTTTATTAATTTAATCTAGTATCAACAAATAAGATCGACATTTTGTGAGACAATTTTCCCTAGTCTCATAACACCTTCAATTTTTCATCTGTTCCTCTGAAGTTGCAGGTGTTCCACAGATGGAATTCTCAGCTTACTCCTGTTCTTTACATATTAAGCTGATATGTAAAGAACAGGAGAATACCTCAAACACCTCTTTATATATGTTTTCTGATGATACAGCCTAATTTTCCTGCAGAGACAAACAGAATCTTGCATTTAGATCCCTTCAGGCACGCCTTATCCTCATCATCCCTCGGCTAATCAAATTGAGCCTATACTTTGCCTAAACTGCTTAGATATTATATAGAATGCCTATTTACTCAAACACGTCTTTATATATGTTTTCTGATGATACAGCCTAATTTTCCTGCAGAGACAAACAGAATCTTGCATTTCGATCCCTTCAGGCACGCCTTATCCTCATCATCCCTCGGCAAATCAAATTGAGCTAAACTGCTTAGACATTATATAGAATGCCTAGGCATTCTATATAATGCCTGGATTCTATACTTTGCCGGTAACATATACACGTTCTGGCGGACTGTTCAGGCCTGACAGGCCTGTCTCACCGTGTGTAGCCTGCTTTATCGATTCAATCGCACCATTACGCGAGGATTACAAAATACATAAACTTAATTTCTCTTTAATTTCTATCTCTTTCTACTCTCTTTCTACTCTCTCTCTCTCTCAATCTCTCTCTCTCTCTCTCTCTCTCCCTCTATCTTTCTCTCTCCTCCCAATCCCTCCTTATTTTTAATATAATGTTTAACTTTTAACATTTACTAATTAATTCGTTTTTAAATCAGTTTTCGTGAATGAACAGGTGTTATGCACAGCGATATTTCCAAGAATCTATTTCATACCTTCTCCTCTAAATACCCCGCCTCTTCAGCCACACCCAACAGTCTATCCCCTTCTCTCGTCATGTGTACATATTTTAGCAAATTGCTGTTCAAATTAGAGTTGTCGGAGATATAGTTTGGAGGGTAATATGGGTGTGGTTTTGTCTTCTACTGGACGTTCCATGGTTCAAGATGTTAAAGTTTATTTCTGCTCTGGTCCTTCTTTTTGTTTTTTCTTGTTATTATCTCCCTTAACACTACTAATGCAGTTGAACGTACGTAGATGTCTATTCCATACATAAATCACTCCTGGTACAATAAGATACTTCCAACAAAACATACTCTCTCCGCTTGAGTGTATTAGTCCGCCCCTGTTTTTCTCTGCCGGTAGATAAACCCCCCGTAGAGGAAAGGGTACAAATGAGAGATGTCTGTAGAATAAGGGAAGAGATAGAGAGCTCTTTGGAATGGTTCTGCTCTACAATATAGAGGTTTAGCGGTGTACTGATTGTTGCTCTCGCCACCCCCGGGTGCAGATACATCTTCCCGACCTCGGCCTCTTATCTACAAATCTCTCACAAATACAGCCACTATCTCACTTTCTCTCTCGCTATGGCTCTTCCTTACAATGGCTTCTCTCTCTCTCTCGCTATGGGTCTTCCTTACAATGGCATCTCTCTCTCTTTTCTCTTATCTTTCTCACATTTTTTCTTCCCTTTAGTCAGGCCTGGTCGATAGTTGCCGCTTTCCTGATAAAGCGAGGTCTCATACTAGTATATATATAACAATATCTACGGAAATAGCGAGACCATTATTTTTAGGTAGTTTGTGTAAGAGCTCGTGTAGAGCCAACACTATGCCATCTTGTCGAAATAACTATTAACAAAACCAAAAACTATGGAATTATTTCAAACTAACATTTTTCTGAAAATAAAAGTCCGTCACGCAGGAGCTGCATAACTAAGCACTTTCCTCAGAATTTGGGTAGTGTAGACTGATTTCCAGAACAATTTGCTTAAAATATCCTACATAAATAAAATAAAAACATGAATAGTTCTCTTTTAATTTTGTAATGAGTAAATGATAAATTATTAATTTGCTTCCAGAGTTATGTTTACACATGGTACATATTACACTACTTAATAAATACAATAAACCTCATATTATCGTATTTTGATCTAACGCAGGAACCGGATACAGTCCCTCTAGCGTTCCTTGCGGCGCCTTTGTGGACCTATGTCTGGCTGGCTTTTCTATTGAAATATATTACAAAGTAAACCCCCCTTTCCGATTGACCGATTCAGCTCATTTTTATAACACTTCTTTCTCATGAGTTACCCACGACGTATACCGCGTTTCGTTACAATACAGCAGAAATTACGACCAGTATGAGTATATTAAAAATTTGGGTCCGGAGTAAACCCCCCCTCCTAATGAACCGATTTAGTTTATTTTTACATCACATATTTACCTGTAGATTACCACTACGAATACCGAGTTTCGTCGAAATATACCAAAAATCACGGTTGGTAGTGGCGAATTGGTATTGTGGGTCTTGAGTAAACCCCCCCCCCCTCCTAATGAACCGATTTAGTTTATTTTTACAACACATATTTACCTGTAGATTACCACTATGAATACCCAGTTTCGTCGAAATATACCTAAAATCACGGCTGGTAGTGGCGAATTGGTATTGTTGGTCCGGAGTAAACCCCCCCCCCTCCTTATGAACCGATTTAGTTCATTTTTATATCTCACTTTTCTCTCTATATTACCACTACGAATACCAAGTTTCGTTGAAATATAACAAATATTACGGCTGAAATCGTCAAATTAGTGTTTTGGGTTCGGGGTAAACCCCCCCTTCCGGTGGACCGATTTCGGTGGTTAACGAACTCGTTCAATCTTTTGCTAATTGAATGCTATATACCAAGTTTCGTGACGAAAAAACAAAAACTCTGGCCGCTATCGTGTTAACAGACACACATATATATATAAATTTTAACGGGGGTCATTTTCGGTGTCTACTAGGTAGGATCGATAAAGATTTGAAGAAATTTTTCAAAAATTCCGTCATGAGTCCAACCTCAATAGCTACTTTCCTTCGGAGGAAAGTGCTAAAATTAAATACTTTTAGAATTGAACGGAGTGCAAAATGGTTGGTATATAACTTCATTATTTCTAATTATTATGCCAGTAAAAAAATTACGCCAACCCCCTCGAGACCACGTAAAAGTCCCGTCAAATTGTAAATGTATCAAACAAAACCCTACACAATGACCTTAACATCCAATTTGTCCTTGACCTTGCCCGTCAAACCCGTTTCCAAATGTTCGACTCCAAATTGCCTCACCATCCCAATCCCGAAGGTTTATCCGTTTCTTCCCAAACACATCCGGACAATCCTCCCAGGAGGCTTAAGAGAGAGTGGCCCCGAGACAATTTTCTTACCGGATGTTGCCTCCCTGTGGTGTTGTATATTGGTTTCTCATAGATGGTGACAGAGACTTAATTTTTTTAATGCTAAACATGCCTCCGAACTACTGTGTGCCGTAGGAAGAGCAGAGTAATATGTTAATAAGTATTTAACTATGACACCTAATAGACATAAGTTCTTCAATTACATAATAAACATAAATAACACAGCCACACAAAAAAAAGTTCGGACACAGAGACCAGACCATGTTTACTATATGTTGTTAGGGCCGAAAAACCCCTGCACTTTTTCTTGCTAAGTCCCACTCCCCAAAAACTCATAATTTAGGATATTTTACACTATAACATTTTTATTCAAGCTGTTAACAAAAATAAACCAATATTTCTTGGGTACTGCCTTTGAGACCTCAACATGCCACATACATTGCTCGAATAAAACAAGGGGGAGATTTTTTAGGGGTTGTATTTTTGGATTATAAGGATTGCATCAGTTCAAGAATTACCTCCGAAGGCCTTATGTCAATTTTTGTGTATAATATATATTAAATACAAAAATATAAGCAAAAACATGTTTTTTTTTGTTTTTTTTGTTGTTTTTTTTTTTTTTTTTTTAGAAAATTCATATATTTAAAGGGCTGTAACTTCGCTTCAAATGGACCAATCAAGTTCGTTGAGGTCTCAAAAAATTAGTATTTTTAGGCACTAATAGGCCTTACCCAGGAAATAGGCGTTTATTTTGGTTAACAACTTCAATAAAAATTTTATGGTGTAAAATATCCTAAATTATGAATTTTGAGGGGTTTGAAACGAACAAAAAGTGTAGTGGTTTTTCTGCCTCCGGATTCGGATTCAGTGACTCCAAAAACATATAGTAAAAATGGTCTGGTCTCTAGGTTTGGACTTTTATTTTTGTGTGTGTGGCTGTGTTATTAACTAAAACTCTAAAAGCAAATTGCTCCAAATATATACATGATACAGGAGGCCTGATTGATTTAGCAAATAGGGATCTGTAAAGATAAACTATTAATGTACCAAACGTTTTCGAAATTTTTTTTTCGTCTATTTACAACGTCTCATTTGAAAACAATCTCTTAGGACTGTATGTATTCACACAGCATTAGAAATTAAATTCGAACGTTGCTCCATGGTATTCCATATGATGTAGTGGTATTCTCGTGTTCTACTGACATTCCTCATAGGTTGAATAGGAGCTGGATGGTTGGGGACAAAAGAGTTTTCTGAAACCATTTCCTGTTAGCCTGGCTGGTTGGGAAACCACAAGCTGAAATGTGCTCTGTGGTCTGGGGGTGACTCCTGTCAAAAACACCCCCTGGCCTCGGTATTAAAACCAGGCTCCCGTTCTATCCGCGACCCATTCCTCCAATTCAGAAATGGCATTTTACCTACGTTTCACAAATTAAGTTAAATAATTTAATGTGTCTTTTAAAATAGCTATCTAATTATGAAACATGTCCCTCCAGGAGCTGCGTATTCCTTAGAAAGGCAACATAAAAATCCCGACTCCCAGGAACTGCGTCATCTTTGCGCTTTTCCTTTCTTATCCGTAGTGCCGTTTGGAAAGGCAAGAATAAAAGCAGTTTTGAGTTTTCATGACAAATGTAACTACTTTTTATTAGTTTCGATTTTTATTTGTATATGACTTTTATAAGGAAATGAAAATCATGGCCATCAGACCAGATACCTATTTCTTCTTCTTCAAGAGCCATATTACGATATCCCATATTACGATTACTGCTTCTTTTACATTTGTCTCAACTGTTCTCTGTGTTGTGTGCAAGGAATATTTTGTTTTTGTTAAATTGCATTTCCTGCCCAAATATATTGGGGTGTGTTTATTAATCTTTTAAAAATTAATTACAGTTAGAGTAGGATTTCAAATTAATTTGGAAGTTGCTTTTAAATGCGTAAAACGTGTAAGGCCTCTCGTCCACTGGAACCGAAAAGCTGCGAACTGCGAAGCAACGAATTCGGACGATCGGCGTTCGTCCGAATGCCTCTCGTCCAATGCCTCAGTGTTCGTCGCAGTAGACTTGATGGCTCGTACTCACAGTCCATTTTCAACCATGACTTTTCGCACTCGTTCGCAACTATAAATCCCAGAAGAATGGGATGGGTTCGCACTTAGCACAAAAGTGCGACGACCAGTGGAAGAAAACGGACGAACGATACGGGGCCAATGGACGCGGTCCATGATGGAGCCTCATGTTTACATTGTTCGTGCGTTTTCGTCCGAATTCGGACGAATTCACTTCGCAGCTTTTCGGTTCCAGTGGACGAGAGGCCTAAGTAGTAGGCAGGGGTGCTCAACTTGAACTGCTGGCGATCGCTCTTGAGGGGCAGGAAGTAAGTGAGATGCAGGATTCTCGTCTAGTTAGGGTGTATTGCGGTATAGATATTAGTTTTCATATGCATTTTTTTACTCAAGGTAAGTGTAGTTCTGATCTAAAATTTAATTTGAAAAAAACTCCAAATCATTCAAAATTCCGAGATAAATTAATTAAAGAGTGGCATTAGATGTTGAAGGGTGTTATTTCGGGCAATAATTCTTGATACCTTCCTACGAATTTTCTGCGACTGAATCGCCTGACGTTCGTGGAAAGAACTAAATCAGAGTGTTGAGCTGACTCACTATCTTCAAACTGAAATTTAAAGAGCTACCTTTGCAAGCTACTTATTACACAGAAGGAATTCACAATTTGTTTTGCAATGCCCACAATCTCCATGATGAATAATGCAATGGAATCAGAAAAATGAAGCGATTTTGTTTTGGTTAACTAGGAAAACCGTAACTGTTATATTAATTTGTAAAATACTTTTATTGTAAATTTACTTTATATGAAATATCAATAAGAAATTGTAATAACTGTTTAATAATAAGAACAGGTTTGTAATTATCGAGCGAATCATCTGCGTTATGAGAATCTTGATAATAACGAAAGAAGAGGCAAGTCGCAGTTGTTCCCAATTCAGTGTGCAGGCCTTGAGCGTGTTCCGGTAAAGACTGCCGGAGTCCCAGGTCTTAAGCCGATAGGCGGACCGTAAGACATCCAGCCAGTGGAGCGGATAGTAAGGCGTGTTGAGGACTGACTACCGGTAGAGGGGCTGAGAGCCGGAATGGTGGAGTGCTCGGTAGAGGGGTAGGACAGTGACATCATACCCCCCTGCCCTGTTGTTTCGAACCGAAGGCCTTGACCATATCGCACTAGTATTTCTAAAGTGAAACAACTCAAAAATCCGTGTTTTTCAGTCAGGACTATGAAAGACATGGTAAATATATCTTTATCAACCATCAACACTGTTTTGTACCTACTAGCTTCAGAGCTTGTACACCAGAGGGGACTTGTGTCATCCTTCCTGTCTTAATGCTATTCCCTCTACATCACTTTAGAAATACTAGTGCGATATATTCTCTCTTGAATTAAGATACCTAATAGAACGTCAACTACCATAACTGAAGGAACATTAATTACGATTTCTGGGGGAACATTAATATTTAAACATGTATTACAAAAATAGAGCTGATCTAATAAACGATGTAAATTAGTATTTAAGTTTTGTTGGCCTTTTCCCTAAATGCTAATTGAAAAGGCGACAACCAAAAAAAAAAAAAAAAACAGTCAGGATATTGTATAAGATTTTGGGTCGCTAAATTGAAAGGCTGCGTCCGTTTGACCTGATCAGATCCGAATCAAGGTCAAACGTACGATCACGATTGATCTATTTTCTCTTTCCCTCTGTTTCTCATAAATTATGTAAATTTGACCTTGAAATAACCATGAATCTGACCTCGGGGTCAAATAGTCACCTGACTGAGATTTACATTTAGACGCCAAAACCTACATGTACTAGCAGGGTATTTTCATGTCAAAAGATACCTTTAAATACTACTCACATAGAAATATATTAAATAGCAATTCAATGGGCTTCTGGTAGGACTCAATTATGAGATGTCGGAAAACCTGGTGTGATGACCGAAAGGATTATAGATTTAGTAAAGTGGTATTTCAAAGGTTGACCATACCCATAACAGCAGCAGAATAGGTGAATGTTGAGTTCCAGCGGGAAGTATCGCCATCAGTAAAGCCTCTTTCCGTAAAATTGAATTTGGTGAGCCCTGAACGACGTGATACTAACGGACCTTCTCGCATGAGCTCACTATGGAAACCGACCTGTCTTGTAAGGCTAGCCTGTTGTTTGGGTATAGGTTGCGTAATATTGGGTACCTCCAGCCTAGCAACGGCTTCCGTTGCTTAGGACAAATTTCGTAAATGCAATAAAAATTATTTAAATAATAACGAAAATACTAGTTTTTTCCTAGATCTGGTCCTTTGTAATATTGATTTCGGGGTCACTAGAAATATTGATATTAACGTTTTCGTTCTATAACACGAAAACTTTTAATCACCAAAAGTTTTTGTTAACTACACGAAGCATAGTGTGCTATAACTATTTGGTATTAGTGCTTGGAAAAATAATTTAAACTGTCTGAAAGCATTGTGGCAACTGCGAAAGCATAGAACATAAAAAGTGATAAGCTATTAAAATGTATTTGGTCGTTAAGAAAAGTGTTATTACTCAATGGAACAATTAATACGCCGCACAGTGGGGAAAAATCTACTTTTAGGGCGACAAAATTATTTTTTTGTGTTTTTCAATATTTTTGAGGTCACTGAGATAGGGGAAAATATTTAAAAAATCGTTGACCCATAGTTTTTAGTATATCCAACAAAAAAATGTTGTAGACACACAAATATCTGGACATAATAGATGAAAATTGGGAAAACATTTTTTAAATCTTTGGAACATTTAAGTAGTAACTTTTTGCATCTATTATTTACATAAACATAATACACATATTCATAAAAAATAATACATAGGCTATAATTCGAAAATAAATAACAAAAATAGACTAGCAACTTAAAGAAAAAAGTAATTGTACTGACTTTTTTTTGTTTTGTTTTTTATAATAACAAATATGTACAATTATATTATCCACTAAAAACGAAATATCCATCAATCTTCGTCTGATTCAATACTGCTACATCCTTCAGCATTTTCTTTTTACAAGTCAGTATCGTCTGCCTCATTTTCTAACGACAGTTCTTGAAGTGCATCATGTGGTAAACTACACTTCAATAGGCTAATTACATATACATCGGTAACATGAAATTTAAATAAACACGTATAGTTTCTGTTCAAAAAATGGAAAAGTAATTCCAAGAACCAAACTGCAATAAACACTGGGGAAATTGTTCCCTTTCTTGGAGTCCGATTAATATTCCCTTCCGCGCCCGTTCATGATCCAAGAAAGTAAATATTTACATTTTACCTTAATCCTACTAATACTAGACAGTATTTAGTAAGTGATTTGTAAAATATTTTTTTGAATTTTGTCCACCTAAAAAGTGATTTTCGCCCACTGTGCGCCGCGGATTCTTCAGCTTCTATCTGACTGCTTAAACTTAATTTATTTTTGCATTAAAAGGGGGAAGAAGGGGGAGCTGAAAGTCTCAAGACAGTAAAGTAGAAGCTTAAGGCTTTTCGAAAAAAAATATTTGGAACTGGAACTTTGTGGAAATTTTTTTTAAAACCTTACTCAAACTTGAGTAATCAACAAAATATGAACAATCTAGTAATAATTTCATTAATATTTTTTTTTCTTTGATATGCCTTTCTGTTATTAGATATATATTATGTATTTATAAAGAACATACCACTGGGTAATAAATCCAATGTGAAAAGAATTTATAAAATTTGCACACAATTTTTAAAACACACCTTAGAGAGACCGTAGTTTGAACAAGACTAAACAGAGGAAGTAGAAGTGACTGGCAATGGTTGCCTTCCTTATTGTCTTAAACAGGTTTGGGTTAAACTAGATAAAAAAAATTGTTCTGTTTTCAATGAATAGAAGACTTGAGCACGTAAATTGACTTTCTACGACGACATCACATTTTCGACTTTTGTCGCCGTAAAGTAGTCGTTTTTCCCACTGTGCGCCGGAGAGAAATTCTAGAAACATTATGAAGATTTATACCCCGGTTCCAATCCGGTATCCGAATTTGGTCGGGTGTGTTTAGTAACTTTTTTTTTTTTTTTTAAATCAGCATTAAATTTGCTTTAAGTTCAATGCAGCCAACGGCAGCCACGTTGAATGCACCGATTCCCATAGATCACCGAAGTTAAGCAACGTCGGGCGTGGTCAGCACCTGAATGGGTGACCGACCACGTGCTGTTGGCATTAGAAAAGGGTAGCAACCTGTAGATAGCCCGGCGCTAATGACCAAGATGTAGATGCGCCGTTAAAAAAAAAAAAAAAAAAAAAAAAAAAAAAAAAAAAAAAAAAAAAAAAAAAAAAATTCAATGCAGATTCAATTTTCACATTTTTTTAAACCACAGTAACTGCGTAAAACGTTTATATTAATAAAAAAAGTCTAGTCTAGGAAATGCTTAGAAAATCACCACTCTTCCAACAAAAACAAAATAAATGTCCATACTGCCGAATTTTTCAAAATTACTGTAATTATTATTCCTTTTTGTGAAATATTAACAAAATTAGCAACAGTAATTTTTGTTGTTTCATACGGTAGAGAAACTTTGATTACGACTGTTATCATTGGAAATCTTCAATGGGGGTGGGCAACAGACGTTCTAGGAAATTATTCGGACATTTTAGTTTCAGTGATGGTTATAGGGTAAGGGTGAATTTGTGGATTTAATTAGGCATTTGCATGTGTAGTAAGAATAATTAAAACATGAGATTCAGCTGGTTCATGGAAATACCTCGACAGATGACCATACAGACAGCAGGAAGGACCATGGGTGTGGAAAGCCGCGCAAAACATTCAACGATGATCACCCAAGGAACAAGTTAGTAAAATAAACTTACGTTAGTTTTCTCTAACTAAAACTATACTAATGTTGTATTTTTAGTTTTAGTTTTAGTTTAGTTTTAGATTTGTATAATTATTAATCATGTGGACTCCGTTTTTAATAAGGTAATTAGTTTAGTTTAGTAATAGAGACCTAAATTTGTGATTTTAGTTTAGTTTTAGTTTTTAGTTAACTAATTTAGTTTATCAAAGAACATATGTTTTCAAATAACGAGAAAAAGCCACAATTTCTTATTTTTAAGCAAGTTCTATTTGTTTTAATAATTTACTTAAGTATCGAAATAACATATGATTTATATTAATTCATGTTATTTTAGTAAAACTAAACTAAACTAAAGCTTTAATTTAGTTTTTAGTCAATTCCCAAAGATTTAGTTTTAGTTTAGTTAAAATCCATTAATTAGTAAAACTTTAGTTTTAGTTTTTTTTTAGGTTGCAATTTTTAGTTTAGTTTTAGTTTATTCCAAAAAGTGAATTTAGTTTTAGTTTTGCCCAACATTGTACTGTAATGCCAGTCAGTACATAGGTAATATTTTTTATTATTTTCTTTCTTTAAATAATTAAACCCAGACATAGAAACAAATCTTAAAAAAAAAAAAAAAAAAAAAAAAAAAAAAAAAAAAAAAAAAAAAAATCTGTATTATTTTATATAGAGGAGTAACGTTGGCCGACAGACAGGAGTGGAATGGAAATGTGGAATAAAAATGTAAAAAAGAGAAGAGGTAAGTAGATTGAAAGTAGAAAGAAATAGGGATAAATTGCTGAATTATTTACTACTTGCGAGGATGGAGGATTGAAGGAGAGACCTAGGCTCTTGAACAATTCAGCCGAGCCTTAACATCCTGGAACAGCTGCCTCGCTCCTTGTAATACAGTACACTCTATGTCTAACTCGTTTATTTCAGATTTGTACTATACTAATTGTTTGAGACCATGTTGGTTAAAAGTAGCTAATATTTATTTCCTAACATTTAATTATTAAAATGAAGCCTTGTAGCGTCTAGGTATAGGGGAATAGTTTGGCAGCTGAGATACAAGTCCGGAGGCGGTTATCAGTCAACCCTTAATCCTCTTGCGGATCACCACTATCTCTGCTATAGGACGGCTGGTTTACCCTCGAGCCTACAGAGTTCGCCACCTCCCGGTGCAATCTTCAAATGAGGGCAGCACCTTACGGGCTCAGCACAGAAAAAGCGCCGATTTGCGAGCTGCCCGCCCTAAGTCAGTTCAGCCTTGAGTCCCGGAGGAACAGCACAGGCTTGAGGCCCTTAGGAGCATTTTTTTCGCTTGCTGCATCCATCCTCTGGAGGTACACCTTCTTCTAAGCCCCGTCAAGCTCCAATTTTCAACCTGGCGTCAGCGGCTACAGGGAAGACGCAGCATCAACCAGATAAGCGAGACTAACCTTTTTTTTTAACCCTCAGCGGCCACTATTCGCCCGACCATTAACCGTACATGCTTGTATTTTTCATTATTTTCATTCGCACAGAAGTTAATATTTTTTTTTTTGTTTTATTTTCAAGCTAACATATTAACCAGCGCCTGCTCCACAAGGACATATTTTTTTTCTTATGTTTTCAAAAATAAATAATTCAATTTTTTTTTCTCTCACTCTATATTGTCGATCATTTAGCCTCAATAATAGGCACCTATATGTTCAGCACTATTTCCTCATCAACCTCTTCTATATATATATATATATATATATATATATATATATATATATATATATATATATATATATATATATACATTTCATTAGCAGTTTGGTGCTGAACATTAACACTAATAGTTATAGGATAATATAGTAGAGGTGGGCGATCTTAATCAATCTTTTAAAAGATTCGATCTCTAAGGACCGATCGCAGGAACTGCATCATCTTAGAGCGGTTCCGTTCATATCTCTAGTGCTATTAGTAAAGGAATAGTAGCAGTCATTGGTGGGGTTTGATCTTTCGTAAAAAACATAAAATAAAATATCGAAGAGAAAATAGATTTAAGGCGCCACAACAGGAAACCGACAGTATCATGGCGACTTCTCCCACCTTTTCAACGTTCGCTCTTGGACACACTATAACAACGTTTCACATTTTCTTACCTCGTTTTAGTCAAATACTCGTTTAACTGTAAAATGTTATTAAAATGAGAAACAACCAGTTAAAACTTTAGGTAAACGGATAGAAAACCCCGTCCAAAAGAGAAAAAATAACAATAGCGAATTTTGAAGTCCTTATTTCTCCGATCGACATCGCCCAATCGAAAATTATATCAGAGCCATTTTTGTAGGGAATTTAGTAAGCTTTCGAATGGTAACCTTCCACTTACCAAGATTTTCCTACCGTTTTCGAGATATTTTAGAAAATATACGAAAACACCAAAACTATTCATGCCTGTTGCAGGAAATATTTTATTTCTAATACTTCCTCAAAACGAAACGGACCCAAAATTTATCTATAATAGACAAGATGAATATCTAACATTTGGAAGAAGTTTCAACTGAATTAATCGTTTCTGAATACCCATACTGAAAATAAGTTTGAAAAAGTAGGGTTTTCAATGTTTTTCGAAAACAGTAAAAGATATCGCTTTAAAAATAGTTTCATTCGTTTTTCACGTTAAAAACCCTATAAAGCGAGTACCTGCAGGCATATGAACGTAAGTGCAAGTTTTTGATAGACCATAGAAAAAAACTTCCCAAGTCTTTTAGGGTTCGTTTACATCTGATAGTTATTGAAGGATATTTATGTCAGTCAGAAATTGCAACTAATGTAAACTGCGAACAATTTATGTCTAAGATATATATTTTTATCGCGAGCAATAATGGTGCGTTTTTACATGACATTTCTAGCTGGAACTTAATACTATTTCTCTTGCGATAAATAGCATTCACTGATAAAAATAATTTCTAAAAGAATTCAGGAATATACAGCTCGGAGTGGTGGAGAATGTAAAATCTATCAGGGAAAGGCGAAGAGGTGGAAAGTTTAGCGGCATTCTTGTGTGCGGAGGGCTATTGCGGTGACGGAAGAATTCAGCTAAATCCTGGGGTTTCTACCATACTTCGGACCTCGGACACCGCCAAACAATTCTATTTGTATCCTTGTTAGGTTGTTTTACCTCGAATTCATCTTCGAATTTTATAATGGAAATACATTTCTCGAGAAAATGCGCAAATATAGCGCATTCCTTGCCAAGGAAGTCATCACAATAAATGTAAACGTTTTGTTACACCACTGTTAACACTTTTCAAAGAAATTTAGCTAATCAAGTTTATATATATATATATATATATATATATATATATATATATATATATATATACATATAAAAGCCTTAATTATTAAATTATTATTAATATTAGTGCGATTAATAAAATATACTTTATATTTAATATTATTATTATTACAAGTAGTTCAGAATTAAATTTGTAAACTTAATTATATATAGAAATTTCTAATATTGTAATTATATATATCAGTATATAGATAGATAGATAAAATTCTGTATTTTGTTTGAAAAACAGTTACAGGGGTCTGGCTACAAAACATTATAATAGATACATAATAATAAAAGAAAAGAGAGGAAAAAAAAACATTTCTCATTGGACCGTAATAAATATAAATAATATAAATCTTAATCATAATAAACAGAAAAGTACAATAGATAAATTTAAGAAAAAAAAAACAAAAATTACTTCCTACTATTCAAAATGCACAAACGATCTTGTTATTAGAGCTTCCATGGTGAAGCGGAAGAGCCTGAACATTGAGTCCTTATTCGAAGGTGAAAGAATCAATGTGAGATTGTCTTCATCAACTTCTGGGTGGATATCTTGAAGGTATGTAGTGCAGGCAGACTGGTAGATTGGGCATTCTAGGAGAAAATGGGCGAGTGTCTCGGGTTTCCGGAGGTTGCATATAGTGCAATCTAGTTTGGAGTCGATCCTGTAGGAGGTGTCTTCAAGATAAAGCCTCAACTCCGAGTCCCTTGAGAGTCTGAGCTGCATGAGGGCTCTCTTCCATAAGCTAATTTAAATTTCTTCCAGATTTAAATAAACGAATATCTGCGCATGTAAGCGTATTAATTATGTGCTGATTATACTAGATCTCATATTTTTGTCCCACAATGTAGTAATCCTCGGCGCTTAAATTAAATTGGCCCAGATGCGCCGTAAAAAAAAGTACCCCTATACTGTGGGAGTTTATTTAGATTCTGCTCTTATATTTATATAGGTTAAAGTTCTGGAGATTGAATTAATAATTCAGCAACATCGGAGGGTGGTTTAATATATGGTAGCTATTTTGTACAGAAGTTTGAATAAGCATGGAAGTGTAGGAATATTTACTATATATATATATATATATATATATATATATATATATATATATATATATATATAGTAAATTAAATTAAAAAAATAAATAAATACATAAAATAAATGTATTTTTTTGTTATTTAAATTGTTTTTTGGGGGCATCAATTGTCTTTAGGGTAGGGCATGCTCTCACAAAAATCTCTGAAACTTGAAGTGTTTATCAAACAGACGTTTTTTTGTGATGGGCCAATTTCTAATGTTCTCTTGAATTGTTTTTCTTTTTTCTAAAAGTAAAACACATTTGTATATAAGGAGGCGTATTGTTCGTTTGTTCGAACCCACAAAGTTAGTAATTTTGTCGTGTAGAAGTCACTAAATGCATATTTTCGTTCTAAGTGACTATGTATGTAAGGTATAAATGAAAATAGGTTTATCGTTCTATTTATATATATATATATATATATATATATATATATATATATATATATATATATATATATATATATATAATTCCTCTGTAGTTTTAATATAGACGTTAATATTAACAAAACTTGTGAGAATTTATTTTGCAAAGAAACCTCATTAACGTTGCTTCCTTTACTGAGGAATTTTAATAGATAAATAACTTAGCTGGTTGGTAAATATTATTAAAATAGATTATAGAGTTTATCGCATTAACAAAAATATCTAAAAACAACCTATATCTACCTAAAATAGGGCAAGAGAGGTAAATTGTAAGGTACTTATATTGATCGATCCACTGCAGATGGTTATGCTGTAGCTCGTAACAAAATCTATCTCAAATATTGAGATAATGTCACCTTTCAATAACATTAAGGTTCAACTACTGCGGTTGAAAGGAAATTCAGCCACTCAACGGTCCAGATGGAACCCACCAACCAGAATCAAGCAAGACTGGGACCAACCAATCAGGGACTTGGAAGAGCAGACTACGCCCACGGATGAATACAAAGAAAGGTATTTATACAGGAGAACTAGAACTGGGTTCGGGGAAACTTTAGAACTGGGTTCGGTGTTGGGTCCAGTGCTGTTCACCATCTACACCGCCCACATCGTGAGGATGCAGTTCCCTCGAGTCGCCTTAGCTGCCTACGCTGATGACATTGGCGTCTACTCCTCCAGCCTCAACGCCGGAGTCGCTCTTATGAGGGCCCAGTCCGCCTGCGAAAAAATCGTAGACGCACTTGGAGATGTAGGAATAGACGTTAACCCGTCGAAGACAGATGCCGTGGTATGTTCCTTCCAGGGAAATACAGGAGGCCGACCCCGAGGAGCCCTGCCCTCACACTTTGAGGTCAGGTGTCAGCGGATCAAGCTGTCCACTAAAATAAATTACCTGGGAGTGCACATACACCGGCACCTGTCCGTGACGCCGCATGTCAACAGCCGCTTGAAGGAAGCCCGGCAGAAGACGTTTCGCCTGAATCACCTTCTACGATCTGCCCAGCTGTCGCTTCGGCTAAAGCTGCAGATTTATAAGGCGATCATCAGGCCTACCCTTCTGCACGGGGCACCCGCCCTGAGGTACATGTACCCCAGTGTGCTGAAGCGGCTGCAGCGTTTCCAGAACGGGGTCCTGCTACGGGCCGTGCAGCACACAAGCCTCCGGAGAACGAAGCCGGTCATCCTCCACGACGAACTGATGCTGCCCTGAGTACAAGAGTTCATACGGAGGCGTCATATCAAGTTCTATGACGGCCTCCAGTACTGTGTCAACCCCCTATTTAGGGACTTGACACCACCACCTCCTCGCCACCAGAGGTGGCAGGGCAGCACCAGGAGAATCTTGGATCTTGGAGAGGAGGCTGCGTAATAGCAGCTGTATATTGTATGTATTGTAAATAAATGTAAATATTAGGTTAAGTTAGTTGTAAGTTAGTATTAAGTTAGGTTAAGATACATCCTTGACTAGTCCCTCCCTAGACAACCCTGAACCCCCCTAGATTTAGTTCCTTAGACTAAGTAGGCTTAAGTCTCCCATTTGTAAATTGTCACAGTCCCTTCTAGTACGTATGCGTAGCATAAGGTGTAGTTTTAAGTCCAGCCCCAGGTTCCAATCCGTTGGGCCTGGGGTTCTTTATGTACATAGAAATAAATTTGGAGGGTGGAAAAAAAAAAAAAAAAAAAGAACATCCTCATTCTCAGACTAAGCCCTGAGGAAGCTGGTATGACTAGCGACACGTCGGCAAAGAAGTTTAGGACGTCGACAATACCAGAAGACTATAATATTTGATATAGGCAGTTTTTTTAATTGACTTAAATAAGGTATCATCAAAATGGCTACTATACAATTTTTCCAGTTTATCATAGCATGGTTCCCGTTATACTTTATGTTATTCATTAATTGATAAGTAATCAAAGTATAATGTTTCTTGACACTAGAGCGCTCCGGACCAGTGTAAAATAACAGATAACCCAGAAATAACCCGTTATCTAAAGGTTACCAGTAACAGGAGTTATAACAGTACAGGTTAGAATTCGTTGTCAATAATAAATGTACGCTAAAATTTAAGAATTTATGTTTCTCAGATGTCATTTGGTTTCTTTTTAATCATTAATACATTATAAGTACTATTATAATTAAATTAGGATCCTTTTAAATAATTCCCCAAGTCCTAAACACCGCTCGATCTCCTGCTTAAGGTTGTACCTTTCTGTAAGCAAAGTTAAGTTGGTCTTAATGGAAATCCTTTTCCCCTATCAAACATTAAATCCTTCTAGCCCTCAGGCTTTGGAATATCTCTCTCCAATTCTACCTTTTCCAGCTTTAATCCCTCACGGATCTGTTACCTTTTAAATTCTTATTTAGTCTCCTCTGAGCAAACTTTGCTCATCCATTTTAACGCGATTTATGGGCAGATTGGGTTATTTAATGGCCTCCTGATTAGATTAATTAATCCTTTAATGTCTATAGATTAGAACCAGCAAAGTTTTATCCGAGCTCATAACTTGACGAAAACCATCATTTTTTTATTATTATTAATTAAGGGTTGAATTTATATTTACATAAAAGAAAATATCTTCGGCTAAATTATTTTGAATGTTTCATGTCAAATTATCTGTGTTATATTCATCTGTGTCGGATCTGGGTCAATCCATTAGAAATCACCCAGACCCTGTTGCTCGACATTTTGATTTTTCTAATTTTTTTACCAGTTGTTCCCCTATACTGGGTGAGTTCAAACCTGCAGAGAAGAGAGAAAAAACTTTATTTAACAAAATAAAAACAAAGTTTAGTTGCCCAACTATATTGGGTTGCTCAGTACACAACTTACAAATCAACAAACTGCAATAATTATAAAAATATCTCAAACAAGTAAAATCAAAATAATAAAACTACGGAAATTATGATAAAATTGATTGTAAAAAAAAAAAAAAAATGTAAAAGAAAAATGAAAAGGCTTCTAATTATGGGAAATAAAAAATTATGATAAAAAGAATTAATAAATCTAATAAATAAATTAAAAGTCTTCAGCCATATATGTGATTTTGAATAATTGCCAGGGAATCAACGAGAATAGATTCAGCTATGATTCCTAGTTGTTCCTCGCTGATTCCTGTTTCCTTGAGACAAGCTGCCGTTTCCTTCGGGATGGCGCCTTGTCCCTAGACCACAGAAAGTGGAATAGTTATTTTGAATAACTTTTCCTAAGGAAATATATATAAAATCGCATCAACGAATCAACTACCTAAATCATAGCAAGAGAACTGGTTCCTTTAACCATTGACACCCAACTATGAAATGACTTGTACTGCTAGTATCTAGGATCACAATTTTTATTAATTGCGCTCGACTTGGGACTACAATAAAAATTGCTGTTTCATGTGTTATTACCTAGGACCTTAATTCTTGCACTTGACTCAGAACATTAACTCTCTCAACATCATAATATATTAACCCTTTCAGCCTTACTCCCGCACCGGTGCGGGCTGACAAAGACGCTCTCCCCTCGCAACTTATTATTTTTTTTTTTCATTTGTTAATTATCAAGACTCTCCTTAATAGTTCTTTTTTGCCGGCCATTTTAAGTTTGCATATTAACTACTTTTTGCCCGAAAACATGTTTTACGTAAATGTATCTAACTCTCTTAATTTCGTATATATCAAACAGAATAAACACTAAAATTATCAGAACGATATGCTCTTGATTTTTGTTCCTCCATTGTGTTTTGTAAATGGTATGAAAATTGAAGAAAAAAAATCACGAAAATTGATTGAAATTTAACGTAAAACGGGAGTTTTAGAGCTGCAAAATTATTAGAAGAAATAAAGACTCACCTTCATTTTAGCATAGATGTATTATATGACTACTTGCTGCAGAAGTTTCAAGCTTGAGACTCACCTTCATTTTAGCATAGATGTATTATATGACTACTTGCTGCAGAAGTTTCAACCTTGAGACTCACCTTCATTTTAGCATAGATGTATTATATGACTACTTGCTGCAGAAGTTTCAAGCTTGAGACTCACCTTCATTTTAGCATAGATGTATTATATGACTACTTGCTGCAGAAGTTTCAACCTTGAGACTCACCTTCATTTTAGCATAGATGTATTATATGACTACTTGCTGCAGAAGTTTCAAGCTTGAGACTCACCTTCATTTTAGCATAGATGTATTATATGACTACTTGCTGCAGAAGTTTCAACCTTGAGACTCACCTTCATTTTAGCATAGATGTATTATATGACTACTTGCTGCAGAAGTTTCAAGCTTGAGACTCACCTTCATTTTAGCATAGATGTATTATATGACTACTTCCTGCAGAAGTTTCAAGCTTGAGACTCACCTTCATTTTAGCATAGATGTATTATATGACTACTTGCTGCAGAAGTTTCAAGCTTGAGACTCACCTTCATTTTAGCATAGATGTATTATATGACTACTTGCTGCAGAAGTTTCAACCTTGAGACTCACCTTCATTTTAGCATAGATGTATTATATGACTACTTGCTGCAGAAGTTTCAAGCTTGACAACTTTTCCCTTATTTTTATATAATTTAAGTTCGCCATAATCGTATTTTTTGCGATATTTGAAGTACAATATCTCAAAAGGACCAGAGTCGAAAATTATGAAATTTATACAGATAAGACCTCTTTATGACATAAACAAATGCTATCAATTTGGTGACTGAGAATCAACTGGTTATAGAGTTATAATGCATCAAAGTTGGGCTAAAATTGCATTATAATCACACACCGTTTAATGAGAATTCAAAGTAAAAATGTTTTTCTTCAATTTTCATACTATTTATAAAACACAATGCAGGAACAAAATCAAGAGCATATCGTTCTGATGATTTCAGTGTTTATTCTGTTTTGATATCTATGAAATTACGCGAGCTGGATACATTTACGTAAAACTTGTTTTCGGGCAAAAAGTAGTTAAAATGCAAACTTAAAATGGTCGGCAAAAAAAAAACTATGGCCCAGATTATTTTGTTACTGCAGGTTTGAACTCACCTAGTATAGGGAAATAACTGGTAAAAAAAATTAGGAAAATCAAAAATGTCGAGCAAAAAATGTTATTCAATTTGGGTGATTTCTAATGGATTGACCCATCATCTGTCTCGAGTCAGCTGCTCAGCTTCCTGGCTACACTTTAGATGGAGTGTCCTATAATTTCATCCTTAGATTATTTCAAGAAATTATTGGTAGAAAGAAATTGGACTAAGAAAAAGCTCATTTTTTTACAGATTGATAAAGAAAATATATTGGTACTTTTGGTTTAAAATAATAAATATTTTAGCACATTTTAGTATTCTTATCTTTTAACAGTGAATTTTTCATTTTGAGTACATAATATATATATATATATATATATATATATATATATATATATATATATATATATATATACATATATCATAGAAATGGGTTACTGAGTGAGGTACTTAAATATCTCCACAGAACTAATTAAATTGTCTTACAATCATTAATTATTACCTTACGACCATATTTCTTTTTTGTTTGTTTTAAGATTGGAAACACTGATTTATACTCTTTTCTTTCTTATTTGTCGCAGATTATACGAGTTGCGATTAACTATTAATAAAAATAAAATAAAATATTATAAAACAAGTATTCCTTTTTTTTTTCAGAAATATTATTTATTAAACATTTTAACGTCCACCGGTGCTCAGATTTGTGAGTAGGATTATCTGCCATTTACTACCATTTTCTTGCAAGCGTAGGGCTTTACGCTTTCGAAAGAAAACCTAATCCCACAGGTGGAAACCGAACCTACAACCTTAGGCACTCACTGCTCACGTCTTGACACTCAAGGCCATCGGGGCATCCTTTTCAGAGAGATATAAGAAATAATAAGCGGGAAGAAAGGCCTGAATGTACAGTATGTGGTGAAGATCTAATAATTAAACATATTTTCAAGGACTGTAGAGCCTACGAGGAGATTCGAAATCAACTGGGCACATGGTACTCTCTTTGACATACTTGGAGACGACCATGAATTGTGCCAGAAAGCATTGAGATACCTTAGAGCTACAGATCTGTTCACAAAAATATAAATAACAATTAAACCTATAAGGAGAAGTAGATCTAGAAAATACATGTGTGTGTGTGTGTGTGTGTGTGTGTGTGTGCGCGCGCGCTTGCGCGTGTGTGTCTTTGTGTGTGTGTCAATCTGCGTGTATGCATTTACACCACATTTTTAAGTATTTTTGTCCCTTTATTATCTTATTTTATTCTGACTATTAAAAACTACTAAATAAAAATATATTCATTGACCAAATATATGATTGATTAAATATTAAGTATATGATTAATTTAAATATATGATTCAAATAATACACTCTTTTACATCTTTACGTCAATGAATTTTCAATTGCTCACATATACATAGGCATCCATGACCCTAGTGGTTAAACTGCCTTAACACAAACAAAAGAAAAAAAAAAAAAAAAGAAATAATTAATTGATTATAATATTAATGCTTTTTGAAATCAAATAAAAATAATTATAGCTTTTTATTTTTCTACAAAATTATTTTCTTTCCTTGAGGGTGGTATGAATATTTTATAATAGGTTAGAGTATCATATATTCCATAAAAATGCTAAGTATCGAATTTGAAAAGTGGTTTGGTACCTTATAGATGACTCTATATAAATTTTATCTTATTATATATTTTAATTAGACTTAATGCGAATTCGTTGGTTTGATTTTCTGTAATTGATAATTATTTTTTCGATAGTTTGCCACAACGTACATCAGTTCAACAGCAATGAGTATAGATTGGAAATGAAAAACGCGTTTTTTTCACATTCCATACTTTGCATTTGTATCAGAGTTGGGCATAATTTTATTTATAAATAAAAATACGAATTTATTCGTACTTCATATATTTGTGAATACGAATATAAATAAATTCTTATTCATAAGTGTGAATACGAATTTATTTTTATTCACATATATTAAATATAAAAATACAAATAAAATTTTATTCGCAAATTTTTCTGCGAATAAAAATAAATTCACAGAAAAAATTGTAAATAATCACAAAAAATGTGAATATTTACAAAAAATCAAGTGATTACAAAAAAAATCACATTAAAATATACGAATAAAAATTTATTCACATTATAATTTGTGAATAAAAATTTATTCACATTATAATTTGTGAATAAAAATTTATTCACATTATAATTTGTGAATAAAAATTTATTCACAATAAAATTCGCAAATAAATTATGGATTTATTCGTATTAAAATGATATTACGAAAGTTATTGAAGGTGCCGCTTTTTTTTTTTTTTTTTTTTTTTTTTTTTTTTTTTTTTTTTTTTTTTTTTTTTTCTTTTTTTTTTACGGAGGTACTTAAACAAAAAATCTAGGCGCTAATAACCTAGACGTTAAACGCCTTTAAAAAAAAAAATCACTTTCAATAACTTTCGTAACATCATCTTAATACGAATAAATTCATAATTTATTTGAGAATTTTATTGTGAATAAATTTTTATTCACAAATTATAATGTGAATAAATTTTTATTCGTATATTTTAATGTAATATTTTTTTAATCACTTGATTTTTTGTAAATATTCACATATTTTGTGATTATTTACAATTTTTTCTGTGAATTTATTTTTATTCGCAGAAAATTTGCGAATAAAATTTTATTTGTATTTTTATATTTAATATATATGAATAAAAATAAATTCGTATTCACACTTATGAATAAGAATTTATTTATATTCGTATTCACAAATATATGAAGTACGAATTTATTTATATTCGTATTCACAAATATATGAAGTACGAATAAATTCGTATTTTTATTTATAAATAAAATTATGCCCAACTCTGATTTGTATCGACGATATGTGTGTGATTATTCAGCAGCGAATTACCATAAAAGAGTTAAGAATTTAATAGTTTAATTGAGTATTTGTAATACCTGTATAGTTAACAGAGTTATTTAGGGTAATTATAAAAACAACCAAGGCAGGCGGTGTTCATGGGATTGGGGACCTTTATTACGAGCTTTTCAACAACTTGGCTTGTCCCAGTTATGCCTTCCCTTAAATCTAACTCCTTAATTCTCTTACCTCTTATAAACTCCAATTGAATCGAAACTTTAATGCCAACTGTCAAAAATACATTTTAAGTGGAAGAATCGACAAAAGCTTTTGCAAATTTTTCATTTACTAGCATTTTCCGGAAGAACATGTATCTATTGAGGTTACAGTCATGAAGAAAGAATTTTTTGCAAATATCTTCATCGATCCTGCATAAATATTCATCGATACATATACACTAGGGTGGCCCTTAGCTATTGGGATTTTTTTTGAAAGTCAAAATGTTGCTGCTCTTACTCCCCAATTCTGTTCCAATCAACAAAAAAGCTAGTTGTACAAAATGTTAGGGCAATCGGACAACTGCTAGGCGACCCGCAAACTGAAATTGAAACATAGTTTACGCAGCGATCAATTCCGTTAAAAAGAGATATGCTGTTCTATCTCAAAAAATATTTACGTAGTTACATCAAGGCGACCGGAGAAATTGTTTAAAATCATTCTGAATCAAAAGTCGATTCTAAAAAGTTTTGGATAAACATGAAAAAATGTAAAAAATATGAGAATTTTACTAATGCACACTAGGGGGGCCCTTAGCTATAGGGATTTTTTTTAAGTCAACATTTTCCAGCTTGCACCCCGCCCCCCAATTCTGTTCCAATTAACAAAAAAACTAGCTATGCAAAATTTTAGCGCAATCGGACAACTGCTAGGCGACCCTCAAACGCTTTGAAATTGAAACAGTACACGCAACGATTAATTCCGTTAAAAAAGGGATATAATGTTGTCTACGGGGTCTCCCGTGGTCTAATGGCTAGCGCCTTGGATTCATAAGCGGGAGATGGTGGGTTCGATTCCCAGCCTCCGGCAGGAATTTTATCATCCCACGGCTCGCTGATAAAATTCCTCGCTCCACCCTGGATGTCGGCGCTAATGACCTAGATGTAGATGCGCCGTAAAAAAAAAATAAAAAAAAAAAAAATGTTGTCTATCTCAAACCGTTTCTTATTGCAATTTATTTAGATACATCCAGGCTACCCAAGAAATTGTTTAAAATTATTCTGAATCATATATCTCAAAATTTAATTCTAAAATTTGCAGGGATAACATGAAAAAATTGAAAAATATTAGGTTTTTAATAATACACACAACTTGTATACGACAACCGCATTTTTATTTAGAACAGAGATTTCTATCAAATCTTGTATAGAAACAAGACAAAATGTTAACAATAAAAAACACAAATATTGAATATTATGTTTTTCTAAGGGAGGATTTAGTAGCATTCGGGTATTTTCCCGGTCCCCGGCAACGATCTGCAATACAATATGAAAAAAATCGATTTTTGTGAAGGAAGAAAAATAATTCTGGTGGAAAACGTACCTCTACAAATGATTTTTTTTCTTGTTCCTCTTTTTCTGCATTGTCTGCTTCCAGCGTAACCTGAGCTATATTTCTGCATTGTCTTCTTCCAGCGTAACCTGAGCTATATTTCTGCATTGTCTGCTTCCAGCGTAACTTGAGCTATATTTCTGCATTGTCTGCTTCCAGCGTAACTTGAGCTATATTTCTGCATTGTCTGCTTCCAGCGTAACTTGAGCTATATTTCTGCATTGTCTGCTTCCAGCGTAACTTGAGCTATATTTCTGCATTGTCTGCTTCCAGCGTAACTTGAGCTATATTTCTGCATTGTCTGCTTCCAGCGTAACTTGAGCTATATTTCTGCATTGTCTGCTTCCAGCGTAACTTGAGCTATATTTCTGCATTGTCTGCTTCCAGCGTAACTTGAGCTATATTTCTGCATTGTCTGCTTCCAGCGTAACTTGAGCTATATTTCTGCATTGTCTGCTTCCAGCGTAACTTGAGCTATATTTCTGCATTGTCTGCTTCCAGCTTAACCTGAGCTATATTTCTGCATTGTCTGCTTCCAGCTTAACCTGAGCTATATTTCTGCATTGTCTGCTTCCAGCGTAACCTGAGCTATATTTGCATTAACCACTGTTGGAACGTTGTCATCGAACAAGGATGAAGCATCGGCTTAGGGAAATAAGTACCAGAGATGATTGGACAAATTTTTTGCAGCTTCCTTAATAATTTCTGGATAAATATCCTAATAATGTATTAGTTGATGCGTGATGGATATAGAAAATCATGATATGGTGCTTCAATTAAGTCCGATGATAGAAACCATGCTCGAACGTACCCTCGCGCAAGAAAAATACATGTTCTACTTAAAGAATTTTTCTCGCTATGAGATAACTGAAATTGATTTTGGAACTAGTACATTTAGAATGCATAAATCGCCTTAGCCATCCACCTAGCATGACTTACAACTCCTGGTACTCGAAACGATACTCCTTTCTTCCCGTGCAAACGATTGCGTTTTCAGGAAGCAGGAACAGACTTGATTGTTTATCTTATTATCCAACATTAACAAGAACACGACTTATTTAATTTCCATTACTAGTGCTTACCTGGTCAAAAGTGATTAAAAATAAAAAATAAAAAATTATCCGAAAAAATTAATTTCGGACGAAAATGTCAATATTTCAAGGTCATTGCGGGTCGCCGCGGAGTTGTTCGATTTAGCTAAAATTTTGCACAGATCGTTATTTTGTTGATTGGAACAAGATAGGGGGTTGGGAGGTAAACTTTTAGAAAGTTGAAAAATAAGGGCCACCCTAATATATATATATATATATATATATATATATATATATATATATAAATTTGAACCAACGTTCTTTTCGTGATTTATGGGTTTTGATTTTTTTTTTTTTTTTTTTTTTTTTTTTTTTTTTTTTTTTTTTTATTCGGCACTTCTGGATGAGATGGAGGGAGGAAACCCACTAAGAGTAAACATATACACATTCTTTACTGCATCAAATTTATACAATATTTACATGCGTGTACTAAAAATATATTAAAATGCCATTATTAGGATATACTCTGTATTAAACTAATTCTAATGTAATATTTCAGTAAACTTCCCAAAAAGAGAATTATTTAATATTTGCATCCATTTTTTATTTGGTTTTATTATTAGTATATTAAACGTGAATTAATGATGCTCTTAATTTCAGGGAGTTTTTTTATGTAAATATAAATGGTTTACGTATTCATTTTTGAGGCACCATTCAAGATTTCTTGTAATTGAAACTGTCGGTACCCTGTTTGATAATGAGGAGGAAATGGCCAATTTCTTTAATTTCCACATCGTTGTATTTCTGATTTAATAGTAAAGATGGTAGTTCTTCTTAACCAAATTATGGTTTTATTACTTTCCTAACTATTGAGGTTGCCACTCATGAGAGTATTTTTGAAACATTTTTTCATTAATCCTATCTAGTAGATTTTCTTATTGACACCTTATTAAAAAAGGTTGGGTCTCAATAAAATATTATTATTTAATTGTTTTAAGCAGGGGTCGAAAATAATTTTTATTATTTGTTTTCATTTTACATTTATTTTCATTGTTTTACATTTTACATTTGTTTACATTTATTTTCATTGTTTTACATTTTACATTTATTTAAATTGTTTACATTTATTTTCATTGTTTTACATTTGTTTACATTTTACATTTGTTTACATTTATTTTCATTGTTTTACATTTTACATTTGTTTACATTTATTTTCATTGTTTTACATTTTACATTTGTTTACATTTATTTTCATTGTTTTACATTTTACATTTGTTTACATTTATTTTCATTGTTTTACATTTTACATTTATTTTAATTGTTTACATTTATTTTCATTTAAAGAAATTAAAAGTTGGAAAATAACTTATTGTTTAAAAGTTTTTTAAAAAGGTTTTTTTTTACTGTTATTTTTCAACTTAAAATATAAGTTTTAAAGTAATTGTAATTAAAATACTTTATAAGAAAACGTTTAAAGGAATAAGTAATTTATTCCTTTAAATAATAATTTATTACTTTAAGTAATAAACATTAGTAGCTTTAATTTATTACAAATTAAAGTTACTAATGTTTATTTTTTGTTTGGTATCAACAAATATATTTCAGTACATAAACAAAGAAAATTTCACTTATTTTGAAGAATTAATTCAATTTCAATAATATATCCTATGTTTATGGAATTTAGATGAAATTAATGATGGACATTAGCACCAAGGTACTCATTAATAAATTAATTAAAGTCTGAGTTGGCCTAGGGACGGTCAAGGAGGCCGAATCCAGCCCATGAACGAAGACACGAGAATATAAAAATCTTTAGTGCTTCCTCGGGATTTGAACTCAGTTCCTCCAGCTTATGAGTGCAACCACTGAGCTAACCTCACCCCCATTTATCTAAATTAAGAAATGTTATTTTTGCTTATTGTAATTAAAAAAAACTTGTTTATTTCTTTTTGTCTGCTTCTCTTGTTGAGTTTTATTACTTGTTATTTTTGTAATTTTACTATTGTTCTTATAGTACTAAAATGTATTTGTCAGTTTAACAGAGAGTTAATAAAATGAGAAATAATGTTTTTCTGTTTTAAGTTTTCCTCGCGGAATTCGTAGATCCGTGTAAGTTGTTTCTACTACTGTACTGCTGTCGGGTTCGTTCTTCTGAACGTTTTTTTTCCCTGTTTACCTCACTTTTTAATTGTTTCTTAATTTTATTTTTTATAAAAGGTCAAAAAAAAAACTAATAACTGTTTCTATCCCTTTACAAATGTCACTAGTGTTAAGAACAGAAACGCGCTAATGTAACGCATTTTATGGGAGTTGGACTTATTTTTTTTAATTTAACTTATTTCTATAACGATAACATTCAGAACTAATGCACGTTATGAGGAATGTGCATTAGTTATGCAGCTCTTGCGTGACGGACTTTTTACAATTACAAAAAGTAGCCTTATGTTGAGAACTACTTCATTATAGTCGGAGAGCCGGTAACCGCACGTTTCATGAATTGTTTTTCGCACCTTGAAATTTTGCTCTGATGTACCTCGGGGTAGATAAGAAGGTATATATGTGTTGGTTAGACTTTCCGTGGAACACCCGGTACTGCGCATAGGGGAAAGGTGCAAAAAAATACTTCCCAAAATATTTCATCATTTTTTCTGATAATTAAACCCCACAAAAGTGTCTGCCCTTTTGTAATTATTTTCAATTATGTTTATTGAAGGCGCTGTTTAAATCGCAGCGTGAATAAAGCACTTCATTTAATATTAAAAATAAAAACTAGGTAGTTTTTTTTTTTTTTAATTCACATTTAAACCCCCAGAAAAGTGTCTGCCTTATTTATTATTCATTGTAAAATTGCCTTTATATTAATGATTAATGATAATCGGCTTCTGAATAAAATACCCTATTTGGGCAATATTTTGTTGCACCTTTCCCCTATGCGCAGTACCTGGTGTTCCAAGGTATGTCCAGGAAACATACTTACCTTCTTATCTACCTAAGAGGTACATTATATCAAAATTTCAAGGTGCATAAAACACTATATGAAAAGTGCGTTACCAGCTACTATTGTTAAGTTCTCTAGATTTTTTCTTAAACGATTAATTAATTTGAACTGTTTCATAGGCCAACCGTCCGAATAATTGGATTGCTAGTAAAAAAATACCCGAATCGACGACATGCTAAGTACTTAAAGTGAAAGCTAGTGTGCCTTCCAGCCGGGAGACACTAATAAATCCAACTGGAGCTAAAAAGGCTTAGGTGCGGTAAACCACTAGACACCTCCCTAAGCACACCCCTTATCTACCTTGGAACCAACCCTCTGTCCTCACGCCTACTGATATCAACTCTCACGCTGTTTATACCGTATTAATACTATCTCGTAATGATTTAAGCTTTCGCTTTCTTCCCAAGCATTCCTTTTAGATAGCGAAGGTATTATGTTCGCTACGTTCAACAACGAATGTAGACGACCTAAAAAAAAGTTAGTATTACCCCTTAATTATTTAATTTTAAGTTTGGCTGAAGGTACAAGAGATCTTATAGGAAATTTGATGCAGCTTTTAAAAATGTCATCAGAATTAAATTTTCCCTGTGGCGTGAACGAGAAATAGTCCAAACATGGTCAATAACTAGTGTTTAGATTAAAAAAAAAAGTCCGACTCGCAGGAACTGCATCATCTTAGCGCGGTTCCGTTCTTATCCCTAGTCTCATTTGGAAAGATTAAAATAGAAACAGTTATTATTTTGTTTCCAACTTTCTTCAAAGGTCTTGATTTAAGATCTTACCTTGATGGGTCGGCCAACCCCAGAAAGGCCCCCGCTCAGAGGCAGTTGGAAAGCCTACGAATCTCTCTCTTTCAACGCTATATTTCTATAAATAAATTGATCTTCTTATTTCACTTAATCTGTTTTATTGTCAAATACATTATCCAGCTATAAGCAATTAAAAAATAACAAGGAATAAAAACAGACAAAAAGAACCGTTTGAATAGACGAAATCAATTACTATAAAGTTTTAAGCTCTTATTTCGCCGATTGACATCACCTAATTAAAACTTTCTTCATAACCTTTTTCGTAGAGCATTTAGTAAGCTTTCGAATGGTAACCTTCCGCTTACCAAAATTCTCAACCGATTTCGAGATATTAAGGAAAGTATACAAAGTTACCAAAACCAATTATAACATTATTTTTATTTCCCTAACGCATATCTAAGAATCACATCACTAAATACTAGTTTTAATACAACTATTTTTGGAATAAAATTCATGCTTAGGTATTTATAAAGCCTAATGAGTGAACAATATTAAAATACGTTTCTGTTAATGAATTCAAAAATATTACACATTTATTTAGTTGGTCGACTTATCGAAATAGTCGGTTCAATTTAAACTAATTTTTAGAAAACACCTTCATTTTTAAATCGTTCATTTCAGAAACCCGTCAAGTGCAATTTTTGAAATCGTGAATTTTAAACTATACGGTTTGGGAAAACATCAAAGCGTTTCTTATTCTACTGAAAAAATAAATAATGCATGGGGTTAATTTTTAAAATTAGGAAGTTCTTTAGTTTCCCAAACATTTAAAAAAACTGCACTTAACGGGTTTCTGAAATAAACGATTCATTTTGAAATTACGTCCCACCCTGTCCGCCAGCTAATTTAATAACCAGCTGAGTAAATTTTAAATTACAGCTAATTAAATTCAAAATTCCGTCTTTGCCACTCCGAAGCTTGCTAAATTCGAAATTCCGTTCTGGCCTGTCCCCAGATGGGTAAATTTTATATTCCGATCTAGACAGTCTGCCAGCTGAACAAAATTCGAAATTTCGTTCGAGCTTGACCTCATACTGTGTAAATTCTAAATTCAGGCCTAGCCAATCTGCCAGCTAAGAAAATTTTAAATCCTATCCTTGTCAATCCGAAGCTGGCTAAATTCGAAATTCCGTTCTAGCCTGTCAGCTGTGAAAATTTAAATTCCGACCTAGCCAGTCTGCCAGCTGCGTAAATTTTGAATTCCGATCTAGCCAGCCTGCCAGCTATGTAAATTTTGAATTCCGATCTAGCCAGCCTGCCAGCTATGTAAATTTTGAATTCCGATCTAGCCAGCTATGTAAATTTTGAATTCCGATCTAGCCAGCCTGCCAGCTATGTAAATTTTGAATTCCGATCTAGCCAGCCTGCCAGCTATGTAAATTTTGAATTCCGATCTAGCCAGCCTGCCAGCTATGTAAATTTTGAATTCCGATCTAGCCAGCTATGTAAATTTTGAATTCCGATCTAGCCAGCCTGCCAGCTATGTAAATTTTGAATTCCGATCTAGCCAGCCTGCCAGCTATGTAAATTTTGAATTCCGATCTAGCCAGCCTGCCAGCTATGTAAATTTTGAATTCCGATCTAGCCAGCTATGTAAATTTTGAATTCCGATCTAGCCAGCCTGCCAGCTATGTAAATTTTGAATTCCGATCTAGCCAGCCTGCCAGCTATGTAAATTTTGAATTCCGATCTAGCCAGCCTGCCAGCTATGTAAATTTTGAATTCCGATCTAGCCAGCCTGCCAACTATGTAAATTTTGAATTCCGATCTAGCCAGCCTGCCAGCTATGTAAATTTTGAATTCCGATCCAGCCAGCCTGCCAGCTATGTAAATTTTGAATTCCGATCTAGCCAGCCTGCCAGCTAAGTAAATTTTGAATTCCGATCTAGCCAGCCTGCCAGCTAAGTAATTTTGAAAACCAGTCCTAGATATTTCTAGGTAGACCGTAAGCTGAATAAATATTAAATTGTGGCCTAGCGAGGCCCCGAACTGAATAAATTTGAAATTATGATTCGAGCAGTTTGGAAGAAGATAAAATTTTAAATTCTATCATAGCCGTTCCCCTATCTAACTAAACTGTTTACGTCCAATACGAGCTGGCCTGGAAGCAAAAAAAATCTCAGAAGACAAATACATAGTGATTCTGTTATAGATTTTTAGATAACATAAAAAAATTTACCCTTTACTAGTTGACTCATTGAATTAAAAATTGATAATTGATACGCATAATAAGTAGTTAAGCAGTTCACTATAAGGTTTCAAGTGCCTGTTGGTACTCTTGAGAGATAGTTGGTCAGTGCTCGCCTTTTGATTAGTTTCTTTTAATTATATGTAACTAAATAAACAGCAACTGTGCAAGTAAAACATAAGATATAATCAAATATTTTTTTTTATAAATAATACTCATGCTTACGTATAAACCCCTTTCTTTTTTAGATGTATTATTAATTAATCAATTTTTGTTGGAATTTCGCTACAGTATGTTGTAATAAAATTATTATATACATATATGGATGTTGTACTCACAGCTCTTGCGTGGGCTTGTACCACGGCGAGAAGGAGGAGCGCAGGAAGTAGCTTCTTGGTGGCCATCTCGAAGGGGACTGAGTTTTAGGGGGTGCTGCGAAGGGTGAGGGAGGCGGGGTCTGTGTAGTTGATGAAGGTTCAGTCCGCTAGGAGCGCCACTGTTCGCCCTTACCCTCAAACTATAAGCCGTAAAAAAAAAAAATAATAAAAAAGCCTGAATAGTAGGAACTGCGACATCTAAGCGGGTTTCCTTTCTTGTCCATAAAGATATTTGGGAAGCTTGTAATAGAACAGGGTAAAACTGAAGGAGAGCGTTTCAGCACCGATTTTTTTTTTTTTTTTTTTTTTAATTTTGCACTATAATGTATTTCAATGCACTAAACACGAATCCGTTAAAAAATAAAAAAAGTTGCTCTCAACTAGGAAAGACGTTATTCAGAACTAAAGTTCACTGTTATGAAGGTTATAAAAGTTGGGGTAAAAAGCCTATTAGTAAATATGCATATTGAGAAGAATGTCTCGCTACGCTCGCACAAGAAGATATCAAAACTCTAGTCAATCCAACTCGCTGTTATGGATAGAATTTCCATGTTATGGAGGTTATAAATAGTTTATCAACATTTCAAATGAGAGTTCTTTGTTTCCCAATGTTAGATGTCTGCGCATGCGCATGTTTACAAATACGCTGTTTGGGCCAACTTTAATCTCAATAACAGTGAAGTTTAGTGCTTAATATCTTCTTTCCTAGTTGAGAGCGACTTTTAAAAAAAACGTCGCTCGAATTCGTGTTTAGTGCATCAAAATAAGCGATAGTGCAAAATTTGAAAAAGAAAATCGGTGCTGAGGACGCTCTCCTTCAGTTTTACCTTTTGGGCGCTACAATACACTGACAGTAGCCAACTCCCATAAATGCGGAAATTACTAACTCTGCCCCTTTCCTAATTCTTAAACTTTTGACCCCTACATTCAAGACAGGAGTGCTGTGCGGGTCAAGCGGAGCACATTTATGTCTCTTCGACCTTTTAGGCGTTGGTATGAAGCTCACCTCGTTTTTAATTTGTTTAATATTTTCCTTGCAGTTTTGTTTCTGCTTGGTACTAAACTACTTAATAGAAAAAAGAAACTCCACATTTTTGTCTGAGGCAGGAACGGGATTCAGCATCCCTAGCGGTAGACGTGAGAAGTAATACCAAGACAGCTTTGCCAACTTGCGTGTTTAACTAGAACATTCTATTCATTATTATTATTATCTTTTAACGTCCATTTATTATTAACTACGAATTTACATTCTATTCAAATATAGTACAAATTAACCCCCCCCCCCACGTCCAGTTGATCGATTTACTTCATTTTTACATTCTTTCTAATTAGATAAGCAAGACGTATTCCAAGTTTCCTTACAATACAACAGAAATTACGACCGGTTTGAGCAAAGTAGTAATTTATCTCCGGAGTAAACCCCCCTCCCTCCTAATAAACGGATTTAGTTTATTTTTACAAGTTATTTTTCTCTTAAAGGCTAGTACACACTACAATACTGAGATAAAATGTTGTGCGTCATTGTTGCAGAGGTGAATCTGGATTGTTGCGATTCTGCCCCGCAACATGTCCCCTTGTATCGGGAGTGTATTACGGGGCTACGTGATACAAGAATTTGGCCGGGCCCAAATTGAGCTCAGAGGGCAGACGCAGCAGAGGGGCTTCAGAAATTGCGGGAAACAGGCAGAGGAGGTACGTAGGAACCAGTTCAGAGCCGTCACCGCAAATTGAACCCAGCTCAGTAACGTGTTTAGTTCCGATGGACGCCACGCTGCGCTGAGTCCGAATCTGACAAATAAAACAATACACATCTTTTGTCGTCAGTATTGCTAACTGAAAAAAGGAAAGAGTGGGAAAACTAGAAAAATGTTGAGAAAAACGGAAACTCATTGCAAGTTTACTATTCTCCAAAATCTAAACTTTTCAATTTTCCCGTGAACTGGAAATCATAATTTTTATTTTGTTGATATCGTTTCGATATGTATTCCTTGTCTTATCTCTCTTTGTTTTTTATGTTACTATATTTTTATACCGATGTTATTTCGGAGACCCGATGGCCGTGAGGGTTAACGCGTGAGGACTTAACACTCCGTGCCAAAGGTCGTGAGTTCGATTCCCACTAGGGGTGGTGGCTTTTCTTTCGAAAAAAGAAAAGGCATCACCCCTATCCTGGCTGTAAAAGGGTGGTAACCTATAGGTAACCCGTCCTAAAATTCGTAGTTAATAATAAATGCACGTTAAAATTAAAATAATTATTTTTATACGTATATCTACTTTGAATTTCTAATAATATTAGATCATGGACAGGTTATGGTCACTGCAGCAGATCTCTAGGCCAATGTCTTTTGAGTCGCCTCGTTGGAGAGAGTGGGTGGGTGGCACTTGATAGGGAGAGGACAGGTTATAATGTGAAAATATAGGTTATTTTTTCAATGTATTATATTTAAAACATAACCTATACTTACCCAGTGTAACCTGTCTATGTTGAATTGGACATTTCAGTTCCACTTCTTTAGTTTTCACCCTTATATAACCCGTTTGACTATTATCAGTATAACCCGGGTGACTGTTATCAGTACCCATTTCAGAGCCGTCAACGCAAATAGAACCAAGCTCACTTTCGTGCCTTGTTCCGATGGATATGGACACAGCTTTACATTTGCTCAACCTGGAGTCGGAATCACAATTTAATTTAATTTCCTTGAAGAGCTTCGCAACAGGGGTGATCTGCTCAAAGAAAATTAATAATAAAAATAAAAGTAATAAGGAAAAACTTTCAAATTTACATTCATAACCAAATTTACATCAGAATCACAAGGTGAAAGCGATATGCAATTTATGTCTCATTCACTATTGTTGAAAAAAAAGGAAGACAGGGAGAACTAGAGAATATTTGAAAGAAACGAGAGTAATGTTTTAGACTCGATTCCGGATGAGTTATTCAGAAAAACATTCAGAGTGACTGTACATCAACTTCATGAAATACATGAGATCATTAAAGATGAAATCAAAAGAAAGGAATGTAATGCTCAGAGGCCAGTAGGAAGTGAAAACAAGCTAGCAGTATGTCTTAGGTAAGTTTAAATTTATTTTATGTTCATATAAACAATTTTATTTACAAATAGAGAAAAGGTGAGAAATGGAAAGAGTAAAAAAAACTTTATTTAACAACAAAAAAAACAAAGTTTAGTTGCCCAACTATATTGGGTTGCCTACTACACAACATACTAATCAGCAAAAAAAACTGCAGTAATTAAAAAAATATATCAAACAAGTAAAATCAATATGTAAATTAAAAACAAACTAATAAAACTACGAAAATAATGGTAAAATTGATTGAAAAAATGTAAAAGAAAAATGAAAATACTTCTAATCAAAAATGATTGATAGAAAAACTGGGAAATAAAAAAATATGATAAAAAGAATAAATAAATCTAATATATAAATTAAAGGACTTGAGCCATATATGTGGTTTTGAATAATGGGCGAGAATAGATTCCTAGTTGTTGATTCGGGATGGTGCCTCTGGAACCGAACCATAATCCCTATACTCGGTACTCTCTCACTCCAAAACTCTCCTGGAATTTCTCCTTATAATAGTTCACGCACTTGTAGATAGCTTGCTTCTCAAGATTCAGCTCTGATTCCTAGTTGTTGATTCGGGATGGTGCCTCTGGAACCGAACCATAATCCCTATACTCGGTACTCTCTCAGTCCAAAACTCTCCTGGAATTTCTCCTTATAATAGTTCACGCACTTGTAGATAGCTTGCTTCTCAAGATTCAGCTCTGATTCCTAGTTGTTGATTCGGGATGGTGCCTCTGGAACCGAACCATAATCCCTATACTCGGTACTCTCTCAGTCCAAAACTCTCCTGGAATTTCTCCTTATAATAGTTCACGCACTTGTAGATAGCTTGCTTCTCAAGATTAATTCTTTCGCCTTGTTTATCATCGTTGCCTTCATATCGGATAGTCGGGTCTAATATTAGAGCCGTTTTGGCATTCCGCTTAAAGGCAACGATGTCAGCGTACCTTGTGGAGCCTTCTTCATCGATGCTAAATACTTCTTGGAAGCAGTCGAAACCTTTTTCTTTTAAGATTTTTGTTTCATTAAACAAACTAGACAATGAACAAAATTATTCAATTTCTGTAAAAGTTTGGGTTCCTTCCGCATGTTGAATGGTGATTGTGGAAGGAAGTAAATATGATGGATTATCAGTTACTTCTTGGTCGTTTGGAGATCGAAAATCAAGTTCCTCTTCAGCTTCAGTAACTGCAGCGAACAGTTTTCGTCTTATCTTCTGTTGATAATACAAGGGCATAACTCTTGAGAGATTGTGCATTGAATTAAAAAACTGATTTAATATACAATTTTCTTTGGCAACTTCAGCCTCCTTCTTTTTCAGTATCAGTTCTCGAAGTTCGTCTCTTCTTGTCAACCTTTCCTCATATCTCTTGAAATTATTGGCCAACAAATCAGTCCAATCAGTTTTTTTCTTTTTTGTAGAAGATGTAGGGATTGTGGGAATAGCTGTTGTCTCAATCACATTGTTCGAGGGCTCACCTGTCGACACTTCATGATCACCAATCTGGTGGTGGTTGTTCATCATCGTCTAGAAAGCGAAGACCTGTTAGCCATGAATGGTATAAGAAATTCCATCTGCTTTTGGTATGTCCAATGTCTAACTATAGTTGCCGGTGCCCCACTTTTTCGTTTTCTCTGTCTGCGCAGGGCAGTCTCTCAACTTTGTTATAGCCTGCTTTCCTGTAACAAAATTTATTTATGAATATTAGAAAACAAATAACATAATGCAATATTTTCTATTTTCTTTTAGGTATTTGGCCACTGGGCTACAGGATAGGAGAAAGAACTGTCTCAAAAATTGTGTCTCAAGTTTGCGGGGCTTTATGGACACACATGCAACCAAGATACATTCCTGAGCCTGATGTTCAAATGTGGGAAACTATTGCAATAGAGTACGAAAGAAATTGGTAATTTTATAATTGTCTGGGATCTATTGATGGTAAACACATCACCATCCGAAAACCAGCTTTGAGTGCTTCATCGTTTTTCAATTATAAGCAATATTTCTCCACTGCTTTGTTGGCAGTAGCAGATGCTCAGTATCGCTTTATTTTGGCGGACATTGGTTCCATGGGAAGATTCAGCGACGGAAATATTTTTCGGAACTCATCATTTGAGAAACGTTTATACAACGGAATATTAAATTTGCCAGTTCCTAAGCCATTATCCGGTCAAGAATCACCAACCCCTTTCGTGTTTTTTGCGGACGAGGCGTTTCCTTTGATGGAAAATTTGATGCGTCCATATCCTAAAGCAAGCGCCACCAACAATAACGAAAAGAAAGCACTCAACTACAGATTATCTCGAGCTTTTGGAATCTTCGGGCAAGATTTCGGGTTTTCAACCATCCTTTTGAATGTAAGTAGGAGACAGTTGATGTTATTGTATTGACTTGTTGTGTCCTACATAATTATTTAAGAACTCAAAAACTTTTATGTTCTGATGTAACAGAAGATTCCGATGCGTTTGAAGGCCCAATAGAATGTGAAAACCAATTACTTCCTTACAGAAGATTAAAACTTACGTAAGATCGAGTAATGAATTGTTTCATATTAGAGAAAAGTTTTAAGATTTTTACATTTCCGCTCAAGGCGACTGGCAACGGACTGCAGTAGAAAGAGGGCACTTTTAAAAAACTAATACTTGATTCATAATTATAAAAGGGGCATTCTGTCTTAGATGAACATACTTTTAAGAAATTGTTTACCTCGTTATCTCAGATAATGACATTTGGTACATGGGTTAACGCCAAATTTCAGCTTAATATCTCAAACGGTCTCCAAAATAAGGCCTTGTGAAGTTTTCAAAAATCGGTAAAAACATGGGGAAGAGGTCAATGTTTAGCTCTTTATATGCCCTTGTAAATGACATGTAACACATAACAGATGGTAACAACATATTTTTTTTTTTTAAATAAAAATGTTAAAAAAATATATATGCATAATCGTCATATCATTACTAGTTTGTATAGCAAGTTTGGTAGTAACCAGATTGAAATGGATTCTTAGTTAAAATCATTTGAAACTGAAGGCGGATTTGGACTAATTTTACTTTTTAATACATAATTGTGAAATTAAATCCAAACTTTACCATTGCATGTATTTTAAGCACATTCAAATATAAAACTTAAAACCTCTAATTTTTGTAATTAGTTCAATTTAGAATATTTATGTAAATATGAATGATATTGTACTCAAAATAAATAAAACATAAATATTATCAACAATTTTCATATTTATAAATGTTTAAATTATAAAAGTGGTTGAAAATTTTAAAGAAATGTGTTAAAAGTACTGGACATAAATAAGTTCGGATTGGACATAAATTCTCCCTGTTGGAGTTATTGGATTCACAGTACATAATACATGAGTGAATGGTAGCATTAATATATCTGGTCTTCTATGGTAGCTAAATGATAGAGAAGGTCCTTTAGAAAGATGGAAGGGAACTTTTACTTCATCTTTGTGTATGATTTTGTTTGCTATATAATTTATTTATGAGCACCCCGCACTGAAAGCGTTTCGCCTTGCTATATAAGCAAGCCACAATTTAGAGTCATAGGCTGTACTTATAATGATACCTAAAACAGGAGAACATTATTTTATAAGTATATATATCATTATTATATATGTTGCCGCAGCAAAATATTGACCACTTTTTGAAACGTTTACATGGCCGTATTTTGGGAACCGTTTTAGATAAAAATTTGATGTTTTTTTTTGTCCCAACCCCTACTTTGGGTGTACCAAATTTCATTAATATCTTAAAGGGATGGGTAAAATAGGTGCGTTGATTTGACATGGACTGACCCAATACCTAATGCAAACTACTTTTGTTTACTTGATTAATTTGTTTTTATTCAATTGTTATATTAATAATATTTTTAAATGTCAATAGATTTTATATTTCTATTAATATATTAAAAACAGATAAAATACCATGTGTGTACTCACATTCATTCATTCATTGCATTCAATTCATATTTTTGTTCAATTCATTGTTGTAGTAATACTCATTATTTTGTTTACTTGATTTATTTTCTTAAATTCAATTGTTATATTAATAATATTTTTAAATGTCAAAAGATTTTATATTTCTATTAATATATTAGAAACAGATAAAATACCCTGTGTGTACTCACATTCATTCATTCATTGCATTCAATTCATATTTTTGTTCAATTCATTGTTGTAGTAATACTCATTATTTTGTTTACTTGATTTATTTTCTGCAATTCAATTGTTATATTAATAATATTTTTAAATGTCAAAAGATTTTATATTTCTATTAATATATTAAAAACAGATAAAATACCATGTGTGTACTCACATTCATTCATTCATTGCATTCAATTCATATTTTTGTTCAATTCATTGTTGTAGTAATACTCATTATTTTGTTTACTTGATTTATTTTCTGCAATTCAATTGTTATATTAATAATATTTTTAAATGTCAAAAGATTTTATATTTCTATTAATATATTAAAAACAGATAAAATACCATGTGTGTACTCACATTCATTCATTAATTGCATTCAATTCATATTTTTGTTCAATTCATTGTTGTAGTAATACTCATTATTTTGTTTACTTGATTATTTTCTTAAATTCAATTGTTATATTAATAATATTCTTGAGTGTTACTACATCTTTAAATGTAAATCTACTTTGTATTTGTATTAAAATAATGAAAACAGGCAAAATAACCTGTACTTAGATAATTAATTTTATAACAATACTACTGGGGTCTCCCGTGGTCTAATGGCTAGCGCCTTGGATTCATAAGCGGGAGATGGTGGGTTCGATTCCCAACCTCCGGCAGGAATTTTATCATCCCACGGCTCGCTGATAAAATTCCTCGCTGCACCCTGGCTGTCGGCGCTAATGACCTAGATGTAGATGCGCCGTAAAAAAAAAAAAAAAAAAAAAAAAAAAAAAAAAAAAAAAAAAAAAAACAATACTACTGTCAACCGGGGTGACTTGCCGAAATTTTGGTTTTTTAGTTACTGCAGTCACATGGTTGCTTTCGATATCTAGGCTTTCTTATGATTGTATAGTAGAACATCTAACTTTTCATCCCTGAAGTTTTCTGATTTTTTGGTCAACATATGTTGGCCGGGGAGCAATATATGTTCGTGACAATAGTCACCCCAGTAGCGGGGTGACTATTGTCACAGGTATTTCTAATGGAAGAAAACGTTTCAGAGAAATAGGGTGACTATGGACAGAGAAGGAAAGTCTCTAAATTCAGAAAACTTTTTGTAAAAAAAAAATGGTATCACCATTTCAACATTTTTATACTTTTAAGAAAATGACCAATTCTTTATTTCAATAAACAGTCGTATTGTTCCTTTTTAATTATAATAGGCACAATTTAAAGAGTATTATACTATTTAATTTAAGATTAATACTTTAACATAGGTATAAAATCAAAAATTCAAGGACCAAAAATTAAGAAAATATTACTATCCCTGTGAACGCTTTCTCATTAAAGGTTAACCACCCTCTTCTCCCTCACCTGTGTGTTTGTTTCAACTATATCCGATCCCAGGACAGTGGATGTTTCTGGGTTTTCAGGGAATATGAACCTTTGAAGGCTTTTAAACGAATTTTATCACGACTTCGTCTTCGTAAATTTCTTCATCTCTTTTAACGCGGTTCCTCCCTCCCCCATAGGGAGGAACCCCGCTTATAAGGTTGATCTCATGCCGCAATCCGGAAATGCCGACTAGAAAATTTTGCGTTTCAGAACCCAGCTCAGTGAATAATGGACCGATTTTGATGAAATTTGGTACTAAAATCTTTCGTCTAATTTGAAAGGTCAAGTTCGTAAGCAGAATCCGTCCACCGGAACATGGTTTTTGGAGCGAATTTCGCGCGAAAAAAATCGTTCCGCTTAATTCATATGCTTGCAAGTACTCGTTTTATAGGCTTCTTGGCCTAGGAAACGAATGAAACCATTTTCAAAGCGATATCTTTAACCGTTTTCGAGAAAATTGGAAAAATCATGGGATTCAGTTGAAACATTTTCTGCATGTTCCACTTTCATTAAAACTAAAAAAAAAAAAAAAAAATAAATATCAGTCCCGTAACAGGCCACGTGGGCCCTGAGAGGCAGATACTATAGAGGTATCTGATTCATGACCATACGGCACACTAGGGAGATTGTGTGGTCAGTACTATGCTCCGGCCGCCTGATTTTCCCCGTGGCTGCTTCGACTGCCTAGAGTCATTAGCACCCAAGGTACCCATTATTAAATTAATTAAAGGCTGGGTTGACCTAGGGGCGGTCAGGGAGGCCGAATTCAACCCATGAACGAAGTCACTAGAAGAAAAAATCTTTAGTGCTTGCTCGGGATTTGAACTCAGGCCTCCAGCTTATTAGTCCTGTGCTCTACCACTGAGCTAACCTCACCCCTTCATTAAAACTAATATGTTGAAATTTTGGTTACGTTTGGAGTTAAGGAATGGTTAGAATAAAATATTTTATTAACAGGCATAAAAAGTTTTGGTGACTTTGTATACTTTCCCTAATATCTCGAAAAAGGTTGAGAATCTTGGTAAACGGAAGGATACCATTAGAAAGTTTACTAAATGCTCTACAAAAAAGATTCTGAAGAAAGTTTTGATTAGACGATGTCAATCGGAGAAATTAGTGCTAAAAACTTTAAAGTAATTGATTTCGCTTATTAGAACTGTTCTTTTTTTCTGTTTTTATTCCTTGTTATTTTTTAATTGCTTATAGTTGGATAATGTATTTGAAAATAAAACAGGTTAAGTAATATAAGAAAAACAAGTTAATGTTAGAAATATGGATTTCCAAGATATAGCTTTTCAACAGCCCAGCGGGGGCCTTCCTAGGGTTGACCGCCCCATCCAGGTAAGATCATAAATCAAGACCTTCCTAGAAATGTGGACCCAAAGTAATAACTGCTTCTATTTTAATCATTCTAAATGAGTCTAGGGATAAGAACGGAACCGCGCTAAGATGATGCAGTTCCTGCGAGTCGGACATTTTTATATTTTGGTTAATATCACGTAAATCAGCTTTTGGCACTGTGCCCCTTTTTGAATTCATTAAGAATTTCCTTCCATATTCTTTTTAAAGGTGGAAGAAATGCTACATCTAGTGGCTGGCCAATGTGGGTAGAATTCGGTGGTAAACATTTGAAGAAAATATTGTGATGTTTGCACGTCTCAAGCACATGCACAGAAAAGTGTGAAGATAAATTGCCACCGATCACAACCACTGGTTTAGGACTTTTGCGCTTCTTCTCATAATGTACAATCATGCTCATGAACCACTCTTGGAAGTCCTCCTCGAGCCAACCACATTTGGAGCACGAGTACCTGGTACCAATAAGGCCCCCAAGAGCCACAAATCGTACAGATGTTGGGTTAGTAGACTACGAAGCGAGTGAACAAATGCCCTGACGCCGTAGAAGAGTACATAATTTCTGCCCTGTGTTGCCTTTAGTTTAGCTTACCAGGATCATCAGATAGGCATGTCTCGTCAAAGTTAATCAAATTCTCTGGAAGAATTTCCATCATATCTCCCTGAGAGTTATCAAAAAACTAGTTCAGGCCCTCGGCACTGACGCGAGCTCTTTTGGGGTTGATGTTTGTAGCTATTCTTAATGAAAGAGCGTGTCTATATTTGGCCAAAAAAGACAAGACCCATTCATTGCCTGGCGTCACTCCATCCTTAAACCTCTTCACGCGAATTCCAAGGCGGGTGAAATCCTTTTGCAGAAGTAGTATCAATTTACTTCTTGTAACGGGGAATTCCACTCCGCCAGGTATCATCATGTTTACTGTACTTACGCGCATTTGGCCTGGGTACATACATGCGAGACATTTTTGCTAATTAGTACGAAGCTTAACAAGACTTACAGCCACATCCTTACAAAAAACAATGCACATTGACAACACCTGATGATGTGGGGTGACTATTGTCACCTCAATGTTTTGACAATTGTCACCCCAAAAGTGACTCCAAAATGACAAGGGTTTGTATAAAATGTAATAACTTCTACGTAAACATCAAAATCTAGGCTTACCTGCTCCCGCGTGAGGTGTCTGCCCAGCACCCAAACGAACAGGTAGACCTGTCAGACCAAACTGAGAGGTTCTAGGTAGGAAGTTTTGCCAACATAACAAAAGTTGCAAAAAACTGTGAAATTTTCACAATTTTTTTTCTTTTTGAAAATTGAAGAAAAAAATAATTAAAACTACGGGGGTTTATCCATAAATATATAGGCTACATTTTATGAACCAAAACACCCAAAAAAATCTATATGGAAACGTTTATTGCCAAATTTGAAAATTCCTAGCTTTTGACAATTCTCATCCCCTGGACAATAGTCACCCCGGCTGACGGTAACTACTTTTGTTCACTTGATTTTTTTGTTTCAATTCAATTGTTATATTGATAATATTTTTGAGAGTTTCTACATCTTTAAATGTAAATCTACTTTGTTGGTTAACAAACTTGTTCAATTGTTTGATTGGGGAATACTATATATCAAGTTTCGTGGGGAAGAAACAAAAAAGCTGGTATCGTGTTGTGTGTGTAGAGAGAGAGAGAGAGAGAGAGAGAGAGAGAGAGAGAGAGAGAGAGAGAGAGAGATATAAATTTTAACTGGGGTCATTTTCAATGTCTACTAGGTGGGATCGATAAAGATTCGAAGAAATTTTACAAAAATTCCGCCAATGAGTGCAACCTCAATAGCTACTTTCCTTCGGAGGAAAGTGCTAAAAACAAACTTTTATTAAGCATTATGTAATGTAAATATGTAAATATATAGATAATAAGCTGATATAATGTAATTTAGTAATATGTGTGTGTGTGTGTATCTATATGTATGTGTTTGTACATGTGTTGTTTGTAATAGCTACCTATATAAAATATAAGGTGTACATCACCATAAAGCGGAACACCAATAAATAAATAATAACTATTTTTAATTTAAGTTAATTTCTTCAACTATGATGGCAGTTCTAGAAATAAACTGTCGGTTTATTTCAACTTGTCCCCCATAGAGTTTTCGCTATACCTGGTGATGGTCCATTCGAGGTAATAATACCCCAAACCATTGCACAGTCTCTTCACCCATCACCATCCCCAATAAGAACGCCTCTTGGTCATGCTCATAAATATAATGAGTGTTTCCAAATGACATGTGAGAAAGTTTTAAATTGTATCTTACATTTATTATTACAACAAAATTTAACCTGTAATGGTTATGCTGCTGTTACTGGTAACCATGGGCGTATATACAAAATAATTTCGGGGAGGGGGGCTGGTACCATTTCTGGGGTATGGAATACTAACAATTTAGAACTTGGAATAGTTTTAGGCAAATGAAACGCTATTACAACTAAGATGAAATGATCTTATTTAGTTTATTTTTAAGGGTTTTAAGACACATTTTTACCATCAAATCAAAATTTGGGGCTGCAGACCCCTCAGCCCTACCTCTTAAATACGCGGGTATTAACCTATAGATAACGGGATATCTTTAGATTATCTGTTTCTTACCACCTGTCCGGAGCGCCCAAGTGTCAAGAAACATTACACTTTGATTGCTTTTCAATTGATGTATAACATATATTATGTTATAAAAAATATGCAGTAGCGTTAATTTTGCTGATACATTTTATAATGCAATAAAATAACTACTTATCTGCCGTGACAGGTATTTGGCTAGTATATATATATATATATATATATATATATATATATATATATGATACGAAATAATAAATAAAAACATTTTTGCTTTTACGCCTTTAAAAGAAATAGTATAGATTTTTATATTAATGAAGGTTTTTTTTAAGCATATTATTAGGAATTCAGTATAAACGAACCTCCTTTCTCCCTGGCAATGGTCAAAAAACGTAACACACCTCATGTGTTACGTTTTTGTAACAAGTATTATTTGTGAGTGTGCATTTTATTTAACTTTAGGCAATTTGAATAAAACACGTACCCTAGCGTGAGGTGCTATTTTTTTTATTTTGAATGTTTTAACTTATAATTAATACTTTTTATGCCATTTTCATTCTTCTACAGTTAAAGCTGTATATTTCCATTTTATTATTTAAGAAGTTATTCAATACATAAAAGAAAGGGTATGTATTAATATGAAATGTGTTCTTCTCTTAGTTAAATGGACACGACTGTTGCTGTTCGGCTGGAGGAAGTATGACTTACTCGTCCAAAGGATGTATAATTGGATTTTGGGAATTGTTGTAAATTTTATAAAGAAATTAAACTAGTGTATTTTGTTGGGAAATAGCCAGCTCGCCATGAGCCTAGTCGTGTAGAATGTCTGTAATACTTTTCTCCTCCTTTTTAGCGCTTTATAGGGAGGTAGCCCACTTATAGGACTGACCTCATGACGAAATCCGGAACTGCCGACTAGAAACTTTTAAGTTTCAGAACCCCTAGAGAACGAAAATAACGGTGGTTCAAATTTGTGTGTGTGTGTATATATATATATATATATATATATATATATATATATATATATATATGTATATTTATATACATTTGTCTGTTCGCTCTCTAGCTCCCAGACGAATGGTCTGATTTAGATGAAATTTTATACAAAATTTTTTTAGCCAAAGCTAAGGCTTAAAACAATTTAAACTATAACATTTCAACGGTTCAACAACGGTAAAGGTTGAAATTTGGTAAGTTTATAAAAGGGAGTTCTTCCTGCTATTTCTTGGGAATAAAGGCTCCGCCCATACCCTCCGTCTATTTGAACAGGCTATAGTTGATTGATTTTAGCCTTAGCTTTGGCTAAACATTGATAAATATTAAACATTATCTCCCATGCCCGACTTCTCAAAGCCTTCCTTGGTCCTAAACAAGATATAATCAATTTTTATTCAGTTCTACAGTTTGTTGTTCATTGAAATGGTAAAGCGAATGGTGGAACCGTTAGGGATATTCCCTCAGAATTTTGTGCATTCAGGATTTGAACTGTTCCATCTAACTGAATGGGCTATAAATAGTTATGATTAGGGAACGGAAGTTGTATTTTGTATTGTATTTACATTTTTTTTTCTGATTCATAAATGTTGATGTAATTTTCCACGTTTTATGTGATTTTAAAGCATTTGAACAGTTTTTTATTTTACATATTTTTCTGAAACTCCATATTTTTATATATTCTATCATAAATGGATATTTTCGCTACTTATTTTGATATTATTTTTCTTATTATATTATTATTTCTTCAATAATATTATTATTTCTTCAATTCTATCTTAGTTTTTCTTTTCAATATTTTATATATTTCAGTGTTTAAGTATTTTTTTACTAAATATTTTTAATTTTTTATTACATATTTCAATATAAATAGTTAAATATATATGGACATATTTTCAATTTTATTTTATACGAACATCCGTTCCTAGTTATGATGTTCGTATATAGAAATGAAGGTAGTAAATCTTGATGGAAAAAAGCTAGCTCATTGACACCTATTGTGGTTATCAACCATCTTTGCTATAATCTTCTTCTTCTTTGTACTGTGCCACTCCAAGCAGAAAGGCTCTTTTTCATAGCTTCTGCTAATTGCGTTTATATAATGTGAGAGCAGTTTGCGATCTCCAGAATAGAACTAGAGTTTTATTCAGGCCACCTCAGTCTTGGTTTTACTTTCCTTCTGTTCCAATAAAGAGGTTCTGTGCGGAGTTTTTCTGAAAGTCCCTCTTCTTTTGGGTGCATGCCATGCCGATTTCAGTATTTAAATTTAATTAATTTTACTATGTCTAACTATAAGACCCCTGGTTAGTGTGTTAGCTCCATTTTCCAGCCACTACAGCTCATTTACTTAGATGGAATACTTCTAATCCCGCATACACAAAATTCTGAGGGAAATATTCCTGACGATTCCATCATTTGCATTTCCATTACAATGAACAACACGCTACTTTAAACTGAATAAAAACTGATTATGTCTCTTTCAGGACCAGAGAAGGCTTTGAGAGTTCAGGCAAGGGAGATAGTGTTTAATGTTTATCAATACTTATCCAAAGCTATGGCTAAAAACAATTTAAGCTTATAACGTTATTACTAGGAGTTTTAAAACGTTTTTAGTCTTATGTTTTGTTAAGTAGGGGCGAGGTTAGCTCAGTGGTAGAGCACTCGACTAATGAGCTGGAGGACCAGGTTCATAACCCGAGCACGCACTAAAGATTTTTTCGTCTAGTGCCGTCGTTCAAGGGTTGGGTTTGGGGTCCCAGATCGTCCCTAGGCCAACCCAGCCCCATTAATTAATTTATCAATGGGTACCTTGGTGCTAATGACTCTAGCAGTCGAAGCAGCAAGGGAAAAATCAGGTGGCCGGAGCATAGTATTTACCACACTATCTCCCTAGTGTGCCGTATGGTCAAGAATCAGATACCTCTACAGTATCTGGGCCCTTGTGGCCTGTTACGGGACTGTTTTTTTTTTTTTTTTCTAAGTACTGATAAATATTAGACACTATGTCCTTTTGTCTGTCCTCTCTAAGCCTTCCCTAGTCTTAAACGAGACATAATCAGTTTTTATAATGTTTCATGATAAATTAAGGGAGATTAAGTATACAGTTCGGGAATGGCCTTCTAGCAGCAGATGTAACATACGAGAAGAATTCGTCCTCTGCCGGCTGAGGATAGGCCATTCCCTACTGACTCACTCATACCTTATGACAGGACAAGACAGACCAATATGCCAGTACTGCAATACAACACTTACTGACAGACTGCAGACTCGGGCAAAACTCTGACTTACCATCAAACATGCATGAATTACTTTCAAATGACAGCAAACATATTACAGACATATTCCAATTCCTTTCCAACATCAAAACTCTGGATAAACTCTAGCGCCTTTTTTTTTTCTTTCTTTCTTTCTTTTCTTTTCTCCACCTGTTTCAATTGATTATTTTTTTTATATATAATATACATTTATTTTTTCCTTCCTTCTTTTATCTGTCTATTTATTTGTCTTATTTTTGCCTTTTCTCCCCTCTTGTTTTCCTTCCCCCCTTTTTATTTCTAGAAGTAAATATCCCTGAGTGAGACAGTGAAATATCAAGACAGAATTAAGTTACTTATCTCAGCTATTAAGTACTACTTTACTTACGACTCGTACTTTTTATTTATTTTACTATTTATCATTGACTATACTATTCACTTTCTTCTACATACCTCAATTCTTTAAAGCTGCAGTTTCGTCGCCTGAGTTGCGATAAGCTTAATTAATAAAATAAATAATGTTTCATGTATCAAGTTGTTCGTGTAAATGGGAGTTTGCAAATGGTGGAACCGTTGAGAATATTTATGTCAAACACCATGAGGCTGTGCTCTTCCCCTACAATGACTAAATGAGAGCTTTGTTTCAGATATAATTCTGGAAAATAGAGGGCTGACTGGTTTCAGATATTGTAGCCAAATTGTAATGAATATCTGATGGCACATTTTATCTTAGCTGCAGAGATAGTTTGTAGAATGCTCAGCCCAAGGCACAGGAAGGCAACCAAATCTCTGAAGTCCAGGAAGAATGTGATTATAATTCTTAAGGGTACCTGTCTTTCTGTATGTTTCCTTTTTCCTAGCAGGGAGGAAGATGTGTTTAAGGCGGTAACTTCATGACACCATCTCGAAGTGCAGACTATGAAGAATAGTGTATGTTTGATAAGGTAATAAAAAAATCGCTCCCTCGGATGAAACCCAGCCTATGCAGGAGGCCGACACACTCTTCCCATATATCCTTACAAGGAAGGTATTTGGCTGACATCTGATCATTGCTAAAGCTTGGCCAAGCTAATATTATCAGATTACATTATACAATTGAATTGTAGATTGTAATTCATCTGTAAATAAATCATAAGCACACAAAAGGAGAAGGAAAAATATTGAATTTATGAATATGAATAAAAAGCAAATTGTGGTCATATTGTGGACATTGGTATGTCTTGAAGTAAAGATCAGTCTTCTTTAATTTAGTTATTTTGAGGTTAAATTTTAACTTTTATATTTTCCATTGGCTCTATGTCAGGTTTGATATAGCAAATATTGAAATAAATTGAATTTTAAATTTTAATGTCCATTTATTATTAACTAAGAATTTTAGGACGGGTTATCTATTGGTTACCACCCTTTTCTAGCCAGGATAGGGGTGATGCCTTTTCTTTTTTTTAAAGAAAAGCCTCCACCCCTAGTGGGAATCGAACCCACGACCTTTGGCACGGAGTGTTAAGTGCTCACGCCTTAACCCTCACGGCCACCGGGTCTCCAAAGAAAAAAAAAAAAAATTGAATGACCTCAGAGAATATCAGGGATCATATGTTTGTGTGTTAGAGATTATGGTTTCTTTCATTGGCAGAAATATTTGCAATATTTAGTTCACGAAGTTAAGCAACGTCGGGTGTGGTCAGTACCTGAATGGGTGACCGACCACGTGCTGGCATTATAAAAGGGTGGCAACCTATAGATAGCCCGGCGTTAATGGCCAAGTTGTAGATGCGCCGTAAAAAAAAAAAAAAAAAAAAAAAAAAAAAATTAAAAAAAAAAAAAAAAATAAATTAGTTCACCGCTGTACTATAATTGTGTTCAACAATTTTAGTATGACTCCATGTTGGACATGGTATGATCCCAACCGTTGCCACCAGCAAATATGTCAGATAGAATATTTTAGTATTAAAATATTGAAATAAATATTTATATATATATTTTTTTTTTTTATTACGCATCAACTGAATAAATATTTATTAAATGTCATAATAAATAAATAAATATTTATTATGACATTCTGATTATGGCAGACGAATATGCTTGACTCCCATAATTTAGCCATTATTTAGTGTACTAACTCATAATGAGTGTTCATATATATATATATATATATATATATATATTCCCATTAGTTAAATAACATAATCAATAAGGTACATTAAAAAAGTTTTTTCTTAATATGCCATATTTGGGCTTGAAAAAAGTGATAACCCAGTCCAAAAATATTGTTAGGATGTCGTAAAAACTAAATAATAAATATTTACATTATAATAATAATAATAGAAAGACTATAAAGATTCCTAATAAAAAAACTTATTCAAATACAAAACAAAAAAGTCAGACTCGCAGGAACTGCATCATCTTAGCGCGGTTCCGTTCTTATCCCTAGGCTCATTTAGAATGATTAAAATAGAAGCTGTTATTATTTTGGGTCCACAGTTCTAGAAAGGTCTTATTTACGATCTTACCTGGATGGGTCGGCCAACCCTCCCTAGGAAGGACCCCGCTAGGCAGTTGAAAAGCTATATGTTGGAAATCCATATCTCTAAAATTAAATTGTTTTTCTTATTTTTCTTAACCTGATTTATTATCAAATACATTATCCAAATATAAGCAATTAAAAAATAACAAGGAATAAAAACAGATGAAAAGAACAGTTCAAATAAGCGAAATCAATTACTTTAAAGTTTTAAGCACTTATTTCTCCGATTGACATCGCCTAATCAAAACTTTCATCAGAATCTTTTTTGTAGAGCATTTAGTAAACTTTCTAATGGTATCCTTCCGTTTACCAAGATTCTCAACCTTTTTCGAGATATTAGGGAAAGTATACAAAGTCACCAAAACTTTTTATGCCTGTTAATAAAATATTTTATTCTAACCATTCCTTAACTCCAAACGTAACCAAAATTTCAACATATTAGTTTTAATGAAAGTAGAACATGCAGAAAATGTTTCAACTGAATCCCATGATTCTAAGTAGCCAAACCAAAATCGGTATTCAACCACTATTTTTCCCATTTTCTCGAAAAAGATTAAAGCTATTGCCTTGAAAATGGTTTCATTCGTTTTCCTTGGCCAAGAAGCCTATAAAACGAGCACTTACAAGCTTATGAACTGAAAAACGTAAGCGTTACGATTTTTTTTGCGCGAATTTCGCCCCAAACGCCATCTTCCAGTGGGTGGATTTTGCTGGTTAACGAACTTGACCTTTCAAATTGGACGACGGATTTTTGTACAAAATTTGATCAAAATCGGACCATCAGTGAAGCCAGAAATGAGCGAACACACAAATATATATATATATATATATATATATATATATATATATATATATATATATATATACATATATACATATATATATGTATATACAAATTTTAACCACCATCATTTTCGGTCTCTAGGGGTTCTGAAACGCAAAATTTTCTAGTCGGCACTTCCGGATTGCGTCATGTGATCAACCTTATAAGCGGGGTTCCTCCCTATGGGGGAGGGAGGAACCGCGCTAAAAAAAAAGTGAAAAATGTAAATAAAGATCAAAATAATAGAAAAATTATATGATTATTTTTGTTCTTTTGTTTTAAATGCATCAGCTTTTAACATTTAATACAATAACGAACATTTAATACATTTCTTTAGAACAAACAAATACCACTGTTTTTAGTTTATTTGCCATTTCTTTTTGTCTATTTTTATAATGTTTTATAATTCCATGTTGTATGGAATGATCAAGTCATTCAGCCAGTGAGTATATTAGTAAGTCAGTTCAGGATTAGTAATTTTAAATATTGTCTAATTGAGAGGACAATATTGTCTAATTGGTTGGTGATGCAAAGGTAGAAATTTGCGAGGGTTCTGCGTGGTGTCTTAATAAAACTAAATTTTTTATTGGAAAATGAGTTTTATTGTTTGCCTACGTTTCGGCTTGAAATTCAAGCCTTCATTGGAGCTGTAAAACATGTACGGCAGAGTTAATACTCACACACACACACACACACACACATATATATATATATATATATATATATATATATATATATATACACACACACAAAAATTCAAGAAACAGAAGTACAGAGGCTGTATTGATGAAGATTTGAAGAAATATTTCTAAACATTTTTCATGAGTGCAATCTGAGTAGCTACTTCAGAATGTGCTAAAAAGGGCCTAATGCAGAAGAAAAATATGATCAAATGCTTCGACTGTTTAGATTGATATTAATTTGATCGTGTTATTTTCTGTACCCAGTCCATAGGATCATTGAAAAATTGAAAACATTTTCAGAATGTGGTGAAAATCTACAATTAAAGTAAAGATTAATATTATTATGAGATATTAGAGCCCTCAAAATTCGTCAAAAGAGAAAATTGAGTTGTAGGTATTGTGTCAATAAACTCTTTTAGCACTTTCCTCCGAAGGAAAGTAGCTATTGAGGTTGGACTCATGACGGAATTTTTGAAAAATTTCTTCAAATCTTTATCGATCCTACCTAGTAGACACCGAAAATGACCCCCGTTAAAATTTATATATATCTATATATATATATATATATATGCATATATATATATGTGTCTGTTAACACGATAGCGGCCAGAGTTTTTGTTTTTTCGTCACGAAACTTGGTATATAGCATTCAATTAGCAAACGATTGAACGAGTTCGTTAACCACCAAAGTCGGTCCACCGAAAGGGGGGGTTTACCCCGAACCCAAAACACTTATTTGACTATGTCAGCCGTAATATTTGTTATATTTCAACGACACTTGGTATTCGTAGTGTTAATATAGAGTGAAAAGTGAGATATAAAAATGAACTAAATCGGTTCATTAGAAGGGGGGGTTTACTCCGGACCCACAATACCAATTCGCCACTACCAGCCGTTATTTTTGGTATATTTCGACGAAACTCGGTATTCGTAGTGCTAATCCACAGGTAAATATGTGTTGTAAAAATAAACGAAATCGGTTCATTAGGAGGGGGGGTTTACTCCGGACCCACAGTACCAATTCGCCACTACCAGCCGTGATTTTTGGTATATTTCGATGAAACTCGGTATTCGTAGTGGTAATCTACAGGTAAATATGTGTTGTAAAAAGAAACTAAATCGGTTCATTAGAAGGGGGGGTTTACTCCGGACCCAAATTCCTAATATACTCATACCGGTCGTAATTTCTGCTGTATTGTAACGAAACGCTGTATACGTCGTGGGTGACTCATGAGAAAGAAGTGTTGTAAAAATGAGCTGAATCGGTCAATCGGAAAGCGGGGGTTTAATTTGTAATATATTTGAATAGAAAAGCCGGCAGACGTAGGTTCACAAAGCCGCCGCAAGGAGCGCTTTCTACCACTAGTGTGACTGTATCCTGTTCCTGCGTTAGATCAAAATACGATAATATGAGGATTTTTGTATTTATTACGTAGTGTAGTAGGTACCATGTGTAAACATAACTCTGGATGCAAATTAATAATTGATCAGTTACTCATTACAAAATGAGAACTATTCACGTTTTTATTTTATTTATGTAGGATATTTTAAGCAAATTGTTCTGGAAAGCAGTCTACACTACCCAAATTCTGAGGAAAGTGCTTAGTTATGCAGCTCCTGCGTGACGGACTTTTTTTTTTTTTGTTTAATCATAATATTTTCACAGCTGCTATGTTCATTCTACCAATTTGACCTATTAAAAATGCTTCCAGGTAGAATAACAACAACAAAAATTACAATCTCATTTAAACCTCAAAATTACGTAACATTGTCCTCCCCTTATAAATAATTATTTTTTTAAACAAAATAAGAAGCATTTACCATAATCATAATAAATTATTGATCGACCAAACAATTGTACTATGATTTGGAATTATAGTTTTCCAGATTTTTCGAGTGTATAAGTTAGTACAAAAGTGTTCTGTCATCAAATCCTAAAAAAATTAGTAAGTCAATAGAAGATAATTCATAATTTTATGTTCAACGCTCTTTAATTTAAAAAAAAAAAAAACTAAAAAACTAAAATGCTCTCTAATCATTCATTGTCATTATTAAAAATTCTTCATTTCTTCAAAATTATTTTTGAATAAACATTTGAACTTAACAAAATTTCAAAATATGTAATTCTATAAACTATTCTACTCCAATGATATTATTTTATATTCATTAATATCATAATTTCTTTGACAGACACATCCATATTTATCATCAAATCATAATAAATTCTGTATTTACTCAAATCAACGTTAATATATCCACCATATAAAATGGTTTCTTACTAAATCCAATTTTTTTTAGTAAAACAGGATAATTAAACGGGAAACTTGTTTGTATTATTTGTTATTAATAAAACTATCTTACATTGTGTATCTTTCTTATCTGTTTTCTTATATTTGTTAAGCTAGTAGTTTCTTGGTTTGTGGTTTTAGGTCATCTCATAAGGAATGTCGGTTTACGTCGGTGGACTCTAGAATGTGGCGATCTAAATTTTTCTGCTTGCTCTTCGACTGTTGCAACAGGATTTTCTTCTACATTAGCCTGCAGGAGTCCGTCATCAAGCTCTGTTGGTCGACCTGTATGAGGCTCGTCTTCAAGCTTACGGTTTCCCACTCGAAATCGTTCAAACCATCACTGCACTTGTCGCACACTAATGACATTTTGGATAAGTTGAAGCAGCATTTTCACCTTTATCGAATTCCCAAAGCATAACATGGCATGGCGTAAGTGGTGTCTTGGGAGATCCATATCAAATTAAATTTCAGCACAGTAAAAATAAGTTTTACTGACCAAAACATGATATTTAATGCTATAATAAACACAAAATGTAAACAAAATAAATTTAAAAGGAGGGAACACAAACATAAAGCATACTAAAAACCGACATTACTCATGGGATGAACCGATACATTGGCCACTTTAGCAGGAAGTGTTCTATGTTCACCTGCACTAATAAAAGTCACGGAGGCTTCATATTTTGTCCCCTTTGATCACATATTGGGTTTGTCTCCAAGCATGTCTTGTAATGCCTCTCTTGATGTGGTTTTATATTTAGTGTTAGGCTTAATATATAAGCTATGTCTTTAATTACCATTTATAATATGGCGTACAATGAGTTCTGTCCAGCCAAGCATGATCTTGGACATATATGTTCAAATAGCACTTCGAGTATTTCTGCAATTATTGTTTTTATAACAGATCAGTTCAATTTGTTGCACTTTATTTTGAGAAATCCATTAAATAGTTATTATTTGGGACTAGTATTATCCAAATCTACTCTGTTATAATCTCGAACATAACAAAATTTACATTTGAGATGATGACTTTTAAAATGGGTTAACTTTTTCATCAAAATAATTTTTTTCTAAAAACTTCTTTTTTTTAAAATTCATTACATCTCATCAAACATAAGGAAATGAACGTTAGTGAGACCTCGTCAACATTAATTTCCTAAAGAAATTATACTAGCTTAGACGTTTTTTGTCCCCTGAAAAGTTGCACGATTTGGATATATCCTGTTTTGAAAGTCAACGCCTTATTTGAGGCATCATAATATAATACTAATTTATTTCAGGTAACTCTTATTAGATCTGAGGTTTGTTTACATAGTCATTTTTTTTAAAACCCTCTGAACTGATTTAGAATAAATGTTAGCACGGTGCTAACAGATATTAGCAAAAAGAACCTGTCCAATAGTTACACACTTGTACAAAATGTCAAGAAATGAGGAAGATATCTTCGAGCATGCCTGCATCATTGGTAATGTATACTATACCGGAAAAATATGGTGTGTTAAGAAAAAAGTTTTGATATAGGCTATCAGGAAGGGATTTCTTAAATGGAATACAAAAGGAAGGCAGTGGTTTAAAAATTTGAGAATCTTGTCATCAAATTTTAAGTAATTAATAATTTGATTTATTTTAAAAAGGGCACAAGGTCATCGATTAAAAACACTTTAACTCCTCACTAATCTTTTTTATATGTTTCACGTTATATGAGGACCTGCTTTTTAAGAAAAGCACCGGCAAAACCACGGCTGATTACCAAGTAATTAATTTTTCCTGAGATCATTTCTTACTGTACTGCTACTTATGTCCCATCAGATAATCCTCGTGATTTCAGTTGCAAGTTTTGGTGCTATCAGCCATCGTTTTGCCTGTGCTTTTCTTATCAATACCCAAATCATATATAAATGAAATAAAAAACATTGGAAACATTATGGACAAGCTGTCTTAACTCGATCTATTGAAAATATGTATTTGTAAGTTCCATCAATAGAAATAATGGTTCAGGAAAAATCTAAAAGTTCAATTTCCTCCAAATTTGTTCTGTTGTAGTGATTATACAGACAAAAAAGTACATCTACAATCCAGAAGTTGGAAAGGAGAAGTGACTTGATTATAGAATGCACATATAAATCTGTCTCCTCCATATTTTTTTCGTAATTAAAATTCTTAATCAATTCAAAGATTTTTGCATTTATTGAATAATTCTTATAAATAGGGCAATGAAATAAGTATTTTATTGAATTTTAGTCCTAAAACTGTCTGTACCTTTTTATGTAGTTGCAATAGGCCTGTTTTCTTTTTGTGTTAAATGTGAAACGTGATTGCACAGTTTTGTCCAAAAAACAGAGAAACGTATTATTTACTTGAGAAAAGAAACCAGTTTTCTTGTACAATATTTGAAGCTTATTGATTGAGGTCTGTATCCTTTGATGTGATATGACAGTTTGTATTCATGTGGGGTAAATTTTAAGATTAGCAACATATTGAAAATAGTGTAATGCATTCACTAGCAGAGTACAATTTTCTTTTACATAGCATTAAATATGTCAAATAAAGTGGTACTCTTGATACCTCCTTGAGGTACTCCAATTTCCTGTGAAAAGCAATAAACAACCTTCTACTATTCCATAAAAACCAGCACTTATGTTATTTTCCATTTTTGGGATGTCATCTATTTTGGAATGTTGTGGCTTAAAGTGGTATTGATAATATGAAATAAACATGTTTATCTCTAAAAACCAATAAGAGCCACATATATATATATATAGGGGAAGGTGTTGTACCTCTGACCATATTGTACCTTTGACCACTGAGGCTGTGGCGGCATGTAGCAACATTTTATAAATTTTGGTGTAATTAGTGTTTAGCTCCTTCACTAGAAGGCTTGTATAACCTACTTTGGATTATTCAAGTCATAGAGGATTTTTGCAAAAACTACTTATCCATTTCTATCATAAAAATGTAAGTTATTTATTGATGACGTTTTGCCTCATAATATTTTTTGTATTGTGTCTTTTTAGATGGAAATCATTTGACAAAGTAGCTATTACAATAAGAAACATGGTGTAGCCTCTGAAATTGATTTATCTTAACCCTAAAATGTTTAGCATACTTTTTAATTTTCGTACCAGGGTGTTGTACCTCTGAACACGACTAGTTGTTGTTCCTTTGACCAGGTCAAAGGTACAACACACCTGAGTATTTTTTTTATAATTCAACTTTTATGTTCTTCTGCTACAAATTTAAAAAAAAAAAAATTAATATTACTATTACATATTTAGTCGCAGATATCTGTGGTATTAAATGTCCAATGTTTATGATCCAATATTTGAAAAATCAAACTTTAAGTGACAAGTTTACGAGAGAAGATGAAAATTTGTATGATATTGATGTTGAAGACATTGTGGCTCAACTTCCATACCCTATTATTGCTAGTGGATCTGCTTGACAGTTAAAACGTTTATCAGTTGGACTGGATTTTTCAGCATATTAAGCATAACATAATATCAATAATAGTTTTTTTATTATGCTTACATCCTTGTCCTGTATTTATTAAACTTTCAATTAATGACAATATTACTGAATAGATTTTTTTTTGCTGGACTGCTGTGTTGTTTTTACATGGTCAGAGGTACAACACTCCATGGTCAAAGGTACAACTACATGTTGTACCTTTGACCACTTTACGATTATTTTTTAAAAAATTAATAAAAAATATTAAATGTAAAGCTAGAACCTTGAAAAAATTAAATATGATAAGCAATAGAATACTAATTACAATGAAATTCAAAAAAAATGAATTTAGCGATAATATTCAAGCTAAAAAAAAAATCAATTGCAAAGGGGTCAAAGGTACAACGCCTTCCTCTATATATTTTTTCTTGTCTAATGGCGTATCAACAATTTGGCTATTAACGCTGGGCTGTCTACAGGTTGCCACCCTTTTATAATGCCTACAGCATGAGGTTGGTCACCCATTCAGGTACTGCCCATGCCCGACATTTCAAATTCCATGATCAATGAGAACCGGTGCAGTCAACGTGGCTATGGCCATTGGTAGTCTTGTTATTTAAAAGACGAAATTACTATGTGCAATTTCCTTTCTTCACCAATCAGTGAATTTCGCAGTATATGTATGTTTTTTTTTTTTTTTCATAGTTTTCTTATAAGTCGTTTTAGCTAAATATAATAATACGGATGGAAGGGCATAGTCCAGAAGGCCAAGGGTCACAAAGTTCTGTAGAGCCGGGGAGTAAGTAAGTAATATATATGTAAATATAAAAAAAAATAAAGGAATGAGACCTTATTAGATAAATTTTATGTTCATGTGAGGTTCATAAAAATTTAATTACAGATTGTTTTAGTTCTTCAGTGGTTACAGGTTCATGAAGGGGGCGTTTTTTTATATAGAATTTTTTGTAAGTTGAATTGGGTGTTAAACTAAAATATTTTTCTTTTAAGATACTTTGTTTGTCCATGATGATGGTGGTCTTTATTTTTTGTGGTCGATTTTTTATTTTGGTTGAACAAATCCACCTAACAATGTTTTTTTTTTCTTTTTAAATTGCCCAATCGAATGTTTGGTATTTTTCTTCTTAAAAAATTCTTAATTGAAATAATTTGAATAATAAATAAGTGAGGGGTCTCCCGTGGTCTAATGGCTAGCGCCTTGGATTCATAAGCGGGAGATGGTGGGTTCGATTCCCACCCTCCGGCAGGAATTTTATCATCCCACGGCTCGCTGGTAAAATTCCTCGCTACACCCTGGATGTCGGCGCTAATGACCTAGATGTAGATGCGCCGTAAAAAAAAAAAAAAATAAATAAATAAATGATTATACTTACCTTCCTTTAAAGTATTTCTCGCTTCCCCCTGTTTAAATTCAGCATAAATTTAATAAGCTTAAATAGTTTTTGTTTCTTTATTCATGACATTTCTGCATTCCTTTGCTGACATCTATAAACCATTGTACTTCTAATCAATTCTTGTATATTCTTGAGAATATTTGGTCCTACAATTTAAAAAAAAGAATGACGCCTAATTACAAGTAACTAAAAAAAGATACTTTAAATATTTTTATCCTTGTTAAGCAAAATGAACGTTCAATTTTAACAATTAAATGAAGCTGTGGGGCTTCAAAATAAATTATATTAAAAGGCCTTTACCGCCTTCGAGAAAAAAATCCATTTTTCTATGACAATTTTAATATTAGTAGAAATGTTTACTTTCTTGCAAACTATTTTAGCTAATATTGTTATAAGTTCCTAAATGTTTATCAATTTTGTTATCTGTTACCATCAATATTTGCTAACCTACTGTGTTATCATTGCGCTATTGGGCTTCATATGACAGCATGGTAATGCAATTCAACTTTGTCATGCAGTTCAAAGTGCCTGACAGACATCAGTCGTATTTGAATCGCTTGTGGACTTGTTACCTGAAGCCCCATATCATTATTTAGCAATGCACTCTAGTTAAAAACGGGAAGGTCTGTGCTCAATCCTGTCCGACGAGACAGTGCTTCTAAAAAAAACAACTTACAGGGACTACATCATCTTAGCGCATAATTTCTTATCCCTGGTGTAATTTGGAAAGCCTTAATTGCACTTAATGTTCTATAAAAATATTAAAATCTACTCTCATAAAAAGATAGTGATATTTAGGCCATTTTGTACTAAAAGCTTGTAGTAGTATAAGCTATATATATATATATATATATATATATATATATATATATATATATATAAAAATCACGTGTCTGCCTGTTTGTGTGTTTTTCTGTTTGTTCCCTATACAAATCTACACCGTTTGACCGATTTTGACCAAACTTGGCACACACAGGTAGGTCTTGATACGGAAAATCTCCTAGGCTAGGTCAAAATAGTCAAATTTCAAAATTTGGTCAAAAGGTCAAAAGTTTTGTTCAAGAAAAATTGGCTACAGTGAAACTTTCAGATTGTGACGGCCATTTTAAATCGACAGCAATTTTGAATAATGTCTCTTTATTTGTTGATGTTCCTGATAATTAGAATAACTCGAACTCATTTATGACTTGACATCATTATATAATCATGTAATGCAGTTTATTTCAACATTCACTGTCTAACAAAGGAGTGCTGGTCTTTCGTTGATAAGTCCTATCTATTCGTAGGGTCTGGTGCTGGCCTCTGTCGGTTTTTTCAGAACTACTGTGGTGCTGGCCTCTGTTGGCTGTCTTGCGAACTACATCTAGACAAATATAAACAAATTCACACCGTTTGACTGATTTTGACGAACCTGGGTATACAGAGAGAGTCAAAGGCAGAAAGTAGGTGAAGCATTGCACGCCGGGTAGCAACTAGTCAATTATAAAAACAACAAGCAATAAAACAGTGAGGAAAGCAAATGCAATGAAACCAATACTTTCGAGGTTTTAAGAATTTTTTCTTCCCATCGAAAATGTCTTTAGAATCGTTTTTATAGACACGTATACATTCACATACATATATACATTCATATATATATATATATATATATATATATATATATATATATATATATATATATACATTCACATACATATATACATTCACATATATATATACATTCACATACATATATACATTCACATACATATATACATTCACATACATATATACATTTACATATATATTCTTACCGTTAATTTTATATTACGTTTAACCCGGGAAAGGTAGCGCATATCGAAGGGTTGATTTAGGTAGCGCTATGTCACTGAGACGAAGGTCCTTAATTTTGCCCTTAATGGTCCTTAATGGCCCTGGCAGTCGAAGCAGCAAGGGGAAAATCAAGTCGGAGCATAGTACTGACCACACTATCTCCCTAGTGTGCCGTATGGTAATGAATCAGATATCTCTATAGTATCTGCTCCTCAGGGCCCTCATGGCCTGTGACGTGACTGATTTTTTTTTTTTTTTTTTTTTTTTTTTGCACAATGGTAGGTTTTGATCCCGGGAGTGTCATAGGCTAAGTCAAAAACGTCTACCAGCTGTCTGTCTGTATTTTTGTTCCTTATACAAATCCACACCGTTCGTCTGATTTTGACCAAACTTGGCACACTGGTAGGTCTTGATACGGGGAGTGTCGTAGGCTTAGCCAAAAACGGCTACCAGCTGTCTGTCTGTATGTTTGTTCCTTATACAAATCCACACCATTCGACCTATGTTGACCAAACTTGGCACACAGGTAGGCCTTGAACCGTGAAATGGCATACGACAGGTCAAAATCGTCTATCAGATGATTGTCTGTCAATTTGTTTCTTATACAAATACACACCGTTTGACCTATTTTGGTCAACGTTGGCACACATGTAGATCTTGATCCGGGGTGTGTCATAGGCTAGGTTAAAATCGTATCAGACTAACAGTTCGGAGGTCACGGGATCGAAACAATGAACTCAAATTGATGCAGATTTCAATACACACACACACACACACATTTTTTTTTTTTTTTTTTATCCTTCTCTTCCCCCGCTGTGCCTTAGGCTGCCCTATACCAGCGGTTCTTCCAATTTGTATTAATTTAAATTTAGAAGTGTGCCATCAGGGTATCCAGTAGCTGTAACAATCCGCTAGAGAGCCGTTACAGCTACCTTTGATTTCCCTCCCAGCCTGTTTGCTGGATGTTTTGCACTTGCCAAATCAATCAACTGGCGCCTGCAATTGGGACCCCACTGCCTCTGTTCAGTGAGGTCCCAATGATATCCTACTTAATAATACTATTTAATTTATTTAATATTTACAGTATTTGGTATTTCTTATATTCTAATATCTAATACTTATATAAGAAAATTGTCAAATTTATGTACATTTTATTTATATATACCTATATTTTATTTTTATTTTTTTATATATACATAATATTCTAATTTATGTTCTTAAATTACTAATATACTGGTTGGAAACTATTATTATTTATGCTATTCTCTTCTTTGCTTCGAAGACTGCCCCGGCGAAAGTCTTGAGTGCATTGAAGATTTCTTCAGATTCCAAGAATTGGCTGAAACTTGTCGGTGGCCATTCAAGCATAGAGAATTCTCCCGCGAGCTGAAGCCTTCTTCTGGTGTAATTTGGGCATTCTAGTATGATGTGATCTACAGTTTCTGTAGCTCCGCATCTGCAATTAGGATTATCCCGGATCTTGAAGTAGTGCAGTCTATGATTGATGTCACCGTGGCCTGATAGCAATTGTGCTGTGTAGAAGTCTAACTCTAGCCAATCCATGTCTAATCTTTTCCTGACATCAGGAAAGAATCTGTATGTGGTCCTACCTTTAGTTGAATTTTGCCACCGGTCCTGCCATTGAGATACAGCCGCGTTGTACAAAATTGGTTCTGCTTCTGTGAACCTGGTCGTTCCGATATTAAAGACACTTGTGCCGACTCTTGCTGGAATACCTCTTGGTATGTTATACCTCGCAACGTTTATTCCAAGTTCTAAGTCAATCGGCAACTGTCCTGCCAGAACCTGTAACGCGTCAGTAGACACAGTTTTGTAGTTCCTAGTCAACATGAGGAGTGCTTTCCTTTGGGTCTGAATAAGCATTGCAGTCTGCACCTTATTTAATTTGGGAAACCAGGCAGGAGCCGCGTATGTCACCAGAGGGAGATAAAGAGCCTTGTATAGGATCAGCCGGTTCTTTCCGTTTAGTCCCCATGTGTTCCTGGCTATAGATGCAAGACACCCGTAGCGTTTAGTAATGGTAATTTTTAGCTCTCTCATGTGCGGGCTAAGATTCATTTTTTCGCCAAAGGTAACTCCCAAATATTTTGCCTCCTCAGAAAGGGAAACTTCAGTGTCTTCTATTTCCAGTCTGAAAGTATTTCTTTGCCGAATTTGGCCTTTCAACATCAAAAGCCTAGTTTTTACCGGATTCAGTCTGAGCTTCTTTTCAGTACCATCTAGTTATTATGTTGATCGCCTGCTTGGTGTTTTCCTTAAGAGTCGATTGGGTTTGGCCTTCCACAAGGACCGCCAGGTCATCCACAAAGGCAACTGGGGTGAAGCCACTAGTAGTTAACTCATTGAGGAGTGAGTTGAAGACAAGGTTCCACATGTAGGGGCCTAATACGGAACCTTGGGGGAATCCAGTATTTACTTTATGCCATACTCGTCCACTAGGGAGTGCTACAAATGCGTTCCTATCAGCTAAATAACTTTGCAGCAATTTGTAGAGATTAGTAGGGCAATCGACGTCTTTTAAAGCATTCAAAATAGCTAGTCACCACAGGTTATCAAATGCTCCACTTATGTCTGCAAATATACTAACAATGTGCCTAGCTGACACAAACACATATATATATATATATATATATGTATATATATATATATATGTATATATATATATATATATATATATATATATATATATATATATATATATATACAGTGAAGTCTCACTTATACGAAGAATTTTTCGTTCCCCCGGCAAAACTCCATTTAATCCTGTGTATTGAATTATTCACTTGTGCGACTTTCAGTTATACGGAATATTCACTTATAATTTGTTCCCCTGGTGTAAATACTATTCAGTTATACGAAGAGACAACAGCTTTTCCAGGAAATGTTTACAGACTTACCAGTGACTTACCCCCACCAGACTCTCTTTCTCATCTCAGTTCTTCCTTGTCATTCTAGTAATCCAGCCGTGTTCTATCCACTCTATCTTGTGTGATTTCCTTCGTTTCCGCACTAATAACACGGCACTGCCAGTGATTCATCCACTCTCCACTATCTCGTTTTTCACTTCTCTGTACAGTTCACGTTCTAGTTGCCGTGCCCTATTGTATTTTCATCTTTTAAAATAAGTAAAAAACAAGAACAAAACATTCGCTTGAAGACAAAATAAAAATACAGGAAGAAGTTGATGAAAACATCAACGAAACAAAAATAGACAGCTAAACGGTTGAAATTATCTTTGTCAACCCTTCCGACTATTATTGGTAGGAGGAAAGGAATCGAGGGGAATTTTGTGATATGAATCTTGAAAATATAATAACGTACAACGTTATCTAACAACAAAATATGTTCAAACAATAAAATTGTGACTTTTTTTTTATGAAGAATTTATTTTATTTTAAAATAGTCACGAAATCTGGTACTATTCAGTTATACGAAATATTCACTTATGCGAAACATTTTCCGTTCCCCTTCTCATTCATAAATATATATATATATATATATATATATATATATATATATATATATATATATATATATATATACACTCAGTCAAAAAAGTTCCCATACACCCAAAAATAATGGAATATATTCAAGTAAAGGAGTTCAAGAAATGTGCTATAATATTATTTGTAGAGCATTTTTTATGTTTAACACATATAAGTTCATTTAAAGTAATAATAAATTAGTAAATATTAAATTTATCATCATTTAAAAAAATTATGTCAAAAAAGTTTCCATACATTAAAAACAAAGCATGATTATATTTCCATAATTTTTTTTTTAATAACTTGTGGGTCCTCCTTTTCGTTTTAGGATTTCAAGTAGTCTGTGTTTCATACTCCAAACCAGTTGTTTTGTTACTGGCTTATTGATTTCATTCCATTCTGTCTGTAGTGCAGTTTAGAGCTCTTCTTTCGTTCGGATGTTCTGATTTTTCACTCTTCGACCAAGTTCATTGCATAGGTGTTCAATGGGGTTAATGTCAGGTGAATGTGAGGTGTTTTTAATTGACTTGGAACATAATAGAGCAACCATTCCTTTACTTTTTTAGCTGTGAGTTGGGGGTCATTGTCTTAATGGAAAAAGTATCTTTGCCCAAGTCTGAGTTTTTTTTTTTTTTTTTTTTGAAATAATTCCATCAACAAACACTAAATTACCTACGCCAAATGAACCAACACACCATGACACTTCCACCTCCGTGTTTAAATGTTGGTTTTAAATTATTGCTCTTGAATGCTTCCTTTGGTTTTCTCCACAGTTTTGACCTTCCACCTGACCCAAAAATGTTAAATTTTGACTCGTCAAGAAATATCACCTTCTTCCAGAAACTGTCTGGTTTATTTACAAATTCCTTGGTAAACTGTAGCAGCTTCTTCCGACTAACCATACTTATGAAGGGCTTTCTTCTGGCAATCCGCTCTCTGATTCCTACCTTTCTTAATGCATTTCTAACGTTCTCTGGGTCGACTTGAATCCCATAGTCCCTATTTAGTTCAGTGGTCAATGATGTGTGAGGATCTTTATTAATTTCAGCTAGGATGAACCTCGTTTGGTGACTCCAATTTCCTCGGAGTTCCCGTCCGTGGTCTATCCTCCAGAGATTTTAAACCCCTATGCTCGTTAAGCACATGTTGTGCTGTTGAATGTTATTTATTTAATAATTGAGCAATTTTTCGAAGAGACAAGCCCTGATTATGGCAGCGAACTATTAGCTCTTATATCACAAGAAACACGCATTATAAAAAAAAAAATCAGTCTCTCACAGGCACTAGTAAACCTAATTCTGGACAAAGAATTAAGGGAAGAGATAAGATTTATACACCTAAGACTTAAAAGTGGGTCACAGTGCATAAAATAGGATTAATGTTTATAGTGTATGGAAACTTATTTGACATACATTTTTTAAATTGTGATAAATTTAATATTTATTAACTTAATATTGCAATAATTGCACTTATGTATGTTAAACATACAAAATGCTATACAAATAATACTACTGCACATTTCTTGAACTCCTTTACTTGAATATATTCCATTATTTTTGGGTGTATGGAAACTTTTTTGACTGAGTGTATATATATATATATATATATATATATATATATATATATATATATATATATATACAAATCCGTTTTCTTTTATTTTCCCGGCTGATTCAGAAAATTCCACTTCTCGAATGTGTTCTGTAATTTGTTTCGCAACGTCTTGTCCCAGATCGGGGACGAAATTTGGATCAGCGTCAGAATCGTCGAAATCAGAGCCAACAACAGTTTCCTCTTTTAAGTGATCGTCCACGCCATCTTCAAAATGGATCTCCAGACTTTTTCTCCAGATCATCTTCTATTGTGAATCTCTGCTGGTCTATCCAGAATAAATCATTAAATAATGATAACAAACGCTCAAAAGATATTCGAAGAAAATGCATGACATTAGATAGATAGATAGATAGATATAATCAGGGCTCCTAGGGGGGGGGGGGGGAAGCAGCTCGACCTCAAAGATCTATTGAGCCCCTGACAACCTGCTGGGTCACTTATAGCAGCCCTGCGTCTCTGACAAACCCTCTGATCCTCTGAGGTGTGAGCTCAGAATCTCTTCCTGGGTCAGTTATTTTTGCAGATCCTAGGTACATAAAGCGCCTTCGTGAGAGTACCGTGCAATCACAGCTTATGTGTGCGGGTGTTTCCTCCTCTATCCCACATAACCTACATAGAGAGGTTGTAGCCTGGCCCATATTGTATAGATGTTTATTCATCTTAGCATGACCTGTGTAGAGAGCCACAGTCTCCTTCATAGCTTTTCTATGTAGGGACAGAAACATCTTTGTACGTTTCCTGTCAATTTGGTTTAGGAAACGCTTTGACTGTCTTTGCGTTTGAACTCTTAACGTTCAATGAATGATGACTGGGCGTTGTAACCTCGCCCAGTCATCAATGATACCTTTTGCTAGGGTTAGGGATATTCCGCAAGCTGGTTCTGGCCCACAAAAGGACTCCTTGGCCCCTTGTCTTGCCAGCTTATCAGCTTCATCATTCCCGAGTATATCTGAGTGCCCTGGCACCCAGTGTAACATGACCCGGTTACTGACAGCTAAACGATCTAGCATCTTCCTGCATTCATCCACAATCTTGGATTTAATGCAGGTGCTCTCGATGGCTGATATTGCTGCCTGGCTGTCAGAGTGTATGTTGACCCTTGCAAGAGAAATTCCACTTCTCAGCAGCATCTCTGCGCAGGTCCTTATGCCAATGACTTCTGCCTGGAAGACCGTAGGATATTTCCCCAACGGGATTGATATCCTCATTTCTTTTCTGCTTGCCATCCATATTCCGGCTCCAACTCCTTCTGGAGTCTTGGAGCCGTCGGTGAAGCAGTGAATTTCCCCAACCGGGAGATTAGACTGCTAGGTTTGGGCGGTATTTCTGTCTGCTTTAATTACCTCGAACCTCCTGTCCAGTCTAACGATTAGGACACGAGCGTAGACGATCTGATAGGTCACGCCCATAGCCTGCCCAATCAGTTGACCTTGGGTTTCTAAATATTTCACCCTCCCGGTTATCAAAGACTACGTCGAACCTAATATATCTATGGTCGGACCCAGATATTTCTTTTGTTACATGCCAGCCCCTAATCGAGCCAGCAATACCAACGGATGCTATAGTAACGTCAATGACCCTCCCTTCTTCGTACATTGACAAAGGTAGGCTCATTTCCACGATTTATAACTTCTAGGTCATAAGCAATAATATATTCTAGAAGGGACTCACCTCTTATGTTGGTTTTTGTGCTCCCCCATATAGTATTATGGGCGTTGGCTTCACATCCCGCAATCATCTGCACCTTTCTACCCTTGGAGTACTCCGCCGCTCTCCTTACGTCCTCCGTGGGGGGGGGGGCAGGTTGTTCGAAGGGTAGGTAAGCGGAGATCAAGATGATCTCACGTCCACCATCCCCTCGGGCTGAAAGCCCGGCTGCTAACAGATCCCTGGAACATAAAGGGATTAGTGGGATACCCTGGGACTGCACTGGGGAGGAACTATAAGTCTGTATCACCTACAACCCAGAGACCGCACCTTACCATTTAAAACATATGGCTCTTGTATAAGAACAATGTCAATACTCTTACCTCTCAAAAACCGCTGTAACAGTCCAGAAGCTGCAACACAGTGGTGGAGGTTTATCTGCAGCAGCCGGAGCATACTACTTGGGATTGGTGTTCCCAGAGGAGCCGCCTGACGAGGAAGAATCCCCGCCGTCTGCCACTGCAGCTCCTCCAGTTTCCGGTCCCCTTGCAGATTTCGTCTCCTCCTTTGCTTCAGGAATCACAGGTGTGGGGGTTTGGGGAGAGGTTATGTGGGTAGGGGTGGATTTGGGTTTTATTGTCAATTTGACTGGTAGTTTTGGTTGGGATTTGGGTACTATTTTTGGTTTCGGCTTGGAGTGGGTAGGGATTGGGGTAGGGGGAAGGGCGGAGGATGTAGAAGGCTGTAATACAGATGCAATGGTGCTGACTGATGTCTCCATCGCTATGGGTCTCCCAACTCCCAATGAGGTTTCCCTCGGGATGAGGTGCACCTGCTTGTGCCTCTGTCTTCCGCTTCCTTCTGTTCGTAAGAACTATTAGCTGCACCATGACCATAGCATAGTGCAGCCGAAGGTTCTTAGACTGAAGCTTCTCCAGATGACTCTCCGGGGCTTTGAAGGCAGCAAAGAAGCCACCCCCTGACTTCTCCTTACAGCCCACGACGGTCCAATGCCGAATCTGCGCCAGCTCCGGATTTTGTACCGCCATTCTATGCAGGAGTTGTTGGTTATTAGGAACTAGTCCCCCCAGCCTTGTTATCCTAACCAGTTCTTTAGGCTCGGCGATCCTGAGTGAGGTATCGCCTAGTTTTAATTGGTCAGCAACGCTGGTTAGCCAATTTTTGGTTGCAATGTCCCGACATGTCAGCAGTATTCCACCCGCTTGGAGTGTAAAACCCTGAAAGCTCGGGCCAAAGTTCCCTTCAAGACTAAAGCTGTCAACCGGGGTGAACAGTCGTTCACCCAACTCGGCAATATGGCTGGCGTTAAGTGTTATGCTTGGATAGTTCACCGGGACCACTGCGATCCTGTGTTCTGCCAAGGTTTGAGCGAAGCTAGGTTGGGCAGAATCAATTTTCCGCCTTTTCGTAGCCTCGGGAGAGGGTGTTTCGGGATCCGCATCCCCGCTGGGCCCAGTACCAATTTCCCCACGAACAACTTCGCCAGGACCCTCATGGATACCTGGTTTCTGCTGCTCGCGAGGATTTGAGCCTGATACCCCAGCGGGAGCTTCCCCCTTGGCCCTTTGCCTGGCGCGCTTCCTCTTTTGCGCACCAGATAATCTTTTATAACCTAACTGAGCCGGTTCCTTTACAGTGCCCCACTCAGATAATTCTGGTTCCGAAACCGTACCCAGAATTGTCGCTGGTTCCGTTCCGTACCCGGCTCAACAGGCGCTGGTTCCGTTTCCGTACCCGGCTCAACAGGCGCTGGTTCCGTAGACGTACCCTGCACCCCCTGAGCCGGTTCCGTGATCGTACCCGGCGTTTCTTCTGCCACGGTTTGTTCAGTGAACAAACCATGAAATTCCTCAAGCAGATCCGACAAGGATCCACTATCGGACTCGATACCCCTTTCGTGTTCGAGGTGAGCTGAGTCGTCCTCAGGATTAAAGAATTTTTTCGAACTAATTTTGTTCCCACGATAAGCTAGGGAAATAACAGTCATCCGTGACATAGCCCCGCATGCCACGGAAGTGAATCAGTTCGGTTCTAGCTGTGGTCGAGTCAACAACTGCTGCAGGAGCTGAGGAGATCAAGGGCTAAGTCTTTAACAATCCTAAATTTCTTTTTCTATATTTTACTCGGCATGTGATTTTGCTTACATTTGTTATTTATTCATATATTTAACACATTTCCTACACATAATTTTATATACTTGTAAAACGGCTCACAGCCGATTGATAGTCTAGAATGAATAAACCTCCAGACATCAATCCACCAGAAAATAAAAGAAAAAGAACTAATAAATTTAAAAATTTTATAACCCATGAAAACGAAATAGAAATTAATAATAGTAAATTCCTTCTAGTTAAAAGAACAGATAATGGCACACTTCACAAGGTGTCGCCATTTCTGATAAACAAGGTTATTAATTATGCAGCCGGTGAACCGAAAAATATAAAAAAATTAAAGGATGGTACGATTTTAATAGAAACAATGAATAAAAGCCAATCGGAAAAAATACTTAGTCTGAAAAACATAGGTAACGAAATAAGTATTGAAGTGACTCCACACGAAAAACTGAATGAGTCTAAAGGTATTATTTACTGCCCAGACTTAGATGAACTAAATGAGGAAACTATAATAGACGAACTCAAGGATCAAAAAGTAAAAATGGTGAAAAGAATTATTTAAAAAAAAATTGGAACCGAGAGAAAAACACATCTGTACATTTTAACATTTAGCTTGCCAAGTCTACCAACAAATTTTTTATTTTTTTATTTTATTTTATTTTTATTTATTTACAGAAATATTACAATCTACAGTATATGTATTATGTAATTTGACATAGGTATAGGTATAGCTTGACCACGCCTCAGGTGCCACCAGTTGTCAACCGAATACCTTCCTTTAGGAAGGATTCTAGGATGACCTGGAGTTACCTTACGCCATCCAACCACACCCTGCGACTAGCAGGGAGGATTGGAGGCGAATGAGGCGTGGCCTGTGATATCACGAGGAGAGAAAATATCCATCGATATTACTCTCAATTATCATTATTACAATCACACTGACTTTTGAGCACTTCACGACACTTCACTGCGTTAGTAGATCCCGGGGCCACTTCCTATGAAGACGTCTGGGTGGAGAGGAAGGATGATTGGTGCTGGATAAGGATTGGGCTATAGGATTAGGATGATTAATCAATTTACTATGGAAAGATGAGAAGCGGATAGGGATTATATCTTGGACAAAAGGGATATTTAGGTCATTATGGAGGGTGCGATTCGAAACATAATAAGGAGCATTAACTATGGTACGTAGGATTTTGGATTGGAATGTTTGGATTCGGTGGATGTTGGAATGCTTGGCTGTCCCCCCCCCCCCCCCCCCCGAGTTCGATTCCGTAAGTCCATATCGGTTTTATTAATGAGTTGTAGACAGCAGAGATGGGCATAATTTCATTTATAAATAAAAATACGAATTTATTCGTACTTTATACATTTGTGAATACGAATATAAATAAATTCGTACTTCATATATTTGTGAATACGAATATAAATAAATTCGTATTCATAAGTGTGAATACGAATTTATTTTTATTCACATATATTAAATATAAAAATACAAATAAAATTTTATTCGCAAATTTTTCTGCGAATAAAAATAAATTCACAGAAAAAATTGTAAATAATCACAAAAAATGTGAATATTTACAAAAAATCAAGCGATTAGAAAAAAAAATCACATTAAAATATACGAATAAAAATGTATTCACATTATAATTTGTGAATAAAAATTTATTCACAATAAAATTCGCAAATAAATCATAATTTATTCGTATTAAGATGATATTACGAAAGTTACTGAAGGTGATTTTTTTTTTTTTTTTTTAAGGCATTTAACGTCTAGGTTATTAGCGCCTAGATTTTTTGTTTACCCCGAGTCCGCCGCGGGACCACCAGCCATGCTGCAGGGACACAGTTTGTCATCTGTACCTCCATCAAAAAAAAAAAAAAAAAAAAAAAAAAAAAAAAAAAAAAAAAAAAAAAAAAAAAAAAAAATCACCTTCAATAACTTTTGTAATATCATCTTAATACGAGGAAATTCGTAATTTATTTGCGAATTTTATTGTGAATAAATTTTTATTCACAAATTATAATGTGAATAAATTTTTATTCGTATATTTTAATGTGATTTTTTTTGTAATCACTTGATTTTTTGTAAATATTCACATTTTTTGTGATTATTTACAATTTTTTTCTGTGAATTTATTTTTATTCGCAGAAAAATTTGCGAATAAAATTTTATTTGTATTTTTATATTTAATATATGTGAATAAAAATAAATTCGTATTCACACTTATGAATACGAATTTATTTATATTCGTATTCACAAATATATGAAGAACGAATTTATTTATATTCGTATTCACAAATGTATAAAGTACGAATAAATTCGTATTTTTATTTATGAATAAAATTATGCCCATCTCTGGTAGACAGTTAGTTTGTTATGTACGGTTAAGTGTGATGTTCGATTTAGTAGTCTGTATAGTTGTCCGAATCGTCGATTGAGTTCTTGCCGTTTATGTTTAATGTGTGCGTTCCAAGTTAATCGTGAGTCAAGGTAAAACCCAAGGTATCGGACGGTGTTGGTTATAGGTAAAGGATTGTCGTTGAAGGAAACAGTAGGACAGGTTTTACGTCGAAGGGTGAAGGTTATTTGGTGACATTTTTCGACGTTTATCTTGATGCGCCACTTTTTGCACCACTGTTCAATTTGGGTTAAATGGGATTGTAGGTTCTGGGAAGCTGTGTCTGGATTTATGTGGGGTGAAAGGATGGCCGTATCATCTGCATACGTGGCCAAGAGGGTGTCAGGATGTGTTGGAATGTCAGCTGTATATAGGGTATAAAGGATGGGACCGAGGACACTACCCTGAGGAACTCCCGCTTCCACAGGGAAATAATCTGAGTAGGCTGTTCCATGCCGGACTTGGAAAAACCTGTCTGAGAGGTAGGAGCGAAGGATTAGGTAAAGGGTGCTGGGAAGGTGGGTTTTGAGCTTGAAGAGTAAGCCTGTGTGCCAGACTCGGTCGAATGCCTGGGCAACGTCCAAGAAGGCAGACGTGCAATACTCTTTTCGCTCGAGGGATGAGGAGATGAGATCAACAACACGAAGCCCTTGCTGCACTGTGGAATGTTGGGAGCGGAAGCCGAATTGATGAGATGGGATGAGATTTAAGGAATTTAGGATAGGTAGTAGGCGCTTTAATAAAATATTTTCAAATAGTTTGGAGAATATTGGAAGAAGACTGATAGGGCGGTAGGAGGAAGGATTGTTGGGAGGTTTACCAGGTTTAGGAAAGAGGACAACTATTGAGAATTTCCAGAGTATGGGATAATGGGTTGTTCGGAGGACGCAGTTGTAGATGTAGGTGAGGAATACAATGGCCTTGGTTGGAAGCTGTTTAAGAATTCTGGAGGTGATGAGGTCGTAACCAGGGGATTTCCGGGAAGGTAGTCGGGATATTAGAAATTTAACTTCAGATGGATTGACTGCATTTGGTGGTAGGGAGAGAGGAAGTGGGGATTGTAGGAAATCATCTAATCCCGGTAAATGGGATTCAGGATCAGGAGGAGGATGAGGAGTAAATGTTTTTTTGAGATGATTAGCAAACAACTCGGATTTCTCTTCATCGGAGGTGGCCCATGTGCTGTCCTCTCGACGAAGGGGGGGAGATACAGGATGGTATTTTAGGATTTTGCGAGTAGCATTCCAAAGGGATTTGTCGGAGGTTGATAGAGATGAAAGGTAGGAATTAAAGGATTCGGAACGATGTTGGATTAGTTGTCGCTTTACTAATCGGCATAATTGATTGTAAGAGCGACGGTCGGAGGGATGGCGAGTTCTCTGCCACAGAGCTCGTGCTTGGCGTTTGGATGTTATTAGGTCTCTTAGGGATTGGGGTAGAGGACTTTCAGCTGGGATTGGGTGATGATGGCGTTTAGGAAGGGAGGAATTCCATGCACATTGCTGAATGGAGGTTGTGAATTGTTGGACAGCTATATCAAGGTCTTCAGGGGTTTTAAGGGAAATGTTGAGGTTAATGGTGTCTTCAAGGAGGGATCGGAAGAGGTTCCAATCGATAGGTCCAGTGATTAAGGAAGGAGGTTGGGGCTTTGGAATAGGTTGTAGCGAGAGTGTAAGGATTAGAGGACTATGATCAGAGGATAAGTCATCCAGGGTAACTATTGAGGTGTAGACGGATGTAAGACCAAAGGATACAAAGAAGTCTATTAGATCGGGGATACGGTTTGGATCGGTAGGCCAGTATGTTGGGGAATTCGGGGAAATGGATGAGCAGTACTTTGAGGAGAGTGCAGAGAGTAGGGTACGACCACGGGAATTGGTTACTCTTGACCCCCACTGAAGATGCTTGGCGTTGAAATCACCTCCTAGAAGGAATTTGGAACCTAGGGATTCTAGAAGATCTAGAATTTCTGACTCAATTAGAGGTTTATTAGGAGGACAGTAGACAGCTGACAGGGAAATTGGGAAGGAAAATGTTGAGATTGTAATAGTGGCGGCTTGGAGTGAATGTGTTGGATTGGTAGGACGGGGGTGATGGGATAAGGTTCTTCGTATTACTGCGGATGGCAGATCCGCCATGGGCTTTACCGTCTGGGTGGTCGGTACGGTAAGTGTTGTAGTCCTGAATTCGTAAATGTTTATTTTTGGTAAGTCGTGTTTCAGTGATGATCTATACTTTTGTCTTGTAGTAATGTAGTTCACCAGGAGGCAACTCACCGTAGTGTTGCTCATTCTTTTTAAATTTTTGAATGTTTGGCAACCCTTGTAGTTAGCCGGGTGGTTTTGAGAGCAAAGTGCACACACCGCGGGGCTTTCCTTTGGCTTCCTGCACTCCTGGCTCTTGTGGTTTTCTCCACACCTGACACATCTTGGTATGTAATTACAATATGCCTTTGTGTGGTTATACGACTGGCAATTTGTACACTGTACCGGCTCCCGTTTGCGGTATGGTTTTTCAACTTGTACTCTAGTGTGGTAAAGCCTGGTGATGCTGTAAATTCTATCAACATTTGGGTGTTGATTAAGATCCACAAAAAAGAGGGGTAAGGCAACTTTCATCATTCCATGGTCGGTTGATCTCTTGACGATGACATTCGTCGCTTGCCTCGCCTTGAAGCCAAGCGAAGAGAGTTCTTCTATGATCTCTTCTGGAGGGGTGGAGGGATGGAGATTTCGTATAACCACTCGTAGGGCACGTTCATACTTCGGTTGATACGTGTGGTATTGAGCCTTTGAATCGTTTAAATATTTTATTATTGCTCTATATGTGTCAGGTGTTGTACAAGATATCTTTGTTGTGTTGGTTCTATTTATGCAGGTATATGTTTGTGAATTAACTTTTTGATTAAGATGAGTGCAGAAAATTTTTATGTTTTGGATATTGCTGACAAATATGGGGGGAGGCCTTATGATTTTATCTTGTGATTTTTCGGTTTCCATATCCTCTTCTTGCTCCTTCTGTAACGCTTGGAATGGGTTGACTGTGAAAAATGCAGACTCTTCCTTTGTTTCTCCATTGATTCTAGATGTACCGGGAGTTCCTTCAGCTGATGTTGACGAATTCTCATTTTTTAAGGGCGGTTTCTTCGAGATCTTCCTTCTAGAACGCGTGTTCTTGGACGGTGACGTAGGTAGAGAGCTGCCAGCTGACCTGGATCGTTTACCACCGCTTGCCATTACCATGTGGTAAAATCCTCCCATAAATTATTATAAGCACGCGTACGTGAAAAATAAAAATGAACGAGCAAAAGAAATATAGCTAGATATATTTTTTGCAATAAAAAATATAAGGCGCCAACAGGAGTCTCGAACTCGGACTTCTTAGCCCCGGACTCCAAGACGTTAGCCCTGAGCCAGAGAGGTGATGCGGGAGGAGTATCTCGATTCCCCTGAAGGCCCCTAGTTTCTGAGCTAGCTGGGGAGGCAGCTAGTAGAGGGGGACTGTTCTGTAGAGACAGGAATAGTCCCCACCTCTCGCTTACCGTGAGGCAGGGCAGAGAAATCACAATATATACTGCAACTTTACTCAATTATTTCTCGTTGTTTTTGTGCAGGAATTCTGGGGAAAATCCAAAGAGTCTACACTCAACGATTAATTAATCATTTGAGCAAGTTTAGTTCAATTTCGAGCTCAATGAACCACTAAACTTTCACAAAAAGCGAGAGCTAAAAAATACACAACTTCACAGTTCAATGGCTGAAGCGCGACTTACCAGAAATAATTAGCGTAGGTTTCTATAAATTAAAAATTCGTTTATATGTACCAAACCCCCTCAGATGTATAACCTGTCTTAAATTTGGGCATTTAGCTGAATATTGTAAAAGTCCGACTCGCAGGAACTGCCTCATCTTAGCGCGGTTCCGTTCTTATCCCTAGTCTAATTTCCAAAGATTAAAATAGAAGCAGTTATTATTTTGTTGAGAGGAGATCGTTGACCGTTGATGATGCAAGGTAGGGATTGTCCGGGTTCGGTCACTGCTACTTAATAATACATACCCCATATGTGTATGAATGTGGGCATATATATGTACATATGTGTGCGTGCATATGTGTATGTGTATATGCATATATATATGTGCATATATTAGTGTTAAATATGTCCTACTTGTATTTACAGCCCTGATGAAGGCTTGAAGTTCAAGCCGAAACTTCGGCACAATAAAACCATTTTTACGATAAAAGTAGCAGTGACCGAACCCCGACAGTTATTGTTTTGGTTCCAACAGTCTTGAAAGGTAGGATTTACAATCTTACCTGGAAGGGTCGGCATCACTAGAAACATTCCCGCTAGTTACAAGGTCTTGGAATCTTGGAACTCTATATTTCTAACAATAAATAGTTTTTGTTATTTTACTAAACCTGTTTTATTTTCGAATACATTATCCAACTCTAAGCAATTAAAAAATAACAAGGAATAAAAAACAGACAAAAAGAATAGTTCGAATAAGCGAAATCAATTACTTTAAAGCTTTAAGCTCTTATTTCTCCGATTGTCATCGCCTAATCAAAACTTTCATTAGAACCTTTTATGTAGAGCATTTAATAAGCTTTCTAATGGTATTCTTCCGTTTACCAAGATTTTCAACCGTTTTCGAGATATTAATGAAAGTTCCCAAAATTTTCTTTATTTCTAGCAACAGAAAATTGGTCTCATTTTTCCTATCCTGTTTTACAAACAAATACATTTTCCTAACATAATAAATTACAAAAATAAAAAGCAATAAAAAACCAAGGGAAAGAGACAAAAATTACAAAAAGAACGACAAAAACCCGTTCATAAGAACAAAACAGACGTATTTGAAGTTTTAAGCACTTATTTCTCCGATTGACATAACCTAATCAAAAATAGTTTTAGAATCATTTTTGTAGAGAATTTAGTAAGCTTTCAAATAGTTTCTATCCACTTACCACGATTTCCCAACCGTGTTCGAGATATTAATGAAAGTATACGGAGTTCCCAAAACTTTTCATGTCTGTTCATAAAATATTTTATTCTAACCCTTCCTTAACTCCAAACGTAACATAACTTTCAACATATTAGTTTTAATGAAAGTAGAACATGCAGATAATGTTTCAACTGAATCCCGTGATTCTAAGTACCCAAACCAAAAACGGTATTCAAAAACTATTTTTCCAATTTTGTCGAAAACGGTTAAAGCTATCGCCTTGAAAATGGTTTCATTCGTTTTCCTAGCCCAAGAAGCCTATAAAAAGAGTACTTACAAGCTTATGAACTCAAAAACGTAAGCGTTACGATTTTTTCTGCGCGAATTTCGCCCCAACCGCCATCTTCCAGTGGGCGGATTTGGCTGGTTGACGAACTTGACCTTTCAAATTGGACGACGGATTTTTTTACTAAATGTCATCAAAATCGGACCATCAGGGAAGCCAGAAATGAGCGAACAGACAATATATATATATATATATATATATATATATATATATATATATATATATATACAAATTTGAACCACCGGTATTTTCGGTCTCTAGGGGTTCTGAAACGCAAAATTTTCTTGTCGGCACTTTCGGATTGTTTCATTGTATCAACCTTATAAGCGGGGTTCCTCCCTATGGGGGAGGGAGGAACCGCGCTAAAAAAGAACCACCACCAGTATGCCCCAGCTGCCATATCCAACTATCGGTCCAACATATCGAAGACTGCCCAGCATACCGAACTCTATTCCACTCCAATGGTCTTCGTAGACAAGTAAATGAAATAATCCAACAACCTTGGATAAAGCTATTAGTACTTTAAGGGAAACAGACCTATTCAAAAAAATTAAAAAAAAAAAAAATTAAATAAATTATATATATATGACTTCTACTATCTATTCATGTTTAGTATTTATTTACAAACTGCTAAACTTGCTACAGTAATTTTAATATAACATTATTTAACATGAAATGTAATTGTAGAGTTATAAGAACTGTCTTTGAGTGTAGCTATATATATTTTAGTTGTTATTCATATTTATTGAGGGGGGAAAATGGAAAAACATATATTTAGGTTAACTAAACTTCTATAAAGAGGGCGTAAGAACCGAAAAGTTACTCGCCCTAAAACCCGATCCTAATCCTAATCCTACAATGGGGTGTCGCCCGGTGACTTGGGGTGACTTGGGGTGAATTGGGTCGTTCCATGCACATATATTTAACCACCCTGTACCATTCAGTCCTCGGCACGAGCTCCCTCAACCTTGACTTGGGTGTATGTCAACCTAGGGGAGGTATCCCTAGGGTCTGTACTGTAAGTGCTCTTGTCTGTAAATGTGGGGGTGTATGTAGTGTGCTGTATGTGTGTACTGTGTGAGTGTCAGTATTTTTATTCCTCCAACCTGGAGGATGGATGGCTACTGTGGTCCAAGACCGGGCGATGGGCACGCCAAGATCCCTACGCCAATGTTGCAGAAGTTAGCATTTCATCCATTATTTGAATTGGATGAAGCAGCAAGTCTTGCATTTAATGTTGCACGCACATAATATGGGAGAGCCATGTGGAAGGCTTATCCCTACATATACATATGTAGTGCGTGACATTATATATTGCTCCAACAGGTCATGGGCGTATGTAGGGGGGGGGGCTGAGGGGGCTGCAGCCCCCCCCAAAAAATTTGATTTTATCGGTAACAATTTATAAATTGTTAGTATTCCATACACCGGAAATGGTCTCATCCCCCCCTCCCGAATTTTTCCCAACCCCCTCCGAAATTATTTTCTATATACGCCCATGCAACAGGTAGAATTAGGCTACGGATACTATGGATGCGAATTCTGACGAAATTGTGTTCTGACGAGTATTGAATGCTTAAATGGTTCTGTCGACCTCGTGTATGTTCTGACGTCATCGTCGCTTCCACTGAAATCACTCTCATTGGAAAACAGGGTTTTGTTTGTTCGGACGACTTGGTCCGAAATCGTAAGAATTCGTCAGAACACAATTTCGTCAGGATTCGCATCCATAGTATCCGTAGCCTTAGCCTTCAAGACGAACAGATAATTGTTATTGATAAGGTAGTGTTTGTCATTTTTACAAAAATTCAATATGCTTCTAAAGGTAGCACTTCGTTTCCAAGAATAACTGAAAATATATATATGGGGTAGAGTTCGTCTTGCCGACGTCGTTACTTCAGAAAAATAAATTGCATAATCGACTTCATACCTAACAAAAAAGACCTTCACCCTTCAGCATCCAGCGTGTTAATGAACCTTGGGAGAACTCTTACTATAGTCCGCCGCAAATAAAAGAACCAGGTAGTGCGCACGCGCTTCACCCAGTCCCCTCCAGCCAGGCCCCTTCTGGTTCTTTTGTTTGCGGGCGGTCCATAGTTGGGCCATCTTGTGGTGGGGGTCGTCTGTCAAAGATTTGTTGTTTGTTTTCCTAGTTTGTTGTTGATTTTGCCGAAACAAATGAAGCACTGTTAAATTTCATATCAGACCATTATCCACCGAAAAACCATCCTCGATCTATATAATCACCGAGTCTATTGACTAGAGTTTCGATGTAACCTGCAATTAACACAAGTGCTACGCGTTTTCACTCGTTTGAGGTTATATTGAAACTCTAGTCAACCCAAATCGTTGATAATCCCGTCGCCATATTGGTAAAAACTCAATTGAACCCTTGATCCAGATCTCTGACCCGGGAATGATCCAGATCTCTGAGAGCCGGTTCCTTAACCTGCGTTGAAGCTAATGCGTAATTACTTGAGAGTTTTCTGTGGTTGCAGAGATCAAAATATCGGGTAAACTCTACATTTAATGTAGGAAGTTGGTAACAGCTTTATTCAGTCCTCAAATATATTTTTATTTTCAAGCTACATAGAGTCCGGCATGGCGCACACTTATGTGATACACTTTTAGGCTATAAGCCATTTTCAATTTGTATAAATGTGCAATATCTCCTATTTATTAGATTACATTTTTCTTTACTTACGGATTACCTTCAACGCAGGTTAAGGAACCGCTCTCAGATATCTGGATCAAGGCATTAATTGAGTTTTTGCCAATATGGCGACGGGATTGTCAACGATTTGGGTTGACTAGTGTTTCAATATAACCTTGAGCGAGCGAAAACGCGTAGCACTTATGTTAATGGCACAATTGCTATGCGTTTCCGCTCGCTCAAGTTTATATCGAAACTCTAGTTAATCCAACTCGTTGATAATATAAATCAAGGATGGTTTTTCTGTGGATAATGGACTGATATGCAATTTAACAGTGCTTCATTTGTTTCGGTAAAATAAACAACAAACTATGAAAATAATCAACAAACTAGGAAAGCGCTTAACAACAAACAAACTAACACCAATCGCGCATAAAACACCAATGTAAAAATGAATTGCGTTCTAAATAGAAAGGGAACAAGACGGTTACTATAAACACAGTGACTAATGCAATTGCTCATTGGAATAGACCAATAGAAATGCGTTATTCATGATCTAGATCTCTGAACGAGACCCACATCTTTAACCTGCGTTGAAGCTAATATGCAAGTACCCATTTTTCTGATATTTTTTTTTTTCACTGGACCATGTGCTTGTTTAGGTTAGAGTGCTTTTAATGTGAATTAGGAGTAAATCTCTTTTGAGTAGCACATCTTTTCTTTACTTTATTTCAATTTTTCCCCTGGCATATTTCATTTCTTTTCGCACCTCTTCAGGGGCTCTTCTTCTTAGGAACTCTCCATGTGGTCACTGAATGACTCCTGGTGCTTTTATAAATTTAAAATGTGTATGAGTTAATAGAATATATAGCCGTCCAACTGATTGCTGACTATATTTGATGACAGCTTTCTTAAATATTTTTAAAAGTTTCCTTGCAATAAATATCGCATATTGAGATGACATTTCTGCATTGCTCTCCTGTAATCTGTTCCCAGGCGCATCTGATGCTTGATGAGGTGCTCCCTTGAGCCAATGGCCAAGAGGTCCCTGTAGACCAAATATTTAATGGGTCTCCATGCGATGAATACTATATACAGTTTTAATGATTTATGGGTACGTCTTATCAAAGGCTGTCTTTTCATAAGCTTTAGTTTTTCTCGAAAACAAAGCAAAAACGAGATATATGCCAAAGTACGTTTATCTTTCTTCTTTCATCCTACATCAATTCCCGAAGTTTACATCCTGTATACATTTTATTAAACGGTAAATATTTAACGGTAAATATTTAACGGTAAATATTTAACGGTATCTATAGCCCGGTCAGAAACAAAAGAACCAGGAGTGGCGTGGCCGGAGGGGAGATAGGCCTTTTCCAACATGGGCTAGAGGCAGTGCGTGCGCATTACTTGGTTCTTTTCCTTGAGGTACACCTATAGTAGAGTGGACCAAAAAGTCATTCCTAAGGAGCAGTTAGTTATTTAATGTTCTCTTAATTTTAAATAAAAGTCCGTCACGCAGAAGCTGCATAACTAAGCACTTTCCTCAGAATTTGGGTAGTGTAGACTGCATTCCAGAATAATTTGTTTAAAATATCCTATATAAATAAAATAATAACATGAATAGTTCTCTTTTAATTTTGTAATGAGTAACTATTCAATTATTAATTTTGTAATTAATTTGCTTACAGAGTTATGTTTACCAATGGTACCTACTACACTACTTAATAAATACAAAAAACTTCATATTTTCGTCTTTTGATCTGACGCAGGAACAGGATACAGTCCCTCTAGTGGTAGAAAGCGCTCCTTACGGCGGCCTTGCGAACCTACGTCTGGCAAGCTAATTCTATTGAAATATATTACAAAGTAAACCCCCTTTACGATCGACCGATTTAGCTCATTTGTACAACACTTCTTTCCCATGAGTTACCCACGACGTATACCGCGTTTCGTTACAATACAGCAGAAATTACGACCGGTAAGAGTATATAAGTAATTTGGGTCCGGAGTAACCCCCCCCCTCCTAATGAACCGATTTCGTTTATTTTTACCTGTAGATTGCCAACACGAATACCGAGTTTCGTCGAAATATAACAAAAATCACGGCTGGCAGTGGCGAATTGGTATTGTGGGTCCAAAGTAAACCCCCCCCCCTTTTAATAAAGCGATTTAGTTTATTTTTACATCTCACTTTTTTCTCTGGATTACCACTACGAATACCAAATTTCGTTGAAATTTAACAAATATTTCGGCTGGCATTGTCAAATTAGTGTTTTGGGTTCGGGGTAAACCCCCCCCCCTTCCGGTGGACCGATTTTGGTGGTTAACGAACTCGATCAATCGTTTGCTAATTGAATGCTATATACCAAGTTTCATGACGAATAAACAAAAACTCTGGCCGCTATCGTGTTAACAGACACACACACATATATATATATATATATATATATATATATATATATATATACATAGATATATATATATATATATATATATACATAGATATATATATATATACATATATATATATATATACATATATATATATATATATATATATATACATACATATATATACATATATATATATATGTATATATATATATATATGTATATATATATATATATATGTATATATATATATATATATATATATATATATATATATATATATATATATATATATATCTGTGTGTCTGTATATATACATATATATGTGTGTGTCTGTTAACACGATAGCGGCCAGAGTCTACTAGGTAGGATCGATAAAGATTCGAAGAAATTTTTCAAAAATTCCGTCATGAGTGCAACCTCAATAGCTACTTTCCTACGGAGGAAAGTACTAAAAATAAATTATGGTGTACATTAACGGGACTAGTAAGGTTTAACAACCGCTGTTCCAGATTGTCCTCTGCCTACTCGATCCACCTCAAGGGTTGATGTTACAGGTGGGTCAAGAAGTAGTGGGGGGTAAAGAGGAGGAGCTTAGGGTGCCGCGCCTGCGCATTGCTCTATCAGCGGTAGTGAATGGACCGATACGTCAGTACGGTATGGGCCACGTTGTGGATACCAAGGCTTCTCAGGCTACACCGCCCGATGGCGGCTGGGGGTGGGTTGTCGTCTTCGGATCATTCATGATACACATATTTGGTCAGTAAATCTGTCGTTAATTTGGTCTATTGTTATTTTTTTTTTCATTTAAGAGTTTATATAAACAATGTGTACACAAGGTTTTTAACCTAACCGAATGAATCTTTTCACTTGCACAATAACAGCATCTTAAGCACACTCAGCATCATGATGTACTATGTAGTTAACCATACTATTGATTATACTAAAATAACATATAAAAATCAATATCCTAACATTTGGAACATTACATGTGATAACACAAATCAGTTGCCTGGCAACGTGACTTCTGTTTGAGTTGTCTAAACCGAGCTCTGGCAGCCTGTTGAATATCCATACAAATATTTGTGAAAAAAAAAATATTTATTGAAATGTTAAGGTGCCATCTTTACGTTGTTTGCCGTTCATGCTAAAAGATGTAACTTACATGCTTTTATTTTACTTTATCATCAGACAGTTCGTCTTAGTTGCGAAGAATAAATAAATAAATGATTATGAACAGGATATCTAAAGCCCGTGAGTGTTAATGCGTGAGCACTCCTCAGGATTGTGGGTACGATTCTTACAACCATAGGCTTAGATTTCGAAGAAATAAAAGCCACCGCCTAAATCCTGTAGGTACCTCGTCCCAGAAATGTTTATTTAAATTTTAACGTCCTATATAAAACACAGATTTTTGGGACTGGGCATCTGCAGTTTAACTTCATTTTCTTGTCATGATAGGACACATGCCTTTTTTTTTTTTATAAAAGAAAAGCCACCATCTCATTGGAATCGAACCCATGACCTTTGGAACTTCTAGGAAATATCAAGAAATTTAACTATTCTGATAACACTCGTGAATCCATTATTCTGAAATTCTTCTTACTTATATGTATATATCTAGAATCCAAATTTCGATCGTCGGAACTAGAAGATAAAATCTTTTGTGTGCGGTCGAGTTGGGAATTCCAGAGACCTCTGAACTAATATCGCCCGATATGTATGTGTGTTTGTGCTACAATCTTTTATCATTTGTATCTAATATTGTTCCTTACACAGATGTTTAATATGCTCAAAATTATAAAATTATCTATAATTTTGTTTTAAATTATAATCAAATATAGTGATAGAAACTAATTAATGAGATACTTGTGCTGGTTTTAAATAAAATAATTTTTATTTATTTCAGCTTTTTTAGTGTTGATATTTCATTTAATACTTTTTGCCTTATACAAAGATGTAGGTTAGATTATTGGCAGGAAACATCAACAGCTAGCCAATATTTTATAATTGATTTCTCCAGGATTCTCTGAATAAACCATATAAATCTATGTAATCCTACTATTTTTTCATGACATTATGGCTGTTACTAATCAATAATTACACTGCCACAAAAAAAAAAAAAAAATCCAGACCCTGAGAACAGACCTTGTTTTCTAAATGTTTTTATGGTCACTGAATCCGAATCAGGGGTCAGAAAAACCCCTGCTCTTTTTTGTTCAGGTCCAACCCCAAAATTCTCCTAATTGACACCATTTTACACTATAATCTTGTTATTTAAATAGTTAACCAAAATAAACTACTTTTTCCTGTGTGCTACCTTGCAGAGCTCAAAAATAAGAATTTTTTGAGACCCCAACAAACTCGATTGGTCCCTTTGGAGTCAAGTTACAGCTCTTTGAATGTATGAATTTTCTCAAAAGTTTGCACTTTTGTTCTTGATTTAATATGTGTTCTGATGCATTTAACCGGCGAGTTCTTATACAAAAATTGACCCAAGGCAATCGGAAGTAATTCTGGCACTGATGCAATCCTTAGAATACCAAAATTCAACCCTTAAAAAATCTGTGTTATATTCAAGTAATGTATCTATTTAAGTAAATTAAATAAACCACGTGAAAAAATTAATAAAGGTCGGACTCTTTTTTGCTACTACCTACGCAATCTTTTTTGCTAAGACCTACGCAATGATTTTAGCATTTTTTAAATTACATTAAATTTTTGGTACATCTCGCTTTAGCATCCAGCAGAAACCTGCCATCACCTTTCTTGATACCGAGTTTCAATGATTTTGATTGTAAACGCCAAGAATAACTGGAAATTTATTCAAATAGGGATTTTCATACAAAGCCCCAAATTGACAACCACTTCATGGAAGTAACTATCTTAAAAGTCGGGCTCTATATTGTTCTACATAGATTTTTCTGTGTTCAGCTAAGGCTTTCATGAGTTAATTGTAGGGGTCGGAGCAAAATATTGCCAAGCATTTTTAACAAAGGTAAACTGAAGACGCTATATGTTGGATATTATGTGGGACTTTTAGTCTATGATGATGCTATTAAGATATGACTACGAAGTGGTCTGTCTGCTACTTAATCTTGCTGCCCCTAACAGTTTCAACTGATAGTCTAACATAATATCTAATAATAAGCTGCTACAGTTAAGTTTTGTTAAAAATGTTGCTTGGAACTATTTTGCCGTTTTACTGTATTCATCTCTTGTACCTTTATGTTGTGTGCCTGCATCCAGGGCACCTCCTCGTGGTGACGGTGGGCAACGGAACGAGCCCATGTTCCGGCTAAGTCCCTGGATTACAGTTTTTATGCCACCATGGCAGGCGCGCATAAGCGTTTACGATGCAAGGGATCGGATCCCAAGTATCGGCGACTGGTCAGGGCGAGAAAGCGGGGCCGCAGGCGTCAGACAACCGCAGTTCTTCATTAGTTGTTGACGTACCCAATGTAGGATTTAGAGCTACAAGAAGACGATACCATGATTGTAATGGCAATCGCGAGGGTTTCTGTTACATATGTTCAAAATTTGAAGTAAAATCTTTGAGAAGACAGATAGACGATAGAATTTGTATTTTACCAAAGAATTTTTAATTTAAAGATATATCGACTCCTGTAGGCTAATGTTGCTCCTATGTGACAAGAATAAAATAGATGACATGAATATTAAGTATGTCGTCCCAGCAATTTGGAGAAAACCTGTTTAGAAGGAAGAATGTTATTTTTGTTTACATGAAGTCCAAGGTCGCAATATCAAAGCAAACACAAATTTGAATATAAATATACTTATGCAATGTCGCCACCTGTTGAAGCTTGTCAAGTCGAATAAAAAAGAAAACTTGACCTTGTTGCCGAAAGTATTGAATTATTGGAATTAAAGGAAGAATGTAATTATTCGAGCTAAGAAAACGATAGAAACAGTTCGGAATATCCTGCAATTCCATCATTGGTTTCCGATCTTCTTAGAGACTTCATTCCTCAAAAGAAAAAATATTTTGGAACCTAAAGTTTCATCGAAACCGAGATTCAGAATACCGCAGATTGTTCGCAAGAGATTCATCCCAAGTATTTTGAACTGATTTTGACGGTCTCATAAATCAACTGAAAGAAGATTCTTATAAAGCATCTGATTGTCTACTCTTTATAGATTCTTCAAAACGGAGTGTAAAAGTGGTCTTATTCTACAACGGGAACGGATATGATCCGGTACCGATTGCTCATTCAACTGTGACGGTAGAGAAATATGAGAATATGCAAATACTTTTGGAAAAAATTCTATATGAAAAGCATTTATGGCTGATATGCGGAGATTTAAAATTAATAACCATGCTGCTTGGACAGCAGTCTGGATTCACTAAATATCTTTGTTATTTATGTATGCCGGGCAGCAGTAAGATCATCGCTAACTCCAGGTTCAGATAGCATCATAACTGACTCTCTTGTGGATCCAAAGAAAATTCTCAATCCTCCTATGCACACAAATCCTTGAATTGCCTCATGAAGCAATTCGTCACAGCCCTTAATAAAGAAGAGAAATGCTTTCAATATGTAAAATCAAATTTTTCTGAAAATCTCTGAGGCCAAGTTGAAAGAAGGTATATTCGATGGACCCAGAAATTCGTAAGATGTTCAAGTTACAAATTTTATTTTAAGGCTTAGCTCCAAAAATGTGGCTGAGTGCTTTTTAGGGAATAAAAAAACCAGACTATGAAAATATTTTTGCCAATATGGTTGACGATTTTATAAAGATAGGATTCTTGTTCAATTTCAAACTATATTTTTTGCATTCACATTTGAACGAATCTCCGGAAAATCTTGGTGATTACAGCGAAGAGCAAGGAGAACGCAAGGAAGACATCAAAAACATGGCAACTTCATGATAAGGTGTTTCGGAAAACAAGGAAGGTGGGATGAGCATATGATGGCAGATTTCTGCTCGATGCTAAAGCGAGATGTACCAAAAACAGAGCAAAAGCGAAAATCATTGCATAGGTCTTTTGATGAGAGAAGAACCCGCTATAGTAGCCAATAAGTAAAATTAAATTTTAGAGCCTATTTTAACATAAAAAAAAATCATCGCCTCGAAAATACTTTTTGGAAAAAATATAGCGTTGTTTCGATAAAATGTCACTTGTAATGTTTCTGTCAAGTTTTGGCATAGATCGACTTGTTCCATTGTTTTCTTTTATAAATTTTATATTAATTTAAAAAGGAAAAATGTTCCTTTTTTGTACTGATTAGTTTTTTGTACTGTTTACTTACTACTTTCTACATGCTGTTTACTTTCCAACTACCGTATTTTCATTGTTTAAAAATAAGATTGGTTAAAATTTATTTTCTTGATGTATATACTACACTCATTTCTGCCTGTTTTTTACTTACAAGTTGTATATTTATTTTTTTTTACTTATAAGTTGTATTTTTTAGCTGAAGAAGGCTGCCAATGTGCAGCCGAAACGTCCAAATACAGATTTCGTCCTGAAAGTCTGGCGTTTTTCTCCTAGCCGAATCCCAACTATACCTTGTCTTCGTCACAAAGTACTTTGTTTCGTACTTATTAATCTTTCGAAAAAGTATGACGCGATATATTTTGGCAGCAATGTGTTTTTTTTTTGTTTATTTTTTTTTTTAAATAAAGAATGTATTCTCTTCGTATTCAATTTTATTCATTTTTCTCCATATATACCAACATACTTATATAGTAAACTATTCATCTGACGAGCTATATCTTCATTGTAGGTTATCAGAGTGTAAATAGAACAATCTTCATCTCTTTGTTCGTTTCACTTGTCAGTAGATCCATTTTACGCACTGTTTACACTCCATCCAGATAAGATAACATACTGTTTTCAAGATCCCAAAACTATTTGTTCAGCAGCGATTCGAATCGTGGAACTGCAAGATTGGAAACCGTTCATCGATCATTGACTCTGTATTTGGCGTTATTGATTCATTGTTAATAAACATTTCATATTAGTAGAAATGAATTCTAATGATAAAACTCCTAATTACCACAATTCCTGAAGGATTTTTACCTATTTTACTTGGGACTACTAGTTGCACCGCGGCGGAACTTCAAGTTAATCTAAGTTAGGTTTGTCAACCAACACAACTTTTTGGCGGACAAAATAATGTTAACCGTAGCTCTTTTGCATAAGTCTACTATATATTTGTCAAATACCACTCACTCGCTGTAAAATCATCGCCCAGCCCAAATCACTCGACGGAAAATTTTGCATGGCCACTCCCTATATAACACTCGCTAAGAAAGGATTTTTGGTAAAAATGAAGTTTCACGCTCTCAAAACCGATTTCTTTCAAATTTTGTACAATAACGTATTTTGATGCACTAAACACGAATACGTTAAAAAAAAAACCCTTCGCATTTAACTACAAAAGAAGTAATAAGCACTAAAGTTCACTGTTATGCGGGTTATGAGAGCTAATGTAAACAACTAAATTTGTGACGACTTTAAGGCATGCATGCTATGCGTTTCCGCTTGCTCAAAAAGATAACAAAACCCCCGTCAATCCAACTCGCAAAAATTAATAGAATTCTAATATAATATAATATTAAGCACTAAAGTTCACTGTTAGGAACCAACCTTGGCGTCAACAGCTTATTTGTAAACAAGCGCATACGCAGATATGTAACATTGGGAAACAGAGAACTCTCATTTGAAATGTTCAGAAACCATTTATTCAAAAATATTGTTAATTTTAAGGGCATCCTCACCCGTCGTCACCTGTCGCTTAAGGGCATACGTGCTATGCGTTTCCGCTCGCTACGCTCACTCAAGAAGATAACAAAACCCCAGTCAATCCAACTCGCTAAAATTAATAGAATTCTATTAATTATTCTATTAACTTTATTGCTTAATAACTTCTTTCCTAGTTAAATGCGAAGGTTTTTTTTGTAACGTATTCTTTTTTTTTTTTTTTTTTCTTGGTTTTTAAAGACCACTCAACCACTATTGGGTCATTTGTGCCTCTTGGTCGGTCCATTGGTAGCATCTAACGCAGAGACAGAGCCCGACGGCCAGCGGGAGGCGGACCTAGCCAAGGTCGAGTAGAGTCCCCGTGCCAGTCCTACCTTAGTGGCCCGCATCTGGTGACTGGCTGCTAGGTCTATGATAGAAGGTGTGCTTGCTGGTGCCAGGGCAACCAAACCTTCACAGACCGCATGTGGGGGGGCTCGTCCCCAACCCTAGCCAAGCCCATCGCTCCCGCCGACCCACGCGCCCCGCCTCCGCCCCGAACGCCACCAACGGTCAAAGATAAAAAGTAATTATAACAAAATTTTCCTAAGTAAATGTCTTAATAATTTGAATTATATCAATTAATCATGGCTTATACAATTTTTAAGGGACTAATATGTTTTACATTTACTGTTAAGTGAGTTTGAGATGAAATTTTTATCGAAATATATTCTAGAGGCCAATACTGTTTATAATAGGTGTTGATTGGGTAAAAGATTTTACTTTACAATTAAGAATCGCTAAAGTCAGAACTAAATTTTGTTTTTTCAAATTGGTTTTATCAAGGAAAGAAAAAAATATTTGTCAGATGAACTGAATTATCGCCTAGTAGCTCTCTAAGATGTATCGGGAGACTCAGTCGAACTCGCTCGTCTTCATATGCCCTACACTCCGTCAGGATATGCTTTACAGTGAGGGGTACGCCACAAACCTCGCACTCCGGAGGCTCCCCCCTCTCCATGAGATAGCCGTGCGTTAGTCTTGTGTGGCCTATCCGTAATCTTGAGAGGATCACTGATTCCCTCCTATTATCCCGCTCCGAACTAGCCCACTTACACACTTCATCCTTAATCTCCCTGAGTTTATCTCCCAATTCCATATTAATCCACTCCCTTTCCCAAATCTTTATTGTTTCAGCCTTAACTATAGAATTAATGTCTCTGAGTGGGATACCTAAGAATTTAAAACCGCTTATAGAAACGTTTTTTGCTAGCTCATCCACCACTGTATTTTCTTTAATGCCACAACGACCAGGGATCCAGACGAAATTAATTTTGAACATATTTTTATTCAATTCATTAATACTGTATAGAATGTCGGAAATCATACTATCATGGGTGTAAATATTCTGTAAACTAATTATTGATGATAATGAATCTGTACAAATAACGACATTAGAATGGCTAGGTGGAATAATATTTAATGCTTTTTTAATTGCTAATAGTTCGGCGGAATAACTAGAACAATGAGGAGAGAGAGAAAACAAGTATTGTCGTCCTTCGCAGAGGGCGGCAGCTCCCACACCATTAGCACTTTTCGACCCATCTGTATATATGTACGTGGAAGGAGGCATACTTGTTTTAATTTTATTTAACTCTGCAGATTAAAAATATGGCGGAGTTTCTTTTTTTATATGTTTAGTTAATGTTAGATTAACAAGCGGTGGTATGAGAGTCCAAGGTGGAATTTGAAGTGGCGAAGAGGTTAAAATGTTTTCATATTTTAAATTTATTTTTGACAGGAATATTTCAGCTCTATTGGGGAAGGGTGCTTTATTGTAGGCCATGTAATCGTTCTCCCAGTTAGTTTCCAAAATAATGTTATTAATAGGATGATGAGGTTGTGACTTTACAGATAGATAATATTTCGTTGTTAGAATTTCTCTCCTGTTCTTGAGGGGCAATTCTCCAGCATCCACTAGCAGACTTGGGGCTGGACTAGAACGAAAGGACCCCGTGGCTATTCTTATCCCAGAATGGTGTACGGGATCAAGCATTTGAAGAATACGAGGGCTCGCTGACCCGTAACGTATTCGAATACGTCTGTAACGTATTCGTGTTTAGTGCATCAAAATTTTGTACAAAATTTGAAAGAAATCGGTTTTGAGGGCGTGAAACTTCATTTTTACCGGATTTTTTTATATTCAAATGTTTAAGTGTTTTCAGAGGGGCTAGAATTTTTAGTTGGTTAGAGCAGGTAAGCCTTGGCAGCGACTATGTCATCTATGATTGCAGACCTTGAATTACTAGAAAAAAAAATGTGGTTTTGTCCCTCATAGAGTTTACGCTATGTCAGGTGATGGTCCTTGCGAGGTAATAATATCCCGAACCCTTGCACAGCCTCCTCACCCATCAGCATCCCCACTCTTCTTGGTTATGCTCGCAAATATAATGGGTGTTTCCAAATGACATCTTGGAAATATAAATTGTTATGTACATTTATTATTGACAACGTATTTCAACCTGTACTGACTAAACAGCTGTTTTTTTTTGTTTTGTTCTTTGGGCATCTGCTGCCGAGCACTCGACTAATGAACTGGAGGACCAGGTTCAAAACCCGAGCGCGCACTAAAGATTTTTTCTTCTAGTGCTGCTGTTCGAGGATTGGATTTCCCAGTTCGTCCCTAGGCTCACCCAGCCTTTAATTAATTTAATTAATAATGGGTACCTTGGGTGCTAATGACTCTAGCAGTCGAAGCAGCCAAGGGGAAAATCAGGCGGCCGGAGCATAGTGTTGACCACACTATCTCCCTAGTGTGCCGTACGGTCAAGAATCAGATACCTCTACAGTATCTGCCCCTCTGGGTCCTTGTGGCCTGTTACGGGACTGATTTTTTTTTTTTTTTTTTTTTGATCTGCTGCCGAGGCTATTAGCACACACTAAACAGCTGTTATTGCTAACCTATAGATAACGGGTTATCTCTACGTTATCTGTTTCTTGATCTTGTTCCGGAGTGCCCCTAAGTCTAGAGACAACATCCTTTGATCACTTATCAATTGATGAATAACGTATAGTATGAGGGGAACTGCACAAAATTATGTAGTAGCGTTACTTTGGAAGATGCATGATTTAACGCAATAAAATATTACTTATCTATCTATCTATCTATATATATATATATATATATATATATATATATATATATATATATATATATATATATGTATATGTATATATGTATCTATATATATATATATATATATATATATATGTGTATATATATATATGCAGTCGCGCTTTATCGAAAAACATATACAGATACACAATTGAAATAGTATTAAATTATACTAAACAATAATAAAAATAATGCGTCATAAAAATTATCCTCTACACATTTTCTAAATAAATCGTGTAGACAGTATTTCTCATAGTTGACCCTTTATGTAGGTTAGATATAAATAATCGCTCGTAGTATTGGTGTTGATAAGTAGTTGGATAAGAAATGACGTAGAACCTCTTGGAATGAAAGCACATCCGTGGATCCGTGTGAAAAGAACTGGGCTTTTCACGGGTCGTCCCTCCTTTTGAAATGCCTTGATGGACGATCGTCTGTATCCATTCAGACTCTGTAAATAATGGTGTAGTGTATGTATGTCAGTAGGCAAGGTATCAATAAATATTGGTAATTCCAGTGTTAATGGGAGCTTCAGTACTTCCGGGGATTATTTCTAAGTGCCAGCTACAGATTTTACTGCGTGTTGGTTGGTCTAGTGGTTAACGGCTTAGATTCTCATATGGGAGATGGTGGGTTCGAGTTCCAGGAATTTTCTCTTCTCACAGCTGGTTGAGAAAATTCTTCGCTGCACCATAGACGTTGGCCAGATGTTGCGCCGTAAAAAAAAAAAAAAAAAAAAAAAATTGCTGCTCTTCCAAAACTCAATTTCTCTGTCCCTCCCTCGCCCCTCTCTCTCTCTCTCTCTCTCTCTCTCTCTCTCTCTCTCTCTCTCTCTCTCTCTCTCTCTCTCTCTCTCTCTCTCTCAATCTATAAACTGTTTTAGAAACCCTGAATATCATAACACTACTCAAGTTGAGAATATCCCTTCTGTATTTTTTAATTCATAAGAAAGGCGCACAAAAAAAATTGGTATTTTCCAAAGACACCATACATATATTCTTATGTATTCCGACACGCTGAATCCGGTCCGTTTTCTCCAACAAGTCAGGTTTAAGGGCATTTGCAGGTAAAATTTCTTATGATGACGTTGAAGTAGAAATAACTAGAGCTTCCATGGTTTAGAGGGTCGCTGAATTCGAATCCGAGGTCTCAGGGCGCAAAATCAAAGTTAAATTAATCGGCATTCAAAAATTCATTTTTCCAAAATACACATATTTGTCCTTGAATTGACCTTGATTTAGTGCCGGTGGAGTTTAACAGACCTCGGATTCGAATGCAGCTCCCCCAAAACTATGAAAGCTGTTAAACGACTTCTTACATGACATGCTGGAGTGAAACGGACTCAGGATTCGGATTCAACGTGTCGAAATTTATAAGGATATATATATATGGTTTCTTTGGAAATTACCACTTTTTTTTTTTATTTTGTGTGCCTGTGTAATCAAAATAAAATGATTCATGTAATACATCCATTAATAAATGGATGTATTACAAATTGGTAAAATCCAATTAGCTCACATCCACTTTAAAATAATTGAATGGCTTAGTTGTTTTAACAAAGTAGTTCAATTATGTAAAGCATATCGTTTTGATTTTGCAACAATTTAAATGCTTTTTGTTTCACTCAATTGCTAAACTATTATGGAAAAACTATCAAACTGATTAAAACGGGATTTGGTGAATTATTTTACTATACAGGGCGTCCCACATTGAGATGTCATAACTTTAAGGGTTTATTCTGCACCTCATTTGTAGTTCAGGGACGCAGACATGAGCGTCCTATCTCAACATATAGCAGAGCTATTCAAACATTTGTCTATTTTCAAAACTATTGGGTTTTCTTATGAAAAACTGTGTTTTCCGGATTTCTGGTTTATGTATCGTAAATGACGACCATATTTTTAGAATCTACATTAAATTTCCAATAAGAAATACCCGTTATTGAAATGTTGTCATGTAAATTAGGAGCTACACTAAGAGCCATATAGATGTGAACTATTGTTGTTAGTGTTTTCTTAACTCATTCAATATTTTCGTAATCAGCTTTTTTAGCACTTTCCTCCGAAGGAAAGTAGCTATTGAGGTTGGACTCATGACGGAATTTTTGAAAAATTTCTTCAAATCTTTATCGATCCTACCTAGTAGACAACCGAAAATGACCCCCGTTAAAATTTATATATATATATATATATATATATATATATATATATATATATATATATATATATGTGTGTCTGTTAACACGATAGCGGCGCGAGTTTTTGTTTTTTCGTCACGAAACTTGGTATATAGCATTCAATTAGCAAACGATTGAACGAGTTCGTTAACCACCAAAGTCGGTCCACCGGAAGGGGGGGTTTACCCCGAACCCAAAACACTAATTTGACTATGTCAGCCGTAATATTTGTTATATTTCAACGAAACTTGGTATTCGTAGTGGTAATATAGAGAGAAAAGTGAGATATAAAAATGAACTAAATCGGTTCATTAGGAGGGGGGTTTACTCCGGACCCACAATACCAATTCGCCATTACCAGCCGTGATTTTTGGTATATTTCGACGAAACTCGTTATTCGTAGTGGTAATCTACAGGTAAATATGTGTTGTAAAAATAAATTAAATCGGTTTATTAGAAGGGGGGTTTACTCCTGACCCAAATTCTTAATATACTCATACCGGTCGTAATTTCTGCTGTATTGTAACGAAACGCGGTATGCGACGTGGGTAACTCATGAGAAAGAAGTGTTGTAAAAATGAGCTGAATCGGTCAATCGGAAAGCGGGGGTTTAATTTGTAATATATTTCAATAGAAAAGCCCGTCAGACGTAGGTTCACAGAGCCGCCGCAAGGAGCGCTTTCTACCACTAGAGTGACTGTATCCTGTTCCTGCGTTAGATCAAAATACGATAATATGAGGTTTTTTGTATTTATTACGTAGTGTAATAGGTACCATGTGTAAACATAACTCTGGAAGCAAATTATTAATTGATCAGTTACTCATTACAAATTTAAAAGAGAACTATTCATGTTTTTATTTTATTTATGTAGGATATTTTAAGCAAATTGTTCTGGAAAGCAATCTACACTACCCAAATTCTGAGGAAAGTGCTTAGTTATGCAGCTCCTGCGTGACGGACTTTCTAGACTTAGAGAATCAAAATCAGAGAAAAATTTACTTAAATAATTGTTGTTTTTAAAACAACAGGGTACCATTTTAAAGCTTATTAAATAAGGCAACTTTTGAGGCGGAGGCAAACCTCTAAGTCTACAAAAAGCTGATTAAGAAAATATTGAATGAGTTAAGAAAACACTAACAACAATAGTTCACATCTATATGGCTCTTAGTGTAGCTCCTAATTTACATGACAACATTTCAATAACGGGTATTTCTTTTTGGAAATTTAATGTAGATTCTAAAAATATGGTCGTCATTTACGATAAACAAACCAGAAATCAGGAAAACACAGTTTTCCATAAGAAAACCCAATAGTTTTTAAAATAGACAAAAGTTTGAATAGCTCTACTACATGTTGAGATAGGACGCTCATGTCTGCGTCCCTGAACTACAAATGAGGTGCAGAATAAAACCTTAAAGTTATGACATCTCAATGTGGGACACCCTGTATAATCATTATTTTCCTCCTAGAATATGAAGGTACTAAATCCATTTTAAGCTGCCGAATAAATAAATATAAATCCATTTTAAGTTGTAAATAAATTTTAACATTTTGGAAAAGCAAGACCTAACAGGAAATGTTATGAGATACTAGCTGTTACCCGGTGTGCCATGCTACACCTACTTTCTGCATATAGAAAAGCCTAAATAAATTAGAAACCAAATAAGTATTATTAAAATCTAATGACGCAAATCTGTAACTGTTCGGGATCACAGTTTCGACCCCGTGACCTCGGAACTCAGATTACTAGACTAATTTGACCAAGCCTAAGACGCTCCCCGGATCAATACCTACCTGTGTGCAAAGTTTGATGAAAATCGGTCGAACGGTGTGGATTGTTATAAGGAACAACCATGCAGACAGATAGCTGATACACGTTTTTGACCTAGTCTATGAAATTCCCTGTATCAAGACCTACCTGTGTGCCAAGTGCCATCAAAATAGGTCGAACGGTGTGGATTTGTATAAGGAACAACCATGCAGACAGACAGCTGGTAGACGTTTTTTACCTAGTCTATAAAACGCCCCCTATCAAGACCTACCTGTGTGCCAAGTTTGGTCAAAATCGGTCAAACGGTGTGGTTTTTTTGTATAAGGAACAAACAGCCAACGGTCGTAGCTACGTTGAATGCACCGGTTCCCGTAGATCACCGAAGTTAAGCAACGTCGGGCGTGGCCAGTACCTGAATGGGTGACCGACCACGTGCTGTTGGCATTATAAAAGGGTGGCAACCTGTAGATAGCCTGGCGTTAAAAGCTAAACAGTTGATGCGCCGTTAAAAAAAAAAAAAAAAAAAAAAAAAAAAAAAAAAAAAAAAAAAAAAAAAAAAAAAAATGGAACAAACAGACAGACATGTGATATATATATATATATATATATATATATATATATATATATATATAAATGTACGCGCTGGGGATTGAAAATTAATCCTCGGCACGTGGTTTGAGGGATGGGTTCAGAGTATGAGAAAAAAACATTTAAACTTACCATTACGTTGCCAGCTGCTGAAGAAACAGGGCCCTGTTAGCAGCTCCTGGAAAGTAAAGAGAGAAGAGGGGCCGGAACGTAATGGGAATTGAGGGGGCAGTCCCGAGCTAAAAGAATGAGATGTGATCTACTCTAGATCTGGAAACGAACTGCGCTGGTATATTAGGGAGGTGGGGGTACGACGTACTTTGTACCCTAAGTCTTAAAGCCCGCGCCCCAACATACCGCCCACCAAGAAACGATAGTTTCTTAAAAAGAGAAATAAGAAATCTTGAGAAAGAAGAAAATAAATTATAATAATAAATATGTGGTTATCTTCCAAAGGTTCATCACGAAAAGGTATGAGAGAGGGAAGTAGGAATAAAGGAAACGCAACTTCTTCACTTCCAAGGAGGCTGTCATGGAAGACTTCTTCGCGGGAAGCCCACGGAGAGGATGAGGACTAAGGAGGGATGAATCCTTTGCCAAATTATAATAAAGCCTCGCTTGGCGATAAGAAAGAGAGACAACAAAACACTTGTGAAATAATAGAAAAATAAATGAATGCATCTTGCGAGATAAAGAGGAAAAAAAACAAACAAACAACTAATGTGGCAGCAACAGTAGTTTTGTTACTGGCCTGACATAAGTGCCATGGGTTGTGCGGATTGACACCACACGCACCACGCCGTCACGTCCTGGATGTACGGCTTCAACCCGGCCAATAGGCCATGCGAGGGGTGGTAAAGAATTTTCCTTGAGGAAAACGACGTCGCCTACGGCAAGGTTTTCGGAGCACTTTGTCCACTTCTGTTTTTGCATGAGTGTGTTTAAATACTCAGAAGTCCAGCGTCTCCAGTAGGACGCATATAACGACTTGACCCTTGTCCAACGTGATGCATATGAGTTACTTTCTTCTAGAGGTTCTGGTACGGCTAGGAGAGGGCCGCCCACCAAGAAATGACCAGGGGTTAGAAGATCAGGATCATCAAGAGGATGAAGGCAAGAGAGATAGAGTGGACGACTATTTAAGACGGCTTCAATGCGCGCAACTAGAGTAGTGAGTTCCTCGTAACTTAGAGCAGGATTCCGGCCAAGCATTCGTACCAAAAGGAGATTGGCAGATTTTATGCCAGCTTCATGAAGGCCACCAAAATGAGGTGCATAAGGAGGATTAAAATGCCATCTTATGCTGCGGGATGCGAGAAATGCGCTAATTTCAGGAGAGGAAGCCTTCATCTGATCATAAACTTCTTTTAGGTGTCGAGAAAAACCAACAAAATTACGTCCACAGTCTGAATAAATGTCGTGGGGGAGACCTCGTCTCGCAACAAATCTGTCTAGAGTAGCGATAAATGCTTGGGTCGACAGAGAGGAAACAACTTCCAGATGGACAGCCTTAGTACTGAAGCAAACGAAAAGACATAAATAGCATTTCTTAGCAGCAGCATTTTTCCTGCTGCTTTCCTTAATGAGAAATGGGCCAGCGAAATCCACCCCGGTGCTTGTGAAAGGCTTTGAGACATTGACTCTTGGATAAGGCAGATTAGACATAACTGGCGGCGTAACTGAGGCTCTTAACTTGTGGCATGTAAGGCACTTGTGGATGCGCTTGCGCACTAGATCGCGAAGAGAAATTATCCAATAATATCGCTGGATCAAACTTTGAGTAGTCCTAGGTCCTGAGTGCAAGGAAACTAAATGATAATAGTCGCAGAGGAGTTCAGATATTCTTGATTTTTTAGGCAAAAGAATAGGATGCTTAGCGGACTCACTTAAGTTTGAGTACCTCAAGCGGCCACCAACTCTTATAAGTCCCTTTTTATCGAGATATGGGGACAGGGATGCTATATTGGAAGGAACAGTTGAATTAGAAACAAATAAAAATGGGAAACTATCTTTCTGCACCAACGATATTATCAGGTCTTCTGCTAACGTTAACTCTTGGACAGAAAGAGCGCCCTTATGACGCGTGTTACTTGATCTAATGTTGTGAACAAATCTCAAAACATATGCTAGAACATATTTCAAACGAAGCCAAGAAGAAAACTTATTTATGAACTCGATTAGGTAAGGTGATGGAACAGAGGCGGATGATAATACTTTAAGCGGTTTCAGCTCTGGTATTTCTTCCTCAGGACTGACGACCCGCTTGGACGGCCATTTGCTCGGATTTTTTCTCAAAAAAGAGGGACCTCTCCACCACAAAGAGTTTTCTGAAAAATGCTCCGGAGAGCAGTCTCGAGTGGCTATATCGGCGGGGTTCCGGTCAGTCGAAACGGGCGACCAATTTGCTGGTGGGAAACTCGCTATTTTTGTAGAAGAACTAAATTCGTTAAGCACACAATGATGAGGTAATATGTAACTAGAAGAGGAATTGGCTATTTCCATGTGACCCAATTCTAAATATTCGTTTAGAAATTTATTATAGTCAAACATAATCTCAGGAGTTCGAGAAAGGCGCCTTTCTAAATTTAAAAAATATTTTAGCGCTTGGTTGCGATTATCGCTCAAAATTGGAGCATTAGGTTTGAAAGGCAATGACACCACATAGCGACCAGAAGTGTCTCTGGAATGAGTGGTCACAAAATGATTTTCAACGAATTCATCTTCAGGGTTTATAGGAATGGATGCACTCACTTCTTCAATTTCCCAGAATTTGGAAACTAAAGAATCCAAAGAAGGAGTTATAGTCATCAAGGAACATATAGCAGAATCTTTATTTGGGTTTTTATTTTCTGGATTGATAACATTACCACCGATAACCCAGCCAAAAACAGTGTTTATTGCGGAGGGGTTACCCTTAATTATTGTAATAGGTTCGTTTTCTAGAATGAATGGATATAAATCATTTCCAATTATGAATTCTACTGGAGAACTTTCAAAAAATTTATCATCGGCTAATTTTAAATTTTTAAATCTGTTTATTACCTCTACAGGTAGACTTTGTTGCGGTAGGTCGTTAGAAATGGTTGATAAGATAACAGATTGTGTTTTAAATTCTCTTTTAGAGTTGTCACGGGGAGACAAGATACAATCTACAGCTCCATATGTGGGTGTAGCAACATTGGATATCCCAGAAAGCGAGATAGAATTTTTGAATTTTTTGAATCCTAGACGCTTGACAGCTCCGAGAGATATAGCTGAAATTTGAGATCCAGAATCTAATATTCCTCGAATCGGTTGTTGACGGCCACTTGAATCTCTTATAAACATTTTCACAGTTCCAAGAAGTACCGTTATGGAATTAGCAGAATGACAAGATAAAGTAACGGAATTATTTCTAGGCTCTTCATTAGTGATAAAAGTGGGAGTTATCGCATCGTTGGAATTAGGATCACAAGAATTTAAATTAGGATTTGGATTATTATTACAAGTTGGATAAGAATTAGAAGTGTGTAATAACGTGTGATGGGATCTACTACACGATCTACAAACATTTTTCGATTTGCATTGATTTTTCATATGTGCACCAAGACAGTTAAAACATCGTTTTAAGCGTTTTAAAATTTCATATTTTTTATTGAGTTGACAATTAATTAACTGAGGACACGATGTTATCTTATGAGAATGTTTACAAATGGGACAGCTGGGATCTTCTCGCTCTATTTTATTCGAATTAGTTAGGAAAGTATTAACTTGTTTACTCTGAGTAATTCTACCTTTTATTCCGAGATCTTGCATTATCTCAGATGATCTAGCACGTTCTATTACAAAATCAAGTAAATTTTTAAAAGTTGGAACATTTACTGATTTGAAATGATTTTCGAATGCAATCTGAGTGGAACGATCTAAGTTCCTATAGGCCAAATGAAAAAGAAGAACATCTTCTAAATTTTCTAGATCAAGCACTTTCAGTGCATTTACAGAATTGGAATGTACGCTAATGAATTTCTGCAGATAATTATGGTTAGATGTCGTAATGGGAGAAAAGAACAAAATTTGATTTATATAATATGCGGCCAGGCGTCTGTTTGACTGATATCGATCTTTAAGCACCTGCAATGCTAAAGTGTAATTTTCGGTTGTAAGTTGGAAATTTGATATAAGAGATAGAGGCTCTCCTTCGAGTACCGATCTCAAATACTGAAATTTTTGAACTTCCGTCAGGCATTCGTCGGTATCGACTATACTGTTAAAGAGTGATATGAAGGTAGTCCAATCTTCGATTTTCCCCGAAAAACGTGGAATTTCTATCCTAGGGAGAAAGGATTTGGTTTGAAGAATAGGCTTCTCCTGCAGGCACGCGCCTGTCGGAGCTTCGGGATACAGCCTGTCCAGCCTAAGATATGTACTGCGTATGGAATGTATGACGTCATCGAAGGCTACGCAAACATTCTGAACTTCCAATTTCTCAGTTTCTATAGAAACTTCCGCGTTAATTTCCATAATCGTATCCTGTATTCTATAGAAATTATTTTCCATTTGATCCAATTTGATATAGGGCCCCTTTCTAAATTTGTAGCCCTTTTTAAGTAATTGGATGCCATTGCGAACATTTCCTCGCGCTTTTCCCTTAAAATAGCTAGTTGTTTAATGGGGTCTCGCTTCGACATCTTGAAGTTGGACGAATAAAAATTTTAATTCTATAAAATGGGGAACTAATATGTATTCCGCGATTCGGATTAGTCGTGGTTAAATCTCCACGGATTACTTACGCAATCCGCGGCCCGGAGGACCAAAAAATGTACGCGCTGGGGATTGAAAATTAATCCTCGGCACGTGGTTTGAGGGATGGGTTCAGAGTATGAGAAAAAAACATTTAAACTTACCATTACGTTGCCAGCTGCTGAAGAAACAGGGCCCTGTTAGCAGCTCCTGGAAAGTAAAGAGAGAAGAGGGGCCGGAACGTAATGGGAATTGAGGGGGCAGTCCCGAGCTAAAAGAATGAGATGTGATCTACTCTAGATCTGGAAACGAACTGCGCTGGTATATTAGGGAGGTGGGGGTACGACGTACTTTGTACCCTAAGTCTTAAAGCCCGCGCCCCAACATAAATAAAAAATCTCTTTCGTCCTTTTTTGATTGTTTTTTATATGCAAAAAAATATATTCGAAATAATGTTTTCGATTGACGCATACCTGAGTTATTGTTAATTGGGTTATTCTGAAGATATTCCCCCCAAAATTGCGTGTCCACTCTCCTCAACATCCAAATGAAAAATGATGCGCTATAGACTAAGGTGAGCTAGTCCCTCTAGAACTTTTAACGATCCTATCTCAAATGGTTAGGAGCATTCATTCATCAGGGTATGTAAAAAAAACTGAAGCTGATTTAAATAAGAAGAATCCACTTGTTTAATAAGATATTCCAACGATCCTGTAGTTGTTTTCTTGAATCATTACATAACTGGCTGCCCGAGCAAGTGTTTGCCGTAGATACACGTGACACGACGACAGAGCTGCTGACCGCTTCCGTAAATAAAAGGCTGGCTCGTGTCCAAACCGACAACTCCAGCAAGGACGGTTAGTGTTTCGCCTGTCCTTGTCTGGCTGGGTCAGGAGAACTGGGGATACTCTTCAAACTTTTAGGGAATTTTTATAGTCTGTAGTCTTAAAACTATTACCACGTTAGAATGGCTGCGTCTTAATTCTATGTTAAGCAAATGTGATTGTTATGTTCGAGCTATTTTAGACTGTAGTGGGGTGATATAAGTGGCGGGATTTCAAAGAAAATTTTAATTTTTCGAAAAACAATTAAATTGTAAGTAATTTGTATTTTTTTTTCAGGGGAGCGATTACGAAAAGCTTTAAAATTATGCCTCATTTTTAAAAATTGTTGAGTTATTAAAAATGTTAAGGCGTACAGACCAAATAAAAACCCTTGAGAAATAATATTCATGATGTTTCCACAGCATAGCGCACCTATGGTTAGGCAGTTGACCTACTAACTTGTAGTTAGTTTGTGTAACAGTATTTAGCTGTCACTGTTTTATAGGTACATTTAGGAATAGTCACAGTTTGGCATAATTGTATACTTTGGAACAATCAATTCTATATTAAACGTGCTTATATTTAAAATATGAATATAATAAAATACACGCATGCAAGTATTATTATTTAAAAATTTCAAATGAAAATATAAGTACATGTTGCCTAGAACATGTACAGGGTGTCACAAAAATAATGGTCATCCGTTGGCCAGATGATTCTCCAATGCGAGATTGGAAAAAATAACCCCCATATTAACCCCTGCAAAATTGACCTGAAATGTTATTCAAGGTCAAATTTTTTTTATTGCATAATTTGAATCTGCGAGTCATCAGGAAGAAAAAAGTCAACGGCACCATGGGTCAGAAATGACTCCTTATGGTCAAAATGACTATTAACAGCTTAGGCGTGGATCATTCCATTCCAATCGACAAATGGTGGCGGATTATGAAAACATTTTTTTTACATGTTCTACTAACATTGCCTTACACAAAAATACCTTGTTTGAATTTTTTTAAAAAAAGCTTCCAGTATAAAAAAAATATAAGTATATTGAACAACGGCCCTCTGAGTGGCATTAAGCTGAGGACCAAACCTCATGTTTTACAATTGACAGGAATTCCTTCATGACGTTATCCTCGAAGCTTAACAAGAGCTCTTTGTCATAAGCTTTAATCAATCGTTGAAATTATTCATTAAGGATTTCACTGGTTATCTAAGAATTTCACGAACTAGCCAGTCCTCGAGTCCCCCCCCAAGATTAACACTCCAGCGCCCGTAGCAATTGGGTGACACCCTGTACTTATATTTTCATTCCTATGTTATTTACGGAGTTGGCCATTAGCCGTTTTGTCATCAACATTTACTTGGTTCTACTAGGAATTCCATCACAAAAAGTGGTAGAATTAGTGTAGTGATAGTGGAGCACGTTTGTGTGCAGTTTCAAGGAATTTCGTCAAACCAGTGACCGGCAAAGTGTGAGTTTATTTTATTCACCTATTAGATATTTAACGCTTGCCTCTAGCGTCGCCTAGTGGTGGGGGGCCGGCCATACCTCCTACTTCCTGTCTCCCTCAGCTGGTGATTGCCTTTTAAATCTACGTGGATTATCTTTTCAGCTCCTTCACCAGGTCAGCTCAGATTACAATTATATACTATATATTTTTGTTCTCTTTTTTTATGGATTAAAATATGGACAAAAAAATGTTGAATGAAAACTTACTCACTGAAAACCCTGTATGGAAGAATCCTCTCTCGCGAGTAGCCAGGAACTCACAACACACGACGAATCTGAGTCTAACCTAGAAAACGGAGATGATGGGAGAAGTAAACGAAGAAGAAAACTAACGAAGACCAAGTCTCCCCCAAACAGATCGTCCAAAATTGAGGAAGACAAATATTTTCTCAGACCAAGAGGGAAAAAATCACTTCTCACAAACCTCAGCCAAGAAAACAAAAATACTTTCAACAAAAATGCATCTACCTCACAAACAAAACAATCAAGCAATGGGGCCAATGAACAAAAAGAAAACTTAAATCAGCATACGAATCCACCACATGATAAGCCACCGCCTATATTCGTTCGGAATATTACAGATTTCAGAACATTTTGCAATAAATTGAAATTAATTGCTGCTAATAAATTTTCCTGCAAAACGAGATTCAACGATACAGCTATATATCCCACAGATAGCAATGCTTACAGAGAAATCATTCAATATCTCAATAAAATTGAAGCAGATTTTCACTGCTATCAACTGAAGGAAGATAAAACATTCAGAGTAGTTATACGGAATCTACACCCTTCAACACCTGCTGATGACATCATCGATGAACTAAAAGACAAAGGTTACAACGTGAAACAAGTTCACAATGTAAAACACCCTGCCACCAAAACTCCATTTCCACTGTTCTTCGTTGATTTAGCTAAAGAAGAAAAGAGCAGAGGGATATTTAAGGAAAGGTTTCTCCTTTATACTCAAATAAAAGTTGAGGAGCCACGACAACGCCGAAATGAGATCCCACAGTGCTTCGAATGCTTAGAATATGGACATACTCACAACTATTGCTATCATGCACCAAAGTGTGTTAAGTGCGGAGAAGAACACATGTCCCAAAATTGTACCCTGCCAAACGATGCAAAAGCCAAATGTGCGAACTGCCAGGAAGAGCATCCCGCCACCTACCGCGGGTGTAAAATATACAAATCTATTCAAACCTTACGCAACCTACGCCTCAGACAACCAAGTGCTATACAACAAGAGAAATCTTCCCATCTACCCCAAGCAGCACAGAAGGAATACAAGGCTATCAACCCAGGACTCACATACTCCTCAGCCACCAGACAACAGGAAGCCTCCACATCTCATGCAAGTCCCAATGTAACCCAAAACCCTCCAACTGCCCATGAAACTCAACCTATACCTCAACCTCTTCAACAGAGACCATTTCCTACCAGACAAGGTCTGCCTATCAATAATCCTGAACCTCTCCAACACGCCCAACCCTTTGATCCCAACGCCCTCTTCCAATCCTTCTTCGATAGACTCAAATCCCTTATTACACCTTTAATTTCCCTACTGACTACCTTTATGCAACAATGCCTTCCTAAACTCCTAAAATGATTTCTTCAACCTCTCAAACCCTCTCCATCCTCCTCTGGAATTCTAATGGCTTACTATCCCGAAAAGATGAACTAGAACTTCTACTAACTGACAAACATGTAGACATAGTACTATTAACAGAAACACACCTATGTCCACAAATGACATACACTACTCCAGGATACAAGACCTATAGGACAGATCATCCAGACATGGATGCTATTCTAATAAAACCCTCGTTATCCCACCACCTTCACTTGACCCTCTCAAGTGAATCATACCTACTTACATCCGTATCAGTCAAAATGCACCCTCATCCCATTATCTTTGCTTCTGTCTATTGCCCTCCTAATAAAACAATTTATCATCCAGATTTCCTCACCATCTTCCGTTCCTTAGGCCCTCACTTCGTCGCAGGGGGAGACTACAATGCGAAGCATATTCAATGGGGAAGCAGAACTACCAACTCCAGAGGTCGCGTGCTAAACGATGTCATACACTCAGAAAACTACCTTTTCCTTTCCCAACCTAATCCTACTTACTGGCCTTCTGACCTAAACAGAATCCCCGATATTGTTGACTTCTTCGTCTCTTCTGGTCTAGGAATCATTTACTCTTCGGTGAAGACTCTTGATGACCTTTCCTCTGATCACTCTCCTCTCCTTCTCACCCTTAGTTCCTCTCCGATCCCCCTTCCTCCTAAACCTACTCTTACACCCGGACCTGTAAACTGGCCATTGTTTCAATCAACAGTAGATTGTTTTATTGATCTGAAAGCAACTCTGAAAACACAACAGGGCGTGGATACAGCTGCAGAACTAGTTACGCAGGCCATACAGTTCAGCATGAAAGTTGCAAGCAAGCAACGGAAACCAATGCATTCTCCTCAGCATTCAAACTCCCTCCCCAAATCCTTGAACTCTTGTCAGCAAAACGCAGAGCACGAGCCCAATGGCAGAGATCCCGATACCCTTCTGATAAAACCTTATTCAACAACCTGACGAGACGGCTAAAAGACGAACTTAAAAATTTTCGAACTGACAATTACGATACTTACCTTTCCTCCCTCTCCACCAGTGACAACTCCCTATGGCAAGCAACAAAGCACATCTTAAAATTCCAACCGACCTCATCTCCTTTACGCCAAGAGAATGGTTCCTGGGCACGAAGTGACGAGGAAAAAGCAACATTATTTGCCGACCATCTCCAATCCGTATTTACTCCAAACCCTGAAACTAATCCCACATTTACTACTGAAATCCTGAACTCTCTTGATGAACCTCTTCCTCTTTCGGAACCACCTAAATCCATCAGTCCTGCAGATGTCAAGTATACAATTCACCATCTCCCTCTTAAGAAATCTCCTGGTCCTGATCTAATAACTGCCAATATCCTTCGACACCTGCCACACAAAACCCTGATGTTCCTTACCCTAATATTTAATAGCATCCTTCGTACTACTCGATTTCCCCCATCCTGGAAACATTCTGAAGTAATCCTTATTCCAAAACCCCTTAAATCTCCAACACTTACCAGCTCCTATCGTCCTATTAGCCTTCTCCCAATAATTTCAAAAGTATTCGAAAAACTCCTGTACAGAAGACTCCTTCCCATAGTAAACTCAAGCGATAAAATTCCTGATCACCAGTTTGGCTTCCGCACCCAGCATTCCACTACCCAACAAGTCTTCCATGTAGTTGACACCATTTCCTCCACACTCGAGCAAAAGGGCTTGTGTTCCGGTGTCTTTCTTGTCGTGGCACAGGCGTTTGATCGAGTGTGGCATCCTGGACTCCTTTACAAACTCAAAACATTCTTCCCTTCCATTTCTATCTTATCCTAAAATCATATCTAGAAAATCGTACATTCCATATCAAATACGGCTCTTCAATTTCCTCTCCTCGAACCATTAAAGCAGGTGTTCCCCAAGGCAGTATCCTAGCTCCTCTCCTTTATTCTATATTTACGTCAGATATCCCAACAACCCCAAATATCGTCACTTGTACATTTGCCGATGACACTGCATTCCTTATATCCTCTCCCGACCCTAAATTGGCATCTGAAAAACTTCAAAACTACCTCAATGACGTCGAGAAATGGGTCAACAAATGGAGGATTCAAATGAACCCAGAGAAATGTACGCATGTAACTTTCGCCCTGCGACGAGCTGAGTGCCCTCCTGTAACAATCCAAAATATCCCAATACCCCAATCTAACGAGGTTCGATATTTAGGATTCCACCTCGACAAGCGACTTACCTGGAAAACGCACATAAAACACAAGAGACAAGGACTGAACAAACGCTTCGGACTTCTCCGACGACTAATTGGACTCAAATCAAAACTAGTCACAAAAAACAAACTGACAATATACAAGACCATAATAAGACCGATATGGACATACGGCATAGAACTTTGGAGATCAGCTAAGCCATCAAATATACAAATTATCCAACGTTTCCAATCCAAAGTCCTCCGTAAAATCCTCAACGCTCCTTTCTACGTCTCAAACCTACTGAAATACCCTTCGTTTATGATTTAGCCAAATCCCGATTCCTGACCTTTTTCTCTAAACTCCCAGCCCACCCCAATCCTCTTTGCAGATCCCTCTCTTCCCATGTCATCCCAGATAATCCTCCTCGACGCCTTCGCCGCCATTGGCCACGAGACAATTTACAACTAGTTAATTAGCCTGTCTTATAAAGTAATGTAAATAGTGTAAATAATGTATATAGTTTAAAAAAGAGACCAAGTTTTAATTAAAATAAGAAATACCATAACTTTCACTGGGAGTGGACGTAATGTCTGCCTTCTCCCCTCATCTTATTCACTGTGTTTTATGTATAGGTGACCATATTTACTTATTGTACATTAACTGTACAGATTGTAAATTATCAATAAAGATCAATTTATAAAAAAAAAAAAAAAAAAAAAAAATTATTTACAGCTCTAAGGTTATTCGTATATAGTTCGTATACAATTCCTGTGTTTTTGGTGTAGACTACAGCTGTTTAGTATCCTTCCTTGAAGGTAAACCACCGAACTTCTCGTCGGCCTATTGATGTAGACAGAGGTGGAGCCAAGCCTGAGGGTGCGGATAATTGTAGTGGTCTGACATCTCTTAGGGAAGGGGTTCTCTGCTTCATCTAGCCCTTCAACCCATCCTTGGTTCTTGAAATCTTGCTTCAGAGGAAACTTACATTTATTGTTAAGAAAGATGTGACTTCCAGGAACTATTAGAATAGAAACAGTCCATTTTTGATTATAGAAATTGGTGGACATAAATAAAATGGTTTAAATAAAGTTTTAAAGCAATTTTGTGATCTCTAAGGCCTTTATTAAAAGAAGAGGAAATGTATATAAAAGGCTTCTATAATGATGAGCGACACAACCAAAAGAAAATCCACCATATGGCTTGTCGACAATACAAGCCAGATTTATCTAAGACTTTTCCAACACGAGAATACTACTAGAGCTGAGTGCTTACACTACCATCACTGCGTATATTATCGGTATATTACAAAAATTATATATAAATCATTAATAAATAGAACTACAATAGCGCAAAATAAGAATATTGTATACACAGAGGAAATGAAATTAAGGAGTTACTATTGGTAACTGGATATTGAATTTATTATACCAATATTATATTACAAATACAGCGATTAACATTTATAACTAGAAGAAATGTGTTATTATAGTTATATTATAAATATTAATAATAACAGGCCTATATATATCTTCGGTAACATTGGTTCTTGAAAACTAAGCCGTTCCCGGCGCCCCAAGTTTTTTTTTTTTTTTTTTTTTTTTTTTTTTTTTTTTTTTTTTTTTTTTTTTTTTTTTTTAAATAAAGTAAAAATTGTTGAGTATAAATTCCTTCACGCAGGACCTCCATAACTAAGCGAGTTCCTCAGTATGATGGTTAGTTTTGGCCCATCTTGCTATAATATCGTTTAACACATTATCGCTGAGTATTGTGTTAAGTTATATGCAAAATAAAAGTTAACTTTTATGCATACAAAGTAACATGAATAGTTTTGCCCTTTTATATTTGTAAGAAACTGCTCATTATTTTCTGTTTAATCATCTATTTAATTCTTTAAATAGAAGATTAAAAAAAAATGTCTAAAAGACCGGGGCGTGGCTCTTACTACAAACTATAAACGTTCACGTGATAATGTACATTGGAATAACTCTTTTATTTATGAACCGATTTTCATTAAATAATTATTAAATTTTAACGTCCATTTATTATTAACTACGAATTTTAGGACGGGTTATCTACAGGTTACCACCCTTTTCTAGCCAGGATAGGGCTGATGCCTTTTCTTTTTCCTAAAGAAAAGCCACCACTCCTAGAGGGAATCGAACTCAAGACCCTTTGGCACGGAGTGTTAAGTACTCACGCCTTAACGCTCACGGCCACTGGGCCTCCTTCATTAAATAAACACTAAATTTTAAGTGAAGCTTACCATTATAGATTAGTGGATTATAAATCAGATAAACCGTTTCTGAGATTAGCGTGCACAAACGCACAAACATACTGACAAAAATTCTAACAATCGTTGTTTTGGGTGCTATTGCCCCCAAAAATATTTTTTCTTATATCGCACTAGTATTTCTAAAGTGAAACAACTCAAAAATCAGTGTTTTTTTAGTTATGGCTATGAAAGACATGGTAAATACCGCTTTATCAACCTTTTTTTGTATATACTAGCTTCAGATCTTTTACACCTGAGGACACTTGTGTCACTCTTCCTGTCTTAATCCTAAGACCCCTAGATAGGCAAGAGTGACACATTTTCACATACAGGCAGCGATCCGTTAAATTTTTACTACATGTATAGATTAAAGTAATTAGAATTTCTTATACAAATTAAAATAACTGTAATATATATTTGTAATATGTATGCTAATGAATCACCATATTTTGTCATAATATCCTTAATCAAGAAATATTTATGGGGCCATGCGTTCGAAAAGCGAACTCCTCCCTTTAAAAAAGAGCGAAAAAAGCCTTAACTGGTTGGTTTCATCTCAATTGAGCTGGTTATTGTTGAAAAGAGACAAGACCACCGCTAACCTGAAGCCCAATGTAGCGAGAGTGTATATTACCTGTAAGATCATGGACCCGCTGATGTAGCGGAAAGGACCTTAGCAAACAGCTCTTTCAGCATTATTATTACCTCAATGTCACCGTCTCTATTCAGTTTTAGATGCAACTATTTTTATAATTTGCTTTCCACATCGCTTGTTTGCGATATAATAAGCGAAATATTGTTCGTAAATATTAATATTTATTTTTTACTGCAGACCCAATATATTATTTGGACACTAGTTTCGTTTTTATGCAAACAAAATCAATTTAGGCGCGGTGCACACTGGAGAAACTTATTGTTTCATAAAATGGAATGGATTTCAAGAAAACCATTTCATTGAAACGTGCTGACCGAAGCAACGGGTTTCCATCAGTTTCGTGTTGGATTCTGTGTTGTGGTTTTGGATAAGAAATAAGGGGGAAAAAAACAAGAATTGGGTTTACCCTTTGATTAGGGATCGGCAACACAGCCGTAGTTTTGCTCGGGAACTAAGCAGAGATCCTGATAAATTTAAGGATGTCGAAGCCACTTTTTGATCGCTTATTAGAACTTGTACACCTATGGATGTTTTTCTACTGCTTCAGCCAATTTGGCTTGAAATATATCTGCCATCGCAGCTAATTTCCCCCCCCCCCCCTGCAGATAATGAAAAAAGTAACATGTAACATGATGATGGAACATGTAACTGAAGCAGCAGGAATCCGATTTAATGAATTTCTTGAAACCCATTTCCTTGAACTAAATGAATCTAAAGTTTCATAAAACTCTGTGTGCACCAACCTATGCTTATATATTTTTTACAAGCAACTTGAGTTTCATGTTTCACGAAACCAATTTCATGAGAAAAAGTTTCTCCAGTGTGCTCAGCGCTTTAAAACACCTAAAAGTAGGTAATGATCTAATTCGAAGGTGAGGGTGGGGAAGGATCAGTGGACCCTCGAAACAACAATAGCAAGAGTTGCTCCCTCAAAGATACACTATATAATAACTTCAAACATGTTTAATAAATGAATGTAAGAAAACAATGAACAACATTTGTAAACTGAAAGTGTAAGGTTAAGAATGAACATATGGTTGAAAACAATTGACATTAGATAGAAACAATTAACACATGATGTTGCTACACTCCCCAAAATTGTTTATAACATTAACTTATAATTTGTGGCGTTTCAAACCTGTTTAGGTTCATCTTCAGGCATTTCAGTGCGAATCTGACTTGCAATTATGAGATTCTTACCCGGATTTAACATTTTGCTCTCAAACAAAAAACTGCTCAAAAACAAGAGAGATAACAGACAAATATATATATATATATATATATATATATATATATATAAATAAATATATATATATACAAATTTCGGTCATTTTCGAGAGACCGTCATTCTCGGTCTCTAGGGGTTCTGAAACACAAAATATTCTAGTCGGCACTTCCGAATTGTTTCATGAGATCAACCTTATAAGCGGGGGTCCTCCCTATGAAGGGAGGGAGGAACAGCGCTATAACTGCTCAAAAACAATTTCTTGTCCCGTGCAATGGATGCTCTCTTTAGAGGAGGCTGTATCTGTTCCTTGGTGGGATTTTCATAGTGGTTTCTTAGCTGGTTTTAATTGTTTTATTATTTTTCTGGTTTTATTATAGGCCCATAAACCCTCCAGGGTTCCTCATTAATATGATGGGATTAACGAATAACTGAACAATATTTACAAAAGTATTCTGTTCTCTGAACAATAGTCGCAAGATAATAGCTGATATTGTTCTAATCTTAGGAGTTTCCACTCGAACACATTTTATGTAACAGGTGTTTCATAAGAACCTTCGAAAAGATTGAACGTTCCTTATCAAAAGTTACACTTGTCAAAAATCTTATAAAGCGGGAGATTAATTTGAATTATGTAACTTAGGTAGAGTCACACGTTATCACATCGCATCTTTTTTTTTCCTGGTTGGATACCAGTGCTGGGTTATATGTAGTTTGCCATCCCTCAAGCATTCATGGAGATGAATAACTGTGAAATAATTCACGAGCTCCAGAGATTTTGTATTAGTTTATTACATGTAGTTTCAGAGAAGTAGCTTCATCTTCAGTGCTCTGTTTGTCACAATTATCAAAAATAACCTAACATATCAGGTTTTCAAATATATATGTCTAATTTATTATTAATTAACATTTGTTAAGTCTTTTAAGCCTAAATCACGGAAAATGAAAAAAATAGAAATGCATTTTAAAATATGTGCAAATTAATCATATCAACACCATATACAGCCTCTTTTCTCTCAGTGAATGTTCGATAATTGTATCATATAGACCATAAAGATGGGTTTATCTATCTAAAAGTAATTTTTAATGAACTCATACATACATACATTATATTTATTTATTTATTTATTGTTGTTGAGTTTCGCAACAAGGGCGACGACCTCATAAGAACGGCAGAAGCAAAGTCAGTCAGTTGGTAGTCAAGTGATAGTCAGTTGGTTATAAAATAAACGAAGGTAACAAAAAGTATTAAGAAAAAAAAGGAATAAAATTAAATATATATATATATATATATATATATATATATATATATATATATAAAAATATTATATACAATAAAATAATAAAGCATAAAATGTTTCCATTAAAAATGACATATAGTTATACTTTCGAGTGAATGTGTGAACATTCTAAATATGTTAGAAGTGTTTGAATGTACGGACTACCTTCGGTCAGTAAGTCATGTAAGTCATGAAGAATCGTTAAGTTGCTGCGGTGTCTACAGTCCGTCAGGATATGTTTTACAGTTAATGTTCTGTTGCATAGTCTACACATTGGTCTTTCCTTTCTGTCCAGTAAGTATGAGTGGGTAAGTCGGGTGTGGCCTATACGGAGTCTACATAAAATTACTTCGTCTTGTCGAGTGAATGATTCTGTTCCCCAGGCTTTGGTCGTGTTCTTAATTTCTCTTAATTTACATTAACTCATCAGCCAATTTTCTTCCCATTCATACAGTGTGTTAGTGTGTATGGTTTTGTTTAAGCCAGAAGTCGTCACTGCGTTTACGTCGGGTTCAGGTCGGTTGTTAGCTAGTTTGGCTTGTATGTCCACAGCTGTACTCATTTTTATGTCTTCGTGTCCAGGTAGCCATAGGAGAGTAATATGTTTGTTTATACTTTGTAGAATGTTTATTTGTGAAAATATGCTTTGGATAATAGGATGTGTACTGTAAATGTTCTGTAAGGACATTAAGGAACTTAAGGAGTCAGTACAAACGGTAATCGTGTCAGTTTCTGCTTCATGAACGTTTGTTAGTGCTAAAAGTATTCCGTAGAGTTCGGCAGTATATATGGTCGTCAATTCAGGTAATTTAATTTGATAAATGTTGTCATTCACAATGGCGGCTGCCCCTGTTCCAGAGTCAGTCTTGGATCCGTCAGTATAAGTGTATAATGTCCTCGGGTTTTGTCTCATTATGGCGTTGATAGTATGTTTGTAAAATAGTGTGGAAGTCGGCTCTGTCTTTTTGTATTTTGTTAGCGTCAGGTCAATCCTTAAGTTCCTTAATTTCCATGGTGGTGTGTCTGAAAATTTGTTTTTAAGAATTGAACATTCCCTTAAAATTGAATTCTTTCTATCTTTTAATGATCTAACAGTAAATGGTTTGCGTTTGGAATTTAATGCTATGTATTTATTAAAATGTATATTTTCCAGGAAACTCTGGACACAGGGCATTCCAAGTCCTTTTGACTTTATAAAAAATGAAGAGCACAACATTGCACGCCTGTACTGCAGTGGGGGATCTCCTGCCAAGGCGCAAAGGCTATCTGAAGGGCTGGTTCTGAAAGCTCCTGTGACAAGCCTGAGTCCTGTGTTGTGTATAGTGTCGAGTAGTCTTAAGGTTGTAGGACTGGCAGATGAATATGCTATACATCCATAATCCAGAAGAGACCTGGTGTAAGACCGATAGAATGTAAGCATGGTACATTTGTCAGCACCCCATTTTGTATTACTAAGGATTCTTAACAAATTCAATGACTTTTTGCATTTGGTAAGAAGTCCTTTCAAGTGGGGTAACCATGTTAGTTTTTTGTCTAGTGTCATTCCTAAGAAAGTCAGTAAGTCCGTTTTGTCAATGATTGTCTGATGTAATGTTAAGTGGGCTATTTGGTCTGCTCTTTTTCTAGAGAATATTATATATTTAGTCTTGTCTCTAGAAAATTGAAAGCCAGTTACGGAGCACCACTTGTCTAACTCCTGTAGTGTATTCTGTACATGTTGTTTACCTTTATTGATGTCCGTTTATGTGGTGTAGATAAGGAGGTCATCGGCATACAGGCAATATGACACTCCTTGAGTAATACATCTAGTAACGGAATTTATTGCGATATTAAAGAGAGTCGTACTCAGCACACCTCCTTGAGGCACTCCATTCTCCTGTAGAAACTCATCTGAAAGAGCAGTACCTATCCTCACTCTGAATGATCTTCGGGAAAGATAGCTCTTCAAGTAAAGCATGACTTGGCCTTGTACACCCCATTCTAGCAGCTGAGACAGTATTAGTCTCCTCCAGACTCTGTCGTAGGCTTTCTCTAAATCTAATGATACAGCTAGTATGGATTTTTTATTTAGGAAGGCATCTAAAATATCATTTTCCAGCCTAGCAATGTGGTGCATAGTAGACTGCATTGGCCTGAAACCACATTGAAATACGGAGAGAAGGTTATTGTTTTCTAAGAACCAAATGACTCTTTTATTCACCATTTTCTCCAGTATTTTCCCAGAACAATGAGTCATGCTAATGGGCCTGAAACTTGAAGCTAACTTACTATCTTTCCCTTTTTTTAATATAGGAATAACTATAGATTCATTCCAGAAGGGAGGATAGGCACCCCTCTGAAATATGTCGTTAAATATATTTAAAAGGGTCTCAAGGCCTATGTTGGGTAGATTTTTATACATATCATAAGTTAGTCCGTCAGGTTCAGGTGCTGTGAGATGAGTTGTCGACAGTGCATGTTTTAGTTCGTCTAAGGTAAACGGGTCATTCAAAGGATGGTTATGTTGGTTCGTAATCGGAAGGATATTCATTTCTACGTTATTTCTGTATTGTGAAAATTCGTTCGTGTAGTTCTCATTACTGGATATTGTGGCAAAATGTCTGCCTATTAAATTACTTATTTCAATTTGGTCAGTTACAGTAGTGTTTAAGTTCTTTATTCCCGTTATGGGGGGTCTGTAGGTCTTATGTTGTATCTGTCTTATCTTCTCCATATTTCTTGTTTTGGTGTGTTTCTGTTCAAGTTTGATACAAAATCTATCCAACATTTCTTTTTACTGTTTCTTATAGTCCATTGAGCCTTCGCCTTTTTCTTTTTATAATTTTAAAGGTTGATATCAGATGGGTTTCTAAGAAATAAATTAAGGGCTCTTCTTCGATCTCTAACTGCTGTTTTGCAATCATCATTCCACCAAGGAACTGGTGTTTTTCTGTATTTGTCTTTCGTCTTAGGTATGGTTGAGTTTGCCGCTTCAAGAATTACAGAGTTAAGTTCTTCAATTGTCCTTGTGTGTGAAGTCATTAGTTCGTTCGTTATGTGGTTTCGGTAGGTGTCCCAGTCGGCTTTTTTCGTGTTATACCGTTTTATTCCCTGGAAAGTAGGCGTAAGTGCATTCCGTTTAACAAAGATGGGAAAATGATCACTTCCATGAGAGTCCTGGCTAACTTCCCATGACAAACGTGTATACCCTGAAGGAGTACACAGGGCTACGCCTATGTTTGTAAGTGTTCCTGTTCTTGGGCAGAGTTGGGTCGGAGAGTCTGTGTTGAGGCATAACAAGTCGTTCTGTTCAAATACATGTTGTAGTAGTACTCCTTTACTATTATTGGCCATTGAATGCCACATTTGGCTATTTGCATTTACGTCCCCCATGAATAATAGAGGAGTTGGTAATTGTGTCAGTAAGTCATTGAGTTCGTGAACGTCTATGGGTTCACTTGGTGGCAGATAAACAGAACAAACAGTTAGACGAAAAGGTAAGTGTACTGAGACTGCTACATCTTGGATAGTCGTCCTCAGCGGAACAGGTTCGCTGTGGATGTTATCCTCTACAAATATCGCAACTCCGCCACAAGCTCTACCACCCAAGGAGTAGTCTCTCCTATAGAGGGAATAGCCATGTATGCTGAAGTCCTTACCTTGTTGAAGGTGTGTTTCCTGTAGTGCAATGACTTGTGGTTTGGACTGGCTCAGGATTAATTTCAGATCTTCGATGTGCCTTGCAATTCCATTAATGTTCCACTGCAGCACAGACATGATGTGAGTTTGTCATAAAAATATAAGACACCAGGTTTCTAAAACAGTTAAATAAATAAAAGTCCGTCACGCAGGAGCTGCATAACTAAGCACTTTCCTCAGAATTTGGGTAGTGTAGACTGCTTTCCAGAACAATTTGCTTAAGATATCCTACATAAATAAAATAAAAACGTGAATAGTTCTCATTTTGTAGTGAGTAACTGATCAATTATTAATTTGCATCCAGAGTTATGTTTACACATGGTACCTACTACACTACGTAATAAATACAAAAATCCTCATATTATCGTATTTTGATTTAACGCAGGAACAGGATACAGTCACTCTAGTGGTAGAAAGCGCTCCTTGCGGTCGGCTACGTCTGCCGGCTTTTCTATTCAAATATATTACAAATTAAACCCCCGCTTTCCGATTCAGCTCATTTTTACAACACTTCTTTCTCGTGAGTTACCCACGACGTATACCGCGTTTCGTTTCAACACAGCAGAAATTACGACCGGTATGAGTATATTAGGAATTTGGGTCCGGAGTAACCCCCCCCCCCTTATAATGAACCGATTTAGTTTATTTTTGCAACACATATTTACCTGTAGATTACCACTACGAATACCGAGTTTCGTCGAAATATACCAAAAATCACGGCTGGTAGTGGCGAATTGGTATTGTGGGTCCGGAGTAAACCCCCCCCCCCTCCTAATGAACCGATTTCGTTTATTTTTACAACACATATTTACCTGTGGATTAGCACCACGAATACCGAGTTTCGTCGAAATATACCAAAAATCACGGCTGGTAGTGGCGAATTGGTATTGTGGGTCCGGAGTAAACCCCCCCTTCTAATGAACCGGTTTAGTTCATTTTTATATCTCACTTTTCTCTCTATATTAACACTACGATTACCAAGTTTCGTTGAAATATAACAAATATTACGGCTGACATAGTCAAATAAGTGTTTTGGGTTCGGGGTAAACCCCCCCTTCCGGTGGACCGACTTTGGTGGTTAACGAACTCGTTCAATCGTTTGCTAATTGAATGCTATATACCAAGTTTCGTGAAGAAAAACCAAAAACTCTGGCCGCTATCGTGTTAACAGACACACACACATATATATATATATATATATATATATATATATATATATATATATATATATATATAGATATATATAAATTTTAACGGGGGTCATTTTCGGTGTCTACTAGGTAGGATCGATAAAGGTTTGAAGAAATTTTTCAAAAATTCCGTCATGAGTCCAACCTCAATAGCTACTTTCCTTCGGAGGAAAGTGCTAAAAGCATTTATATCTGTATTGCTGGGACCCATATTATCTCTCAGCGAGTCGCTTATCATTTGGAGAGAAACGTTGTTAAGGAAAAGTTGACCTAAAATAAATTTGGACAAGAGGAAATAGATAAGAAGTTGTGACAATTTTAAAATAGTACTGGTCAAGTTCCAATTTCAGAAAAATGATAAAGCTGAGGATGAGGTAAAATGTTTCACGAACACAAAGAAGGATACTGCAATACGAGGACTGTGTTTTATATCTTATGCATAAGACAGGAACTGTCGAATTGAAGACAACTAATAAAATTAGAAGATAGAAAGACTCAAAGATAAGTAATTCGAAAAGTATAGCTATATGAATCATATTTGCAGGAAAAAAAAATAAATTCATAAAACACCAAATTAAGTAAAACGAATATTACAATGAACATTAGAATAGCTAAAATGGCCATGTTTTACCGTTTTTTAGTTCTATCATTGTCCTGTAGTTTGTTAGTTGGTGTTTTTGTTCGATTCCGCCGTCCCTGAGGTAGTTTCTCCGTTTCTTCCTTAAGACCTTCGCTTTGACGAGTAGGTGTTTCCGGAACTTCTTTAAGGCCAGATTCTGAGAAGATGCGACTATTCCGCTAGACCGTTTGGTTGTACTATCTTCCGGTGTCGTGGAGTTTTCATTCGCTTTTGGAGACTCAGGAATACAGCGATTCCTTATCAATAGATTTTCTAAAATTTCAATCCGTTTTCTAAATAGTTCGACTAAAGTAGTGAGTTTATCTTCTGAATTTGGATCGTTTTTCATCGCTTTCTTGGCATATGTCTCTGTTGTTCGTGTTCCATTAATCTGTCTCTTGGCTTCGTTGTATTCGTATATATATATATATATATATATATATATATATATATATATATATATATATATATATATGTCGAGGGAAGAAAATCGCTTAAACACAGCGAATAAACTGTCTATCTAAAGGATTCATGCTCATAATTTCAATTCTGAAAAGTATCAACTACATACAACAAAATCTCAATTCGTGACTTCATATTGATAATAGAAACAGGAACAATTGAGGTATTACTGAAATGTTTTAAAAATATGCTAAAACCCTAATATCTAATGCATAATAAACCTTTAATATACAATTCCATCAAACAAAAACACTGTAATAAAAATATTACAGGAAACAAAGAAGCACAAAACAAAGATGTACAAAGATCTACTTCCTAAGTTCATCCTATAAAACACTAATACAATTACTTGGGACAACATTAACACGAACTATCATCCATTTAATATATATTTCTCCCGTGGCAATTCACAGATCTAAGGGTGGGTTTAGACTTAGTTATTGCAGGAAATTTATATCAGACAGAAATTGCGACTAGTGTAAACCATGAGCAATTTATGTCTGAGATATATATTTCTATCATGAACTATAAGTGTCGACACTTCTGTACCACCAGGTGTAAACACAGATTTTTACGAGAAGAATTTAATTTCAGAGATAAATATATCTTGGCTACTAGCTGTATTGTCGACACTTCTATACCAACAGACGTAAACACTGATTATTTGTGCTTTTGGTGAATTTATCGCAAATTAGAATAAATCCAGAACTGTCCTATACATATCCATGACATAAACGTCTAGCTATTTCTGTCAGTATGTAAACCTTCAAGAGAATATCTATCCGACATATATTTCCTGCGAGAAGTGTCAGATGTAAACACACCCTAAAAAACGCACTGAAGCTTGCACTAGGGAAGTAACGAGTTCATAGTGTGACATAGTTCAGAAATATCCTCTTTATAATAAAACTATAATTAAAATAAATTATGATAATTCATGGAGCTATATGTAACATGCAAAAGCAATAAACCACCTATCTATACAGATGCTGGCAAAAAAAATAATAATAAGCACAGTGTAGTCTTGCATATTTAATGAAACACTACAATGTTACTTGACACGTGACTTTATATACATTATTCAGTAGGCATATAACAACTTATAAGAATTACTAGTCTACGCTCTTAGAATAAAAAAAAATCCAACATTGTTATACAATATACAGCCTTCACAACTAAAGAAAGAAAAAAAAAAGAATCGAAGTATAGTATAAATTGTTAATATTATAGAAAAATAACTTTAATGCTTTACTAATGCTGAGGATAAAACCTCAACAAATTAAATACCAGCATAAATAAATTTGTGTTAATAAGAAGCGAAATAAAGGCGCTTGCTCTTCCAGTTGAGGGATTTCGTAATCCCCTTAAGATGGAAAATTTCTTATAAATCTCAAAAATACATAACCCATAGGTCACGAAAACCGGATTATATACATATACATACATATATATATATATATATATATATATATATATATATATATATATATATATATATATGTACTAGCTGAATACCCGTGCTTCACCACGGCCGATAAGTATTTTTTATATTGAGTTAAATAAGATATGATCAAAATTAACGCTACTATATAATTTTGTACAGCTTATTATTGCACGGACTTTAATGTTACCCAGGAAACACCATGTGGAGGTAACCGTGCTTGTTTCCGTTGGAGGGTAAAATAAAATAAAATAAATAATACAACAAACGCTTAAAAAGTTATGAAAACAGAGACAAATACACGCTGAAAAGCATAAAACTAACAAACTTGAAGTTTTAAGCACTTATCTCTTCGATTGACATCGCCCCACCGAACATTACAACAGAATCTTATTGTAGAGAATTTAGTAACCTTTCGAATAGCCGCCTTCCACTTACTACGAGTTCCCAACCTTTTTCGAGATATTTTAGAAAATATACTGAGATCCGAAAACTTTGTATCGCCATTCATACATTTTTTTCCATATACTTCGTTTCTGAATACCCAAACAGAAAGTTAGTTTTGAAAAGTATTTCTATCAATTTTTCTGGTAAATGGCTACAGAACTCGCTTAAAAAATGGTTTCATTCGTTTTCCTACGTTAAGGAATCTTTCGCACAAATTTTGCTCCAAAAACCATGTTCCAGTAAACAGATTCAGCTGGTTAATGAACCTTTCAAATGAGAAGAAAGATTTTTGTACCAAATGTTATCAAAATCGACCCATTTTTGAACCGATGAGAAACATTTAATAATTCAAACCCCCCTAAAAGTACTTTTAGCAACATTTGAATATCAAAACAACCTTTCTTAGCGAGTGTTTACACCCTAAACGTATTGTCCGTGCAAAATTTCAAATTTTTGTGTCAAGTGGTTCGGGATATTATTATCTCGGGGATAAAATCACATATTATTTCTAGTAATTCAAGGTCTGCCATGATAGTTGAAATTAACCTCAATTATACGTAATACTATGAAATAGATAATGTACGGTAACAGCTGTTCTTTATCGTCCTAGCAACGCATGCTGCCTTGGCTTGGCTGCTCTAACCAACTAAAACTTTAAACCCCTCTAAAAATACCTAAAAATTCGAATATCAAAAAATCCTTTCTTAGCGAGTGTCTACGTCCTATAGGGAGTGCCCATGCAAAATTTCAAATTTTTCTGTCGAGTGGTTTGGGCTGGGCGATGATAGGTCAGTGAGTGGTATTTGACAAATATATAGTACTAGCTGAATACCCGTGCTTCGTCACGGCAGATAAGTACTTATTTAATTGCGTTAAATAATGATTCATTAAAATTATGTTACTAAACAATTCTGTGCAGTTTATTATAGCACGGTTCCCGTCATACTATATTTTATTCAATGGGCGTTAAAATTTAAAAGTTTATGTTTCCAAGGGGCGAGGTTAGCTCAGTGGTAGAGCACTGGACTAATAAGCTAGAGGCCTTAGTTCAAATCCCGAGCAAGCACTAAAGATTTTTTCTTCTAGTGTCTTTGTTCATGGGTTGAATTCGGCCTTTCTGACCGTCCCTAGGTCAACCCAGCCTTTAATTAATTTAATAATGGGTACCTTGGTTGGTGCTAATGACTGTAGCAGTCGAAGCAGCCAAGGGGAAAATCAGGCGGCCGGCATAGTACTGACCACACTATCTCCCTAGTGTGCCGTATGGTCATGAATCAGATACCTCTATAGTATCTGCCCCTCAGGGCCCTCGTGGCCTGTTACGGGACTGATTTTTGATTATGTTTCCAAGAAGTCATATTGTAACACCCAATATATTTACGAGTATTACCAAGGTTATAGGCGAGAAGGCATTGCAAGGGTTCCGGATATTATTACCTCACCTGGAAAACCTAAGGATATGCCATACATCACGGTTTGACCGGGACTGTCCCGGTAGTTTGCAACTGTTTCGGTGTCCAGCGCCCGGTTTTATCAATGTCCTGGAAATGGCTGTAAGATGTAAAAAGTAATGAATACATGTTTATAAGAATCTTTTTTAAATCAGTTACTTTTCTACAATCAACATTTTTACTACTTCTCACAGTGTCAAAGATATGAGAAGTAATCTAACTGTAAAACGCTGGAACTACCTGCTCAGCGTTGCCAGCTGTCAGACACTACTATTTGGCTGAGAGATTGTTTTAAGAAAATCAAGTAGCAAAAAAAGTTCTGTTCTTATTTTTAAGGTTTGGGTAGACTAACAGTTTAGGATTCCCCCTTCCCGTTAGTTGCTAGGCTTAAAACTCACCAACCATTTTGCTTATAATTTGTACTCTTTTTATTCCCCCCCTCTCTGGTATGCCCATCCCATATTAATGTGTCTCGGTTTAACTCTCCAAAAATATGGCAAGCCTATCTGACGGGGACAGGCAGAAATGAAAAGCAATTAAAACTCTATGAGGGATAGTTAATTTCTAGTAATTCAAGGTCTGCCATCATAGTTGAAATTAACCTCAATTAGAAATAAAACTTTGAGATAGATAATGTAAAGAAACAGCTGTTCTTTATCGTCCTAGCAACGCAGGCTGCCTAGGCTTGCCTTCTCTAACCAACTCAAACTTTAAACCCCCCTAAAAATGCTTAAAAATACGAATATCAAAAAATCCTTTCTTAGCGAGCGCCTACGTTATATAGGGAGTGTCCATGCAAAATTTCAAAATTTTCTGCCGAGCGGTTTGGGCTGGGCGTTGATAGATGAGTGAGTGAGTGAGTGAGTGAGTGAGTGAGTGAGTGAGTGGTATTTGACAAATATATAGTAGATATATATATATATATATATATATATATATATATATATATATATATATATAATATGCGTATAAATTCTTCTGAAAGATGACACGATTTCTATTTTTCTTCACTTTTTCTTTCTGTGGCAAAGGGTAGATAAAACAGAACACTATTCGTTCATATTTACTACTTTATTTGATATAAATTTTCCGATATGTTTTGTGCCTTGCGTCGCACCTCTTAAGGGGCTTTCCTAAGCTGAAGAACTTTTTTTGAATCCCCGAATTCATGTTATTTTCAGGAAATATACATTTAGGTTTCATTTCCCTAAATAAATTTACATTTGAAAAAATAATATTTTATTTTAAATCCTAATCCTACCTTATCATGTTATTGGTTATGTTTCCATCCTGGTGTCACAAGGCACGAAATAATGTTGTATATATATGTATATATATATATGTATATATATATATATATATATATATGTATATATATATATATATATATATATATATATATATATATATATCCGTTCTCTCCAAAAATGGGCTAATTTTAATTAAATTTGGTCCAAAAAGTTCTTTGTTTGATTTGGAAGATGGAGTTTGTTAAGCAGAACAACCCGTCCACCGGAACATGGTTTTTGTCGAAATTCGGAAGGCTTACGTTTTAGCTTTACTAGGCTTCGGGGTACATGTTTTATAAGTAATTTGACAAGAGGAATCTAATGAAATGTTTTGCTGAAAATTGGAACCGTTGTCGAGAGAAACGTAAAAAAACTTGGTCTTTCTGCGGGTTTTAGGATTTATTCGTATATATCCCGAAAATGGTTAGGGAATCGTTGAAAATGTATAGCATCTATTCGAAAGCTTATTAAATATTCTACAAATATGGTTCTTGTTCGAGTTTTGATAGAGTGGTCTCATCCGGAGAAATCGGTGTTTAAATGCAGTAATTTCCGCTTAGGATATTGTCAGCTTCCTGTTGTGGCGCCTAAAATCTTGCTTCGCTTTCAGATTATATTTTGAATTTTGGGTGTTTGCGAAGACCACATCCAATTACTTGGGTAGTATTTGTAGTGATTATTGCAGTAATTCAGCGTACGCTCATAACTCAGTAGCTTTTCTATTGGCTATTCCTATGGGCAATTCTATTGGTTGTTTCTGGTAGTAAAGTAACCTTTAACTCTAGTCAGTCCAACTTGCAAAATTAATATAATTCTATTAATTTTAGCGGATTGACTAGAGTTTTGATATCTTCTTGAGCGAGCGGAAACGCATAACACGTCTGCCAATAATGCGAAATACATATAAAATATAAATCGGCGAGGACGACCCTAAACTTCACAATTACCATTGAATTTTTATAATATTAACCTTTTTATTAATAAATATTGCTTGCTGAAATATATTCTGCTTATTTTTTTTTAAGCTTCACAAGCCTAAAAGTATTACTTAGGTAAACAAATACAAGTTATCTAAGGATTAGTTAGTAACCATATTATATAAGTATAGTAGTCAAAAAAGGTACTTTTAGTATTGATTCCAGTGATTTTAAATACTTTTCATTACTATACAAACTTTTTATTACTAGGTACTCCTATTCTTTTTTTTATATATCGTCGATACAAAAGCAAACTAACGAATATGAAAAAATGCATCTTTCATTGTCCGTCTTTAATAATTTCTGCTGGACTTATTTACGGAAAATTCTTCAATCTGACTTCACTCTATTAAAGGGAAAGTATTCCACTATCAAAAGGTCAAATCTGCCGACTATTTGACTGTCCAAAAAAAAGTTATGAATAAATACTTTTCCACTCTGAAAAGTGGTGATTTTCATATTCGTTAGTTTGCTTTTGTATCGACGATATATAATTTTTTATATAGCCATTTTTTTTATTTATACGGAAGATTAGGACAAAAATTTAACTGTTTCTAATCCAAACTTTCCAAATGGACAAGGGGTAAGAACGGAAACGCGCTAACATGGCGCAGTTCCTGTGAGTCGGACTTTATTATTGATAAGAGATTAACGTTGGCTACTAATTTTTTTTTTTTTTTTTTTATAATCAATAATAGACACAATTCTCTATTTTCGGTCCAATAATTCGACTGTTAGGGAAGTTTGAATATTGTGATGAAAGTCTTTCGGACCACATGACAGATAGTGTATCATGGCGTTACATAAGCGGCTGCTGGCGATAGATACGCTTTTATCTTCATTCCGTTCCAAGATTACATTAGACGGTATATGTGAAATGATACTATAGTTCGGGATTTAAATTGTCTTTCTTATCATTGAATATTCATGACGTATGGACATTGACTTGAGCAATATATTTAGCATTTTTTTTTTTTTTTAATATATATTCTATCGCTCATGGTCACCAACTGCAATGGAATTCTGGACGACGTAGTATTTCTTTGATTCGTAACAAATTTGTTTGAGCGTATTACGAAGTAATACCCTGTTCATAGATTCAAGGCGATCGTGATATTGCGAGCGTAGAAGCATCTACATACAGCCCGAACTAGAGATGGGTGATCTGAATAGATTTTTTAAAAGATAGGTCTTTTTAACACGATATATCCATTTTTTTAGTAAATCTCCAAGGTCCGATCTTTTAATGAATCGATCTATAATGGCCGATCTCCTAATGAATCGATCTTCAAGGGCCAATCTTTTAATGAATCGATTTATAATGGCCGATCTTCTAATGAATCGATCTTCAAGAGCCGATCTTTTAATGAATCGATCTATAATGGCCGATCTTCTAATAAATCGATCTTCAAGGGCCAATCTTTTAATGAATCGATCTATAATGGCCGATCTTCAAGGGCCGATCTTTTAAAGAATCGATCTCCGTAAAATAAAGTTTTTTTTTTTTATTATTCCAATTATTCAATTCGGCACCTAATCTCACCTGTTACTCTATCTCATTTCTTTGACTGGAGAACAAATATACAGAACAGTGTACTATGTCCAGTAACAGACTTTTAATACAACAATAAATAATTTTAAAAAAATAATTTAAATAATAGTAATTTAAGTAATACAACAATAAAATTATAAAACGATTCAATACCTTCCGTTTCACCAACTGGATGGTAATATAATAAAAATAAGGTTTCAAACTGTGCTCTGCATTCATATTACCATTTTTGGCTATTGTTATTATTTTATTCTATTTTTTTTTTCTCATTTGATAAACATAGATGTGCAATAACACCCGTATATTTCAATACGATGTAATATCATAGTAGATTTGATGGAAAATAGTCATAAATATTTCTACTTTTAGGTTACAGATATATTTTTCATATTATCAAGTATTAAAATCAACTTATTTAGTTCGATTCGTAGTAGTGATGGGCGATTCTCGAATGTGAATCGATTCGAATCGAAAAGAAATACGAATTTCGTAGATAATAGTAAGTAATCGTGAAATGAACCATATCGAAGGTGGATCCATATCGTAGCCTAGAAGATCGATCTTTTGAATCTATCTGAACTCGCCGATCTTTTCATTTCGATTCGAATCGATTCAAAAGATCTATTCATATTCGAGAATCGCCTATGACTAAACTCAACCAATGTTTACCAGCTTCCTTCCCTTGAGATGTAAGATAACAAAACAAATCCGCACATCTAATAATATCTAATTCATGAAAAAATCTACTTCATCTTTAACGATCGAACATAGAAGTCATATTTGTATCAAAATAAAAAATCTCCTATATACAGTTCATATAAATCAGCTCTCCTCCCAGAAGAATAATATGCTGCGCAGTCCTGCCTTATACCTAGATCTTGTACAAGATACATAATCAATTTGTGTTTTATATATGTACTAGCTGAATACCCGTGCTTCGTCACGGCAGATAAGTAGTTATTTTATTGCGTTAAATAATGTTTCATTAAAATTACGTTACTATACAATTTTGTTGCAGCTTATTATAGCACGGTTCCCGTCATACTATATGTTATTCAATGGGCGTTAAAATTTAAAAGTTTATGTTTCCAAAATGTTATTTGGAAACACCCATTATATTTGCGAGCATTACCAAGGTTATAGGTGAGGAGGCTGTGCAAGGGTTCCGGATATTATTACCTCACCTAGAAAACTCAAAGGATAGGCTTGCCATACATCACGGTTTGACCGGGACTGTCCCGGTATTTTGCAATTGTTTCGGCGTCTCGCCCGGTTTTATCAATGTCCCGGAAAAGGCTGTAAGATGTAAAAAGTAATGAATTCATGTTTATAAGAATCTTTTATAGATCGGTTACTTTTCTACAATCAACATTTTTACTACTGCTCACAGTGTCAAAGAAATGACATTTAGGGATAAAAAAACTGAAACCGTTATCAGAAGGAAGACTCCTGGTTGAAGGTAAATCAGAAAAAGACCTGGAGATCCTAACAAATGAGGTCCAAGCTAAAATAGGTGATCAGTATAGTGTTATAGGGAAAAGAAAGCTAAAACCTAGGTTAATAATCAGGAATATTCCTCATGATACGGAAGATTCATCTCTTATTGATACTATTAAAGAACAAAATTCAGAAATTAATTTTACAGGGGAAATATTTGAACTAAAAACTATATTAACAAGTCGGGACAGTAAAAGGAAAATCTCTTGGAAAAAGGCTATCGTAGAGGTTTCTCCTAAGATCAGGAACCAGATTTTGCACAATTTAAACGGGGAATTAAAGGTTGATTGGCATATCTGTCCAGTAGAGGATTATGTTTCTGTAACTCGCTGCTTTAAATGCTGTAGATATTCACACAGAGCAGATAACTGCAAATCTCAGGAAACCTATTGTCCTATTTGCTCTGATAACCATAGGTTACAAGAATGCCCTAATAAAGATAATAGAGAGAAATATAAATGCATAAACTGTATTAGAACGAGCAAGTATGAGAAAATAGAAAGCCTTAATGTAAATCATACTTCTTTAAGTCCGTTATGTCCATGTTTTATGAAGTTTGTAAATAATAGAAAAGCAAATACTGAATACGTATGTTAAATTGCATTCAAATTAACCTTAGAAGATCAAAAATAGCTACAGCTTGTTTGATGGAGGTTATATACAGGCTTGATGTAGATTTAGTCTTCATTCAAGAACCATATGTTATCAATAATAAAATAATAGGATTTCCTAAAGACTTAAAGATTTATTATGTAGGACCGAATCGACCAAAAGCAGCCATTGTCGCAAGAAGAAAACATTTAAAATGTTTCTTTATTTCCGAACTGTCATCTGAAACAATAAGTCTCATCAAAATTGAATACAATGGGTTTAAATTGTATGCTGTTAGCTGTTATTTGGAGAGAGATGCAAATTTAAACAATGATTTAAATTTAATTGAAAAAATATTAACTTATGTAAAGAGTCGACATAGTAACATTTTATTTTGCTCTGACACTAATTGCAGATCAAAATTATGGTTTGACACTAAGACAGATTCTCGAGGGAAAGCTATGGAAGCATTCTTAGCTTCAAGTAACCTTTCTATTTTGAATAATAATATTAATGGGCCAACAACATATGAGAGTATGTGTGGCCAAAGTAACATAGATTTGACAGCTGTGTCTTTATCTCTTCTCAAAATGATCGCATCATGGACAATTTTAGACGATGAAGAAAGCTTATCGGATCACAGATATATAAACTTCAAACTTTCTATGAATTTAATTAACCGTCAAATAAAGAAGAATACATTTATGAAATGTCACTATACAAAGCCAAATTGGAATTCTTTTCAGAGAATTTTAGTTTCGTCTAGGAATGAATTTGAAAGCTGTACAAATTTAGAAGATTTAAATAGAAAATTAATCGAAACCATCAATACTGCCTCGTTAAATTCTAGCCGAGTAATCAAGGAATCAACCAATTCTAAAAGGAATGTAAGCTGGTGGTCTGAAGAGTTAACTGCCTTACGAAAAGAAGTAAATCGCTTTCGAAGGTTGTACCAAAGAACAGATTCAGCAGAGTTAAGACTGAAGCGAAAATATGCCTACTATAATAAAGCGAGAGCTTATAAAACTAAGATTCAAGAAGCCAAGGTGAATTCCTGGAATACATTTTGTGAGGAAGATTTAAAAGAAAACCCCTGGGGTGTTGTATATAAACAGCTATCCGGAAAATCAAAAAGCAGGCCTGAAATAATTTCGGTTAAAAAAGATGATGGTTCGTACACACAAAGCAAAGAAGAAACACTGGAGTTGATGCTGAGTACGCTATTCCCCGATGACAACCCTCTGGAAGATTCTGAAGAGCATCGAAGAATCAGACATCGAGTGAATTATGACGTAACCACAGAAGATGATGTACCATTCACAATAGAAGAAATATTGGAAGCAGCACGATCCTTCAGCAAGAAGAAAGCTCCAGGAGAAGATGGTATTACAGTAGAGATGATGCTAGAATCTTGTAAAGCTATTCCTCATGTAATTCATCATCTTTTCAATAAACTTCTTGAAGAAAGCGTATTCCCTAATTGTTGGAAGGTATCTAAAGTAAATCTTATCTTAAAACCGAAACGAAATCCTAAAATTGTGTCATCTTATCGACCAATAAGTTTATTACCAATTTTTGGCAAATTATTAGAAAAACTATTAATAAATCGTATAAATTATTTCCTCTCACTAAACAATGTTTTAAATGTAAACCAGTATGGTTTCGTGAAAGGCCGCTCAACTACCGATGCTGCGATGGAGGTGGTGAATCGTCTCCTAGATAGTTTATCCAGACACAGAGAAGTAACTTTAGTATCTTTAGATGTTAAGGGTGCTTTTGATTCCGCCTGGTGGCCAGCTATTCTAGATGAGCTTAGGGCCTTTAACTGTCCCAGAAATTTATTTTTGCAAACAAAAAGTTATTTTCAAGACAGAATAGCAAAAATATCCTCAAATGGATGCACAAAGTCTAAAACATTAACTAAGGGATGTCCACAAGGTTCAACTTGCGGTCCAGGATTTTGGAATATTCTTTATAACAGAGTTTTGAATACTGAATTACCGGATGATTCCAGACTCATTGGGTTTGCAGATGACCTTCTTCTTATATGTCATGGAATTGATAGTTATGATACAGAAATGTGTGGAAATGAATCAATCAGAAGGATTGTTCACTCAGCAGACCAAATAAAACTTCAGTTTAATGTCGAGAAGTCAGGAGCAATCCACTTTACAAGACGAAGACGTCCACGTAAGCCGCACATTTTGCTTTATGGGGAGTTGCTCCAATGTGTTTCTGAAATTAAATACTTAGGATTCACTATAGATGAAAATCTAAATTTCTCAACTCACATAGATAACTTATGTAATAGGAGTCTGCAATTACTAAATTTGGTTAGAATATTAGCTAAAAAGAAATGGGTTATTGGGCCTAGTCAGTTAACGGATATTTACAAAGCAGTTGTGATACCAGTCCTGGCTTATGGATTTCCTGTTTGGGCGGCAGGATTAAAAAGGAAATACAATAGGAAAAAACTGATTCGAGCTCAAAGACAAATGGCAATTCGAATTGCAAGGAGCTACAGAACAGTTTCCTATGAGGCAGCACTTATTCTAGCCGACTTAATACCTATAGAAAATTACTTGGATCAAGTAAGATCTCTTTATTATTTCAAAAAGGGTATAGGAGAAACCAAGATGCTTGACCAACTACATTCGTGGGGCGTGAGTCTAAATGATTTTGAAAAGCCACTTGATTCTAAGCATGATTTCCACCCAGCAGATGACAATGCATTGCTTCGTCCTCCCTCAGCAAAGTTCCCAGCCTGGCAAGTATTCACGGACGGCAGCAAGGAGGGAGAAAAAATCGGCAGTGCGTTCGTCGTTTACAAAGAAGGAGTACTAAAAGGCATGAGGATGTTCAGGTTGGCAGCAATAATCAAGCTGAACTCTTCGCTGTTCTACAGAGCTTGATGTGGCTCAAGGAAGAAACAGAGTATTCTCCTGGGACTACTGCAGTAGTTTACACAGACAGTCAGGTGGTAACCCAGTCACTGCTTCGGAACAAGAATAATAATGCTCTTGTTTACGAGATACGAAGTCTAGTGAAAGAGCTGAAGGAGTCAGGTCTAGATCTCTCCATGGAGTGGATACCAGGACATAGCGGCATAGGTGGAAACGAAGAAGCTGATCGTTTGGCCAAGGCTGCAAGTCTCTTACCAGTCAACGATGCTGCTTACAAGAAGTATCCTTTCACATTAGCGAAGAAAATCTTTAAAAGAAACTGCAAATGGGAATGGGAAAAAATGTGGCAGAAATCGGAAAAAGGGGCAGTAACAAGGAAGTACTTTCGAACAGTGAGGGAAAGGCAAAATTGCAGATGGCTTGAACTGACTCCGATACTGACTAAGTATTTAACAGGCCATGGAGACTTTGCTAGCTACTTACATGCGTTCGGCATACGAGGTCTTCCAGACTGCGGCTGTGGTCAGATTGAGACGGCTGAACATGTTCTAAAGGATTGCCCGCAATATGAAGAATTAAGAAAAAGATGTATAAAAAGCACGGTCACAGCATTACACGGGCTAGTTTTAAAATAACATTATAAATCTTTTCAAACATTGGTAATTGAAATTGAAAAAAAACGAAAACATCATTAATTTCGGGTTAAGTTATTACATATTATTTATCATTTTTTAAATAATTAATTTACTAAAACAAGATCTTTCAAATATTTCACATTTATTTTTATTACTTTTATTTGTATGCATTTGTTACTTTGTTAAATGTTCAATAATTTATTTGGTAACTTTGTTATTTATCTTACTATCCGTAATATAACATACTATCCGTAATTTCTTTATATACTTTTATAATACTATTTGTCTAATTTTAAAGAATTATTTATACCTTGTAATGCTGTGAGCGGAGCAAGGTTGTTGTTAAAATGTACATAAATAAATAAATAAATAAAAATAATAATCTAACCAACTAAAACTTTAAACCCCTCTAAAAATACTTAAAAATTCGAATATCAAAAAATACTTTCTTAGTGAGTGCCTACGTTATATAGGGAGTGTCCATGCAAAATTTCAAAATTTTCTGTCGAGCGGCTTGGGCTGGGCGATGATAGGTCAGTGAGTGAGTGAGTGATATTTGACAAATATATAGTAGATATATATATATATATATATATATATATATATATATATATATATATATATATATATATATAAATATAATTCAGTTGTCTATCTGTTAATTCTTTCTACAAACCCATACCGTTTGACCGATTATGACCAATCTTGCCACTCAGGTAGTTCTTGGTCCGGGGAGAGTCCGGGGGATTGGAAATTGTCTAGGACTCACAATTCGGAAGTAACAACAGGTCAGGTAAACCTCTTCGGTTTGTGTGTATAGCCATATATAATGTGTATGGCCGACGCTAGGGAGTGGATAAAGTCCTTTGCTAGAGACAGCACAGAAAAATACAGCTTACACTTTAGACTCCAATCGACTCAGTCTACTACTGCCATTCAGTACAATTTTATTTGTTTATTTATTTATATGGATTTAGAGCAAGCACCTTTAGACTCCAATCGACTCAGTCTACTACTGCCATTCAGTACAATTTTATTTGTTTATTTATTTATTTATGTAGATTTAGAGCAAGCAACTTTATACTCCAATCGACTTAGTCTACTACTGCCATTCAGTACAATTTTATTTGTTTATTTATTTATTTATGTAGATTTAGAGCAAGCAACTTTATACTCCAATCGACTCAGTCTACTACTGCCATTCAGTACAATTTTGTTTATTTATTTATTTATGTGGATTTAGAGCAAGCAACTTTATACTCCAATCGACTCAGTCTACTACTGCCATTCAGTACAATTTTATTTGTTTATTTATTTATTTATGTGGATTTAGAGCAAGCAACTTTATACTCCAATCGACTCAGTCTACTGCTGCCATTCAGTACAATTTTATTTGTTTCTTTATTTATTTATGTGGATTTAGAGCAAGCAACTTTATACTCCAATCAACTCAGTCTACTACTGCCATTCAGTACAATTTTATTTGTTTCTTTATTTATTTATGTAGATTTAGAGCAAGCAACTTTATACTCCAATCGACTCAGTCTACTACTGCCATTCAGTACAATTTTATTTGTTTCTTTATTTATTTATGTAGATTTAGAGCAAGCAACTTTATACTCCAATCGACTCAGTCTACTAATACCATTCAGTACAATTTTATTTGTTTATTTATTTATTTATGTGGATTTAGAGCAAGCAACTTTATACTCCAATCGACTCAGTCTACTACTGCCATTCAGTACAATTTTATTTGTTTCTTTATTTATTTATGTAGATTTAGAGCAAGCAACTTTATACTCCAATCGACTCAGTCTACTACTGCCATTCAGTACAATTTTATTTGTTTATTTATTTATTTATGTGGATTTAGAGCAAGCAACTTTATACTCCAATCGACTCAGTCTACTACTACCATTCAGTACAATTTTATTTGTTTCTTTATTTATTTATGTGGATTTAGAGCAAGCAACTTTATACTCCAATCGACTCAGTCTACTACTGCCATTCAGTACAATTTTATTTGTTTATTTATTTATTTATGTAGATTTAGAGCAAGCAACTTTATACTCCAATCGACTCAGTCTACTACTGCCATTCAGTACAATTTTATTTGTTTATTTATTTATTTATGTAGATTTAGAGCAAGCAACTTTATACTCCAATCGACTCAGTCTACTACTGCCATTCAGTACAATTTTATTTGTTTATTTATTTATTTATGTAGATTTAGAGCAAGCAACTTTATACTCCAATCGACTCATTCTACTACTACCATTCAGTACAATTTTATTTGTTTATTTATTTATTTATGTGGATTTAGAGCAAGCAACTGGTCGATTAGCTCTATAAACATGTAGAGTGCAAAGAAATCACTACAATTTACCTTGTCTCTATCTAGAACTGGTGGATGTTTTCAGAAAAAAAGAAAAAGAGAGAACGTGTGTTATTTCTATATTTTTGTTGTGGAAACAACACATTCCTGATTGGGAATTAACTGTAAGAAATAGATGATTTTCGAGGGTTGTCAATATCCACATATTAGTGTTCTTGTTTTAGTTTTGTTTTTCAGTATAAAAACTTACAATTATTCTTCAATTGACCCTTTTTTTAATCTTCGTATATTTGTTAATTAAACAGCATGCGCTAAGTATTGATAAAGGAGAGAATAAAACAGCGTTGGCTTATCATGCTATAAAATATAAACATAGTTTCGATTTTATAATCCCTATCTGCTTCTCATCTTACCATAGTAAATTGATTAATCATCCTAATCCTATAGCCCAATCCTTATCCAGCACCAATCATCCTTCCTCTCCACCCAGACGTCTTCATAGGAAGTGGCCCCGGGATCTACTAACGCAGTGAAGTGTCGTGAAGTGCTCGAAAGTCATTGTGATTGTAATAATGATAATTGAGAGTGATATCGATGGATATCTTCTCTCCTCGTGATCGTGACGCCTCATTCGCCTCCAATCCTCCCTGCTAGTCGCAGGGTGTGGTTGGATGGCGTAAGGTAACTCCAGGTCATCCTAGAATCCTTCCTAAAGGAAGGTATTCGGTTGACAACTGGTGGCACCTGAGGCGTGGTCAAGCTACCTATGTCAAATTACATAATACATATACTGTAGAGTGTAATATTTCTGTAAATAAAAAACAAAGAAAAAAAAAGTTTCGATTTTGAAAATATTAGCAAATTAGGTAAAGAAAGAAATAGAATGAAAAGAAGAATTAAGGAAAATGTACATATCATAAAAAATAGAAAGAAAGTGGTAAATAAAAAAGTCCGACTCGCAGGAACTGCGTCATCTTAGCGCGGTTCCAGTTTTTTTTTTTTTTTTTTTTTTTTTTTTTTACGGCACATCTACATCTAGGTCATTAGCGCCGACATCCAGGGTGTAGCGAGGAATTTCACCAGCGAGCCGTGGGATGATAAAATTCCTGCCGGAGCCTTGGATTATGAATCCAAGGCGCTAGCCATTAGACCACGGGAGACCCCGGTTCCTGTTCATATCCCTATTCTCATTTGAAAACATAGAATAGAAACAGATAATATTTTCCTCGGCCTTTGTACAAAGGGTTCTATGGCTGTACCTGGGGTCAGGTCCGCAAGACCCTAGAATCCTCTTCTACCGATACTTCATTTCATACGTTTCAATGAATTGGAAAATATCAAATATTTTCACACATTCCTGTGTTCTTTTACTATAGTAATAATTCTACAGATAAAATCAATTAAAAAAAAAAAAAACAAAAAACCAACAGCATAAAGGCAATTGAAAATATTCAAAAGACGTCAACGAATCTTTTTCTCTTGGCAAGCTATATTTCTAACAATGAATTGTTTTTCTTATTTTGCCTAATCTGTTTTATTGTAAAATACATTATCCAACTATAAGCAATTAAACGGTTAAAGCTATTGCCTTGAAAATGGTTTCATTCGTTTTCCTAGCCCAGGAATCATATAAAACGAGTACTTAGAAGCTTATGAACTCAAAAACGTAAGCGTTACGATTTTTTTTGCGCGAATTTCGCCCCAAACGCCATCTTCCAGTAGGCGGATTTTGCTGGTTAACGAACTTGACCTTTCAAATTGGACGAAGGATTTTTGTACCAAATTTCATCAAAATCGGACCATTCGTCTTCTAGCTAGAGAGCGAACAGACAAATATATATATATATATATATATATATATATATATATATATATATAAATATAATTCAGTTGTCTATCTGTTAATTCTTTCTACAAACCCATACCGTTTGACCGATTATGACCAATCTTGCCACTCAGGTAGTTCTTGGTCCGGGGAGAGTCCGGGGGATTGGAAATTGTCTAGGACTCACAATTCGGAAGTAACAACAGGTCAGGTAAACCTCTTCGGTTTGTGTGTATAGCCATATATAATGTGTATGGCCGACGCTAGGGAGTGGATAAAGTCCTTTGCTAGAGACAGCACAGAAAAATACAGCTTACACTTTAGACTCCAATCGACTCAGTCTACTACTGCCATTCAGTACAATTTTATTTGTTTATTTATTTATATGGATTTAGAGCAAGCACCTTTAGACTCCAATCGACTCAGTCTACTACTGCCATTCAGTACAATTTTATTTGTTTATTTATTTATTTATGTAGATTTAGAGCAAGCAACTTTATACTCCAATCGACTTAGTCTACTACTGCCATTCAGTACAATTTTATTTGTTTATTTATTTATTTATGTAGATTTAGAGCAAGCAACTTTATACTCCAATCGACTCAGTCTACTACTGCCATTCAGTACAATTTTGTTTATTTATTTATTTATGTGGATTTAGAGCAAGCAACTTTATACTCCAATCGACTCAGTCTACTACTGCCATTCAGTACAATTTTATTTGTTTATTTATTTATTTATGTGGATTTAGAGCAAGCAACTTTATACTCCAATCGACTCAGTCTACTGCTGCCATTCAGTACAATTTTATTTGTTTCTTTATTTATTTATGTGGATTTAGAGCAAGCAACTTTATACTCCAATCAACTCAGTCTACTACTGCCATTCAGTACAATTTTATTTGTTTCTTTATTTATTTATGTAGATTTAGAGCAAGCAACTTTATACTCCAATCGACTCAGTCTACTACTGCCATTCAGTACAATTTTATTTGTTTCTTTATTTATTTATGTAGATTTAGAGCAAGCAACTTTATACTCCAATCGACTCAGTCTACTAATACCATTCAGTACAATTTTATTTGTTTATTTATTTATTTATGTGGATTTAGAGCAAGCAACTTTATACTCCAATCGACTCAGTCTACTACTGCCATTCAGTACAATTTTATTTGTTTCTTTATTTATTTATGTAGATTTAGAGCAAGCAACTTTATACTCCAATCGACTCAGTCTACTACTGCCATTCAGTACAATTTTATTTGTTTATTTATTTATTTATGTGGATTTAGAGCAAGCAACTTTATACTCCAATCGACTCAGTCTACTACTACCATTCAGTACAATTTTATTTGTTTCTTTATTTATTTATGTGGATTTAGAGCAAGCAACTTTATACTCCAATCGACTCAGTCTACTACTGCCATTCAGTACAATTTTATTTGTTTATTTATTTATTTATGTAGATTTAGAGCAAGCAACTTTATACTCCAATCGACTCAGTCTACTACTGCCATTCAGTACAATTTTATTTGTTTATTTATTTATTTATGTAGATTTAGAGCAAGCAACTTTATACTCCAATCGACTCAGTCTACTACTGCCATTCAGTACAATTTTATTTGTTTATTTATTTATTTATGTAGATTTAGAGCAAGCAACTTTATACTCCAATCGACTCATTCTACTACTACCATTCAGTACAATTTTATTTGTTTATTTATTTATTTATGTGGATTTAGAGCAAGCAACTGGTCGATTAGCTCTATAAACATGTAGAGTGCAAAGAAATCACTACAATTTACCTTGTCTCTATCTAGAACTGGTGGATGTTTTCAGAAAAAAAGAAAAAGAGAGAACGTGTGTTATTTCTATATTTTTGTTGTGGAAACAACACATTCCTGATTGGGAATTAACTGTAAGAAATAGATGATTTTCGAGGGTTGTCAATATCCACATATTAGTGTTCTTGTTTTAGTTTTGTTTTTCAGTATAAAAACTTACAATTATTCTTCAATTGACCCTTTTTTTAATCTTCGTATATTTGTTAATTAAACAGAGCGTTGGCTTATCATGCTATAAAATATAAACATAGTTTCGATTTTATAATCCCTATCTGCTTCTCATCTTACCATAGTAAATTGATTAATCATCCTAATCCTATAGCCCAATCCTTATCCAGCACCAATCATCCTTCCTCTCCACCCAGACGTCTTCATAGGAAGTGGCCCCGGGATCTACTAACGCAGTGAAGTGTCGTGAAGTGCTCGAAAGTCATTGTGATTGTAATAATGATAATTGAGAGTGATATCGATGGATATCTTCTCTCCTCGTGATCGTGACGCCTCATTCGCCTCCAATCCTCCCTGCTAGTCGCAGGGTGTGGTTGGATGGCGTAAGGTAACTCCAGGTCATCCTAGAATCCTTCCTAAAGGAAGGTATTCGGTTGACAACTGGTGGCACCTGAGGCGTGGTCAAGCTACCTATGTCAAATTACATAATACATATACTGTAGAGTGTAATATTTCTGTAAATAAAAAACAAAGAAAAAAAAAGTTTCGATTTTGAAAATATTAGCAAATTAGGTAAAGAAAGAAATAGAATGAAAAGAAGAATTAAGGAAAATGTACATATCATAAAAAATAGAAAGAAAGTGGTAAATAAAAAAGTCCGACTCGCAGGAACTGCGTCATCTTAGCGCGGTTCCAGTTTTTTTTTTTTTTTTTTTTTTTTTTTTTTTTACGGCACATCTACATCTAGGTCATTAGCGCCGACATCCAGGGTGTAGCGAGGAATTTCACCAGCGAGCCGTGGGATGATAAAATTCCTGCCGGAGCCTTGGATTATGAATCCAAGGCGCTAGCCATTAGACCACGGGAGACCCCGGTTCCTGTTCATATCCCTATTCTCATTTGAAAACATAGAATAGAAACAGATAATATTTTCCTCGGCCTTTGTACAAAGGGTTCTATGGCTGTACCTGGGGTCAGGTCCGCAAGACCCTAGAATCCTCTTCTACCGATACTTCATTTCATACGTTTCAATGAATTGGAAAATATCAAATATTTTCACACATTCCTGTGTTCTTTTACTATAGTAATAATTCTACAGATAAAATCAATTAAAAAAAAAAAAAAACAAAAAACCAACAGCATAAAGGCAATTGAAAATATTCAAAAGACGTCAACGAATCTTTTTCTCTTGGCAAGCTATATTTCTAACAATGAATTGTTTTTCTTATTTTGCCTAATCTGTTTTATTGTAAAATACATTATCCAACTATAAGCAATTAAACGGTTAAAGCTATTGCCTTGAAAATGGTTTCATTCGTTTTCCTAGCCCAGGAATCATATAAAACGAGTACTTAGAAGCTTATGAACTCAAAAACGTAAGCGTTACGATTTTTTTTGCGCGAATTTCGCCCCAAACGCCATCTTCCAGTAGGCGGATTTTGCTGGTTAACGAACTTGACCTTTCAAATTGGACGAAGGATTTTTGTACCAAATTTCATCAAAATCGGACCATTCGTCTTCTAGCTAGAGAGCGAACAGACAAATATATATATATATATATATATATATATATATATATATATATATATATATATATGTATATATAAATATATACATATATATATATATATACAAATTTGAACCACCGTTATTTTCGGTCTCTAGGGGTTCTGAAACGCGAAATTTTCTAGTCGGCACTTCCGGATTTTTTCATTGTATCAACCCTATAAGCGGGGTTCCTCCCTATGGGGGAGGGAGGAACCGCGCTAAAAACTGAAATTCTACATTTGATTTTTATCAATTTATTTGACAAAAGGTAAAAGTATGTTTTAATTAGAGGATGGAAGGTTAGTTTTAATTTTTAGGACTACATTTCTTCTGGGAATTAATTTTAAATGTATGACAAATCGATTATGGATCAGCTGATTATATTTCGCCATGTTGGATTCTTTCAGACCGTGATTATTCTAGACGTGGCCGTGCTGGTGGAAGGTTATCCTCCTCAGATTGACGCTGTAAGTTTTTATATATGTAACTATTTCCCCTGAAGAGGCACCAGAAAGGTGTGAAACATGTAGGGACGCAATAAATATGGTGAAACTGAGTGGTGAAGTTTTTATTTTTTGACCTTCTGCCTAGCACGAATATATAAAAACTTACATTTTACATACTCTTATACCAACTATACGTTTGTATTTTACATACTCTTATACCAACTATACGTTTGTATTTTACATACTCTTATACCAACTATACGTTTGTATTTTACATACTCTTATACCAACTATACGTTTGTATTTTACATACTCTTATACCAACTATACTTTTGTATTTTACATACTCTTATACCAACTATACGTTTGTATTTTACATACTCTTATACCAACTATACGTTTGTATTTTACATACTCTTATACCAACTATACGTTTGTATTTTACATACTCTTATACCAACTATACGTTTGTATTTTACATACTCTTATACCAACTATACGTTTGTATTTTACATACTCTTATACCAACTATACGTTTGTATTTTACATACTCTTATACCAACTATACGTTTGTATTTTACATACTCTTATACCAACTATACGTTTGTATTTTACATACTCTTATACCAACTATACGTTTGTATTTTACATACTCTTATACCAACTATACGTTTGTATTTTACATACTCGTATACCAACTATACGTTTGTATTTTACATACTCTTATACCAACTATACGTTTGTATTTTACATACTCTTATACCAACTATACGTTTGTATTTTACATACTCTTATACCAACTATACGTTTGTATTTTACATACTCATACACCAACTATACGTTTGTATTTTACATACTCTTATACCAACTATACGTTTGTATTTTACATACTCTTACACCAACTATACATTTGTATTTTATTTTTTTTATCATTCAATACCTATTGTGTATTTTTTGAATGTTTATTTTTTGAATGTATATTTGAGATTACTTATACAAGAGGTTGGAACCGCTATTTTCGTTTCCCACGTGCCTGATGACGTAAGCCCTTCTCCAGTCACGAGGCACTCCCATTTGAACCGAATTCGTCTGGGTATAATATAATCAATCAACTTTAATAATAATAATTATCAAAGCTCGAACTATATATTAGTTATTGGCTGTTAAAGGTGAAGAACCTCAATGCTGTTACTTTACCAAATTCTTTTGGGATTTTAGTTTATGGTTCTCATTGTATGTAGTTTTAGCTTGTTCCAAAGGAGATGTTAATTCTGAAAAAATTCATTTACTCTTCATCGGTACTACCTTCAGGTTTATACTAAATGAATGGACTTCTTTAAATACGTATTGCTCAGGCGAGACGTCCTCTTAGATGAATTAACTCTGTTAGCTTAGGTACATGTTACTTATTAAGCTTAAATAACTAAATAGAACTAATCAGCTTACAAAAAATATTGACGAAATAGCGAATAAAACGCCTCTTACACACCATGCATTTAAGAACGGACAGAAATAACATTAAGCGGAAGACCAAAGAGAATATTCATGTTATAAAAATGAAATAAGAGAACATAAGTTCAATTTTTAAGTGAAATATTTGATAATAACATCAGAAAATAGAAACTAATCTATTTAGAAAGAAAGAAGGTAACATATTTTTTATTTTTGTCCAAAACAGAAAAAAAAGAAAACCAAAAAAAAATTATTTACTTATATAACATTATTATAAACTAAGAATTTGAAGACGGGTTATTTATGGTTTCCACCCTTTTCTAGCCAGGAAATGGGTGATGCCTTTTCTTTTTTCTAAAGAAAAGCCACCACCCCTAGTGGGAATCGAACCCACGATCCTTTGGCGCAGAGAGTTAAGTGCTCAAGCCTTAACACTCAGGTGTCGAGTTGTAGGTATATATATATATATATATATATATATATATATATATATATATAGGGGAAGGTGTTGTACCTTTGACCACTTTGCACAATTGAATTTTTTTTTAGCTTAAATATTAAGGCTAAATTCATTATTTTTTTTTTTTCATTTCATTGTAATTAGTATTCTATTGCTTATCATATTTAATCTTTTCAAGGCTCTAGCTTTACATTTAATATTTTGTATTAATTTAAAAAAAAACAAAAAACAATCGTACAGTGGTCAAAGGTACAACATGTAGTTGTACCTTTGATCATGGGGTGTTGTACCTCTGACCACCTAAAAAATACACTGCAGTGCAGAAAAAAAATTGTATTCAGTAATATTGTAATTAATTGTAAGTTTAATAAATACAGGACAAGGATGTAGGCATAATAAAAAAGCTATTATTGATATTATGTTATTCTTAATATGCTGAAAAATCCAGTCCAACCGATAAACGTTTTAACTGTCAAGCAGATCCACTAGCAATAGTAGGGTATGGAAGTTTAGCCACAATGTCTTCAACATCAATATCATACAAATATTCATCTTCTCTCGTAAACTTGTCACTTAAAGTATGTTTTTTTAAATATTGGATCTTAAACATTGAGCACAAGTAATTGTCTTTTTAGTTTTATTTTTAAGAAGTAAGTAAGTTGCTGGTCATCGACTTAACCCACGACATTTATCAGACGGATCAATGTCACTTTCTCCTGAAGAAATTTCCCTGTCAGTATCAGAATCTGAACTGTCATTAGAATAATTTTCTTTTTATTTACCACTTTTTTAGGAAGGGGTTTATTTGTATGTGGTGTCTTACGTTTAGGATGGTGCTTTCGTTTTTTTTTTTTTTTTTGTTTTTTTTTCCACCTTCAATAATTAGCTTTTCATGAATATCTGTCAGGATACGAGGTTTCCCTTTAGGCCGGCCCCTATTTGGCATTTTCTTTGCCTGCGCTTTTCGATGAGGTCTTACAACTGCAAGTGGAACGATAAGGGGCGATAGGTTTGAACTGCTACACTGAGGATTGATAAAGTCAGTTTGAACTTATTTCATTTATTATTTTTTAAATTCTTTGAACAATTGAAGCAACCAATATTAATTATTTTTTAAAAATTTGTAGCAGAAGGACATAACAGTTGAATTATGTAAAAATTACTCAGGTGTGTTGTACCTTTGGCCTGGTCAAAGGAACAACAACTAGTCGTGGTCAGAGGTACAACACCCTGGTCGTGCAAATTAAAAAGCATGCTAAAAATGTTAGGGTTAAGATAAATCAATTTCAGAAGCTACGCCATGTTTCTTATTGAAATAGCCACTTTGTCAAACGATTTCCATCTTAAAAGACATAATACAAAAACTATTATGAGGCAAAACGTCATCAATAAATAACTTACATTTTTATGATAGAAATGGATAAGTATTTTTTGCAAGAATCCTCTTTGACTTGAATAATCCTAAGTAGCTTACACAAGCCCTCTAGTGAAGGAGCTATACACTAATTACACCAAAACTTATACATACATTGATACATGCCGCGACAGCCTCGGTGGTCAAAGGTACAAGACGGTCAGAGGTACAACAGTTTCCCCTATATATATACTGCTACTACTTGGCACCACCCTATTCGAGGGCTCGAGGAGGCCACCTTTCCGGCCGGGAGAGGAGGAATTTTCTCTTACCTAGTTTTATAGTAAATTTACTCAGCTTTCTTTGGTCTCACTTCCCCAAATGTACAAAAATATACGTTTGGCACTTATAAATATCTACTGATTTGGTAGAAAATTCGCATTCAAACTAAGAAGGCGAAAATAAAAAACAGAAGTCTTTAAAACGCCATTTTTTTATTTATTTTAGGAGGAACATTAAACAAATGCAAATTTATATGTCCCCAATTATCAATAACTTACAGAAAATGTGAAAACTTATATAGTTTGTATAGTGGAATCCGCCTTAATATACTTACAAATTAGTTGTCTCACAAGAAGACATCCCAAGAGAATGTAAAATGCCTTGTTGATTCTTCTGAATTCATATCTATCCAATAACTAACCTTATCTCTCGCAGACACTTCTCATGCAAATTAAAAAGCATGCTAAAAATGTTAGGGTTAAGATAAATCAATTTCAGAAGCTACGCCATGTTTCTTATTGAAACACTTTGTCAAACGATTTCCATCTTAAAAGACATAATACAAAAAATATTATGAGGCAAAACGTCATCAATAAATAACCTACATTTTTATGATAGAAATGGATAAGTATTTTTTGCAAGAATCCTCTTTGACTTGAATAATCCAAAGTAGGTTATACAAGCCCTCTAGTGAAGGAGCTAAATACTAATTACACCAAAATTTATAAAATGCCACCACAGCCTCGGTGGTCAAAGGTACAATACCTTCCCCTATATTTATATACATATATATATATATATATATATATATATATATATATATATATGTGTGTGTGTGTGTGTATATATATGTATATATATATATATATATATATATATATATATATATATATATATACATAAATACTTACATACAAATTGGAATCACCGTTATATTATTGATATATGGGATCTGAAACATGATTTTTTTTTTTTTTTAACGGCGCATCTACATCTTGGCCATTAGCGCCGGGCTATCTACAGGTTGCCACCCTTTTCTAATGCCAACTGCACGTGGTCGGTCACCCATTCAGGTACTGACCACACCCGACGCTGCTTAACTTCGGTGATCTGTGGGAACCGGTGCATTCAACGTGGCTATGGCCGTTGGCCCCAAATTTTCTTGTCGGCACTTCCGGAATGCGTCATGAGGTCAATCTCATAAGCGGGTATCCTCCCTATGGAGGGAGGGAGGAACCGCGCTGAAAATAAATATACATAATTGGTCGCTAGCGGCCGCAGCCACGTTGAATACGCCGGTTCCCGTAGATCAAGCAACGTCGGGCGTGGCCAGTACCTGAATGGGTGACCGACCACGTGCTGTTGGCATTATAAAAGGATGGTAATCTGTAGATAGCCCCGCATTAATGGCCCAATAGTTGATATGCCGTTAGGTACATTCGGAATCTTGAAGACCAGAAAGAAGCTCCTTTCTGACATGATTAGGCAGCCTAAATGCCTAATTCCTAAATTGGTTGCCGCCGCTAAAGACCGGACTCTGGCTGATGAGGAAGTAGCAGTCTTCAGAATGACATCCGACACGAAAGGATATAGTCCCTAAATGTAATTTCTCGCTTAGCCGTAACTGCATGACTTCGCATCTTCAATTTTATGGACAATTGGTTGATTGCGTTATATATGTGTGTATGGTGGCAGTCAAATATTTCTAATAACAACGGATGAGGCCACGTTGAGTACACCGGACCCGTTCAGTTAAGCAAAGTCGGGCGTAGCCAGTACCTGAATGGGTGACCGATCACGTGCTTTCGTCAATATAAAAGAGTGGCAACCTATAGATAGCCCGGCGTTAATAGCCAAAACGTTGATGCGCCATTAAACACACACAAAGAAACAACGATTGCTTTACTCATTTATTTATTTAATTCTTCAGAGCACACTACTTAAGCGATTTGCTCTATTGAACAAGTAGAGTGCAAGCAAGATTTTTAAAAAGTAAAACATGAAATGTAAAATTGCAACTCAAAATCAAAGCAATACACTCTATCAAATTTAAAAAAGGAAAATAAAAAGACCAATTATGAAGTCTAAAAAACTAACAAATATTTTCGTAGAAACTGTCTATGTGTGAACTACTATCCATCAACAGTTTATTCATGTCATGTGGTACTTCAAGTTTCGTCGTTTTCTGCAGTCCGTTAATAAGTGTTTTTTGATAAAGTCTTGTTACATTGTGTTCAGAGTGGTATGTCTTGTTTCGTAATTAAGTGGGAATGGGTTAGTAGTGTATGTCCAATTCGACTTAACTCATTTTAGTTCAGTTAAATTAGTTACGAAAATAGTGTTGCTGGAAAAAAAAATAACGGTAGAAGCTTGTAAAGGTTTCGTTTATTCACTCAGGGATAAAATTTCAATATGATGTGTGTCCCAATTTCTGAGTTAAGCTAGAGCCAAAATATGGGAAAAACGTCGATATTTTGGGACTTTTTATGGTTTTTCTAAAATTCCTCAGTAAAAACGCATCTAATAAAAAAAAAATTACTATTGCCAAAAATATAGATCATCAACTTTTGCGTCGATCGAGTACCTAATTTTTTCAATTCGGCTGTGTGGAACAAAACTCGCGAGACAACAATTTTTCTTAATTTTGCGTAAATTTAAATTTGGACTCAATAACACTAGGTATATTTGTATAGCTCAATCAATCGTATGGAATATATTTGATAAAGTATTATAGTTATTTCAAAAAGGCCAAATAAACTACCATAAAAAGTTTTATTGAGTCAAAATCAGAATTTACCCGTTCAGTTCAAATCTCAAGACAGTGACTGCACAGTTTGGCTTTAAGGTTTGGACTGAACGGTGTATCACACACGCGATAAGTTAATAAACCTCAAAGCAGGGACTGTACAGTCCAGTTATAGTAGAATCACTCTATGTGAAGGAAATATCCTCTTGTCCATACACATCAATCGCCTGCACTGTCCCGGCCTCATTGGACCGTACAGTTAATCTATTGGTTTTATCATTCTACTATGATGGACCGTACAGTTAATCTATTGGTTTTATCATTCTACTATGATGGACCGTACAGTTAATCTATTGGTTTTATCATTCTACTATGATGGACCGTACAGTTAATCTATTGGTTTTATCATTCTACTATGATGGACCGTACAGTTAATCTATTGGTTTTATCATTCTGCTATGATGGACCGTACAGTTAATCTATTGGTTTTATCATTCTACTATGATGGGCCGTACGGTTAATCTATTGGTTTTATCATTCTACTATGATGGGCCGTACAGTTAATCTATTGGTTTTATCATTCTAATATGATGGACCGTATAGTTAATCTATTGGTTTTATCATTCTACTATGATGGACCGTACAGTTAATCTATTGGTTTTATCATTATACTATGATGGACCGTACAGTTAATCTATTGGTTTTATCATTCTACTATGATGGACCGTACAGTTAATCTATTGGTTTTATCATTCTACTATGATGGACCGTACAGTTAATGTATTGGTTTTATCATTCTACTATGATGGACAGTACAGTTAATCTATTGGTTTTATCATTCTACTAAGATGGACCGTACAGTTAATCTATTGGTTTTATCATTCTACTATGATGGACCGTACAGGTTAACCAAGGATGTCCCATACATAGCAAAGAATATCTCAAGATTTGTACGGCGCAATCCAAAACCTGAGGTATTCTTCACCGTGTTTGGGCACCTTAACGTTTATTTAAAACCTTGAATTGAACCTTTTTACTCCTCAATCAAATTGAGCCCAGAATACGCTTAGTAAAGCGGCAGGAGAGACAGAGGAAAGGCATAGGACCCATTTTAGTCATCTGCGCAATTTTAACTACTCTTTCTAGTTCCGTTGGACATGGATGCTGCGTTACTTTTGGTCAACGAAATAAAACAGTAAGCACTTTTTGTCGTCAGGTTCGTTTTTTAAAAAAAATTATTTCATGATTGCAAGTTCCTTCGGAAGGTTCTAAAAAGGAAAGATAGGGAGAGCTGTGGAATTTATGAGAAAAAGGGAAACCAGATTTGACGGTAAGCTGTGCGCAGGAAACATACGATGTCAAAAAATGAGCTTTAATGATATCGGCATTCAAAGAAATTCCAACTTGTATGAAGAATGTACATTTTCAATGTGCTTCAATTTGATACAAAGTAAGATGTGATTCAATTTGATACAAAGTAAGATGTAATCCATCAATGATATTGAAATGACTACTCTCAATCCAAATCAATATTATTGAACCTGATTGACGTATTGTGCAAACAATGATTAACCGCTTTGTAGCGAGTTAACTGAATCAGCTGACGAGATTACTCAAGCCATGACGACTATAGAGGAAACCTAGGTTCCTCTCTTTGTTGTAATGATATCTCGTTGTTTTTTTTTTTTTTTTTTTTTTTTTTTTTTTTTTTTTTTTTTTTTTTTTTGTTTTTTTTTACGGCACATCTACATCTAGGTCATTAGCGCCGACATCCAGGGTGTAGCGAGGAATTTCACCAGCGAGCCGTGGGATGATAAAATTCCTGCCGGAGGTTGGGAATCGAACCCACCATCTCCCGCTTATGAATCCAAGGCGCTAGCCATTAGACCTCGGGAGACCCCAGTATCTCGTTGTTATTGTTAGAACAATGTATATACAAACAAGTTTGCTTGTATTGTTTTGACATCATTCTCTCAGTAGCCTTGTTTTATATTTGCATTGGTTTTTTTTAGTAATTCATTTTTATCTACTTTTAAACACAAATAAGAGAGATGTAGTTGTAGTTCCGAATAATGTTTTGTTCATTTTAAATGTGTTAAGGGTGTTGGAATGTACGGGCTATCTTCGTAAGAGATAATAGAGTGTTTGCGTTGCCCACAGTCTGTCAGTATTTGTTTAAGGTGCAGCGCACACAGTGAGACTGTTCTGCAACTCTCGTTGCAAACAAGGTGCACGCGCAACAGTTTTGTGAAGTCGGCAATGTATTTAAATGGGGGGGGGGGCGCACACGACGCAACTGGTTTGAAACCAGCCTGAAACCAGTCACATGCAACTGCGGGCCCGCGGTTGCAGTAGCGTCCATCTTCTCCATGGAAGGACCAATCAGTTTTGTATGTTCCAAAAAGGTGACTAGGAAAGGTGTATAGGAAGCTATACCATATTTCTTATTGTAATAGCTACTTTGTCAAATGATTTCAATCTAAAAATACATAATACAAAAAATATGAGGCAAAACGTCATCAATAAATAACTTACACTTTTATGATAGAAATGGATAAGTATTTTTTGCAAGAATCCTCTTTGACTTGAATGATCCTAAGTAGCTTACACAAGCCCTCTAGTGAAGGAGCTATACACTAATTACACCAAAACTTATACATAGATTGATACATGCCGCGACAGCCTCGGTGGTCAAAGGTACAAGACGGTCAGAGGTACAACAGTTTCCCCTATATATATATATATACTGCTACTACTTGCCACCACCCTATTCGAGGGTTCGAGGCAACCTTTCCGGCCGGGAGAGGAGAAATTTTCTCTTACCTAGTTTTGTAGTAAATTTACTCAGCTTTCTTTGGTCTCACTTCCCCAAATGTACAAAAATATACGTTTGGCACTTATAAATATCTACTGATTTGGTAGAAAATTCGCATTCAAACTAAGAAGGCGAAAATAAAAAACAGAAGTCTTTACGACACAATTTTTTTATTTATTTTAGGAGGAACATTAAACAAATGCAAATTTATATGCCCACAATTATCAATAACTTACAGAAAATGTGAAAACTTATATAGTTTGTATAGTGGAATCCGCCTTAATATACTTGCAAATTAGTTGCCTCACAAGAAGACATCCCAAGAGAATGTAAAATGCCTTGTTGATTCTTCTGAATTCATATCTATCCAATAACTAACCTTATCTTTCGCAGACACTTCTCAATTACCATTAATTATTTTTAAATACCAAGATACATTTATCAGGGAATTCAGGCTGTAGTTATTAATCCTTAATTACGGTCGCTTCTCGTTCTGTCCTTCGCCTTCGCTTATTTCTTCGTCGTACCACTCTTATCGTGTCTATTATTCTTGCCGAGAACGTATATACATTTTAGATGCATCAAAACAAGACTATAAAAAAAAAAAAAAGAATTAGAGAAAAATGCCTTGAATTTGAATAATTATTTTACACTGATTTGATCACCTTATTTGCGAAATCTAAGAAAATCCTCATAGCAGATCCAAATTTAAACCCCTAACCATAATAACAAATATTAAGATTAGTTAGTTCAATTGATTAATAAATAGCAATTAATTTACGTGTAAAAAAATACATCTTAGGAGAGGGCTATAATCCATACTCTCATTATGGTGTCTTTTCTGAAAACATCATTTCAGACTCCTTAATAATTCGAATAAAAATTTACTTAATAATTGTGATTCGGCCATATGTTGTATAAATTAAAATAACCATTTATCCATTTATTATTAACTACGAATTTTAGGACGGGTTATCTACAGGTTACCACCCCTTTTTAGCCAGGACAGGGCTGATGACTTTTCTTTTTTCTAACGAAAAGTCACCACCCCTAGTGGGAATCTAACCCACGACCCTTTGGCACGGAGTGTTAAGTACTGACGCCTTAACGCTCACGGCCACCGGGCCTCCTTGAATTGTATAAAATATGCTAAACATTATTTAATTTTAATTTTTTTAAGAACTATTAATGAAAAATTATATGGAGAAACAAAAACAGATTTTTGTTTCAAATAAATGTTTTTCAAACTTGATTGTAAAGCTACATTTATTTACAAAGTTCTTATTGGTAATAATATATTAATAACAAGATAGGTAGAAATAATCCTATCGATAAATTCTTCTTTTTCAAAATTTTGTTCCAGTTCAATTTAAACTATATTTCTACTTAACTTTTGTAAATATTTTTTATTATTGTTACTATATTAAAACAACTTACCAAATAAAAGTAAGAAAATTGTCTAGTAACACATCTTGCTAAAGCCGGCCGCCTGAACAGTCTTAACTCACAGTCCGGCCGGAATATATACACTTTCAGGCTACCGGCAGACTGTTCAGGTCTAACTTACAGGCCAGTTAGTTCGTGTGTAGCCTGCTTAAGGGATTCGAAACTTGTAAGCATTAAAAAGATTTTTAAAAAATGACCGAAGCGGATTGGCGGCTTCATTCGATTTGCACATAATTCAGAATAAACCCCAACTTCTAATGCACCGATTTAGTCTTGAAGATCTAACGGACCTATTTTCCTGACAAACGAACTTGTTCCAGTCATTTATGTATGCATATATATATATATATATATATATATATATATATATATATATATATATAATATATATCATCATATCGGGTGCAACAACCCATCACCGGATCTGGGCCGCCTCCAAGCCTCCGGCAGATGGCTCGGGCCTGTCCAGCAGCATAATATATATATACACATATATAAAAATTACAGCAAAATGTAATATGTTTATTATTATCGTTGCCTTTCTAAAACCGGTCCTTTGTGCAGGTTTTGCGGTACAGACTGCATCGTACTTGTAAATCCCAGAGATTATATCGTCCCTGCCATGTCAAACTATCGAATATGCAATATCTCGTTTTGCAGATTAGAGACTTTGCTCTTGGATTGTGGACAATACGGCTTGTCGAAAATCGTCACAACTTCGAATAGCTTTTAATGCCTTATATAATGTATCGAATTAGATCACTTTTCAATATATTACTTCTACAATGGATAGTATACGTTGGTTCTCTACTTTGCTAGATTTGCATATTCGATCGTTTGACATGGTAGGGACGATATATGTAAAATGCATGATGAGGATATAGACGCATATAAAAGAAAAAGTTCATGACTAATTAACGTCTGTAAATTAACATTGAATTGCACTTATTGGGCGAAGGATAGTAGACGCAATCGTACGGTTCGCACCTTCTGAGCCTTAGCTTTGATTCTCTGTTGGGCAATAATGATTTTTGATGACTTGGAATCCGAACCATCTATACGCTCACCCAGCTCTAAATGAATACTTGCAATGGTGGAATGAGGAAGGAATGTAACCTTCTCTTTGTCCTCCTTACAGGACATAACCAGGTGTCTGTACTGTCTGGTGTCCTTGATCCTTAGTGCTTTTTACGGAACAGGGACCAATTCAATTACTGGCGTGGGCTCAAACATAAAATTGCTATAATTATTTTGTTTTCCAGCTAATTTGATCAAGCTTTGTCTTATAATGCCAATTAATCCATACCAATTAATTTATGGAACGTTGAGGGTCACAACGTTTAATAACGCTTATATTTAAGAAATTCTTTCTGCTGAACAAATCTGTCACAGCGTTCTAGCGAAAGAGACGCTGGCGATATTTATGCAGAGGTGGCAGGAGACATGGCACAGTACAATAAACAGCAAATCAAAGAAACAATTTGTGAATGTCCTTTAAGCAGCAGAACAATCAGACGAGAAGTCACCACGTCCTGGCTTAGAATATGCCATTCCCGACTGTTGCTGCACCTACATTGGACCCGTACTTCTCCCGATACGATCCTCGATTCAATATCGGTTGACTGACAACGGCCGACGTGAGTGCTTATATTGGTCCCGAGCCGATCAGGTACGATATTGTCACATCTCGTCAGTAATGAACTCGTAGGGAAGTGAAAATGAGTAATTGATTTAAGAAATACCTCCTAATACGCAAAAAAATCATCGATTACCTTGTTAGAGATATGAAGGAGGAGTTGAGAGGCCAATCAATCTTCCGGAAGTATATCAGTCCTGAAAAAAAATTGTAGTACAACAGTTAATTTTTAACTGTTATAATACGATATGAGACGCATTAGTAGCCATATTTAAAAATAATTTATAAGAAAGGTAGCTAGAAGGCTATAAACATTGGAAGGTTATAAACATCTTTCCACGTAATTCAATAAACAAAGGAAACAAAAATGTGACTAGACGAAGTTGTTCTAAATTTTATTAGCTTTCATTAAAAAGAAAGTCCGTCACGCAGGAGCTGCATAACTAAGCACTTTCCTCAGAATTTTTGTAGTGTAGACAACATTACTGAATAATTTGCCGTAAATAGCCTATATAAATAAAATAAAAACGTGAATAGTTCTGCTCATTTACATTTCTTATGAGAACTGTACAATTATTAATTTTGTAAATACTTTGCATCCAGCTTTATGTTAATAAATGATATTCTACTACTTAATAAACATACAAAAACTTCATTTTCCGTCTTTTGATCTGACGCAGGAACAGGATACAGTCCCCCTAGTGGGAGATAGCGCTCCTCGCGGCGGCTTTGTGAACCAACGTCTGGCGGTTCACATTTCTAATGAAACAGAGTTTAAAGTAAACCCTCCATTCCAATTGACCGATTTACTTCATTTTTACACTTCTTACTCATGAGATACCCACGTCGTATACCGCGTTTCGTTACAATACAGCAGAAATTACGACCGGTACGAGTATATTAGTATTTTAGGTCCGGAGTTATTATACGATACCGGCCAGAGTTTTTGTTTCTTCCCCACGAAACTTGGTATGTAGTATACCCCAATCAAACGATTGAACGAGTACGTTAACCAACAAAATCGGTCCATCTGGAGAGGGGGTTTACTCCGGTGCCAAAGTAGTTATTTGCCAATACCAGCCATAATTTGTGTTGTATTTCAACGAAACTCGGTAGTCGTTCGGGTCAACTAAAGAGAAAAATGTGTTGTAAAAATAAACTAAATCGGTTCATTAGGAGGGGAGGTTTACTCCAGACCCAAATTACTAATATACTCATACCGGTCGTAATTTCTGCTGTATTGTAACGAAAGGCGGTATACGTCCTAGGTTTCTAATAAGGAAGAAGTGTTGTAAAAATAAACTAAATCTGTCTATCGGAAGGGGGGGATTTACTTTGTTCTATGTTTGAATTGAATTGAAACAGGTATTATTTATGTTTTTATTTTATTTATCTATACAGGTTATTTAAAGCAAATTATTCAGGAATGCACTCGACACTACCCAATTCTGAGGAAAGTGTTTAGTTAAGAAGCTCCTGCTTGACGGACTTTTTAATAGGCATGAAATTTGCATTTCGTAATGAAAATGTCAAGAAAAAGTCATGAAATTTGCTTTCACAGAAATAGTCGACACCCTGATGGCGGTGAGTCATCAACGCTTGTTGGATTGATGTGAATTTTCTTCTGCAGAATGTCCATCTAGCGCAGAGCAGTGAAACAATCAAATCAGAAGAAATGGACTGATATCAGAGGGTTCTTATCTATTTTCCTCGTTCGACCCAGTTCTTCCTATTACGGACAAAGGTATCGGAAAGATTGATCTTGTTACATAACCCTTTCCTCACTCGGTCAATTATTCATCGTCGTGATTCTTACTATTCCCTGTTTCAATGTTTCATTGACTCATCACAATATTTTTTCTGTTTTTGAAAGGATCATAAAGAACTATGGAAATACTTAAAAAGAAATATTATGAAATTTATTCCCACGAATACTACACTGGAATCTTAGGCAATGATAAGCAAGTATTCTATAACCTAATTTTATGAACTTCTGAGTATTGCTTCCTTATAAACATATTTACTTTAATACTAAGTATTATTTACTTTAATACTAAGTATTATTTACTTTAATACTACGTATTATTTACTTTAATACTAAGTATTATTTACTTTAATAATACGTATTATTTACTTTAATACTAAGTATTATTTACCCTCTCACCCAAGAAAACAACACTTAATTAAGCTGTTACATTTATACATATAACTACATCAGCCAGTGCTAATGACCTCGGCCGTAGATGCACCAAAAAAAAAAAAAAAAAAAGAAAGAAAAAATACATCAGCCATTTAAACCTCAGTGGATTCGGTAATTTGTGTAATCGCCATTGAAGCAATACACCCTATAATTAATAAAGTCCGTCACGCAGGAGCTGCATAACTAAGCACTTTCCTCAGAATTTGGGTAGTGTAGACTGCTTTCCAGAACAATTTGCTTAAAATATCCTACATAAATAAAATAAAAACATGAATAGTTCTCTTTTAATTTTATAATGAGTAACTGATCAATTATTAATTTTCTTCCAGAGTTATGTTTACACATGGTACCTACTACACTATGTAATAAATACAAGAAACCTCATAATATCGTATTTTGATCTAACGCAGGAACAGGATACAGTCCCTCTAGTGGTACAAAGCGCTCCTTGCGGCGGCTTTGTGAACCTACGTCTGACGGGCTTTTCTATTGAAATATATAACCCCCCTTTCCGATTGACCGATTCAGCTCATTTTTACATCACTTCTTTCTCATGAGTTACCCACGACGTATACCGCGTTTCGTTACAGTACAGCAGAAATTACGACCAGTATGAGTATATTAGTAATTTGGGTCCGGAGTAAACCCCCCCCCCCCTCCTAATGAACGGATTTAGTTTATTTTTACAACACATATTTACCTGTAGATTACCACTACGAATACCGAGTTTCGTCGAAATATACCAAAAATCACGGCTGGTAGTGGCGAATTGGTATTGTGGGTCCTGAGTAAACCCCCCCCCCCTCCTTATGAACCGATTTAGTTCATTTTTATATCTCACTTTTCTCTTTATATTACCACTACGAATACCAAGTTTCGTTGAAATATAACAAATATTACGGCTGACATGGTCAAATTAGTGTTTTGGGTTCAGGGTAAAACCCCCCTTCCGGTGGACCGATTTTGGTGGTTAACGAACTCGTTCAATCGTTTGCTAATGGAATGCTATATACCATGTTTCGTGACGAAAAAACAAAAACTCTGGCCGCTATCGTGTTAACAGACATATATATATATATATATATATATATATATAAATTTTAACGGGGGTCATTTTCAATGTCTACTAGGTAGGATCGATAAAGATTTGAAGAAATTTTTCAAAAATTCCGTCATGAGTGCAACCTCAATAGCTACTGTCCTTCGGAGGAAAGTGCTAAAACGTAGTCTTATTTTTGAGGGCATTTAAGTAAAAAACTAAATTGCTTTTCTGGACTAGTCATATTGTTCAAATTCTTTCATATTACATGTTATTAAACTCTCTTATCTGCTCAAATAACATTGGTTCTTAAAGAAAATCACTATCATGTTTATAAACATGACTAATTGATAAACGAACTAATTGATTGTATAAATACAATCAATTAGTTCTAATAAAGAGAACCTCTGGCTATGTTTTTAACGCTAAAAAATCATGTAAAACACACGTTCATCAAAGAGAAAAAAATATTTCAGCACATTAAATAGTAATATACAAGAAGAAAAGAATCATTGGAGCAATAAAAATGATATTCTTTTATCAGTGAATATTTCAAATCCTTATGAAATGTGTCAAATATTGAAATTTAAACAGCGATAACAATGGAATGCAACGTCGAGTCTTTAAGTTAATGGACAAATTATTAAGGGATCGTTAAAAATAATAAAATGCTTAAAATGTAATTCTATCATGCAAAATGTTCTGTCCCTACTACAGGAAAAGGCGTTCCTCCCATGAGAGTGTTCTGAATCTTTATAAGACTTACAAATCATGGAGTGTTCAGGGCTGGAAATTCTCTACTTGATTTTTCTTCTGAGGGAAATGGTGGTATTTAAGGTAGGGTGCATTATTGAACTACTTACCGAGGCTTTTCCACTTCTTATTTTTATCTCAATTTTTTATCTTTTCCTCAATATTCAGAAGAGAGAATTCAGAGTAGTATTCATTTTTTTTTTTATGAATGGAACTATTGACTTTATACTATAGTCGTTAGTATTTTATTTTTATATGATTATGCTGCCTCTACCCTACTGGGTCATTATAGTGCGGCAGTTTAACGTTTTTGTAAATGTTCTTTTTTTTTTTTTTTTTTTTTTTTTTTTTTTTTTTTTTTTTTTTTTTTTTTTTTTTTTTTAATAAACATCACTCATGACGTGATATATTCATTTATTCATCATTATTTTACATAGGATCCTTCCTATTGATTGCACATGGGGCTATTGTTCTTATGTATGTTGTCATATTATGCATAGAACCTATATTGTAAATAGAAACTGTTGCGATTATATATAGTCATATTGTACATAGGAACTATTTTCTTCGTTTCCTTTATAATTATAAGTTCTTCTTAAAAATGTATTGTTTTTTTACTAGTTAATTTTACTTTTAGCTGTATGTTATTCACAAACTTAATTGTATAATTAGATTGATACACACAATAATGTAATTGGATTTGTAATTATGTAATATTGTAACTATTTTGTTGTTGTTATGTATTTCTATTTTATATTTGTACCTGGGCGAAACGCTGTCAATGCGGGGTGCTCATAAATAAATTATTAAAAAAAAAAAATGTTCTTTTTTTTTAATAAACGTAAGACGTTTTGAATTGTCTATTCGTTGTCTAATGTCTCGATTATCTTTAGTGATGATGTGGACGTTTTTGTGTTAGTTTATTAATAAGTTATATTGAGATTTTGTGTTGCACGTTGGGTGATGAAGCTTATTAAATAGTTGTGGGTGCGTAGTCCAACTTAGTCGTTGGTTTTTCTCGTCTGGAATGTCGTTGCGCTGTAGTCGGAAGTTCAGTTCTTTTTAGTATTTATTATTTGGGTGGGTTGAGTTCCAACCATGTAAGGTTTCATTTTTCCAAATGATTCTTTATGTCATGTGTTGGAAAGTTCTCCTCAAGATTGGCCCTCTGTTTTTAGATTGGGAAGAACGCTCCTTCTTATGAGCTAAACAAATCTACTTACCTATCATCCACAAATGAACTACTTCGGAATAACAAAACTAACTTTTTTTTTGCATAAATTGATCACTAAATTGACCAAAATGCAATTAATTCAGATTTCAATGAGAGTAAAGAAAATCTAACCAATACCCATGACAATAAAAGAAGCTGACAATAACATTAATCCAAAAACTAACCTACAATCTTCATCTATGAACTATTTACCTGTTGGATTCCTGTTTGTCTGGCGATAAACAACTAGGTTTTTACGCTCTTCTGTAAGTTTTTTTTTTTTTTTTTTTTTTTTTTTTTGTACATCGGCTGCTGAGGCCATTAGCACTGATATATATTATATTTATAATTCTGATTTTATTTTTATATGCTGTGTGCTGGAATGTATTTTGCGTGATTTAATGCATACTGGCTGTATTTATTTGTATACATAAATTAAATATTCATTTTTTTAAATCATATATATATATATATATATATATGGGGGATGGTTAGGGCAAATATTGGACTAGTCGATATATCCCGGAGCTTGACTCCATGTCCACATAACATGCTTCTCATCACTCGTCGCCATCATAATGTCAAGTACAAATTAATAGAGCTCCTTCAGAAAAGAAACTATTGCTGTTTCGAAGAGGTCTATTGTATTGACGATCTATGATCCTCCAGATTTGCTGATATCGTCGCATTTAAACCGAAAAGCGAACTCGCTTACATTATTGACCCCACTGTGAGGTTCGAAACGACTAATAGCGGCCAAGCAAATGCAGTCGATAGAGAAAAAAGTTTGATTTACGGAAAATGCTTGACATTCTTGACAGAAAAATTCCAAGAACAATTCGGCAAAAGAAAATTCCTCGTTAAAGGGCTATGGTTCGGAGCTCGAGGAACCATACCAAATGATACAAATACTTTCTTTCAGGACTCGGCCTAGATATGAATATCCTCCCGATCTTAGCCGAACAAATACTAGTAGACTCGCTCGGAATTATTAATAATCACATTTACGGTTAAAAATACAATTAATGAAGAACCATAATGAAACACCAACGTGAGGCACAACCACGCCTACAGTATTGATCTTCAATACAACTTCCGTATCCCTGACTTGCTTGAAACCAAGAGATCACATCAAGACATTTATCTGACGACTGATTAAAGAGCTGTGTCGCTTAGCAACCCCATTAATTTGGCCAGCATCACTTTAATTATTTTAATAAAGTGTTTTTTCTATATATATATATATATATATATATATATATATATATATATACTTGTTTTTTGTAGCCAATAGGTCATAAAAACACTCCTTTCACTTCCTGTATTTTATTATTTTCACCCTAACCGGTTTCGAGCTATTCTGCTCCTCCTCAAAGGGTATTTCATTCGATGGTCTTTTCCCATCACGTACAATTATAATAAAGTAATTTTAATATTGCATAGCAATATGCGTCTCAGGGTTATAGGTTATGCAATATTAAAATTACTTTATTATAATTGTACGTGATGGGAAAAGACCATCGAATGAAATACCCTTTGAGGAGGAGCAGAATAGCTCGAAACCGGTTAGGGTGAAAATAATAAAATACAGGAAGTGAAAGGAGTGTTTTTATGACCTATTGGCTACAAAAAACAAGAATATTGAAGTTTAAGGTCAACAATGGAAGAAAAAGTATATATATATATATATATATATATATATATATATATATACATATATATTGCTATAAACGATTTACTTTTTATTTTTATATATATATACATATATATATATATATATATATATATATATATATATATATATATTTCATAATTTGTAGTAAAAGCTGAAATCTCTAAATAGCTTCATAATTGTATTCATTACTTCTGCTGAATCTAGTTGTGCCAGACATATATTTCAAATATTTAATGGAGTGTATGGCATTCCTCTGTCGATACAAATGCAAAGTATTTTCAATCTACACTGACCTGTCTTCAATCTTGAGGATCTGTCTTGCTGTTGGACTGATGTACGTTGTGGCAAACTCTCCAACATTAATGAAAAGAATTAGGAATTAAAGAAAAACGAACAAATGAATGTGCGTTAAGTCTAATTTATTTAAATTTATTTAAATTTTAACGTCCATTTATTATTAACTACGAATTTTAGGACGGGTTATCTATAGGTTACCACCCTTTTCTAGCCAGGATAGGGGTGATGCCTTTTCTTTTTTTCGAAAGAAAAGCCACCACCCCTAGTGGGAATCGAACCCAGGACCTTTGGCTCGGAGTGTTAAGTGCTCACGCCTTAACCCTCACGGCCATCGTGTCTCCGAAGTCTAATTAAAATATATAATAAGGTAAAATTTATGTAGAGTTATCTATATGGTATCAAACCACTTTACATATTAGATACTTTGCATTTGTATATGTTGTGCGGCTGGAGGATTTTGGAAGGTTACCTTGATCAATGAACCACAAAAATAACTAATATGTAGGCGATATTTATGAGTATGTATATGTATACATATATTCAAAATGACACGTCGATGGCTTCCCGGCAGCTATACTAATATGTAATATAGGAGTAATTAATTATCCGAGTAATAGCATGCTGAGATTGGACGGGCAATATTAGGGCAAATATTAGGCTAGTCGATATATCCTGGAGCTTGACTTGGAGGCGAGCACAGTCCATCCCAGAACTTATGCAACCAACTAGGGATTCTCTTACAATATATAAAACAATCTTTCGACCAATATGAACATAAGGACTTGAACTCTGAAAAAACATCAAACGTCAACAGAGTACAGGCATTCCAGTCAACAGTCCTCCGTAAAATAGTAAATGCACCTTTCTATGTATTCAACAGAAGCCTTCACAATGACTTTAACATCCCATTTGACCTTGACATGAATTATCAATAAATCAGAAAAAATATCCGCAGTAGTATCAGCTGGCCATTTACTTCATTAGTTTAGGGCTGCCTGGAGGGATGTATCTATTGAGATTTTACTCAAGAAAGAAATTAACAAAAATAATTAAGATCTTAATCGATTGTACCTTCAAAATACCAATGACAATGACCCCCGTTAACATTATATACATATATATATATATATATATATATATATATATATATATATATATATATATACATATATATAGGAATTCGATGTACTATGTTTCCTGGGGTAAAAACCTTGGCCACTAATGTGTTGATAATATATATATATAACACTAAAGCCCCCAGGAAATATACTATATCGATTTTCTATAGCAGCGATTGTGGTAGTTAGACGGGTTATGTACATGTCACCACCGCTTTCTCGCCACGATAGGGCTGATGCCTTTTTCTTTTTTTCAAAGAAAAGCCATTACCCCTAGTGGGAATCGAACCCAATACCCTTGGCACGGAGTCTATAATCTACTAGATATTTGTCAAATACCACTCACTCACTCACTCACTCATCTATCAACGCCCAGCCCAAACCGCTCGACAGAAAATTTTGAAATTTTGCATGGACACTCCCTATATAACGTAGGCGCTCGCTAAGAAAGGATTTTTTGATATTCGTATTTTTAAGCATTTTTAGGGGGGTTTAAAGTTTGAGTTGGTTAGAGAAGGCAAGCCTAGGCAGCCTGCGTTGCTAGGACGATAAAGAACAGCTGTTACCTTACATTATCTATCTCATAGTTTTATTTCTAATTGAGGTTAATTTCAACTATGATGGCAGACCTTGAATTACTAGAAATTAACTGTCCCTCATAGTTTTAATTGCGTTTCTTTTCTGCCTGTACCCGTCAGATAGGCTTGCCATATTTTTGGAGAGTTAAACCGAGACACATTAATATGGGATGGGCATACCAGGGGGGGGGATAAAAAGAGTACAAATTATAAGCAAAATGGTTGGTGAGTTTTAGTTTTAAGCCTAGCAACTAACGGGAAGGGGGAATCCTAAACTGTTAGTCTACCCTAACCTTAAAAATAAGAACGGAACTTTTTTTGCTACTTGATTTTCTTAAAACAATCTCTCAGCCAAATAGTAGTGTCTGGCTGCTGGCAGCGCTGTGCAGGTAGTTCCAGCGTTTTACAGTTAGATTACTTCTGATTTCTTTGACACTGTGAGCAGTAGTAACAATGTTAATTGTAGAAAAGTAACCGATTTAAAAAAGATTCTTGTAAACATGAATTCATTACTTTTTAGCGCGGTTCCTCCCTCCCCCATAGGGAGGAACCCCGCTTATAAGGTTGATACAATGAAACAATCCGGAAGTGCCGACAAGAAAATTTCGCGTTTCAGAATCCCTAGAGACCGAAAATAACGGTGGTTCAAATTTGTATATATATATATATATATATATATATATATATATATATATATATATATATATATATATAAATATATATATATATATATATATATATATATATATATATATATATATATATATGTATATATTTATATATATATATATATATATATATATATAAATATATATATATATATATATATATATATATATATATTTATATATATATATATATATATATATATATATATATATATATATATATTTGTCTGTTCGCTCTCTAGGTCGAAGACGAATGGTCCGATTTTGATGAAATTTGGTACAAAAATCAGTCGTACAATATGAAAGGTCAAGTTTGTTAACCAGCAAAATCCGCCCACTGGAAGATGGAGTTTGGGGCGAAATTCGCGCAGAAAAAATCGTAACGCTTACGTTTTTGAGTTCATAAGCTTGTAAGTACTCTTTTTATAGGCTTCTTGGGCTAGGAAAACGAATGAAACCATTTTCAAGGCGATAGCTTTAACCGTTTCCGAGAAAATTGGAAAAATAGTTTTTGGTTTGGTTACTTAGAATCATGGGATTCAGTTGAAACATTTTCTGCATGTTCTACTTTCATTAAAACTAATATGTTGAAATTTTGGTTACGTTTGGAGTTAAGGAAGGGTTTGAATAAAATATTTTATTAACAGACAGAAAAAGTTTTGGTAACTTTGTATATTTTCTTTAATATCTCGAAAAAGGTTAAGAATTTGGTAAACAAAAGAATACCATTAAAAAGCTTACTAAATGCTCTACAAAAAAGATTCTGATGAAAGTTTTGATTAGGCGATGTCAATCGGAGAAATAAGTGCTTAAAACATTAAAGTAATTGATTTTGCTTATTCGAACTGTTCTTTTTGTCTGTTTTTATTCCTTGTTATTTTTTAATTGCTTATAGTTGGATAATGTATTTTACAATAAAACAGATTAGGCAAAATAAGAAAAACAATTCATTGTTAGAAATATAGCTTGCCAAGAGAAAAAGATTCGTTGACGTCTTTTGAATATTTTCAATTGCCTTTATGCTGTTGGTTTTTTTATTTTATTTTTTAATTGATTTTATCTGTAGAATTATTACTATAGTAAAAGAACACAGGAATGTGTGAAAATATTTGATATTTTCCAATTCATTGAAACGTATGAAATGAAGTATCGGTAGAAGAGGATTCTAGGGTCTTGCGGTCCTGACCCCAGGTATAGCCATAAAACCCTTTGAACAAAGGCCCAGGAAAATATTATCTGTTTCTATTCTATGCTTTTCAAATGAGAATAGGGATATGAACAGGAACCGGGGTCTCCCGTGGTCTAATGGCTAGCGCCTTGGATTCATAAGCGGGAGATGGTGGGTTCGATTCCCAACCTCCGGCAGGAATTTTGTCATCCCACGGCTCGCTCGCTGGTGAAATTCCTCGTACACCCTGGATGTCGGCGCTAATGACCTAGATGTAGATGTGCCGTAAAAAAAAAAAAAAAAAAAAAAAAAAAAAAAAAAAAAAAAAAAAAAAAAAAAAAAAAAAACTGGAACCGCGCTAAGATGACGCAGTTCCTGCGAGTCGGACTTTTTACATCTTACAGACTTTTCCGGGACATTGACAAAACCGGGCGGGACACCGAAACAATTGCAAAATACCGGGACAGTCTCGGTCAAACTGTGATGTATGGCACATATCCTTAGGTTTTCCAGGCGAGGTAATAATATCCGGAGCCCTTGCACAGCCTCCTCGCCTATAACCGTGGTAATACTCGTAAATATATTGGGTGTTACCATATGACTTCTTGGAAACATAAACTTTTAAATTTTAATGCCCATTGAATAAAATATAGTACGACGGGAACCGTGATGTAATAAACTGCACAGAATTGTATAGTAACGTAATTTTAATGAAACATTATTTAAGGCAATAAAATAACTACTTATCTGCCGTGACGAAGCACGGGTATTCAGCTAGTTTAATATAGTAATAAACAGGGCGTTAATAGCCCAATTTTTATAACAGCTGAATTTTATATATATATACAGTAGGGTTCCGATTAACCGAGTCAATGGGGGCCAAGGTTACCTCGGTTAATCGAAATAATCGGTTAATCGGAACCATACCAATAGCAATTGGAAATGGAGGTTGTTTGTGAATAAAAACTACTTATATGCTAAAAAAACTAATATTTAATAATTAATAATAATGCATAATAATATGTTGTAATAACAATAATTACAGAAACCGTGACATTATTTTTTAAAAAAGAAATCTTTAAATGTGGCTTGACTAAATGAACTCTTTCTGTCGGCAGCAGCTTTGTCCCTCCATTTTCTTAGAATCATGAGTTCATTTGGCGGTACATCGCTTCTGCTACCTAAATAGAGAAGGAATCTGTCATGCAGATTGAAACCCTCTTCATGGCTTATTTTTGGTGGAATGGTTTCCACGTCTTCTTCAACATCTTCTTCGGGATTGGACTTCATTGCCTCATTGATAATTTCATCTTCCGTGAGGACTGTCGCTCTGTTTATTGTGTCGTCGTTTAACCAATCTATAACTTCGGAATCTATTATATCCGGGGAGTTGAGGGCTTTTAACAAATCACACTGCTGATTTGTTGGAGGTTCGTCAATTGTCTGGCTATCATGGATAATTCGAGGCCAAAGGTTTTTTCAGGCTTTATTTACTGTGCTTTTTGTTACAGAATGCCAAGAATCAGCAGCCATACAAATCACATCCTTAATAGATATTATCTTTATTTTTTGAGTTAACCCTTCTGCTAATAGCATTTCAGACGAAAGCTTCTTTTTGTAGTATCGTTTGAAGGCCGAAATTACTCCTTGGTCCATGGGCTGGATTATTGATGTGACATTTGCAGGAAAAAACATCGATTTTATTTCGCCAACCCCCCCCCCCCCCTCAGGCTTGACACCTCGGTTAATCGGGATCTCGGTTGACCGGACCTCGGTTAGTCGGAACCCTACTGTATATATATATATATATATATATATATATATATATATATATATATATATATAGATATAGTTTAGAGATCGATGCATTAAACTATAAAGATCCAACGAGCAGAGCAAGCTTTTTCTTTCATCTAGAGAAAATCCTCTACCCCTAGTGGGTATTGAACCCACGACCTTATCCATGCCTTCGTACCACCTCCGGTCTATTAAAAAAATTAGAATAAAAAAATAGGGATGCTGGTACCTTAAAATAAATACGCTATTTTCCCTTCAACAAAGCAATCCAATGAATCTCCATATAAACGAAGGCTGATTAGTTTTGCAAGTTTGCCTAATTACTAAAGTAATTACATTTGCCTTGTTGTGGAAGATTAATTCTCTCATCTTATTTCAATAGAGCAACCTTGAGAACTGCCTTGTTCTAAAACTGACTCAAACATCTAATCAAGGGGCGATAAATATTTCTTTATTAAGATAAATTATATCGCGAGTACTTGTATCAATTCCTCAAGAAATTTACTGTAACTCTTTTACTTTTAGTAGAACATATTAACAAGTTTAGTAACAGCTCGGTATAACGGGGTCTCCCCCTGGTTTAGTGGCTAGAGGCTTAGATTCATAAGCGGAAGATGATGGGTTCCTCGCGCACCCTGGATGTCGGCGCCAATGGCCTAGATGTCGATGCGCCGTAAAAAAAATAAATAAATAAATAATAAATTGGAATTGTACAAAAAAAAAAAAAAAAAAAGAAAAGAAAAAAATAGGAACATAAAATGCTTTAGCTCCACTCGAAAAACCAATAATATAATGTTTATCCCAGAATTGTGAAAAATCGAATATCGGCTTCTTTTTCATACATGGCCACTGCACATGCCACGGTTTCGTACTTGGCCAACGCCTGCAGACACTTTTTTGTAAAGTTTTTTTTTTTCAGTTATTCATCGCTAAAGCATATTTTTGTTCGTACATGGCCACCGCTCATGCGCGATCGCCAGCGGACACTTTTTTTAACGGTTTTTTTTTCGTTTAATCATCGCTAAAGCATATTTATGCTAAAACAACAAAAAAAAAACGGTATACTTCTACAAAATTTTTCTATTGCGTTAAAAATGAAAAAACACAAAATTTTCGCTGGACAGGGTCAACTTAGCACGGTTCCGTCTTTAACCCTAGTGCTATTAGTAAAGGAGTAGAAGCAGTAATTGGTAGGGTTTGATATTTCCTTAAAAATATAACATAAAATCTCAACGTGAAGAAAGTGCCACAACAGGAAATCTTATATCCTAAGCGGAAATGACTTCCCGGCCTTCTCATCGTTCGCTCTAGGAACACTATTAGCAATAATGTTCTCATTTGGTTACCTTATTTTACTGAAATACTAATTTTATTGATAAATCAGTTTATAACAAAAAAAAAAAATTAAATGTCAGCTAAACAAAGACAAACCCCCGTTTGAAACAGCAAAAGGAACACTAAAGATAGAACGGAAGCAGTCAAATTAAATTTTATTATTCAAAAGACACAAAATCCTAATGTGCCTAACTTAAATATACCAATAAGCTACCTTCTGAATAATAATAATAAAAGAATTTCACGGGCGATATTGCAATCGTTTATTTGATCCGGAGGTGCAGACGACGTTGTCGGTAGCGTGGTTGACTTCTGGTCGGCTATTTTCGGAAACTGAGGGTTTCGTAATGGCCATCCAGGACCAAGTAATTGTAACACGATCCTACCGACGACACGTTTTAAAAGATATTAGTATTTCGGACAAGTGCAGATTATGTAACAAGGTGTATGAGTCGATTCAACACGTGACAGCAGGCTCCGAAATTCTTGCGGGATCTGATTACCTTCTGAGACACAGCAATGTTGCCAAGATATGCCATCAAGCAATAGCAGAAACCGTATTATCGCTGCGTCCCACAAAGACTTCTAGAAAATAATAGAATTAAAATCTACTGGGACGAAGCTATGATTACGGACCGAACTGTTCACCATAATAAACCAGATATTCTCAAATTCGACAAGCATAATAAGACTGCTGATATAATTGATATCTCAGGGCCGAATATCCGGAAAGCATATGCCGAAAAGCTGCGAAAATATCAAAACTTGGCCATTGAGTTAAAAGATCTCTATAAATTAGATTCCGCTAGAGTTACTGCAGTAGTTATTTCGACCAATGGTTTGATACCGAATACAACAGTCAATGCCACCAAATATCTAAAATTGTCAGAGGAACACAATATTATCCCAGCAAGCAGTTCTACTCGACACAGCTAGAATCGTAAGAAAATTTCTTAATGCCCATAATCAATAAATACAGAAAATATTTTTAAAAATAAAAATAATTTTTTCCAGTAAAAATTTTCTCCAGTAATCTGAAAGACCCCACCCCCATAATAATAATAATAGTGAAGCCTTTTATTATTTTCTTAACTCAACAATAATATTAAATTACAATAAATATATACAAATAATTATAAATAAAATAAAATAACAATTTCTATCCGCAAAAATTATTATGTGAGTTTGAACATAACTTCTGAATATTAAACTCCAAACATAACAATAATTGCCTCGAATACTTAAATAAAATTATACTATTTCTATATGAATGACCCTGTAGTTGTCATTAGGAAATAAAATTTGCTGTATTAGATAACAATCTTATCAGTAACCGATAGAAACGATTTTTTTTTTTTTTTTTTTTTTTTAATAGAGTAATTGCTACTTTCTGTTTCCATTGATAATGAGCAATGTTCTTTCTGAATATCGGATCATTTGCTTTCATTCAATCAATTGATAAAAAAGAAAATTAAACCATTATAGAGCAGATTGTTCGCAGGCAAAAATATTTCTATTCATATCTTTGATTAGGTTATCATTTCTATTTGTTTCAATTAGACGTATGTTTATATAGGGTAGTTAAGATTAAAAGTAGAAAATATATCCACTGTTTTTGGAATTGCAGTTATGTAATTGCTATCCACAAATACTCAATCGTGAAATCGTGAAGACCATCTTCTTTCTCCTGAATGGATTGCTCAACAATTGCTTTTTCAAATCTCTGATATTTATTTATTAAACCAAGATCAACCTAAAGATCAAATCACAGACAAATGACAGTACTTACAACTGGCAATAAACTGCGACACACAAAATGGAACATTTCCCAATGGCCCTCCAGAAACAGACAAAATTGTTTTTATTATTATTATCCAACGCCCATTCGTCGTTGTCCAACCACTTGGCGTCGAGCCTCCCAATAGCGATTGACGACGTCATCATTTAGAGCTATGCAGTCCCGCAGATGGTCTTCATCCATTTTTCCAAGTTTGCAAAGCGTACAGTTGCTCACATTTCTCAAAAACTGTTGCAGATATCGCCTTGAAAATAGTTCCATTCGTTTTCATATGTGTTAGAACCTAAAAAAAGTGTATCTACAAGTCTCTAAACGAAAAGCCTTAAGCGCAGAGATTTTTGCAGCCCGAATATCGCCCATAAAACCGTCTTCCGGCCGACGAATTCTGCTGGTTAACGACCTTGACTTTCAAATTAGACAAAGTATTTTTGTACCAGATTTCATCAAATTTGGACCACTTTTGCGAGTTTGGGAGAGCCAACAGACAAATATATTATCGTTATCTTTAGTTTTCTAATAGAAATGTTTTCTATTCGACGCTTTCGGATTGTGTTATGAGGTCAACCTTATAAGCGGGGTTCCTCCCTATGGAGGAACCGCGCAAATACACCATGTACTTCCGTATGAATTATAACAAAAACGTGGTAGGTAAAATACAGGAATAAGAAATAAATTCAAATATGAAAAAATCGATCTAAAGAATCTACTTACTTATTTGACCTTGAATCTGGGTATTCCTTATCAGATGCAGCAAGGAACGTCACTACATCTTTTAGTAAACTGTGTAATGGAACGAAACATTTGTAGTTAGTTTCCGGCTGAAGTCCCACCAAGAGGAACACATCCATATTTAATTGGCGACTAAGTCCTCAACGAACAAAACCCTCATCAAACATTCAGAGAACTCACAGAACACAACTGAAGTCAAGTGTAGTTAGAGTTTCGCGGGAATTAAAGAAACGTCTAACCCCCAGCAACAGCTTTACGTTGGCATTTTTTTTAAATATTATATATATTTAATTTATCTGGTGTGATGTTAGCGCATTTTCTCTCTCCTTTTATAGAAAACTTGTGTACTATATGTGTACCCGTGATTTGATAGCAGATAAAATTTATTCTAAACCAAATAACAGTGATTCTATGAATATTACTATTTCGGGCTTCTGTCCTTCATGGAGGTAGAATACCAAGGTAAAATACCAAGAAACATGGAACGATAACAAGCTAGCTCATTACTTTTGCATGTTCAAGCAGGGAACGGAACGTGGAAAGCCTGTTCGAAGAAGCATTAAGGTCTAGTGTGTGTGTGTGTATGTATATATATATACCCTCAAAAATATTTTAAAATTTGTAGTATTTCTGTCCTACCCGTGCTTCGTCACAGCAGATAAGTAGGTATTTTAATACGTCAAATAATGTATCATCAAAATTAATTATAAAATAATTTTGTTCAGTTTATTATAGCACGGTTAAAAAAAAACAAAAAAAAAAAAAAAAAAAAAAAACTTTTTTTGCGTTTTTCTCGAAAAGGAGAAAATCGCCAAACAACTTTCTGACTTATTTTTTTCGATTCCCCATCGATATACGAATTCTGTCGATTTAAGACTGGGAAACCCTGTATATATATATATATATATATATATATATATATATATATATATATATATATATATATATATATATATATATTTCAATCGAAGTCTTGATATTTGTAATTAATTTTTTTTGTGTGTGTTTGTTTTTCAGCCGATGGAATGACCTACAGTTTCGGAGTGTTCCATTACGAATTGATTCAGTATTTCCAGGAGACCGAAGCGGCGACTTCCCTTATAGCTTCCATCCTTGTAGGAGTTACCTTGTGCACGGGTAAGTTTGAACAATTCTCTACTTAACAGTTTCTTGTCATCGAAGGATACAAATGATTGATAACTCATTATTTAAACAATCAAGAAAATGTATTTACACACTCACATAAGAAGAGATAATATTCAAGGATGTGTTTTATCTGTAGTACACAGTACATATGTTACCAGGTGGCCTTCAGTGAATGTAATAAGAATCAACTCGTGTATTTAAGCAATTTTCTAAATAATATGTAAGCGCTTTGTCATAATTATGATAACCGGGGATTGACTTGTCTTGCACACTGGTTTTATGGTTTCTGGATCCCTAAGGGTGCGTTTACATCTGATAGTTATTGCAGGGTATTTATATTAGACAGAAATTGTGACTAACGTAAACTGCAAACAATTTATGTCTGAGATATATATTTCTATCACGAGCAATAAGGGTGCGTTTACATCTGATAGTTACTGCAGGAAATTTATGTCAGACAGAAATTTGAACTAACGTAAACTGCAAACAATTTATGTCTGAGATATATATTTCTATCACGAGCAATAAGGGTGCGTTTACATCTGATAGTGACTGCAGGAAATTTATGTCAGACAGAAATTTGAACTAACGTAAACTGCAAACAATTTATGTCTGAGATATATATTTCTATCACGAGCAATAAGGGTGCGTTTACATCTGATAGTTATTTCAGGAAATTTATGTCAGACAGAAATTTGAACTAACGTAAACTGCAAACAATTTATGTCTGAGATATATATTTCTATCACGAGCAATAAGGGTGCGTTTACATCTGATAGTTATTGCAGGAAATTTATGTCAGACAGAAATTTGAACTAACGTAAACTGCAAACAATTTATGTCTGAGATATATATTTCTATCACGAGCAATAAGGGTGCGTTTACATCTGATAGTTACTGCAGGAAATTTATGTCAGACAGAAATTTGAACTAACGTAAACTGCAAACAATTTATGTCTGAGATATATATTTCTATCACGAGCAATAAGGGTGCGTTTACATCTGATAGTTACTGCAGGAAATTTATGTCAGACAGAAATTTGAACTAACGTAAACTGCAAACAATTTATGTCTGAGATATATATTTCTATCACGAGCAATAAGGGTGCGTCATATGACACTTCTCGTAGGAAATATATCTCAGGTGTCGGATAGATAATTATTATATCTAACACCTGAGGTATATATTTCCTGCGAGAAGTGTCTGATGTAAACGCACCCTAACATTTTCTAGTCTGCACTTCCGGATTGCGTCATGAGGTCAGCCCTATAAGCGGGGTTCCTTCCTATGGAGGGAGGGAGGAACCGCGCTAAAAACATCTCTGACTATTAATCTGAACAAAATATGCTATTCTTAAAGGGCAAAGCCCTACAATAAAGTATTTTTTTCATTCATTCACAAAAAAGTACAATATTTCATTTATTAGTACCATCCGTTGTCTCGTAAACAATTGATACTTTTATTTACTTTATGGCATATGTTTATTCTGAATGTCCTAAATAAAAAAATGATAAAAACTTGCAGCCCAAATGCTAGAAATAAAAAAAAATACTGAAAACCTAAGCAACCTTCTTTTAAAATTAAAAATCCTAAAATATCTCGAAAACGGGTAACTTTTGGTTAAGGCAATTTGGTCTTAAAATAGTTTGTTTTGACCAAAACACCCCCCGACGGATGTGAGTCGACTTAACAGCAACCCTGTATATCGATTGTCATAATTTCGTTAAGTCCAAAATCTCTACTTTCCAGGGCAGCTCTTTAGCAAAGAATACCCACATTTAATTTTACGAGAAACCTACTACTACTAGGAGACTTATTAGCACAATGCATTAGTCATAAGTAGAGCCCGGAAGTTAGGCAAAATGCCTTTTTTATCTGAATGGATATATTGAAGAATCAGATAGAAATCAATATGTTTCCGTGCATTTAGGAAGTGCAGAGACATTTTTTATTTTGCCTTTTTTGGCTATTTTAAGATTTAAAGCCTTTTTTTTTTGCCTTTTTTGCTCGTTATGCAATTTTTTTCTGCGATTTAAACATTTTAAAAAGCACATAACGAATTTCCAATTTCAGTTCGTCGAAAACAAAAAAGGTTTCACAAATTAAATTACATATTGCCGTCACAAATATCAATTCGAAAGCTTATTTTGCCTACCCGTGGATTGACCCTCTGTAAATAACAGAGCCTTCCTTGGTAGAAGGAATGCACAGGCATAATAGCAGGAAAGAGAGAGGATGAGAGAAGTACGTCTCCTTCCTCACACCCCTTTTGCTGTGACAATGGTGTAGTTACCTTATTTAGAAATGATAAGATAATGCAGAGGAAGTTTTTCCATAATGAAAAACATTTTTTCTGAGATGGTCTATGAGAGTTGATACTTTGAAAAAGCATCTTTTTGTTGCTTGTAAGAAGGGAAAGTAAGAGTAAGTACACTAATTCTGTGATAAATTGATAATAAAGAAATGAATGAGTATTTAAAATACATATTTTCATTAATAATGAGTGAGATTCCTCTTTGCCTTTACTCCTAATAAATGCCTATTTTCAGTATTTCAAGTGCCTTTTTGCCTGCCTATTTTAACCAAAAATAAATGCCTATCTTCCGGGCTCTAGTCATAAGAGATAGGGGACTTATTTGCACAATGCATAAGTCGTAAGAGATAGGGGACTTATTTACACAATGCATTACTCATAAGAGATAGGAGACGTATTTATTCAGTGTATACGTTTTAAGAGATATGGGGCTTATTTACACAATGCATAAATCTTAAGAGGTAGGGGACTTATTAACACAATGCATAAGTCTTAAGAGATAGGGAGCTTATTTCCACAATGCATAAGTCTTAAGAGATATGGGGCTTATTTACACAATGCATAAGTCTTAAGAGATATGGGGCTTATTTACACAATGCAAAAGTCTTAAGAGATAGGGGGCTAATGTCCACAATGTATAAGTCTTAAGAGATAATGGGCTTATTTTGCCAATTTTCCGACTTAATACCTTATTCCCTGTGACCATCGATATTAAATATGTTAAAGAGTTTATGAACAGAGATAGACTAGTCATTATTTCCAATCTCAAGTACAGACACCCACTTCAATAGATGAGTCCAATTACAGTGAAGTGCTATGGCAAGGATTCGTTGAAAAATGCAATCCTTTGAACTTTGACCTTCTAGTACTGATAGCGATGGGCAAAGGACGAGATGGACGTGGTATTCTACAGCTTAGCAATGCTGCCACTCTCCGATGATCAAACGTTTTCAGAATAGATATCCTGTCCGTTTTAGGATACTCATTTAATTATTTTTCAGGGGGGGGGTGACGTAACAATATTTTAACGTCCACTGTTAAACATTATGTCTGTTTTTAGATTACAAACACCACGAGAAAGTCATTAGCGGTGAAAATATATTTATATTAAACTATAAAAGTTGACTTCTTTCAAAAAGTTTATAACACTGGTTAAATGGTTTGAGTGTTCTCCCAATAATTCGGATAAATTTCTCTCCAGCATCCCCTTTTCTTACTTCTCCGTAAATTGATGGCATTCAGTGAGAATGTGTTACACAGTGAGGGGAGCATTGTCACATTCAGAACATGTGGGGAGGAAGAGCTCTGTTAATAAATAAGAATGGGTCAATTTGCTATGTCCTAGTCTCAGTCTGGCTAATACTATTTCTTTCCGTTTTTTTCTATTGGCTGAAAACCAAGGTCTTTTAATTTTTGATAGTTTACTATTGCTGGTTGACCAGGTAATTTCTCATTTCTCTATTAGTTTTTTCCTATGGTAATGGCGCCAAGCTCTTTGAGAGAGGATCGGTTCTAGCCTGAGTCGTGTATTGCATTCTTAGCTGCTTCATCAGCGAGCTCGTTGCCTCTTACTCCCATATGTGATGGTACCCAAACGAAAATTATCCTCTTGCCTGAATTCTTCAATGTTGCAAATACTTTATTTTGTAAGCCAACATTTCTTGACTTCGGCTTTGCTTAGGTTTTGCAGGCAACTAAAGGCGTCTGTGGCTATTATAAAACTGTCTTCAGGTGAAGCAAGGGCATCATTTATTGCCTGGAATATGAAGTACATTTCAGGCGTATATATGGAATTTTCGCGGAGAAGTGTGCATTTCTTTACGATTCCATTTATTATCCATCCGCAACCATAAATAGAGTCTATTGTTTTCGAGGCGTCCGTGTATATCCAAGTTCTCTTCTGATATATTTCTTGAAGTTCCCTTAGCATTGTGTGGAGTATCATGGGGTTGATGTCTTGTTTGGTCGTTTGATGGAGGCTTTGATCCACTATAATGCTCACTGGAAACCAAGTTGGATAAAGCTGGATAACTTCTTCTACTGGAGTTAATCTTTCACCTCCTAGATATTCCATTAAAGCGTCCTCTGAGACCTAAATTTACTTAAGACTTAAATTGTTTAAGGGTCCTCGCCCTGGCTTGTGAAGCAATGAGAAGACTATGTGGTTCGGATTGCTGTATATCTTGCTGGCGTAGGAGAGAGTCAAGATTGAACGTCGGATTTCCAGAGAAGGTTCACCACTCTCAACATACACGCTCTCGGCTGGAGTAGTCCTGAAGGCTCATGTGATTATTCTTATTCCAGCATTGTGGATGACGTGAGAATTGTGGAATACTTAATTCTAAAAAGAGAGAGTACGAAGATCCAATGTACAATTCCTTCAGGGAACTCGTCCAAAATATCGTTGTCATGTTTATTCGGAATTTAAAATTTTAATAAATTATTTTTTGAACATATGGTTACTTGCTCTTGAAGAAATAATTAAATTGGGAGTATTATAGATTCTACAGTTTAGTTGTTCTAATGATTGAGTATTTCCTGCTTTTAGGAATCTATCATGTCAATGGAAAACAGTGAAAGTAATATTGTAAAAGAGAATTCTGAATTAAGGCACATCGACCTAGGCAGTCAGGATGATAAGATCAATTTTAAAGAATTTGTGAAAGTTCTTGAAAACGTATTAGTCAAGAAGTTGGAATTAGGGCATGATCCTCCGTTTATCAGACACCCTGAAGATCTAGACGGCGAACTAAGCACAAAAAGAGATTTAGTTGGTGGTGTTAAGTTTCCAAATGAATCTTATCTACCAAGCAGTGGTGACTTCAACGTCATAAATGCTCTACAAAAACTGAAACAGGAGGAGGACTTGGTTGCAGAAAGCAATTGTGGAAATGACAGTCTTCGAGGTCTACCCGAAGCCTATTCAAAGGCTGTGGATGAAGAGTACTTCGAGAAAAAGTACACAATACTCGCTGTCAATTACAGTAGGCACAAAGAACTGGAAAATAGAATCCAAATGGCAGAAGACGCCCTAGGGGCTCTCCGACAGGATAAGAGCGACTGTACATCCGGTCTGATTGACCAAGCGAGAGAGGTGTTCGTCAGAAGGTCCGAACTGGCTTTGGAAATGAACGCTTGGGAAAAGAAGATGGCCAAAGAGAAAACCAGGCTTGAGAACGAAGTACGATCTCTCACTGAGCAACTTAATTCTAAAAAGAAAGAGTACGAAGATCTAATGTCAAAGATGAAGGAAGCAACGGGAGCTTCAAGATCTTGTTCGGATATCCTCTTGAAATTCTTCACTTCAGGAAAATAATTCTCAGATATAACATTTAAGGTTGTTGTGCACAATTTAGGTTATGCTTTAGGTTTGTTCATTCGTTGTTCCTCCTGATCTAGCTGTACAAACCGAAACGCTGTTTCTATTTAGGATGTCCGAAATTTGGTGTACTTTCTTCTAAATAACAAAATAAAGGTACGCCTCAACAAATAAACACTTTTATGACACTGTGATGCTTTTAACCGTTTTGATTATTTGCCTTTTCCAACTATGCGTAGAAACTATGCACTTCGATCAACGAAGAATATTTCTTTAAATTTGAACGTCCAGTTATTCATGACAGAGATTATTGGGACGCCAGGATAGGGCTGATGTATTCTCTATGGACTTCAAATCTAGGAACAACATTTACAAAATGCTTTTTTTATTTGTATCATCAGTCCTACAAGACACCTCTATATGGACTGATATTCTACAATGAGTCAGTATGGGAAGTGTGAGAGATAGCATTTAAAATGATGATATAAATATATATATATTTTTTTATATTTATTTTTTATTTATTTATTTACTGCTTGATCGCAACGGAGGCGACTAGCAAATTAGTAAGTCTATATGGAAACGTCAGCTTTGAACAAAAAGATAATATTATTAAATAAATTATAATGCATAATCATAACATAAAGGAAACAAATATAATTTCAGAAAAAGTATCAAATAGATTTAAAAGCCAAAAATAAAATATAAAATAAATTAAAAAGTAAAATAAAATAAAAGCAAGGAAGTTATAAAAAAAAATGACAGAGTAAACATTTTCATGAGTTCGTTAAATTGTGTGATATATATGTATAGTTTGTAAATATTTAAATATCTGATTCAAATAATGGCTACCATCGGACAAGAGTTCTGTAAGGTCAGTGGGTTTGTTTAATTGTTCTCTTCTTCGACAGTCTGTAAGTATATGTCTTATAGTTAGGAGTTGGTTACATTGTCTACATGTTGGTGCGTCTTGTCTAGTCATTAGGTGTCCGTGAGTAAGTAGAGAATGGCCAATTCGGAGTCGAGTTAGAACTACCTCTTCTCTCCGGTTTCCTCTTCTGCTGGATGGCCATTCTGCCACTGTTTGTTTAATCTGTTGTAGTTTATTTTCGTTAGTGTTGTACCATGCTGTCTGCCACTGAATAAGTATTTGGTTGCTATAATATGTCCTTAGGTCCTCGTAAGTTATTTCACTTGTTGTGTTCTGTAGTGTGGTTGCCAATTTGGCTTGTATGTCAACGTCTGTGCTTTGTTTAATGTCTACGTGCCCCGGTAGCCATACCAGTGTTACGTGTTTGTTTAAATTTTGTAATCGAATAATTTCATTTAAAATTTTGGTTGCCAAAGGGTGTGCATTGAATGTATTATGTATCGTTTTTAGTGAGCTCAAAGAGTCTGTAAACAAAATCACTTTTTTCTTTTGAGTATCCTTTATATTGTCCAAAGCTAACAACATTGCCTGCAACTCAGCAAAATATGAACTAGATACTGTTGCTAGTTTCTGTTAGAAAACCTTTCCTTCGATTATTGAGGCAGCACCAGTTCCTACCTCAGTCCGAGAGCCATCACTGAAAGAAAAGAGGCTGTCAGGGTTCCCGTTAAGTATTTCTTGGAAACATGATTTGTAAACATGTCTTGATGTCTCGTCGGATTTTTTGTAGTTCGTCAATGTTGTCTATTGTTAAATTTCGTATTTGCCAAGGAGGTATTTCGAGTAATGTCTTCGTAAGTAATGATGTATTGGTAGTAGGTATGTCCTTGATGTATTCGTTATACCTGACAATGAGAGGTCTTGGTCTAGTACACTCTTGCATATATTTATTGTAGAAGGGGTTATTGAGAACTGCATTCGTGCAGGCGAAATTCAAACATTTCTGTTTTAGGACGTACTTTATGCATAACGTCTTCCTTCTGTGTGCTAATGGTAATTCCCCTGCTTCTACATAAATACTGCTTTTTGAACTAGACTTGAACGCTCCCGTTGCCAGGCGAAGTCCTGTATTGTGGATAGGGTCTATCATTTTAAGAGCACTGTCGCGGGCCGATGAGTATGCTACACAGCCGTAGTTCAGTAATGACCTGGTATAGGCACGGTAAAACTTGAGCATCTGTCCGCTCCCCACTTAGTGTTGCTTAGAATTCTAAGCAGATTTAATGATCTCTTGCATCTAAGGACAAGATCTTTTAAGTGGGGAATCCAAGTTAGCTTCTTACCAAATGTCAGCCCTAGAATTTTGATGTTGTCGGTGTTATGTATAGTAGAGTTGTGTAAAACGAGGTTAGGATCTTCACAGCGTCTTTTCTTTGTGAACACAACACATCTAGACTTTTCATTTGAAAACCTGAACCCTGATTGTTCTCCCAATGCTGTAATTTCTCCAATGCTAGCTGTATTTTATTGCAGGCTGTTTCATAATTGCACGATGCATGATAAATTAATACATCGTCTGCAAATAAGCAATAACTCACGTCCTGAGGTATGAATTCACAGACAGAGTTCATTGCTATATTGAAGAGCGTGGTACTGAGAACTCTCCCTTGTGGAACACCATTTTCTTGTAAGAACTCCTCAGATAATTCCGATCCAATTCTGACCTGGAAGGATCTATTGTGCAGGTAATTATTTATAAACCTCAGCATGTTTCCCTGTATTCCCCATTCAGTTAATTTGGTTAGAATTAATCGCCTCCAAACTGTGTCATATGCCTTTTCCACATCTAAGGCTACAGCAACAAGGAAATTCTTATTTAAAAATGCATTGAGAATGTCATTCTCTAGTCTGGTTAAGTGGTGTGTGGTAGAATGCTGTTTCCTGAAACCACATTGAAAAGGCGATAGTAGCTCAAATTTATCTAAAAACCACTGTAACCTTCTATTAAGCATTTTCTCAAATAGTTTGCAGACACAGCTGGTCAAAGAAACAGGGCGAAAACTTGATGGGGAGGTTGCATCTTTCCCTTGTTTTAAAATAGGTATCACAATAGATTCCCTCCAAGAATCAGGGTAGGTTCCGGATTCATAAATTGTATTGAAAATAGAGCGCTAAGAGCACAGTCTGGTAAGTTCTTTAGCATTTGGTAACATATTAGGTCTTTTCCTGGAGCAGTATTGGGTAAGTTAGTCAGTGCAAGTTTTAGTTCATGGTATGTAAATAAGTCGTTCAAGGGGTGGTTGTAATCGGTATTGATGAGTAAAGGTATAGTTTCCCTTGAGTCTTTGTTCTGTTGAAACTCAGAACAAAGAGTCAGTGTAATTTTGGGAACTAGAAACTTTACTGAAATGTGAGCCCAGCAAATTACACATCAGAGGAACATCAGTTGTCAGTGAGTTGTTGTACTGTAGTGCAGTAATGGGTTGTTTGTATCTTCGGTGCAGTATTCTGTTTATTGTTGTCCATATTGTGTGTGCTGGAGTATTTACGTTTAGTTCTGTTAAAAAGTCTTTCCAAGATTGACGTTTACTGCTCTTGATTACCCACTGTGCTCTAGCTTTCTTCTTTCTATAATTTATGAGATTAATTTCTGAAGGGTTCCTACGAAACAGTCGAAGTGCCCTTTTTCGTTCTAATACAGATTTTTTACACTCTTCATTCCACCAAGGAGCCGGGGTTTTACTGTATTTGGGAGCGGTCTTCGGTATAGTAATGTCTGCACAATTGATTACTAAATTATTAAATTGATTTATAGTAGCTACACTCGATCGACGGCCAATTTGCTTTGTTCACATTGTATCTGCTTGTAGTAGTAAAATTAGGGCCATTGTTTGACTGAACGGAAATGATTATCGGCGAATGATCACTGCCAAAAAATCGTCACAAAACTTCCATTCAAATTGAGTGTAGGTGTCAGGAGTGCAGACAGAAATATCTATGTGAGATAAAGTACCTGTTCGCGAGCAAAGATGTGTCGGTGAAGTCGTGTTAAGAGGTATTAGGTCAAATTTGTCCAGTACAGTTTGTATTTGTAGTCCTCCAGTATTATATATCGGTACGTGCCACATAGGACTGAGTGCGTTATCGTCTGATAAAAGTAAGAGTGGAGTCGGAAGTTGTGTAAGTCTTCAAGGTCATGTGAGTCTATTGGCTCGCTTGGTGGAAGATAGAGCGAACACACTGACATACGAAATGGGGCGTGCACTGTAGCAGCTACTGCTTGAACTCTAGTCTGTATTGGTATGATGCTGCTATGAATGGCATTTCTAACTAAAACAGCAACACCACCTGAAGCTTTGCCTCCGAGAGAGTAATCTCTCCTGTACATATTAAATCCTTGAAAAGAGGCTGGCTTGTTTGGGAGTAGACGGGTTTCTTGAAGGCCAATGATTTGAAAGGATTCTTTACTTAACAAACACTTCAAGTCATCTACGTGCCTGTAAAAACCATTCATATTCCACTGAGCAACAGTCATGTTACTGCTTAGTTTTAGGTAAGGGTATTTTTTTAAAGTTTAAACCTTTTGTTGTTACAGACACTTTTGTTTGTTTAGGTAGTGTAGTGTGTGTTTTAGTAGGATTACTAGGATTAGCTGACGTTTCCATACAGACCTGCCCGCTGATGTCGCCTGAGAATCTAGCAGCCTCTTCTCCCAAGCACTTCTTAGTAATGGTGCGACCTCGACTTCGTCTTCCTCTTCCTGCGTTCTTTGAACCATCGTTATTTGTCGTTGTTTTTTTTTTTAAAGCCTACAACTGGACGATTTGCTCTTTAAATATGTAGGGCGCAAATAAAATAAAAGATCAAGTACATCAAATAATTAAAATTCTTAAATAAACAATTAAATAACTGAAATTATCAAAATTTATTAATATAAATAAAAATAAATGTTGGAAATATCTAACATTTAAAAAAACGAACGCGTTGATTTTGGTTTACTTCAGCACTACCGGTGGTAAAATCAAATGGTTTGCGTTTTATTGCCATTGGTTTTATTCGAGTGCAAGAGCAATCCGTCGGTTCACTTCACGTTATTGATTATTCAATATTGTCCATGTGTTATTGCCTAAGAGTGCGAATATTTAATAATTTCTTCTTTCGTTGGAAATCGCTGGAGTGTATCGTGTTCACAGGGAATAAGTTGGTAAGTGGGGAAATGTGCAAAATGAGTTAAGTGCACTATGATTATCTCCTAAGAGTGATGGATAGTGTAAATAGAGTGTGACACTAACTCACAACCTTGATTATTTCTGACTTATTATTAGGATGTTGGTTTCTTGGTATCTTCGTATAATACCTTATTATTAGGATGTTGGTTTCTTGGTATCTTCTTATAATACCTTATTTTTTCTGTTAATTCTCAGTTAAAGAGAAGCCCTTAAAAGTTGAGATTATGAACATACCAAGTTATTTTCTAAGATCATCGATATATTGCAAGAAAGAAACTGCATTACCCTGTTCGCGAATCATATCGAGAACGGGGATAATACCTGCGAGAACAACTTCGACGAGTTTATAACCAACTGTTGATTCACATGACCTAATTCCATGGCACAACACCTTCGATTTTATATGACCAAAAGGCTCGCATTGAACGCATTAATAAATACATAATATGTTTTCATTCATTGTCTAGAGCTTCATTGCCACGATGTTTTTTTCCGCTTAAAAAACATGGCTAGAAAACATGGCGTAGCAAATAAAATATCCTGCAAATTCCAGATAAATAAATAGTCTTCAGTTATTTTATTCGATTTAGTCTTTAACTCGATTGAACTACCTGGACCTTCGCCTATTGCGATTGAACTACCTGGACCTTCGCCTATTGCGATTGAACTACCTGGACCTTCAATTATTGCGATTGAACTACACGGACCTTCGCCTGTTGCGATTGAACTACCTGGACCTTCGCCTGTTGCGATTGAACTACCTGGACCTTCGCCTGTTGCGATTGAACTACCTGGACCTTCGCCTGTTGCGATTGAACTACCTGGACCTTCGCCTATTGCGATTGAACTACCTGGACCTTCAATTATTGCGATTGAACTACACGGACCTTCGCCTGTTGCGATTGAACTACCTGGACCTTCGCCTATTGCGATTGAACTACCTGGACCTTCAATTATTGCGATTGAACTACACGGACCTTCGCCTGTTGCGATTGAACTACCTGGACCTACGCCTTTTGCGATTGAACTACCTGGGCCTTCAATTATTGCGATTGAACTACCTGGACCTTCAATTATTGCGATTGAACTACCTGGACCTTCGCCTATTGCGATTGAACTACCTGGACCTTCGCCTATTGCGTTCGAACTACCTGGACCTTCGCCTATTGCGATTGAACTACCTGGACCTTCGCCTATTGCGATTGAACTACCTGGACCTTCGCTTATTGCGATTGAACTACCTGGAGCTTCGCCTATTGCGATTGAACTACCTGGAGCTTCGCCTATTGCGATTGAACTACCTGGGCCTTCGCCTCTTACGATGGATCAAGATGGCTCACTCATCGTAGGAATCTGATTAAAACAATTATTGAAGCATGATGTTTTAATTTTTAAATTTATTTTTATTACAGTCAAAAATGAACAAACAGTAACAATTATGAACAAACAACAAAGTTATTGTATAACCTGCTGTGTCATACATTATTATATTATAAGTTGGAAGATTACAAAGTCCATATTGAACTTAATCTTTTTATCTCCTTTCAAAGGAATGATACTTTTGACGTTGCACTAATGTAGGAATTTTTGCAATATTTCTTCAAATCTTCATCGATCCTACCTACTAGATACTGAAAATAACTCCTTTCAATATATCTCTTATGGGCAAGAATAGTGACGCAACTCAAAAACATGAAAGGACAGTCAAAAGAAGTTTTAGAGATTTCTTTATAACCGAAAACACGGAAGTAGTTATTTTAGAGCATTAATAGACCGTAATACAGATGATAGGAACCCTCAGAAACTTAAAAAATTCATTAAAACTACCGCTTCCTTTGTTTCTCCTTCCACCGTTCGCCATCTTAGCTATGAAAAAGTTCTTAGCCCGTTGAGAAACCTTTAGGTCACTTTTCCTGTTTCATGGCAAATCATGAACGAACATATTTCTGAACTAAAACGTAAAATGAATGTTTTTGAGTTGTGTCACACTTTTCTTACCCATGAGCGATATATGAGGAATACGATTAACAAAATTATATTGCAGACTCACGATTTTAAGTATTTGGAGTTTGGGGTTCCCAGAGGTTTTGTTGCTTCCTATGTATCCATTGGTAAATTGTCCGTTTGAACAATGAAGGATATATATAAATGTGTGTGTATAATATGTACTTAAAATTGCAGCAAAAGGAGATACATTTCTCGAGTGTGGTTATCCTGTCAAAATTTGTACCTGAAACTTTATGTGGGAAATTTTCTTAGTATTTCAAATGGTCACCTTTCACTTACCCAGAATTCTCCTTATATTGTTTTAGCTGTTTAGTTGCCTGCTGCAGAGGAAGTTGTGAAATTAGCACCCTTTTAGTTGAAGGATAACTGGTTTGGTTGTGGTTGGTGTGTACTTAAGGTAGTAGGAAGGGTAAATGGATTCCATCTGCTCCAGGTCCCTAACACGATTCCAGGCCGAACCCCAGAGCCATCTTTAGACCTCTCTCTACTCTACGGTACTCAGCAAGATAAATAACATTAATTTCACTTTCTAACTGACACTTCTTTACATAATAAATTATCCTACTTCGTGTATATATTACTTTAACGTGATTATTAAATGTGGTATTATGAGTTTCCGTCCTGAGCATATTTCATTAAAATCATGGCTCTCAATTTACAATCTAATCTAGTCTGTTAGTGTTAGCCAGCAGTTAGCTAAATTTTAAAATACTAGTTATACAGTTTTATTGTGTACCTACCAACTAGAACTTATTCCCGTACAAGAATGTTATTCAACGACTAAGGGTGACAACACAGTGGAGCGGCGAGGGTAGACGGTAGCCGAGAGGGTTGAAAATAATGCATGTATTTACACTTGCCAAAACATAGAGGAACGGCGAGGGTAGCCGAGAGGGCCAAACCCATCTCTGCTACCCTCTCGGCTATCCTATACCCTCGCCGCTCCACTGTGTTTTCACCCTATGTTATAGTGAGACTCCTTAGTCCGAATCCGTAGTTCGTTTGACATTTCAGGGTGTCTACTGCACGACAATTATGAAAATGCCAAGAAATTGAAAATAGGGCACGAAAAAGTGATGAATTTTGAAGCCATGTCACAAAATTTCAGTTTAACCGGAGGCTAACCTAATCTCGGTACTTCTCCGCATTCGTAAATTTTGCCGCTTTTGTAAGGCAACGCAATTTCATTTGCCTCTCCCACCCCTTACTCAAGTTAGTTTCTTTGTTGTAACATTTACAACTCAATTATCTACTGTTTACATATGCAGTCTTAAATATTGAAATTCTAAACACATTAATTTACTAAATCATAATAAAGAAAAAAACGTACAAAACATCTGAAAAAATTCATGTGTCTGTTTTTGTGGTTCCTGATTCCGAACCCGTGGTTTGTTTGCCTCCCAGAAAATGAATTTTTGAATGAATTATTTCAGATTTTTTCTAAATCATTTTTCTCTATTTGCCCTTCAAAGGACCTTTATATGACCTCAGGGAAAAGGTGTAATGGTCAAACAAACTACGGATTCGGACTCAGGGGTCTCAAACCATAAATATTCTTTAGCTATGACTAAACTGAAAAAAAAGTTACAAAAAAGTGTCCACTGGCGTTCCCGCTGGCCATGTACGAAAAAGAAGACTATGTTTTTTTTTTGGTTTTTTTTACGGCGCATCGACAAATCTTGGCCATTAGCGCCGACGTCCAGGGTGCAGCCAGGAATTTTCTCAGCGAGCCCTGAGATGAGAAAATTCCTGGCGCCGGTGGGGATCGAACCCACCATCTCCCGTTTATGAATCTAGCGCGGTAGCCACTAGACCACGGGAGACCCCAAGACTGTATGTTATACGGTACATTGCATAGGTTTATCAAAAGCAATATTTATGTTCCTGAATTTGAGCAGAAGGCTCTAAACGAAATTTTTCCTACGGTTTTTTCCCTATTTGACCTTAAATGACCTTGAATCTGATGCGATGAAGATTAACCAACCCGCCCATCGTAATCAGCGACTCCATAAGGACCATACCACTCCGAGCTTTTTTTTTTTAAGATCAAATGTTGACGTGTGTACTAGATGATAAAAAAGTATATTTTTTCAAAAAAGATGTATTTTTATTGCGAACATTTTGGTTGAATTCGAGTCCTTCATCAGAGCTCACATTTTATATAGATATATACGCACATAATAACCGTATATCAGTTTTATCTCTCGTTATAGCTTTAATGAATGCACCAAATCATTTTCAAACATTACAACACTTACAATTGCTCATTTCTGTTCATAAAATATTTATTTTTTCATAATTCCAAAACCCTAAACTTAACCAAAATGTTTTTATCTTAGTTCGCCTATGTTTGGAACACAAAGAAAATTGTCCATGTCGCTTTTTCGTTTTTCAGCACGCAAATGCCAAAAAGGACTAAAATATTGAAAGAGGTCTCTTTCTGTTTGAATAAATGCCAAACGTGCATTGTACCACTTTTGTTAAAAACGTTTTTAGATATCGCGTTATATAAATATATGTAACATTAAATAAATAAAAAAAAAAAAAAAAAACCCTACAGGAGCAGTCACTGCAGAGTTTCTTAGGCATACGAAACACTAGGGAGATACTGTAGTCAGATTCCCTTTGCAAGTACCCATTAATAAATTAATTAAAGGATGGAAGGGCCTAGGGACGGTCTGGGACCCCGAATCCAATTCAAGAATGAAGGAAACAGAAGATAAAATCTTTGGTGCTCTTGAGATTTTATCTCAGATTCTCCACCATATTACACGAATCCTCTACCGCTGAGCTAACCCAATGTAACATATATATATATATATATATATATATATATATATATATATATATATCTGTGTGTGTGTGTGCATGTCTAAGTAGATTCGTGTATACACATATGAATGTGTATCATATACACATGCCGAAAGAAAAAAAACAAAAAAAAAAAACCTTATATAGTGGTCAAATTTGCTGGGTGTTAAGGATGCTGGAAACACTCATTAATTGTATTCAAACACAAGTGAAATACTTATTTATTACACTACAACCACAACCAGATCCGCCATTTTATAACATGTCTATTATGTAATAGACATTTTAACAATGGGACGCGAACTTGCCCTTTTGGTTTTGCCATAATATTTTAATCGAAGACGGGCCATTTTTTGGGCTTAAAGTACGAAAATATATAGATATTTCTCTTTGGTACTGGAAGTGAGGGAAAGCCCTAAAAAATAGAGCCGTCAGAAGAATTTTAAGTATAATTCTTTGAGAGCTGTAATTACTTCTTTTCCCCAGGACTGTGTTAGTGATCCCTTTATCTCCTTTGAATTCTGCTTCACCTCCGAGGATGAAAGGTGTTAATCAGCTGATGCTTAACAAGGCGAGTTTCCGATCTTCAAAGAGCACCAGTTCCATCAGTAGTCAAAGCTCCCTTATAGTAGACCCGTGTGTTGACATCTATCTGGATCCCAGTACTCATTCAACGATATAACCATGTCTTATCATTGGGCATTGTATCTGGATCCCAGTACTCATTCAACGATATAACCATGTCTTATCATTGGGCATTGTATCTGGATCCCAGTACTCATTCAACGATATAACCATGTCTTATCATTGGGCATTGTATCTGGATCCCAGTACTCATTCAACGATATAACCATGTCTTATCATTGGGCATTGTATCTGGATCCCAGTACTCATTCAACGATATAACCATGTCTTATCATTGGGCATTGTAATTCGCTCATGCCCTCGAGGGTCGAGAACGTTAAGGATTTTGTTTTTTTTTTTTTTTTTTTTTAATTGGAATTAAGGGTGCATTCAACCGCGGAAGGTCATGGGCACCCAACGAAAGGAAGGTACTTCCTAAATAAATTAAAAATATATTGTTTTAATTTCATTAAATGGAAAATTGAGAATTTAATTGAAAGCATTAATTTAAAAATTAAATCTACAAGCCTCCCACCCACCCCATGGAACGGGCACCCGCCGAGCCCAGAACCACCGCGACACCGCCGCACTTCTCTCTTTCTAAAAATGCTTTAGCAGGGGAAACTTATTCATGCAAGGCTCTACTGGGAGTTGTGCTCGCCCCCTCCCCCGGGAGGGCGTCCACAATCTCCAGAGCCCGGGACTGTGAAAGTCCAGAGAGTACAGCGATGTCACGGCAGGACCGAACCCGGCGGAACCCAGGCCACGGACAGGGAGAGAAGCTACACCTCACCAAAGAGACAATGTAAATAATGCTGGTTCGCATTTACAGAACTAGATTATTCATGAATAATTTGCATTTTTATAGGGTACGTTAGAGTCAATCGAGCATTCTATGTATTAATTTCTTTAGTTGTTTTAATAAAAACGAATTAAAAATAATAAAAATAAATAAATAATTATGTTACAAGAAAAAAAAAAAAAAAAAAAAAAAAAAAAAAAAAAAAAAAAAAAAAAAAAAAAAAAAAAGGTGAGGTGAGAAGAACGATCCGAAGCAGAGGAGGAGAGGACAGCCCGAGGACCCAGCACCAGCACTCTCTTGGAGTCTATGATGAGACTCTTACAGGCATGATTCGTGGGATGTGCTGGGTTTACATAGCATGGCTTCCTTAGTACCCACCACATCCCACCATGGCTGGGACCGTTCTGGTCTAGAGGCCGATGCAAGGCCCCCGGACGCCACCACACCCCCACCCCGAATCGCTCCTCATTCAAACTAATTTCATATTGAATTCACATTATTAAAGCTATAATTTATCGAATAAACCTGTTGATTTTAAGAATTTTATCAATTTTGTTAAATTTGTTGAATCATCGCCTAGAATTTCATCAATTGTTGTCCCTAGTTGATATAATTGTCTATCCATGGCGTATGATTGGCAATCTAGAAGAATATGCTTCACTGTTATTAATGTGCCACAAACTTCACATATCGGTGAATCACCTTTTGACATCAGATACGAGTGAGTAACTTTAGTGTGGCCTATACGAAGACGGGTTATAACAATTTCCTCCCTTCTCGTCCGGCGCACCGACGACCTCCACGATTGGACACTAGATTTAAGTTGCCTCAATTTATTTTCGGTTATTGTAAACCATTTCTTTTCCCATGGTTCCCATGTCTTTCGTTTTACGGATAAGGCAAAATCATTGGATGTGATAGTTTGAACACGAATCCCATCCCTAATGGCTCTTCTCGCTAAACAGTCAACTTCCTCATTTTCCTTTATACCGGAGTGGCTGGGAATCCAGCAGAAAGTAACTATGCATTTATTTTTAATGAGAGCCGCAAGAGAAGTAAATATATCTACAATTACTGGGTGCTTAGAATAGGAATTTTGTAATGCTAGAAGAGCAGAAAGAGAGTCGGAAAAAACAGTTAATTTAGATTTTTGAGGGGTTACGGTATTGAGAGCTTTGGATATGGCAACTAATTCTGCGGTGAAGATGGATGCTTCAGGGGGTAAAGAGAACATTCCTGAACCACTGTTGGACAAAAATGCTGCACCAACACCATCATCGCTTTTAGAACCGTCGGTAAAAACTACAGAAGAGGAAGGCATTTCGCTACGAATCTTATTATATTCATGTAAGAAGATTTGTTGAATCGTTTGCTTCTTAATGAACTTAGTTAGAGAAAGATTCATTGTAACAGGAGGCAGAGTCCAGGGTGCATCATTATATGGTATTTCCGGTAGGATTGGTGGGTTTTCTAAGAGATTTAGGCTTTGAAGGAGATCTTGAATTCTGATAGTAAAAGGTATTCTTCTATTTCTGTATTTTTGTATATTATTGAGTTTCGAAAAACATTCATTAAGCGGATGGGAAGGATTGGCTTTTATAGATATAAAATAATTAAGAGAAAGCTGATTTCTACGTGTTTCAAGGGGATGTTCTCCAGATTCCGCGTAAAGACTCAGCACGGGGCTGGAACGGAAAGCTCCGGTAGCAATTCTAATGCCAGAATGATGAATGGTGTCTAACATTTGTAGCGTTTTCGGGGAGGCAGAGCCATAGGCCATGCATCCATAGTCTAACTTGGACCTGATAAGGCTTCGATAGAGCATGAGCATACTTGTGCGGTCACCACCCCAAGAGGTATTTGCTAACATTTTAAGTATATTCATTGACTGCAAACATTTATCTTTCAGAGTTTTTAGGTGTGAGCCCCAATTTAGATTGCGATCAAAAGTTAGGCCCAAAAATTCGGCATTTTGATTATTCTTGATTAAAAAGTCATTTATATAGAGTAAAGGTGGATTGTCGACTTTACGAGAAGCAAAGAGGACGGATAAAGTCTTTGAAGAGGAGATCTCAAACCCATGCTCAGTGAACCATTCATTTATTGAATTTAAAGCAGACTGCATTTTATTCTGAAGATTTTCTGTGCTTCGATCGGAGGAATATAAAACGAGATCATCAGCATAGAGCATACCTTCTACTGGAGGTTCTATGATTTGCAGGACTCGATTGATGGCGACGGAGAAGAGAAGAGGACTCATGACGCTTCCCTGCGGTACACCGTTTGCTTGAATAAATTCTTCAGACAGTGCTGTTCCGTTTCGAATTCTATACGATCGGTTTGATAAAAAGTTCTTGATAAATTTTAGGACATATCCTTGTATTCCCATTTCACTTAAGCAGTCCAAGATAAATCTTCTCCAAACAGAGTCAAAAGCATTTTTTATATCCACAAAAACAGCTAACAGTTTTCTCTTTTTCCTAAAAGCTTCTCTAATTTCTATCTCGAGTTTCACTAAGTTGTCCCGCGTGCTTCTACCTCGTCGAAATCCACTCTGCCACTTAGCCTGCAAACCTTTACTTTCCAAATACCAGTGGAGGCGATTGACTATGATTTTTTCAAATAGTTTGCACAGGGAACTCGTCAGTGAAATCATTCTATAACTAGATGCAAGGAAAGGAGGCTGGTTTTTTTTTTTGGAATCGGAATTGATATTGATTCGGTCCATAATTCGGGAATTTTGCCTGCCTGAAAAATTTTATTAAAGTACTTTACTATAATTTGTTTATTTTCTTCTGCTAGATGTTTAACCATTCCAATACAAATATTATCCGGGCCGGGAGAAGTGTCTTTACGAGATTTGAGGGCTTCTTCAAATTCTTGAATCGAAATGGGGTGATTTAAAGGGTGATGTGGGTCTATAAGTATATACATGTTTTGGGATTCTTTTGATTGCTTGATACTAAGGAACTCTGGACAGTAATGTGAATCAGAGGAAATAGTCTCGTAAAATCTACCGAGATGGTTGGCTATTTCCAGAGGATCTGTTATGGTTTCGGTTGGTGTTTTAATGATATTAAGCGGATGCATTCTACTTTTGTAGCGGCCTATTATTTTTCTAACTGTATTCCAGATTTCTGTGGAGGTTGTACATATATTAATATTAGAAACAAAGCTCCTCCAGCAATCCCTCTTTTGTGTTCTAATTACAAATCTTGCTTGCTTTCTGCTATTAATGTATTCTTCTAAATGCATAGAACAAGGATGTTTCTTAAATTTTTTTAGGCATTTTTTCCTTTTTCTAACAGCAGAAGCGCAGTCTTCATTCCACCATGGAACTAATACTCTATTACTACGAGGTTTAGTTCTCGGGATGGCTACCTCAGCTGAAGACAATATTGTACTGTTAATTTCTTTTGTCAGAGTATTTATACATTTCTCATTTACATCTACCCAAGTAAGATCTGTAATTTCTTTATATTTTTCCCAATCAGCTTCGTCCATCTTCCAGCGAGGTAAACGAGACTGGGGAGGATTTCTTTCCAGAAAATGTATTAGAATTGGAAAATGGTCCGACCCATAAAGGTCGTCCAAGGTGGACCAAGTGCATCGAGGGAGAAGGACAGGGCTAACCAAAGAAAGGTCGATGGAAGATAGAGTTCCTGTAGAGCTACAAAGATGGGTCGGAAAAGAATCATTCAAGACACCTAATTGAGATGAGTTAAGAAAAGACTCAACAATACGCCCTCTAGTATCTGTTGTTTCTGAGAACCAAACACCACTATGACTATTAAAGTCTCCAAGTAAGAAAAGTGGAGAGGGAAGCTGTGCAACAAGATCTGTTAATTGGTTCTCATCAAAAGGTTGTCCTGGAGGTAAATAAATGGAACATACTGTAAATGAGTGATGAGAGTATATCCGTACAGCCACAGCTTGCAAATCCGACACCAATGGAACCTCAGTGCAAGGAATATCATGACTGACTAACACGCTAACACCACCACTAGCAATAAGTCCATGACAATAATCTTTCCGGAAGTGACTATAACTATTGAGGGTGAAATTGCTATTTTCCTTCAGATGTGTCTCCTGCAGACAAATTAACGGACAATATTTTTCCTTTAATATTGACAATAGATCTGCTTTGTGTAAAAGTAAACCATTAATGTTCCATTGCAGAATGGTCATGGAATGTGCTTGGAAGAGTTTAATACAAATTTATTATCTGTAAATCGCGGAAAAAGGTGAAAATCAAAAATTATATGTAATATAGTTAACATATCAAAGCCTTGAAGATTTATACCTTTTAAGATGCTAGCAATATTGAAGTAATTATTTTTACTCACATTCATTAATAAATTTATGTAGGTAATTATTTCAAATATATTTTTATAAACGTAAGACGTAGACTCTAATATGACTATTATATTAAGAGCATGTACAAATAAATTGTTATGAAAGAATTCTAAAGAAAAAATTATAGTAAGCATTTGGGAGTACATATTTAGCATTATTGTGTAAGGAAAAGGAAAAACACATTGAACTGATGTTGGAGATTGAAAAGGCATAACCATGTGTTTTTGTTTAATAAATAAATAAACAATTATTATAATGGCGATGTTCATTTTTTTGTTGTTTTGTTTTTGTATTTATTACGAATTTTGGGATTCAAATCCCCGTCATCCACATGAGAAGATGTTGGAGAGCCACATGACGAAGGAGTAGAATTCTGGGAAGGAGGTCTAGTCCTTTTATCTCCTATTTTCGGAAGGGGTAGTTGGCTTGATTGAGAAATATTCTGTTTAGGGTCGGGAATTATTGATATTTCTAATGTGTTTGATAATTTTTGGTTAGAAGGAATTTTAGATTTATTTTTATTTTCAATTTTATCTTTAACTAATTGGGGAGATTTATTACCTATTGATGATTCTAAATAATTAATTTTTTCAGCAAGAGTTTGTACTAGGCATGTCAGTTTTTCAAATTGTTCCAGGAGTATATTTTTAGTTGGTAATGCTGAGGCGACCTCCGAGTAACTATGAGAGGTACTAGGATGAACCTGTAGTCTAGGCTGGAGGGATTTGTCTGCTTGGAAATAAGACACTTTATGCTTTCTTCTATATTCCTCAATCTGTTTTTCTTTTTTATATATCGGACATGAGGAGAACCAGGCAGGATGGGGACCCGTACAATGGAGGCACTTCGCCTCACATTCTCCCTCGTGCTTTGCTAATCCACATCGACCGCACAGGGAAACTGGTTCTCTGCACTGACGTTTTCCATGCCGATATCCATAACAATTAAAACAGATTAGAGGTCTATAATACGGAATGACTCGTACACTTAAAAAATCTAAAACTATTTTTTCAGGTAGATCAGACCGATTAAAAGTAACAATGACAGACGGAGTTGGAATTTTTGATCCATTTATCGTCTTAAATATTCTCTTTACCTCAACTACGTTCTGTTTGGCTAATTCTTCCTTAAGCTCATCCTCTGAACAATGAAGGAATTCATCGCAAGTGATGACTCCTTTGGAAAAATTTAGCGATCTGTGTAAGGAGAATTGAATTTCATGATTTTCATAAGATTTAATTTTTCCAAGATTAATAAAATCTTTTTCGTTGGAAATTTCCAAAAGTATTATTCCTGTTTTCAAAAATTTAACATTTATATGAGGACCAAAACTTTTTATAAATCTGCAAATTTTAAAAGGGCTGAAATCTCGAAAGGTTTTATTTTCTCTATTGGGAGCTAAGCTCATAACAATAAATTTTTTTGTCCACCGACCGGGTGGTAACTCAAATTTAAAGCTATTTATTGAAGAAACCCCGGGATCCGGGGGTTTAGGTTCTATAATTATATTATTTTCCATATCCATGGAGTAAGATGAACTTTATATTAACAGCACTAAAATAAATTAAATATAAATACAAAGAAAAATGATGAAAATAAAAAATAAAGTGAATTGTTTATAATGTAAAGTCTACTCCCTGAGTGAAGAAGCTGAAGAAACAATTGAAGGCAGCCTCCTGTCCCAACAATGGAGCTGGCTCCTCCTCTAGCTTCAGGTTAGCAAACTTTAATATCAGATATCTTCCCTCATAGGCTATTACTAGGTGAAAAAACTACATAAACTTGATCTAAACACTTAAATGAAACTATTCTTAATAAATATTACAAGAGATTTAAAGAAATACCACTTAAAATTGAAAAAAAGAAGCACTAAAAATTAGCAAGCGTCACTAGCAACCAGGGCTAAACAGCTGACTGGATTTTGTTTTTGATTTACACTAAAGGTGATAAATTTTTAAATTTATATATATATATATATATATATATATATATATATATATATTTATATATTTAAGGCGCACCAACAATTGGGCCGAAAGATTAGCGCCATTTAGTTCATATTGTTTTATTTATTATTATTATAATTAAAGCAAATATTTTATTAACATCGGGAAGCATACATTAAACCCTGCGAATGTAGTTAATAATATCTTGTGCCGACAATTTTTTTTAACGTCCAATTTTCAATATTAAAAATTCCAAAACCCTAAACGTAACCAAAATGTTTTTAGCGCGGTTCCTCCCTCCCCCATAGGGAGGAACCCCGCTTATAAGGTTGATACAATGAAACAATCCGGAAGTGCCGACTAGAAAATTTTGCGTTTCAGAACCCCTAGAGACCGAAAATGATGGTGGTTCAAATTTGTATATATATATATATATGTATATATTTATATATATATATATATATATATATATATATATATATATATATATTTGTCTGTTCGCTCTCTAGCTCGAAGACGAATGGTCCGATTTTGATGAAATTTGGTACAAAAATCCGTCGTCCAATTTGAAAGGTCAAGTTCGTTAACCAGCGAAATCCGCCTACCGGAAGATGGCGTTTGGGGCGAAATTCGCGCAAAAAAAATCGTAACGCTTACGTTTTTGAGTTCATAAGCTTCTAAGTACTCGTTTTATATGATTCCTGGGCTAGGAAAACGAATGAAACCATTTTCAAGGCGATAGCTTTAACCGTTTTTGAGAAAATTGGAAAAATATTTTTTGAATACCGTTTTTGGTTTGGGTACTTAGAATCATGGGATTCAGTTGAAACTTTATCTGCCTGTTCTACTTTCATTAAAACTAATATGTTGAAAGTTTTGTTACGTTTGGAGTTAAGGAAGGGTTAGAATAAAATATTTTATGAACAGACATGAAAAGTTTTGGGAAGTTCGTATACTTTCATTAATATCTCGAACACGGTTGGGAAATCGTGGTAAGTGGATAGAAACTATTTGAAAGCTTACTAAATTCTCTACAAAAAAGATTCTAAAACTATTTTTGATTAGGTTATGTCAATCGGAGAAATAAGTGCTTAAAACTTCAAATACGTCTGTTTTGTTCTTATGAACGGGTTTTTGTCGTTCTTGTTGTAATTTTTGTCTCTTTCCCTTCGTTTTTTATTGCTTTTTAGTTTTGTAATTTCTTATGTTGCGAAAATTTTGTGTGTAAAACAGGATATGAAAAATGAGGCCAATTTTCTGTTGCTAGAAATAATATAAATTTTGGGAACTTTCTTTAATATCTCGAAAACTGTTGAGAATTTTGGTAAACGGAAGAATACCATTAGAAAGCTTATTAAATGCTCTACATAAAAGGTTCTAATGAAAGTTTTGATTAGGCGATGTCAATCGGAGAAATAAGAGCTTAAAGCTTTAAAGTAATTGATTTCGCTTATTCCAAGTGTTCTTTTCGCCTGTATTTTATTCCTTGTTATTTTTTAATTGCTTATAGTTGGATAATGTATTCGAAAATAAAACAGGTTAAGTAAAATAACAAAAACAATTTATTGTTAGAAATATAGATTTCCAAGATTCCAAGACCTTGCAACTAGCGGGACGGTTTCTTGTGTTGCCGACCCTTCCAGGTCAGATTGTAAATCCTACCTTTCAAGACTGGTGGAACCAAAATATAACTGTCAGGGTTCGGTCACTGCTACTTAATAAAACTACATTTTATCGTAAAAATGGTTTTATTGTGCCGACGTTTCGGCTTGAACTTCAAGCCTTCATCAGGGCTGTAAATACAAGTAGGACATATTTAACACTAATATATGCACATATCTATGTAAATATATATATATATATATATATATATATATATATATATATACATATATAATATATATATATTTATATATATGCATATACACATACACATATACACGCACACATATGTACATATATATGCCCACATACCTACACATATGGGGTATGTATTATTAAGTAGCAGTGACCTAACCCGGACAATCCCTACCTTGCATCATCAACGGTCAACGATCTCCTCTCAACAAAATAATAACTGCTTCTATTTTAATCTTTCGAAATTAGACTAGGGATAAGAACGGAACCGCGCTAAGATGAGGCAGTTCCTGCGAGTCGGACTTTTTATCTTAGTTTGCATTTGTTTGGAACACAAAGAAAATTGTCCATGACGCTGTGGTATTTTTCAGTACACAAATGAAAAAAAAAAAAAAAAGGCTAAAATAATGATAGAGGTCCCTTTCTGTTTGAATAAATGCCAAACGGTCGAGAATGTCCTGGTGTGAACACTGCTTGTATATGATTTCGTTTCTGATTTCCATTAGAGGTGATACGTTATTAATTCATATTTTTTAATTTTTTTTACGGCGCAACGACAACTGGGCCGGACCATTAGCACCATTTAGTTGGTATTGTTTTATTTATTATTATTACAATATAATCATAAAACATATCACATCTAATCCTCCAAAGGTAGAAATGCTTCTATCAGCTCTAAATAAGGCTTTAATTAACGATTTAAATAAATACTTAGAGACAGTCATAAAGCTGAGGTCATTTATTTTATTATGGATTAAAATTATTATTATAGATTAATAAAATAAAATTATTATTTTATTTTATTAATAAAATTATTTTATTAATAATTATTATTTTATTTTATTAATAATAAAATTATTATTAATAAAATAAAATTATTATTATTATAGATTAAACATCTGTAATTTGACATTATTTCCTTTATTATTTAATTTATTTTTGTTTTTACTGTGTGTGAAATTACACTCAGCTTAAGATGTATTTATGTACCTATCTATTTTTCTTAATTTTAATTCAGTAGCCTTATTTTATTATTATTTATTACATGTAAAAGATATAAGTTTTATTTTGTTTTGTGCAAATTATATTTTTTATTAATGCAATAAGGCTGCAACCCTTGCATATAAGTTGTAAAACTTGAGCAATAAAACATATTATTAGTATAAGTATAGTTGATATTCTATTAACATCGGGAGGCATACATTAAACCCTGCGAATGTAGTTAATAATATCTTGTGTCGACAGTTTTTATTTTAACGTCCAATTTACAATATTAAAAATTCTAAAATCTCTTTTGAAGTTTATTTATTTAAATTTTAACGTCCATTATTGTTAACTAAGAATTTTAGGACCCTTTTCTAGCCAGGCTAGGGCTGATGCTTCGAAAGAAAAGCCACCACCACATAGTGGGAATCGAACCCACGACCCTTGGCACAGAGTGTTAAGTGCTCACGCCTTAAATATAATTTATAACCTATTTAGTGTGAAATGCTGAATGTTCTGCTATATTCCACTCCAGCTTCGTCCAGCTATTGGTAATATTAAAAGCCGGATAAGAATATATATATATATATATATATATATATATATATATATATATATATATATATATATATATAGCGAATTGAAGGGCTTGCAGGCAGCTCCCTCTTCCACTGTTTTGGAAGTCGAAAAAAAAAAAAAAAAAAAAAAAAAAAAAAAACGTTTTCAAATTTAGTCCCTCGGTATTTTCTTTTTCATATGATAACATAACCACCTACTTATGAAAGTAAGTCCATAAGGACCCTATCCTACCTTTTTTAGAGGGGTAGTGTCAGGTTTAATGATTTGGAGCTGCCTCCTTATTGCGCCATGTTTTATAAATAACCCAAAAAACGATTTTTTTAACTAAAATGAACAAAATTTGCTTTTAACCACATTTTTAATTTAGGAAGCTCTTATGAAAATACAAAAAAATTATGTAAAATAGTCTTCTGGCTCTCTTTCTGTCAAATCATCACTGTGAGTATGGCTGAAGAAGCTACATATTTAAATGCATTGTTGAACGGCATCTCATGTTGTCCGACATATTTGTGTTCGAGGCTCATTACGATATTGTATTTTTAAGAGCAGGTTTTGGCTGTACGCAGATGGAAAATCAATAGTGGACCTCACACAGCGGTTTAGTTGCTGCGACTCCACTATTGAAGTGACCACAGCTGCTTCCTTATTCAACCAGAAGATAGAAATAATTTTTAAATCCATGATAATGTTGTCCACGGCCTAAAAATTTCTAAAAATGGAGCTGCCTGCCGATTGAGCTGGTTAAAACCTAGTTATTTTAATTTATTGAAATCTCTCCCTACTTATTAATATGCTCTGTTTACTTACACAGCCACTAATAATTTTTTCCTGAAATAAGTCTTTCTGTAATCATGACAACTAATCATTGTTATTGTGATATATTATCTCGACTTGCTATTTTAAATAGATTTGGCTGTAATTTCCTCTGAAATCCCCAATCATGAAAAGAAAGCTGTCCCCATTAATCATCCTAATGGAGCCTTAGCTCCGTGTTTCCTTGGTCTCGATAAACTCTTTATAAAGATGAGCATTTTAGACCGAGACAAGCTATTTCTCATTGAAATGGAATACTAAACCCTTCCCAAGGGAATTTTATTTTATTTTATCCGAAGGAGAACCATCAATTAGTCATCTTTTTTACAACAAACCTTTTTCCTACTAAGAGGGGAAACTTAATAAGTTAATTAATAAGTAGGTATCTGAAGTTAATTACTAACTTAGTATTTATTACTACAATCATTGGGAGGTTTTTTCTCATTTTAGTTTCCTGGGATTAATTCTTCTGGGGCCATTGCAAATCGAAGGAATTGTTGTTCTTTATGTTTGGACTTGTTTGTTTTAACGCGCTTCCTTACTCCTTCCGAAGGGTGGAAACTCGCTTATGACGCAATTCGTTGGTGCCGATGAGCAATGTTCACGTTTTAGATCCCAAGGACCCTAAAATACCATTAGATCCAAAAAATACATCTTTTTTTTTTAATTAAGAAGAAATTGAACCTATTGCTCCGAAACGGCGATAAGTATGTAAGAATGTAACATTTTTATATAATGTTTTTCGGCAGCTTCAAATGCATTTAGGACCTTCATATTCTAGGAGTAAAACGACGATTATATAGTCAAACAACCCTACAAATTTCATTCAAATCGGCTTGGTAGTTTTTGCAATAGAGGCATTAGCGAAAAAAAATTAACGTTTTTCAAATTGTTGCAAAATTCAGACGAAATATTTGATTAAATGTTTTAAGAAGTTCTTTATTGAATTTATAATATACTATCAATGATAAAGCCATACTGAATTATCTTACCGAATAAGTCTCATATTATGCAGTGTATACGGTTTTCAGGAAAAACCTTCCTTCTATAAAATTTACATTGTTAACATCGAGGCCTGCTCTTATTCAGGGGATACTTCACACACACACACACATATATCTATATATATATATATATATATATATATATAATTTTATTTAATAATGCCCCAAATTGTAATAACAAAGAAAGACAGTCGGATCGAAAACTAAAGAAGGTACCCATGAAGCGGCAGTAGTTGGGAACAATAATATAATGGTAAAACTACCCAAAATAACAAGCATCTGGTCAGCTGAAATGCCAAGCTATCTCACACGGTTTAGAACATACACAGGACTTAAATACTGGCAGAATAACAATATCCCCAAAAAAACATAAATGTGAAATAGAGGCCAAGTTCCTGCCCCCACAAAGAAACACTCCCTTCCTCAAAAATATCCCCTCCTAACCCCCCCCCCCCAAAACGCCTTACCATTCTACACTCCAAAAAAGTAGTATGAGTTGGTGTATTAATTCAACCAAAAATATTTGCCAATACAAGAGATGATACAAGAAAGAAATGTCCAAGTTCATTACTTGGAAGACCTCATAGTTACTAAGAACAGTAAAGACACTTCAACTGACCTTTAAAAACAACAATAAAAATACTTATATCCAGTTACTAAAATATCACTTTCCTCAACCAGGTATATTCTTAAACTTGGCAATGTTTAGTTTTTCTCTAAAGATAATTTCGGAACAAAAAAAACATTGCAAAGTTTAAGAATATACCTGGTTGAGGAAAGTGATATTTTAGTAACTGGTATAAGTATTTTTATTGTTGTTTTTAAAGGTCAGTTGAAGTGTCTTTACTGTTCTTAGTAAGTAACTATGAGGTCTTCCAAGTAACTTGGACATTTCTTTCTTGTATCATCTCTTGTATTGGCAAATATTTTTGGTTGAATTAATACACCAACTCATACTACTTTTTTGGAGTGTAGAATGGTAAGGCGTTTTTTGGGGGGGGGTTTAGGAGGGGATATTTTTGAGGAAGGGAGTGTTTCTTTGTGGGGGCAGGAACTTGGCCTCTATTTCACATTTATGTTTTTTTGGGGATCTCATTACTTTTTTCTAAGTATTAAATAGAATTTAGTTGCCGCATACCTACTGGCTTTTGTACTTCATATAAAACCAGGGTCTTTGGATTCTGCATAAAGTTCTCCTTACTGCTAGATATTTGATACCAATAATCAACCTACATACATCTCATCACTAGACTAGAAAAGTTAGAAGCTCTTCCAGATGACATTACTCTAGAGGACAAAATGATTGCTCTCTTAACTAAACTATTACACTGTAAAACACAGGAACCTTATCCCGAGGATAAAGATCACAATAGGGAAAGTGCAGAAGGCCTTCAAGAAAAATATAAGAACAAAGACGATACATTTTGGGTTTGTGATCCTAAACTTTGTAATTTAGATGGCTCGACTTTGAAAAACTTTGTATCTGCTTTGAAGTATATTATGCAGTGAACCCCTACGACTTTATTTACTACATTTAATAAAGAAGTCACAACTGTTTTTGTTAAGATGCGTCGAAATGTTTTTTAAAACATCAAATATAGGTTCTCCTTACCAAGACGATTCATATGATACCCCACATGATGGGTTTCAGAAGGAATGATGGAATTTCGATGGAACAGTACAAAACGTCATAGGTAATATGCCACTCCCGGACCAAGGCCTACCTGTGTGCCAAGTTTGGTCAAATGGTGTGAATTTGTGTAAGGAACAAACATGCAGACAGACAGCTGATAGACGATTTTGACTACCCTATGACACTACCCGGATAAAGACCGACATGTGTGTCAAATTTTGTCAAAATCGGTCAAACGGTGTGTATTTGTATAAGGAACAAACAGACAGACAGACAGCTGATAGACAATTTAACCTAGCCTACGATTCTCCCCGTATCAAGACCCATCTGTGTCCCAAATTTGGTCAAAATCGGTCAAACGGTACGGATTTATAAGAGGAACAAACATACAGACAGACAGCGGGTATAAGATTTTTACCGAGCCTATATGCGTCTAATTGTTTCTTAAAACATCAAAACAGGTTCTTCATACCGAGACAATTCATTTGATACCCCACATCATGGGTTTCGGACGGAATGATGGGTTTCCGAAGGAAGTATAAAACTGGCACGCCCCCGCCCCGGAAGCGGAGTCAAACACAACTTTTCGCGATTTTTCGATTTTTTCCTTTAATAACGTCTTCATATCTATCTTCATGCAAAATTTCAAGTCTCTAGCATCATGGGAAGTGCCTAATAATTTTGATGAGTGAGTGAGTGAGTCCTATAAATCCCGATTTTCGATCGCTTATATCTCAGAAACTATTCGATGTAGAATTATGAAAATTTCCAGTTTTACTCACATCTAGTAGTATAATACCTGTGTAAAATTTCATAACTTCATATTTACCTGGTTGAAAGTTATGAGAGGGTAAAAATCGGCTCTAAGACCGCCTGTAATATACACACAGTATGCTTAGGCCGGAACTTGGCCTGGCGCACTACCGTGCGCCTAGATGTATTTACAGGACTCACAGAGGTATTAGGTATATTTTTTTATTATATTTTATAACCCTGACAGCCGTGATTAACAGACAATCGTGGAAGGTGACACTACTAGGAATGCACATTCCCTGACAGCAAGGCCAACTAATTAATTGAGCAGAAAGACAAAGAAACTGATTCATTGAGAAATATCTTTTTAGCGACAATGGATTTTTTTTCCATGCTTATTGGTACATTCCGAAGGATTGTTGCTATTCAGGATGGCTCAAAGCATTTGTTTAATAATTTCTTCAAACCAACAAATATCGAAAATGGCGCCCGTTAATAAACAGGGTTTCCCGCGTTGAGATGTCATAACTTTAGAGGCTTATGCTGCACGTCATTAGTAATTAAATGACGCAAAAATGAGCGCTTTTTCTGAGCATGTAGGACAGCTACTCAAACTTCTATTTTCAAAACTATTGTTTTTTCTTTTTTTGTTGTTTTTTTTTTAGGAAGAACTGTTTTTCCGGATTTCTGATTAATGTATCGTAAATATCGACCACATTTTTAAAATTTACATTAAAGTTCCAATAAGAAACACCCGTTATTGAAATATTGCTATATAAATTAAGAGCTATACTAAAAGCTACGTAGATGTAAATTGAGACAAATGTTTTTGTTGCACTGCTACATGTTGAAATAGGACGCTCATTTCTGCGTCCCTGAACTAGAAATTAGGTGAAAAATAAATCCCTAATGTTATGACATATCATAGCGGGACACCCTTTATAATATAGAAACTCAGCATACTAAGTTCTCATCTGAAATGAAAAGATATGCTCTAAAATTAAACTATATGGTCCATTAGAAATAAGGATTGCTCCGGAACCAAATTATTGCCGTTATTTTTGATTCGTTCCAAGGATATTATTGCCAAAATCACTAACTTATGAGAAACATGTTTTGGGGGGAAAATTGATTTATTAGAAGTAAGGATTTGATAAAAATTAATAATTGAGTAAGCTATATATATATATATATATATATATATATATATATATATACATATACATATATACACTATTAGACACACATACACACACACACATTCACGACTTTAGATAACGACTGCTATTAGATGACAACTAAGTGTAAGAAAAGTTTGTCTGTAAAGAGAGGCAAAGTTTGCCAGAACTAGTCGACATAAATAAAATGCTTTAAATGGAGTTTTGAAGACATTTTGTGACCTATAAGGCCTCTATTAATAGAATTGGAAAAATATATGTGGAAGAGGTCAAGTTACGAGAGTTTATATATATATATATATATATATATATATATATATATATATATATATACACTATTAGACACACATACTCACACACACATTAACGACTTTAGATAACGACTGCTATTAGATGACAACTAAGTGTAAGAAAAGTTTGTCTGTAAAGAGAGGCAAAGTTTGCCAGAACTAGTCGACAAAAATAAAATGCTTTAAATGGAGTTTTGAAGACATTTTGTGACCTATAAGGCCTCTATTAATAGAATTGGAAAAATATATGTGGAAGAGGTCAAGTTACGAGAGTTTATATATATATATATATATATATATATATATATATATATATATACACTATTAGACACACATACTCACACACACATTAACGACTTTAGATAACGACTGCTATTAGATGACAACTAAGTGTAAGAAAAGTTTGTCTGTAAAGAGAGGCAAAGTTTGCCAGAACTAGTCGACATAAATAAAATGCTTTAAATGGAGTTTTGAAGACATTTTGTGACCTATAAGGCCTCTATTAATAGAATTGGAAAAATATATGTGGAAGAGGTCAAGTTACGAGAGTTTATATATATATATATATACTTGGCCTCTCTTCACAGACAAACTTTTCTTATACATAGTAGTCGGTACCTAAGTCGTGAATGTGTATATATATATATATATATATATATATATATATATATATATATAATTTTTTTTGAGCTTAGGAGTATTAAGCCAGATTCCAGAGCGAGTACAAGGTAACGAGAGGACTTCCTAGCAAGAAGGGCCCCTGAAGAGGTACGAAAATATGCACGAAACATGTCGGGCCTATTAAATAAAGTAGTATGAAGACAGGAAGACTGCATTAACGACCCCATGCCTCCTAAGACCAAGAAGATTTAGATATTTTGGGTCATCTACAAGAATAAATAATATATATATATGTATATATATACGTTCCATTCCGTTATCTGGCATATTACATGTAATGGTTATGTTATTTAAATACAAAGATTATAGTAAGGTTGGAATTGTCATCAAATAATCATACAACATGGAACCCTCATGCGTGAATGAATAGGCAAGAACTAAACAAAATACAGGGATTACTACTTGTATCCTCTTGATTTTTTCATTATTTTTTACGACAATTCAACCACTATTGGGTCATTCATGCCTCATGATCGGTAGCATTGGGAGGCGGACCTAGTCAAGGTCGAGTAGAATCCAACTCTGCCAGTTCTACCTTAGGCTGCAACTACAATGGACCCCTTTTTCTCCCGATCCGATTTCGTTTGATCGACAGCGGCCGACGTGAGTGCCTTCATTGGTCTCGACCCGATCCGATCCGATTTAGTCACAGCTCGTCAGTAATGACCTCGTAGTGAAGTGAAAATGAGTGATTAATTTAAGAAATACCACCTAATAAGCATAGAAACCTTCTATTAGGTTGAATGTTGGAGGTAAGAGAAGTATTGGTATTCATATTTTAAAATTATTTATAAGAAAGGTAACTAGAAGGTTATAAGCATTGGAAGGTTATAAACATTGGAAGTTTATAAACATTGGAAGGTTATGGACGTTGGATGGTTATAAACAAGGGAAACAAAAAACAAAAATGTGAATTGACAAAGTTTATCTAAATTATATTTCCTTTGATATAAAAAACAATGCATTGAAATCGATTAAGATTTAGAACCTGTAGACCTTTTTGAAACACTAAATGTCGGTTGGCGCCATATTGCTTGGTCGGTCCGAAATCGGTCTAGAAACAAACATGTTTAAATGGCCAAGAATCGGTAGCCCATCGGATTGGATAGAATCCGGTCGGGTCGGGGCCAAAGTAGGCATCTCCATTGAGATGTATGTGTTTGTTTTTCTTCCGATAGTCGGTGGCTATTGGATCGGATCGGATCGGAACGGGTCCAGTGTTGGTGCCACGTTAGTCAAGGTCGAGTAGAGTCCTCCCCTGCCAGTTCTACCTTATTGGCCAGCATTTGGTGACAGGCTGCAAGGTCTATGATAGGAAGTGTATCTTCATCTAAATTGTTGAACAACAAACGTACTTGCAGGGAATTTGCAGCTTACAAAAATCTTTAATGTAACGTTTAAAATGACAATCATATACGAAATTACTTAAAATAATTCAAGAGTTATGAAACAATGTTGGCCTCTAGAATCAAAACAAGACACATCACTACTTTTTCGATTTTGAGATAACAATTAATCTTAAAAGGTCAAAATGTCCTCTATATACTGGTAAAGAAAAGGATTTTCAAAACTCAATATATAGTAAGGCACATTAAAAATTCCTTTAAAATACATAATATAACAGATAAACTTCTCAAGTTCCTCAAAAACATTCTTCTGTGACGCAATTTTAAAGAAAAGTTTAGAAGTGTCTGATATTAAACATAAGACTTTTGTGTGTTTCAGTTTTTGGTGTTTTCTGAACAAATTGGTTTCAATGATGTGTCTTGTTTTGATTCTAGACGCCTCAATTATTTTAGCACTTTCCTCCGAAGGAAAGTAGCAATTGAGGGTGGACTCATGACGGAATTTTTGAAAAATTTCTTCAAATCTTTATCGATCCTACCTAGTAGACACCGAAAATGACCCCCGTTAAAATTTATATATATATATATATATATATATATATATATATATATACATATATATATATATATATATATATATATGTCTGTTAACACGATAGCGGCCAGAGTTTTTGTTTTTTCGTCACGAAACTTGGTATATAGCATTCAATTAGCAAACGATTGAACGAGTTCGTTAACCACCAAAGTCGGTCCACCGGAAGGGGGGGTTTACCCCGAACCCAAAACACTAATTTGACTATGTCAGCCGTAATATTTGTTATATTTAAACGAAACTTGGTATTCGTAGTGGTAATATAGAGAGAAAAGTGAGATATAAAAATGAACTAAATCGGTTCATTAGAAGGGGGGGGGGGGGTTTACTCCGGACCCACAATACCAATTCGCCACTACCAGCCGTGATTTTTGGTATATTTCGATGAAACTCGGTATTCGTAGTGGTAATCCACAGGTAAATAACTGTTGTAAAAATAAACTAAATCGGTTCATTAGGAGGGGGGGTTTACTCCGGACCCACAATACCAATTCGCCACTACCAGCCTTGATTTTTGGTATATTTCGACGAAACTCGGTATTCGTAGTGGTAATCTACAGGTAAATATGTGTTGTAAAAATAAACTAAATCGGTTCATTAGAAGGGGGGGTTTACTCTTGACCCAAATTCTTAATATACTCATACCGGTCGTAATTTCTGCTGTATTGTAACGAAACGTAAAAATGAGCTGAATCGGTCAATCGGAAAGCGGGGGTTTAATTTGTAATATATTTCAATAGAAAAGCCCGTCAGACGTAGGTTCACAAAGCCGCCGCAAGGAGCGCTTTCTACCACTAGAGTGACTTGAGTTATGGTAGCGAATTCCTCATATATCCCCTCCAACATCCCCACTCCTTTTCTTCACTATATAAGGTCCTATATCCTTATCAGCTTCAGTAGTCTCCTAGTTACTCTCCAGTCATGTAGTCTTCCAGCCGTCTTCCTTATAACTACTACTGCTCCTTCGGCTAGACAGTCAGTCCTTTTCTCCAACCTAGTGTGTACACATCCAAAATTCTAAATTGTACCATTTGTATTTTTGAAGTTAAATAAAAGTTGTTTTTTAAAAAGTGACTACCGAAGTTTGTGAACTTAACTGGCGACCGTGACGTAGGACTTCCTTCAAAGGTGAAAAAGATACAGTGATAGTGCGTCGTGTGACCAAGAGGATAGTCCAGAGACAGTTCCAGGAGGACAGTTCCAGCGACCACACCCATTCTTTGGCGGACCGGCACATCCACTTTGGAGCCTTTCCTCTTCAGGATTCATTGGAGGAGACCAGCAACAACAAATTTGTTATGCATTCACGACCAGAGGTCAGACACTTGTAATTATTAATTTTTTTGTATGTGTACAATATTTTTATTATTTTTTTTATATAATGAATACAAGTAAAGTAAAAGAAATTCAAAGATGGATTAATACAAGTATTTATTATACAATAAATGACCAAAACATAAACGACAATTTTAATATTACCACTAATAATAAAGAAGATATAATTGCACAAATAAAAAAGGACATAAGTACATTAAATAAATTAATAAAAGACTTAAGAGTAATAATTACAGAAATCATACAGATTAATGAGGCAGTTAACTTACTAAAATAACCAATTAAATTCCACCCAACCAACATGTATCAATACCAACCTAGATATCAACATTATTATCATAACCAAACTTATTCTCACAATCAAAATTATAACCACAATTATTATCATAATCAAAATTATGAATCAATACCGGAACACATACAAGAACAGATACAACTGACAAATGACATGCGAGAGAAACTATTTGACAAACTTGACAAAGTTGAATACTTAAAAATAACCAACAACATTACCAAGGAACTTATCACAGATATGCAACAAGACTCTCAAAAATTGTTAGACACAGTAGAACAAATAAAAAAGGAAAACAACATACAAATAACTAACAAAATGACAGAACTAGACAAAGACATATTTATGAAATTTAAAATAAATAAAGAAGCTGCATCAGGTATGCTCAAAACCTGCCAAACATATTTACAAAAACTTAAAGACTCTGAAAATGTAAAATTAAACATAAATTCTGAAGAAATAGTAAGCAATAAAACAGAAAAGGAAACCTTAAATGAATTAAATTTTAATAATAAAATAATAGATAACGGAAATAATAATAAGGAAATAATTAATATTAATAATAAGGAAATTAATGACGGCGAAAAAAAGGAAGACTTCATAAATGTAATAAACGAAGTAGTTAAGGAGAATAAAAACAATAAAAAGATAAGGAATAATAAAATAAATAATAAAAATAAAAGTAATAAAAATAATAAAGAATTAAATATGGAATTAATAAATAAAGATAAAATCAAACATAAGATAAAGTTAATTAAGGATAAGATTATAAATGAAGTAATCGAAAGTGAAAAAGAAATGATAAAAGAAAATAATAAAGTAATTAACGTTAATAATAACAATAAGGAAGAAAAAGATAATAACGGAATCAATAACTGTGATAAAAATAATGAAAGAAATAAGAATAAAGTAGTTAAAAATAAAAACAATAAAGAATTGAAGGATGAAAATAAAAATGTTGAAACATTAAATAAAAAGAAGGAAACAGAAGAAAAAACGATTAAAGAAATTAGTAAAGTAGTTAAAAATAATAGTAAATGGATTATTAAGAGGAAAATATTAAAAAACATAATTAAATACGTTATAAATCAAAGAAATAAAAAGAATAACAATAGTATTAAAAATAAAAATTCAGATTTAACCATAACAAAATTTTGTTTAGGACCCCTAGAACTTTTAAACCGTAAAAATAACGTAAAAATAAATTGTAAGCAGGAAAACCAAGATAAAATAAAAATTTCTGAAAAACAAAGACCGCCTCGAAAACGGATAAAATTATAAATAAAAAGTAATTTGGATAGTTAATAAAAATAAACGACCAATGAAATACCCATGGATAATCAATTAGGAATAATAAATAGGTTAAACATTTAGAAAACGATTACAATAAGAGAATCATATTTTTCATAAAAAATTTAATGAATATAGTCCAATAAAACATCATTAAACAAAGAAAACAGATAGTAACTGAATTATAATAATAATCAAGTATAAATATTATATAAATAATTTTTCTATCATAATTTAAATTATTTTGGATATGTCAAATTAAATGACAATTTAAAGAATGTAAATAAATTAATAAATCAAATTATTTAATAGTTTAAAGAAAACTACAAAATTAATTAACGAAATATTATGTTAAATGATATAATTCCGATTGAATAAATAATCAAAGCTTAAAAGAACCTTAATAAATTTCATTAATTTTGGTTTCATCATAATAGATACATTTTGGATAAGTAAAAATTACCTAACCTAAACCATCTACAAATCTAAATAGTTAATCCCTCTAACGAAAACTGATAATAAATTATATTTTCATAAGTCAAACCTCATAAAATGAAACGTCAATAAAAACCTTAAGATATTACATAAATAAATAGTTTAAAATTAACTCTCACATAAAGAAAGCATTCCAAAATTACAATTGGGACACAAACATTATTAGAATTCATTGTTATGATTTAGTATTTTACCATGCCATTAAAGAAATTATCAATAAATAACTAAAGATTTCCTTAAATTCATAATTTATTTAATTATAAAACACTTAACCTCTCTTAACTGTCAGACAAGATAGATACAAAATCAAGAAGAATAAAAAATCTATTAATGAACCTTCCATGTAAAAATAATAAATAATAAATAATAAAAATAAAATGAATAATGATAAGAATTTTTAAAATTATAACGATAAATAATGCATTATAAGGCGAAAACCAGAACCATTTGGTATAAATGATGAGTACTCAAAATCCATAAAAATATATAAAATTAAAAAGGATTAATTAAACCATTATGTAATTTCTATGTTCTATATTTAAAGCGTAACTCAAGAAGAATCCTCTCTATACATCCTAGCACAGAGTAACAAACATTTCCAAGTATAGATAGATAAGAATAAAGAATCTGCAATGCTCATCCTATAGATAATTCTTCAACACACCCAACCCCTCCATCTGCAAAGACTCCTTACAATTCTATTACTCATGTCCTTCATTAGATGCTCAAGGACACATCTATTATTGCTGTGAAGGAATATTAAAATAAAAATAAAATTATCTACCATTTTAATAAATTCAATAATTAACTTGAACGATACCCACAATAATAAAAATAATTAATAATAATAATAATAATTAAAAGTCCAGAAAACGTTAAAAGAAATTGTTTATGTTTTCATTTTGACACATTTTGATTTTATAAAATAAACAAATAAAAATAGGGAAATAAAAATAAATAAAAACGAATTATTAATGTCAAATTAATTAAAAGATATTATGATATGTACTAAATTTCTTTAAAGCAATTTAAATAATATTATAACGTTAATAGATGTACGAAAAATTAATTTGATTCTCACAAATGTATATATTCTCTTGTAAAAAATTTAGTATTGCAAATATGATTATTGTACTTTTTAGAGTTAAGTTTATTATGTTAGAAATAATGATTATATAAAGATATGCAATAATGAAATTTTTATGAATTAAATTGATAATTAATATTAATCACAATCCTTTCTTCTCTTTGTATAAGTATGAAATTCTTTGTATAATTTAAAGGACACTTTATAATATTAATTATGATTTTTTTTATTAAATTAAGTAAATATATAAAAATATAATTATGTTGAACTAGATAATAATAATTAAATTTTTTTTTTTCTATTAATCAAGATTCTTTTAGTTTTAATTATTCCATAAAAAGTATAAGTATATTAAAACATACGCACAAAATGTGTATGCATAGATATTTTTATTGAAAATATTCAAATAAGTTATAATACGATTTTTATTACAGATTTATTCATTTTTACCTTTCCATATAACTTTTCATTTAACGCATATTACACTTATTAGATAATTGTTTCCAGCACAGTTATTATACACATCTATGATTTAGGAATTTAAACGAAACTTGTAATAAAAATTATGTAATAAAAGATGTATATATATATAAGGATTTAAGAAAAATGCTACTGTTGATAAATTTTCAAATTTATATAAATTTTAATAAAAATGTCAAAATTTTAATAAAAAGCTTTATTCAATTATATAATACATAATAAAATATGTATCAAGATTTATGTAGGATAAACAAACATATAAAATACATGTATAATTCAGGAACATATCTGCACAAGATTGTAGTATTATCACTTGTCAATTAAAAGATAAAAAAAATAAGGTTAATTAAAAAGTTGTACATAATTATTTCATTACAATTATAAAATAAATTCATTTATGATTTTAATTAATTTCTTGCAATACTTAGTAATTTCCAGAGCATAACGATAATCATACTATCCCCTTTGAAATTTCTGTTCACTATTTGAAGACCTTATATTTTTGCAATCAAAATGTTCATTGGTGTAATTCATATATATCTTATAAACTTTGTATTTTGGCACTTGTATTTTAATTTTAAGGACCTTTTGTAAACAAGTGTCTGCACCTATGTCTCAAGCATCAATCCACAGCACCAATGACCTTCAGATCTTCATAGACCTTCAAGTTCACCTTTTAGGACTTCATCTTCGCCGGAGCTCAGAACTTGAAGAAGGGAGGAGTTATGGTAGCGAATTCCTCATATATCCCCTCCAACATCCCCACTCCTTTTCTTCACTATATAAGGTCCTATATCCTTATCAGCTTCAGTAGTCTCCTAGTTACTCTCCAGTCATGTAGTCTTCCAGCCGTCTTCCTTATAACTACTACTGCTCCTTCGGCTAGACAGTCAGTCCTTTTCTCCAACCTAGTGTGTACACATCCAAAATTCTAAATTGTACCATTTGTATTTTTGAAGTTAAATAAAAGTTGTTTTTTAAAAAGTGACTACCGAAGTTTGTGAACTTAACTCTGTATCCTGTTCCTGCGTTAGATCAAAATACGATAATATGAGGTTTTTTGTATTTATTACGTAGTGTACTAGGTACCATGTGTAAACATAACTCTGGAAGCAAATTATTAATTCATCAGTTACTCATTACAAATTTAAAAGAGAATTATTCATGTTTTTATTTTATTTATATAGGATATTTTAAGCAAATTGTTCTGGAAAGCAATCTACACTACCCAAATTCTGAGGAAAGTGCTTAGTTATGCAGCTCCTTATGTGACGGACTTTTTTATTCTAGGACTATGTGCAAATTTCAATTGTTCTAGAGAGATTCTGTCTGTTTCAGGTCCTATCTCGTCGGCCCTTGTGAACAGGTACGGATGCAGGCCTGTGACGGTAGCTGGTGCAATACTTGCAGCCATTGGCATTACGCTTTCTGCATTTGCACAGAGTGTTGCAACGCTATACTTCACCATAGGAATACTTACAGGTAATATTATCATTTTTTATTACTTTAGCTCGTAAACTGTACTGTCTGGTTTTCGGAATAACTAGCGCTAAATGATATATGAAACCGTGTAGCAGTGTTCTATTTTCTGCTTCACCTAGATTCGATTTATTATTTTTTTTTTAATATTGTAAGCTTGCTTTATTCCCAACGTGTCAAAAAACTGAAACAGTTATCATAATGCGTTTAACAGTCAGATTCGTATTACATTTCTGACAAGTTGCTTTGTATTTCTGCCTATAAGTTATAGGTGAACTAGGCATTAATTACCTATAACTCAACTGGCACAGAACATATTGGAAATCAACCAAGCAAACAATATTTAATATAAAAAAATATAGGTAAGGCAGTAAATAGAATTCTGCTTTATAGTTTAATGTTTCTTTTGATAAAATCCCTCCTCGTGCGGTAGCTATCAGTTTGCCCGGTGTGAATAGCACAATAAACCTTACAAAAAATGAGTTTTTCAAATTAAGCATTACTTGATTTTGGAATTATTCCCTTCAGAACTCTAAATAATATGGCTTGAATAGTTCTTTTTCAGATAGATTATTATTTCTGTAAAAGTTATTTATATACATTATTATATATGTAAGTAAATATTTATATATGTAAGTGTTCGTTTATTCCACTATTTGAAGATTTTGCCTAGTAAAAATATTTTTCGCGATTTCTCAGAAAAATTGGCGTTCTATGAAAATATCTTAAAAGCTAATAAGAGCTTCTCTCAATAATTAAGTGCTGATTTTGTTTTTTCACTTAATTTCCCAAAAGAAGCTGGCTCTGTTTTTCTTTTCGATAAACGATTCCTTTAATACAGCGTGAGTCAAGTTGGAAATCCAGTGATAATAACCAAAAATCAATAAAATCAACAATTTCTTTTATTGTTGATAGCTCAAGAACATTGATATTGAATTTTTTCATGGAATTAAAACATGAAAAAGTTTCAATAAATTCTTCCGAATGTAAAACTCCTCAAGTTAGTGGATAATCTCTGATTATTTAAATCTTTACGTGCTTTGATACTTTAAATGGAGAATCGGATCCGCCTGACCATTTTTCAAGGCAATAGGTCATGACCTAGGTTTTATTGATCGTGACTTTATGACCCGAATGATGTTTATATATATATATATATATATATATATATATATATATATATATATATATATACAATTTATTCTTGCAGACAATTGCAACAAGTTACATTGGGGAGTCGGCTCAGCTATTAAATAAAAGAATAATGCAACATGCTAAAAGCATTGATACAAACGAAAATAGCGCATAAAAAACCATTGTCTAAATTTAAAAGAAAGACAAATAAGCAAAGAAATTCATTGAAATTTTAACGTACATTTATCATTGACAACGAATTTTAGGACGGGTTTTCTATAGGTTACCGCTCTTGTACAGCCAGGGTATATATACATATATATATATATATATATATATATATATATATATATATATATATATATATATATATACAATTTATTCTTGCAGACAATTGCAACAAGTTACATTGGGGAGTCGGCTCAGCTATTAAATAAAAGAATAATGCAACATGCTAAAAGCATTGATACAAACGAAAATAGCGCATAAAAAACCATTGTCTAAATTTAAAAGAAAGACAAATAAGCAAAGAAATTCATTGAAATTTTAACGTACATTTATCATTGACAACGAATTTTAGGACGGGTTTTCTATAGGTTACCGCTCTTGTACAGCCAGGGTATATATACATATATATATATATATATATATATATATATATATATATGTATATCTTATGTATTTATGTATGATTTTATATATACATACATATATATTATATATATATATATATATATATATATGTATGATTTTATATATATATATATATATATATATATGTATATATATATAATCATTCATAAAAGCCAGTTCGTATGAAATTTAGAAGTTTTTATACTCATTGATCAGCGAGATGCTTTTCGGTTTTCGGCAACTGCCATCATCAGTGCCGGCTTAATATTTATTGCTCCATATTTTTTATATCCTTATCTTGATGCTGAGAAATTTGTCTATTGTATACAATCCACCCAGGGTAAAGGCTTTTGTATAATATGTTATTCTTTACTGTGTTGAAATAATTTTACGGAAACGATTATCTTTTAAAGCGCTTTCTCACTCCCTCCATCCGGGAGAAAATCCGGAAGTTACAACTAGACATTTTCGCGTTTCAGAACCCATCGAAAATTAAGGTGGTTCAAATTTCTATGCACACATATATAAATGAAGGGTACTGGCAAAAACAAGGATTCTCCATAATTTCTTGATTTTTCGTTTTTTGGCGCTATTATTTCGTTGGTCTTGAGGAGTACTATCAGGACGGTATCGTGTTTTATTCTACCTTGGGGAATACTAGAGGTTACTACAAAATTTCAGGAAATAAAAAATAAGAAACTTCTATAGTTTTCTAGCGCTTTAAACTTAAAAATTATATTTTCTCAGATTGAAAATCCTGTTCTCTGTACCCTTTATATATGAAGACTATATATATATATATATATATATATATATATATATATATATATATATATATATATATATATACATATATATATATAGTCTTTTTGCACTCTTACAGATTTTAAAATTGTTTGATGTTGATTAATTTAATTTGTAAGGTAATGTTCTTTACCAACTGATTTTGGGATGTTGAAAGAAGGGTCCTGTTGATACTTGTCTTTAAAGGTAAAATAATTATTTTATTCATAAAATAAATTATTATGCTTACTCCATAACAAATAATTGATTTCTCTGAAGTAATATTTAATAAATAAACGATAAAAATGTCTTTGGGTTAAAACATAGTGGAGCGGCGAGGGTAGCCGAGAGGGTCAAACCCCTCCAAAACATAGTGGACCCTCGCCGCTCCACTATGTTTTGGCAAGTGTACATACATGCATTATTTTCAACCCTCTCGGCTACCTTCTACCCTCGCCGATCCACTAGGTTTTCACCCTTTGAAGGGTGTAGAAAGATAGTAGTGTGAGATCTGCCAGGGAGAGATGCCAAACCTCGGTGTTAAGGGAACTGGATGTACTGCATCCTCTTTAGCGGACACATAACCGGAGCTAAAGGTAACACCGGTCTCAGTATAAAAATAGCCAATACAGTAGAGATACTCACGTTTTAAAGCAGGTTACCTTGCTCTCTTTCTCCAGGCTCCCGTATGTTAGACATACGATAGCAGAAAGTTAGTTTGTTCTGTGTGTTGTCCACGAGTTCATCAGCTGGCACTTGGTCATCATGGCTACACTATATCCATTATCTTTACAATCAATCTTTTATCTAATAAAACGAGCGCTACGCTACAAACTAGCTTGGGGCCTTGACGAAGAAGGTGGATTGAGTAATTTCTGTTTTTTTGTGTGTCACTTTCCTGTGCTTTGAGACGTATCGCGTTTCTGCGAGATGTTGTTCGAGTAAGTGTTGGCATTATTCACACAAATATCAAAAATAATAAAATTGTTTTGTTCCTAATTTATTTATTCTTCAAGGTGCCAGTTCCAAAGAGTCAAGCCATATCTCACAATATTTTTGACGTGATGACATTACAGTACTAAAACCTGTTGCTCTTTATACAAGCATCTATCTACTTTTCCTATCTGGCTTAAATAAATTTGTGAAACAAGAATTGCTTTTTCACCTGTAACGTCCTTATCTATGATGGGCGCAAAATTATTATGTGATAAGGTACACACTTACGAGGACATAGCTGGTGTATGTAATTATTGCTATCAGATAACACCAATAGTCTGCCGCTTAATCCTTTCAGTATAATCCATTTCTTTCAACTGATTGAAACTTTTTTCTGTATCAGTTTTCGGGTACCCAGCTTGCTAGCGAGCCTTCATAACCAACAGCCCAATATATATATTTTTTTATTATTACTCTTTATTGGTTAGTAAATTCTGTACGTGGATACATCTCGTAATATGATACATTGTGAGGGTTCTGAGCTCAAGGCCTCCCCAACTTAGTCCTCGATTAACATCAGAAAGATGACGTTTATTAGGCCTACACAAGCTCCCTTCTGCTCCGACCAATGTCTGGAGTCGAAGAGAGATCGGCGAGTTACATTGTAGCACATGAGCAAACAGGCAGCCATTTTACTTGGTCACTGCAGCTGATCTCTAGGCCACTGCCTTTTGAGTCCAGTATATATAGGCTTCAAATTGGGGTAGAGTTAACAATAATTCCTCTAGAGGATTTTTTGTTAATATCGTTAGGTATGGTGTGAGTATGCTAAAGCCAAGTTTTCGACTTCGAAAGCACTGGGGGGAGAACTTTTGGCAGGCGAATGTTTAGGACATTTTTCAGTTTTTCTTCATTAATAAGTAAACCGTTGATTTTTGGGTAAAAAACCTTCAAATAAGATTAAAGAACATTAAATTCAGCGCCAAATGAACTGGTCAAATTCTACCAGGTAAAATTGCCGCAATCGGTTTACATATTAATGAAGAAAAACTGAAAGAAAGCCTGAAAGTAGGGTTTTGCCTGACTAAGGTTCTCCCTGCTTTCGAGGTCGAAACCGTGGTTTCAACAAACTCACACCATACCTAACAATATTAAAACAAAAAATCTGGACGAATTATTGTTAGCTCGGAGCAAGCTATTGTTTGCGCTTAACCCTAATCCATCTATGTTGCGGATTTCATGATTACATCGCTTATATCGCATAATAAAATACAGACGTTGGTAGTTTTTATCTTCTGATCTATAGCCTTTACAGATAGTTGTGATACGTTGTGATTCCATTATTTAATGTCCGGGTTACAAGTATAGAGTATATATATATATATATATATATATATGGGGGCGAGGTTAGCTCAGTGGTAGAGCACTCGACTAATGAACTGGAGGACCAGGTTCAAAACCCGAGCGCGCACTAAAGATTTTATCTTCTAGTGCCGTCGTTCGAGGGTTGGATTTGGGGTCCCAGATCGTCCCTAGGCCAACCCAGCCTTTAATTAATTTATCAATGAGTAGCTTGGTGCTAATGACTCTAGCAGTCGAAGCAGCAAGCGAAAAATCAGGCGGCCGGAGCATAGTATTGACCACAACATCTCCCTAGTGTGCCGTATGGTCAAGAATCAGATGCCTCTACAGTATCTTCCCCTCTGGGCCCTCGTGGCCTGTTACGGGACTGATTTTATATATATATATATATATATATATATATATATATATATATATATATATATATATTTATATAAATAATCTCGTAACTTGATCTCTTACACATGTATTTTTCCTCTTCTTTTAATAAGGCCTTAAAGGTCACAAAATTGCTTCAAAAATGGTTTTAAAGAAGTTTTGAAGCAATTTTGTGGCCTTATTGCATGCACTCTCCATTCTGCTTCGAAATTGTCATTGAACGCCAAATTCAAAAAAAAAAAAAAAAAAAAAAAAAAAAATTATGTTCAAACCGTAATTGCAAAGCGGCTGACCTAGTTGTTGAATTCTTAAAAAAGGCGCAACTATATCTCATGATATAAAATAATAATTTAATAATAAATAAATATACGTATGTATGCGTGCACATGTATACACACATGTGCGTGTATGTATGTATGTGGGTGTGTATATGTGTATGAACGTGGGCGTATGTGTATTTACGTGGCTAGTTTAGTTTAGAATTGGTATTACTATAAATTTTGTTATTTAGTATAGTTTTAGTATTATTATTGCATCCAGTAAAGTATTAGTTTTAGTTCAAACAGTTGTATTAGTTATGTTAAGTTTGCATTAGTTATTTATTTTGTATTCGTTAGTGCACCGAGAAAAAAGAAATGGATATATATAATATTACTCAGAAAAAAGGGGGAAAAATAGATATATACATATAAAAAAGATATATATATATATATATATATATATATATATATATATATATGCATAAAAAAAATTATATACAAGTCTATTATCTGTATTAATAGTGCTATACTGTATATTAGTATTAGTTTTAGTGCAAATAGTTGTATTAGTATCTAAGTAACATGTTAGTCGTAAGCAATGACATAGGTTAAAAAAAAAAAGAGTACAGGTCATAAAAATTACAGTTCATTGTCATGCACTGTCCTAAACACAATCCCTCTCACGACATAAACACGACTCTCTAACACTACACTTTAGGGCGGTGAAGACCTTGACGTTTTCTCCCCTTAAACACCCAATCCATCCATCCATATATTGTTTTTTTTTTTTATAAATACATATATAATGGTACTAAAATAAACGATACAGGAAAACTCTTCATTGTTCATTGTTTGGAAACCTCAGGCACTCTTCGAAGAAAATAATATTAAACAATCAAGGAATAGTTGGGATTCGGCTAAGAAAATATCAATATGATTTTTGTAAAAAATCTATATTGAGGACGTTTCGGCTACTCTTTGGTAGCCTTCGTCAGCAATGAAGGTGCCGGGAGGCAGAGAAAGACCAAAGTTAACACTTAAGAACCATAGTGATGGTTCACGCTGATGTTTTATTAGCCGAATCTCAACTATTCCCTGATTGCTTATCACCTCGACGGCTAACTATCTAATCTTCATAATAATATTAAATGCAGTATATATAAAAAACATCATGTACATTTCTTATTACCAGGCACTTGCTATATCTGCAGCTGCCCAACAACCGGTGTGCTTCCATTTTTTCCAAACCCCAAACTGAGCCATGAATTTCTGCGTACGTTCTTGTGTGTCTGTGAGTATGTGCTATATAGTTCATTAGAAAATTATGCTCATATTTTATAAAATACATTTACCCTTAGGGTTTAGCTTGCCGATCCGAATTCGATTGAAAAGTTCTGGCGTGGCTTTTATATGAAGGGGAGCAGAACCATCCTTAATGTGTTTGCTAATGGAGATGGGGTCGTGACTGCACGATGATAAATTATTTCAATCGATTTTCTCTGGTTCCCTTCCCAATATACCTGCAGACCCAGTTATATAGGCTTTGGGATTATTTATTTAGGGACCTTTATTTATTAGCTTCTTTTTTTATTCCTCTTTTTTGATAATTAATAAAATAAGTTCTTGCCATTATCTGCAGGCGTTTTGCGTTTTTGGCTTTGATAGACTAGATGGCCATCTTAAGTCCATTTAAACAATCTCCTCAGACAATGCATCTGATTCTTGTAGGGGAAGATTTTGCTTTGCGCGGCTAGGCAAATGTAGATGTATTATCTATCCAGTATAATACAATTCAATAGCCACTTCGATATGTCCAAGCCCACTTGGGCTCCTTGTCTACACCCTTTGAAGCCAACAATCTTGTATTGAGCTCGTTGGGAGTAGCTGAATTTGTTTCCTTTCGCATTACGATTGTCCTGGCAAAATGTATTAGCCTGATAAAGAGCTTTGTTTCGCAAAACAAGGTAAAGTTTGTTTCCGCTGTTTTGATGGACCAACGTCGGGTTGCCCATCTGACGGGACCGTAAGTCCCATCTGATGCGACGGATGAGGTGCTCCCTTTAGCCAATGGTCTCCCTGTAGACCAAATCTTTAATGTGTCCCCATGCGAAGAAATCCGGGCAGAGATGGAGCCGGTCAAGATATCGGCCCACCACGTACTATGCCACGCCATGGATAGTTAAGTGTCCGACCAATTTCGAACGGCCCTCCCGTAGAGAGCTGGACAACTGTCGATTTGGAACCAGCTTCCCAATCTCAGCGACGAACGGACTTCTTCATCGAAGAATGCGTGAAGAGAAAAGACTGCGTTAAGTCTACGGGTCAAAAAATTTAGGCCGGTTTTTTATTATTCCACACAAAATCAGAGGCCAACTCACTCTATTTTTGGGTGGGGGTGGGGGGTGGGGGGGGGTTACAAGAGTTAGGGGTGGTGGTGAGTGGGTGAGTGGAGGGGTGGGGGATAAAACGTATACATTCAACGATTTTTATATAGACCTTATGAAAGACTGCCTTTTCATTATTTGTTTCAGTTTTTTTTTTTTTTTTTTCATCTTTATCAAAAACGAAACAAGAACGGGATATTTGTCAAAAGATTTATTTTCTTTCTTTTTTCATCCTGCATTGATTCTTGAAGTTGAACTGGTTTTTTGGACACACAAACACTTTTTCCTGATATCCACGGTGAAGGTGAAGTAATTCTTATTTAGTGACCCTACTACCATGTTGGGACTGGAACAAATATACCGAAGGTTGTGACCTAGATATATACTGCAAAGGTTTCCTGATTGGAAGTCATATATATAGCGTGCAGTATGCTCCGGGCACTTAGGTTTATCCTGCAAAGGTATCCATTAAAAGCTGAGCGTGTCTAAGATAAATTAGGATCTCTCTTTTAGACACGTTTAAATTTTGGTCTCGTGTAGTGATTCAGAAAAACACTCATTCCTAATGGTTCTTTTTGGTATTTCATCAGAATAGACCGCTGTGATTATTATTCGATGATATAGTGCAATTTAATGTTCATGCATTGATTTACTATCACTTCTGTGTTGTATATTTTATTATGAATGGGGCTTTCAAATCAGAATTTGCTGTTAGATTGATGTGCGAAGCATAAGGGGCACTTTCTCAAAAACGTGTGAATACTGATTCCGTTGTTTTAAAAGTGTCGATTTTAGACACCGGTGACAAAGAACAAGGAGGAAGGCCAATGAGCCTTATGGAAACCATGGCACTCTGTATAATTGAGCCAAGCATTGAAGCTCAAACGCCCCGACAATTGTCGCCCACATGCGGCAAAAGTGTCAAGGCAACTTCAGAGACGTTCCAATGGGATGTCCTACCCCACCCTACGTGGAAGGAAATTACTCCTTCCAACATGAAACGTTTGGCCTGGCCGAACAGCTCTTCAATTTATACGAAGAAGCCAAAAATTAGGTCGGTATTTGTTCTCAAAAAACAAGAAATTTTCTAAACCCAGAATCCTTATGCTATCTGAAAAAAGCGGACGGAAGGAGTGGTGCTCTCAATGTCATCAAACACTAACTAGTTAATATTTTGTATTGTTGTCTATTATAAAGATTTGGAAATTTAGGTGACGATGGACAAAACTGAATAGAATACTTTCATCCAACTTTGTTGAATAAAGCTTAAAAGTTACAGAGAAAATAAATAACTGAAACATTCTCTGACCTCTTTTGTACACTTAAGCTTGCTGCTCCTAAATAAAGTTTTAAAAAAATGTAAAAATTAAATACACAATATACGATTATGTGTATGTATGTATGTATGTATGCATCATGTACATATACATACACACATAGTAATATTGACCATGGGATTACCTTATAAGGGAGATGGTTCCTCATAATGCAGGTCGAGATTTTCAGCGCGTTTTCTCCTTCCTTAAATCTATATATCCTTCTCTCCTTTTTATTGATCATATTACATACTTAGCATATTCTTATTGAATTAATAGGTGCGAATGATGAAAAGAAGATTTGAAAACATTTTTATAATTATTTTGAGTGCATCCTCATAATCCTTTGGCTGTCGGAGCTTTCCTGGGTAGAAAAATTAAGACCTTTAGATAAACCCATCCCGAGATAATATATAATTGGGTGTAATATACATTGTCAGATCTTTCTATAAATTTACTCTTGTCGCACATTGTACTCCAGACCACCAGATTCTAATTACGATGGTGCCCACCACTATATAGGTTGAATCGAAAATTACATTAATCATATCTTCCTTAGTTTAAGTACAGTCGGATTCACTCTGCTTACTCAGCATATACTGGGTTGTCTAAATGCTATTTCTATTGTAGATTAATAAAAATGAAATTCCATAGATGTTGAATTCTTATTTGCGTTGGACGGTTAAAATTAAAAAAGTCTGACTCAAAGGAATAGATTCACCATAGCGCGTTTCCGTTCATATCCCTTGTAACAGTTATTGGTAGGTTTTGATCTTTCGTGAAAAATATAAAATTAAATCTCAAAGAGAATTAAGATACTAGACGCCACATAAGGGAGCTGAGAGTATCCTAAGCGGAATTGTCATTTACTGGGTGCCGGGACATAGAGGCATTCCGGGTAATGAGAGGGCGGACAAGCTGGCAGGGGCAGGAGCGGTAGTGATGCCGGTGGGTCCAGTGCCCTTTGTGGGATTATCAATGGCCTGTGCCAAGGAAGCAATAGCGGCAAAAGCCAAAAGGGACTTTGGAAAATTATGGGAGGGACAGAAAATAGCCCATACAAAGTCCTTTATAGATTTTAATAAACTCAGTAAAAAGGACATCTTTCTGGATATGTCCAGAAGAGACCTGAGGGAGACGGTCGCAACGATCTCAGGCCATGGTGCGATGAACAAACATATGTATGTTATGAAAATGAAGTCCTCTCCGGTATGTAGGTGGTGCAAGGACAAGGAGGAGACACCTAAGCACGTCATATTTGAATGTGTTGCATTAGGAAGGAGGCGGTTCATGCATTTTGGCAGCCTTGGAGAGGATTAGATCAGGAGGTCGGCTGAAATCTGGCACTATCTGAGATTCATCAGAAGTCTGAGAGAAGCCTAAGTAGGCATACAGGACTCGCACAATAGGACAATTGGCCGAAGTGCACCCCGTGTTGGCGGGGGTTTTGAGTCATAATTTATTCTATTCTTCTATCCTAAGCGGAAATTACTCCATCCTGTTTCTCCGACGTTCGCTCTTGGAAACACTGTAACCAATATATATCTCTTTTTCTTACCATGTTTTACTCTAATACCCCTTTTAATGTTCAATGAAATTTAAAAAAATCCCGATGCAATTAAAAAAGTCCGACTCGCAGGAACTGTACCATCTTAGCGCGGTTCCGTTCTTATCCCTAGTCTCATTTGGAATGATTAAAATAGAAACAGTTATTATTTTGGTTCCACATTTCTTGAAAGGTCTTGATATATGATCTTACCTGGATGGGTCGGCCAAACTCAGAAAGGGCCCCCCGCTAGGCAGTTGAAAAGCTATATCTTGAAAATCCATATTTCTAACATTAAATTATTTTTCTTATTTTACTTAACCTGTTTTATTTTCAAATATATTATCCAACTATAAGCAATTAAAAAATAACAAGAAAACAGAAAAAAAGAACAGTTCGAATAAGTGAAATCAATTACTTTAAAGTTTTAAGCACTTATTTATCTGATTGACATCGCCTTAATCAAAACTTTCTTTAGAACCTTTTTTGTAGAGCATTTAGTAAGCTTTATAATGGTAACCTTCCGTTTACCAAGATGCTCAACCGTTTTCGAGATATTAAGTAAAGTATATAAAGTTACCAAAACTTTTCATGTCTGTTAATAAAATATTTTATTCTAACCCTTCCTCAACTCCAAACGTAACCAAAATTTCAACATATTAGTTTTAATGAATGTTGAACATGCAGAAAATGTTTCAACTGAATCCCATGATTCTAAGTACCCAAACCAAAAACGGTATTCAACAACTATTTTTCTTTTTTTCTCGAAAACGGTTAAAGCTATCGATTGGTATCATTCGTTTTCCTAGGCCAAGAAGCCTATAAAACGAGTACTTGCAAGCAAATGAAGTAAGCGGAACGATTTATTCGCGCGACATTCGCTCCAAAAACCATGTTCCGGTGGGCGGATTCTCCTGGTTAACGAACTTGACCTTTCAAATTAGACGAAAGTGGCTAGCGCGCTGGATTCATAAGCGGGAGATGGTGGGTTCGATCCCCACCGGCGCCAGAAATTTTCTCATCTCAGGGCTCGCTGAGAAAATTCCTGATTGCACCCTGGATGTCGGCGCTAATAGCCACGATTTGTTGATGCGCCGTAAAAAAAAAAAAAAAAAAAAAAAAAAAAAAAAAAAAAAAAAAAAAAAAAAAAAAAAAAAAAAAGAAAATACACTTTTTTTCTAATACTTCCTTACCCCAAACGCAACCAAAACATAAATGTCATAGATGGATATGAATCGTCTGGAGCAAGTTTCAATTGAATCAGTCGTTTCCGATTACCCACACTTAAAATTAGTTCGGAAAATTATTTGAAACAATTCTCGTGAGCGGTTACATATATTGGTTTAAAAATGGTTTCATTCGTTTTCTTAAGTTAAAAAACCTATAAAATGAGAGTTCGATTTTTTTCGCGCGGTTTTCGCTCCAAAATGTTCCGATGGACTATTTTTTTGGGCCTGTGTGAGAGCGAACAGAGAACTATATATATATATATATATATATATATATATATATATATATATATATATATATATATGAAACGTGAAATGGTTTCTTCAACTCTCCTATATGCATCTGAAGTATGGAGCCTTAGGTATCTCGACGCCATCGAAGCAGCTCAGATGAAGTTCATGAAATACTTGTACGGTTGGCCAAAGAACACTCCCAACTATATAGTTCGACTTGAGACAGGAAGAAGCCCTCTGAATGTAAAGGCAATCAAGAGAATAATGAACTACTGGACTAAGTTGTCATTGATGTCGGAGGAGAGGCTGCCTAAGCAATGTTTTAATAAACTAAGGTTCCTTGATGCAGAGAGTCCTGACTTAGGGTATAACTGGGTCTCACAAGTCCATACGATAGCTCAACAATATCGATGCTCTGAAGAGTTCAATGCTGAAGGGTGTAAAGCACCTAATGGAATGTTGCAGCATATGAATGATATTCTTGAAAAGATCCTCAACCACAATTTCTCAATGGACATCAATAGAACTTTAAATTCAAGTAGGAATCCCATTTACAGAGTGATACGTAGTTTTAATCCTTTCCAGCCAGAAACCTACTTGACATTCAAAATACATCTTAGAAAACTAAGATGCATTAGCCGGCTAAGGGTTGGGAACCCTGAAAGTATACAGCTATACCAAGGAAGTCAACATTTTTCCCTTAAAGCTAATGATCTCTGCCCGTTTTGCAAACAGTACATAAATAACAATAGTCTATACCACCTCCTCCTACACTGTTCAGCACTTGAAGAAAACAGAGAAGATATTTTAAATCCATCCACTTCTGCATCCTCTGATCTTCAGGCTATTCAAAATATGTTAAATATAACCACCACAGAGGAATTGAATCGGCTTTATAAATTCATTGAGACTGTATGTAACAAGTTTCACTTTCTTAATGTGAATGAGTAGGTCCACAATATGAACAAGTTTCCATCTTTTAGTTTCAGTTTTAATTTTTTTTTTTTTTTTGGTTTGTTTTTTTGTTCTAATTTGAAGCGCACATTAATTAGCACATTTTGACAATACTGTTAAATGTAAGGTAATATTAACAATTGTAAAAAAATTATAAAAATAATCTTAGTAAGCTTTAGTATAAGTGTATGATTGAATGGAATATGTACGTATTATGTATGATTGAATATGTATGATGAAATATAAATAACATATGTAATAAAATAAATATATGAATGATGCAAATTATTAATGTAAATTATATATAAATGATGTAAATTATTATAATATATTAAGTTTAGAGCTATACAAAATTTATATTGTCGTTTGCTGTTAAATAGTTATAGTATCATAGCATTTACCAGACTCAAAATGGTAAGAAACAAATCGTGTAATATTGATATTATTTGTACAAGATATATCTTACACAAATAAATAAATATCTATCTATCTATCTATAATATAGATAGATAGATAGATATTTATTTTTATATTTATATTATATTTATTTTTTATGAAACATTTCACGTTTCATATAGATTCTATATGAAACGTGAAATGTTCTAGGCGGCAGTTCTGGAGGGAGGAGAAGGCGCTAAAAAAAGTCTGATATAATTTAACGTTCTTATTTTAGTAAGATTTAATTTTATTCTTACTACTACATTTGTATATAAAATTATAAATAATTCCACAGATTTCTGAATCCGATTAAATACACTCATTACGTAAATATATATTTATGTATGTAAAGATATTTTTACTAAAAAACTGATCTACTCCTTGTTCTTCCTTTTTCCAATTATGAATTTCTACCCTAGAAAGAAAAGTAAATTTAAAAAGTCCGTTCCCAACTTTTCCCCAAGGCAAATAATACTTCGTAACATTTAAATACCTCCCACTCGTCCACTTTACCAAGTTGAATTCCTTTAACCGACTCCTATTTTCTCCTTCCTTATATTATTTCTAACTTGCGAGAATCAAATATTCGACATAGTGTTTTTTATACAGTCTATATAACAATTTAAATTCAAATATACATTTTTAGAATTTTCCGGAAAAATGTAGCTATTAATGTTGCACTCACGAAAGAATTTTAAAAAAATTCTTCAAGTCTTCATCGCTCCTACCTACTAGACAAAGAAAATTGTTCTTAAAATTTAAATATATATATATAAATATATATAAATATATATATATATATATATATATATATATATATATATATATGTATATATATATGGGCGAGGTTAGCTCAGTGGTAGAGCACTCGACTAATGAACTGGAGGACCAGGTTCAAAACCCGAGCGCGCACTAAAGATTTTTTCTTCTAGTGCTGCCGTTCGAGGGTTGGATTTGGGGTCCCAGATCGTCCCTAGGCTCACCCAGCCTTTAATTAATTTAATTAATAATGGGTACCTTGGGTGCTAATGACTCTAGCAGTCGAAGTAGCCAAGGGGAAAATCAGGCGGCCGGAGCATAGTATTGACCACACTATCTCCCTAGTGTGCCGTATGGTCAAGAATCAGATACCTCTACAGTATCTGCCCCTCTGGGCCCTTGTGGCCTGTTACGGGACTGATTTTTTCTTATATATATATATATATATATATATATATATATATATATATATATATATATATATATATAGTCAATTGATAAAATAAAATAAAAGCATGGTCATTTATGTTTAAAGTGGTCATTGTTAAAAGCATTTCTGACTAGTGCTGTTGTTGTCAATTGTAGTCAAAAAGAAACGTGGTTTAAAATGACCTGGTACATTTTTGAAATATGAATGCTGAAACTTAATAATGATATTAAATTGATACACTCTATAATAATGAGCTGAAGGAAATAGGCTTGCGAAGAAAATTTAATCAACAATAAAATAAAAAGCCAAATTTGTCTTGAAAAAGTCTGTCATGTAGGAGCTGCATAACTAAGCACTTTCCTCAGGATTGGGTAGTGTCGAGTGCATTCCTGAATGATTTGCTTAAAATAATCTAGATAGATAATTAAAATAAAAACATAAATAGGTCTGCTCTTATGCATTTGTTATGAGCAGCTGTTTCAATTATTAATTTTGTAATTAATTTCCTTCCAGAGTTTCGTGTATGCGGGGTAGTAAACTACGTAATAAATACACAAAGCTCCACATTTTGATATATTGCTCTTCATGAATAATAAAAGAAACGGGATACAGTAAGAATGGTGGAACAGGATACGGCGCCCCCATAGCGGCAGACATCAGAACTCTACGGCCCACATAGTCATATCTAAACAGAAGCACTCCTACTGGGAGTTTCGCGAACCTACGTTTGGCGGGAGAATTCAAACATAGTTCAAAGTAACCCCCCCCCCCCTTCCGATTGACCGATTAAGTTCATTTTCACACTTCTTTCTTATTAGATAGCCAGGACGTATAAAGAATTTCGTAAGGCCGGCCATACACGTTCAGGTTTACCGGAGAGGTTTACCTGTACAGGTGACCTGCGCAGGTAAACCGGAGCGTGTGTGCCAGCCCTTCCGGTATACCTGTGCAGGCGTAGCGACCTGTACAGGTAACTGAAGAAGAATCAAAATTCAATTCTTTTTACCTGCGCAGGTGATAAGGCTAGCTGTGGCTGATTAGAGAGCTTCCTGTTATGCTTAACTTAAAGTTGATCAGAACCCTGTTTGTGGCTAGTTAAGAGCAAGGAATACCATAAACTTGCGTTTTCGCCTTTTTTTTTTTTTTGCAGTTTACATTCACTAAGAAACCACTAAAGCAATGACGTCATCTTGTCGGCCTGTCATTTCTAGACTGTAGAAATCCTTCACCCCGTCCGGTTTACCGGAGCTTGTGTGGGCTCTCGCCTGTACAGGTATAGTGGGAGCTACACCTGTACCGGTTTACCTCTCCGGTATACCGGAACGTGTATGGCCGGCCTAACAATTAAGAGAAATTACGACCGCTATGAGCAAATTAGTAATTTGGGTCCGGAGTAAACCCCCGGTCCTAATGAACCAATGTAGTTTATCATGATGATTAGATAGTTAGCCGTCGAGGTGATAAGTAAAGATGGAATGGTTGGGATTCGGCTAAATAAACCTCAATATGATTTTGTTTTAAAAAAAAATCTATATTTCGGACGTTTCGGCTACTCATTGGTAGCCTTCGTCAGCTAAAATTACAAAAAAAACAAAAACAATTAATACAAAAACAAACAAAAAAAATTTATAATTGTGATAGGTAACAGAACTATAGATACAATTAACTTATAAAAGAACATATCGTCTTAAATTCTTAGAATGAGTAGAATGAAAAAGTAAAAAGGTACAATAATTGATTTTAATAGTAATTAGTAACATTAATTGATTTTACAAAGAAATAAGAAACTACATACCAATGACAAATATAGTAGCTAATAGTAACATTAATTAATTTTACAAAGAAATAAGATACTACATACCAGTGGAAATGCCGAGCGGCAGAGGAAGACCAAGGTTGGCAATTAAGTAACCATTATGAAAGTGTCTAAGGAAAAAGGAATCTACTGGGGTATATGTAACTGGAAACAGCAAGAGGTGGGGGAACGGGCGGTAAGGATCAAAAAGATGTTTATGACATTTTATGACAGGAAAGGAGAAAAAGGTGTTAATGGAAGGATACCCAAGGGGCATGGTAAAAATCTAGGTGGGAGGTCGGGAGAGTATTTGGAAAATATTAGCGTACATAGGAGAAATGCCTTGTTGGTCAGTTTTGTAGTTTATATTGTTTTTGTTTAAGTTTATGTGTACACATTCCGAGATCTGTAGTCTTTTTTTTGTTTCGTTGTGTAGAAAGAATTTTCGTGTTGTCGAAGTTAAGAGTGTGTTTTTGTGTAATGGCGTGTTTTGCAAGTGCAGATTTATCTATTTCTTTATTAGTGATGGTTCGTTTATGTTGTGTAAGACGTGAGTGAATGTCATTTATGGTTTCTCCTATGTATACACCATTACAGGAAGGGGTTTGGCAAGGGACTTGGTAAACACAACGGGTGGTTTGTTCAAAAGGGATGGGATCTTTGAGTTTGGTATAGAGGGTTTTGAGTTTGTTGGTAGTTTTCAAACCAAAATTTAGGGAAGGGTAGGATTTTTTTATTTTCTTTGTAAGTTTATCAGTCAGTCCAGGTGTAAATGGTAGAGATCGGAACATTTGGGAACTGGGAGTTAGGGAAGAATTGGGAGAGACAGTGTTGGAAGGTTGGGATTTTACTTTTTTAACAAGGGATTTTATGAGGTTGGGGGGAAATTGGTTGCGTGCCAATATATAATCTCTACCATTTACACCTGGACACCCCCCCCCTCCTAATGAACCAATTCAGTTTATTTTTACATTTTTTCTCTTTATTTGACCACAAGGAATACTGAGTTTCGTTAACTACTACTAGTTAACTAAGTAGTTTATTTAACTACTTTGGCTCCGGTGTAACCCCCCCCCCTCCAGATGGTCCGATTTTGTTTGTTAACGAACTCGTTCAATCGTTAGATGAGGGAATACTATATACCACGTTTCGTGGTGAAAAAACAAAAACTCTGGCATGTATCGTTTTAACGGACACATATACATCTATATATATATATATATATATATATATATATATATATATATATATATATATATATGAGTCATGAGTGCAACCTCAATAGCTACTTTCCTTCGGAGGAAAGTGCTAAAATATTCAACTACTAGCTGAATGCCCGTGCTTCTTCACGGCAGATAAGTAGTTATTTTCTTGCGTTAAAAGATGTAACATCAAAATTAACGCTACTATATAATTTTGTGAATTTTATTATATCACGGTTCCCGTCATACTATTCATCAATTGAAAAGTAATGAAAGTATAATGTTTCTTGACACTAGTGTCAGCGCTCCATTATATGGGTTATCTCTAGGTTATCTTAAGAAACAGATAACCTAGAGATAACCCATAGGTTAAAGTTCTTTGTACATAATAAATGGACGTTAAAATATAAAAATTTATGTTTCCAAGAGGGGAACACCCATTATATTTGCGAGCAATAACAAGAAGTGCTCTGACTGGGGATGCTGATGGGTGAGGAGGCTGTGCAAGGGTTCGGGATATTATTAGCTCGGATGGACTATCACCAGGTACAGCGAAAACTCTATGAGGGACAAAATCACAGTTTATTTTTTAGTGATTCAAGGTCTGCCATCATAGTTGAAATGAACCGCAAATAAAAATAATATGAAGCTGCCTAGACGTGCATGCTCTGTCTAACCAACTAAAATTTCAAACCCCTCTAAAAATACTTAAACATTTGAATATTTAAAAAAATGCCTTTGTTAGCGAGTGTTTTCGTACTAAACGGAGTGTCCATGCAAATTTGATATTTTTCTGTCAAGTGGTTTGGGCTGGGCGATGATAGGTCAGTGAGTGAGTGGTATCTGATAAATATATAGTAGATAACCAAGATGGGATTAGATTGGATTAATAATAGATTAAAAACTTAGTTAAACATATATTTCAAAAGCAACATAAAAAATTATCATGATGATTAGATAGTTAGCCGTCGAGGTGATAAGTAAAGATGGAATGGTTGGGATTCGGCTAAATAAACCTCAATATGATTTTGTTTTAAAAAATCTATATTTCGGACGTTTCGGCTACTCATTGGTAGCCTTAGTCAGCTAAAATGAAAAAAAAAAGAAATTAATACAAAAACAAAAAAAATTATGATTTTGATAGGTAACAGAGCTATAGATACAATTAACTTATAAAAGAACATATCGTCTTAAATTCTTTTCATTCTAAGAATTTAAGACGATATGTTCTTTTATAAGTTAATTGTATCTATAGCTCTGTTACCTATCACAATCATAATTTTTTTTGTTTTTGTATTAATTTCTTTTTTTTGTCATTTTAGCTGACGAAGGCTACCAATGAGTAGCCGAAACGTCCGAAATATAGATTTTTCAAAACAAAATCATATTGAGGTTTATTTAGCCGAATCCCAACCATTCCATCTTTACATAAAAAATTATGATATAACGATTACAATTATGAAACCATACTATAATACACAAGAAGGTGACTTCATTTTTAATTGTTTAGGAACTTTTACTCGTCTGGCTAGGATTTGAACTTCGAATTGGCTTTACCCTCGGGTTCGTCCCCAATTACGCTACCTTGATCTTATCACCACAAGGCAATTAATTGGCAACGCATCCAAGCGTAAAACGGGAGATTTTCGATTCAAAGTTCTCTAAAAATTAGCACTCATTAACGAAAGTAATTATAGAAAATCTTGAAGGGCTAAAAACCACTTTAAGATTTTGTTATTATCGGCAGTTCGCTATTATACATAAAATATTACTAAAAACCCGTGGTGTTCACTCGTGATATTTTTTCATTATTTCCAAAAATGTTCATTGGCTTTTTTATGATCTAAGATTCAGACGCAATCATGACAAAATAAAAGCGAGCTGGAAGGACGCATTGTTCGATACACAAGCGGAGTACGATTCATTAAAAAATGAATTATGATTATTTTCCATAAACGACTGCCATAAACTAAATAACTAGCAACTCTATTATTTAGTCATTATTTTGTATAATATCGTTTGTTTCTATATACGTTTGGAAATATTACAGTGGTAAAAAAGAAACATTTTTTTTTGTATTGATTTTTATGAAATAGCGTCGTAAAATATCCATCACTTGAAAGCCAGCAATAAAATACCGAAACATCCATATAATTCTAGGACGTAGACCTGAATCACAGGACTGTCTTGTTGGTTTAGCCTAGCTTAAACGTAAGGCTCCCATGCTCGCTTAATATATATATATCTAATCTAATATATAAAATTCTCGTGTCACAGTTTTCGTTGCCATACTCCTCCGAAACGGCTTGACCGATTTTGATGAAATTTTTTGTGCTTATCCGGTATCTATGAGAATCGGCCAACATCTATTTTTCATCCCCCTAAATGTTAGGGGTAGTCCACCCCTAAATTTTATTTTTTATTTTTTAGACAAAATTTTTAATTTCTATTTTTTTATGATACAACATACAAAAATACATACAATCCTCAATTTTCGCCCTTCTACGATCAACCCTTATTTAATTATTTAAATAAAGTTATTTAATTACTACAGGTGTCACTTCTGACCCTGTAAACAGCACGGAGTAGGGATGAGAACGAAGCCGGTCTCCTTTCTTTCTCACTCCCTACACAGTTGTCGGCCATCATTATTGTTTATGCATCAAGTGTAGTAGTAACGTTGACAATTATTATTTTGCTATCTCAGTGTAACTCTCATATTAACTTTTAATCATTCCTATTTTATCAATAATAATTAAATTATCAATTTTGAGTGTATTTTGCACGATTAGTTAATCAAGTGATTTTATAACCTCAAAAGTACTCAACACTATCAACAAATCCCAAGGTCAAACGATGTCTGTTTGTGGATTAGATTTGAGAACACCATGTTTTTCACACGGACAATTATACGTGGCATGCTCTCGAGTGGGTAAACCATCCAGTTTGTTTGTGTTAGCTAAAGATGGACTAACAAAAAATATTGTTCACGCTATAGCATTAAGAGATTGATATTGTTTAATAGTGTTACTGTCGTAATTGTTTAATTAATGATATATAATTTTAAGGAATAAATTATAATAACTTAAAAATAATGTTTGCCTTTTGTTATTTTTATATTCCCTCATCGTTCACAGCGCTCCATGCTTATTTCACGCATATACCACATTCTTACATACATACAATATACACATTCTAACATACATACATACTTACAATAAGTAAGCTATTTTTTGTCTACACTAGAAATTACTAGGAAATTATTTATATGGCAAAACAACGTTTGCCGGGTCAGCTAGTATATATATATATATATATATATATATATATATATATATATATATATATATATATATATATACAAGGTGATTCAGGTCTAAGTAGTCAAACTCTAGGAGTTGATTCTGGAGATAATTTCCTACAAAAACGTTCTTTAGAAATATAGTCCGATTATGAAAGGAAAATAACTTATGTCCATTATTCTGTTTTTTAACGTAGACATATTTCTTATCAAATAAGAAAGGACTGCTCAAAAAGTGTTCAAAATAATTAAATTCTAATTATTCCGTCATAAAATAGATAACATTTTCTTCAAGAAAACGGCGATTTAATTCACTAAACCATTTGAAAGAAGATACTTTCTGGATGTCAAATTTCTATTTTCGTAGATAAATCAGAGGTTTCTCGCGAATTGTTTTCCTCGGCCCCCTAACGGACTACACATTCAATACTTACAGGAAAACTTCATTTAGTATGCATTATATTTCTGCAAATGAAGTGGATGTTGTGTGCTGACCTGATACCTGATGTTGTATTTAACTAATCATTTTGTTCATTTTACTTAACATTTTGGGGGAGTATTCAAAAACATTTCAAGCTAGTTTGCAAGTTAATTGCAGGCCTATATTTGTCTTTTCGCGCTCTAACAGGCTCAAAAATGGCCCGATTTTTAATACATTTGTTTCAGAAATCCTTTGACCGATTTGAAAGGTCAAGTTCGTTAACCAGCCGAATTCGCCTAAGGCAAACATAATTCGGTGAAATTTGCGCGAAAAAAACCTTACATTTACGCCTTGCAGGAACACCTTTTGTTGGTAATTGTGTGACGCGGAGAATGAAATGAAACCTCTTTCAAGACCGTATCTAAAACTGACTTTGATAAAAAAAATACAAGCAAGTTGAGTTGTCTTCAGATTTTCCTATATCTTGGAACCAGTTCGGAAATCGTGGTAAGTTAAGGGCTTCTATTTGAAAACGTAATAAATTTTCTTCACAAAATCAGTTCTTATGCAATTTATTTATGGTTATTGTGACATTACAGTTGTTTGTGATCTAACTACAATTTTTTTTTTTTGTATGGTGTAGTTTCGATCTGGGATGGCTTAAGAACTGTACAAATTTATAGCTGGTAAACCTTAAAACCGAATATATAGACAAACAAAACAAAACAATTTTATTGGACCAATACAAAACGTATTATACACAAAACAATATTTGTAAGATAAAAATTTAAAGGGTTAAAATGTCTTGATAAAGTCTGTGTTTGATTCGCGAGGTTTTTCTTTGTCCAAGTTGATAAAACACGGAACTGCTGGAGGCTGGAAGGGTCTGATGATATTTTCGCACTAGCTTTTCTATGTGAGTGAAAAATGGATCAACCTCCAATTCTCTATGGATCTGGCTGTTCCTTACGAACCAAGGAGCATTGGACACTATTCGGAGTACTTTGTTTTGAAATGTTTGTAGACGTTTTATGTGTGTGGTTCTGGCGCCAAACCAGACAGGACATGCGTAAGTTAGTATGGGTAGTATTGTCGATTTGTATAGTAGTGTACCACAGGTGTGTTTTAGGGGAGTTTTTCTATTTATTAATGGGTAAATTTGTATCAGTCGTGTGTGAGCTTCTTGTAGTTTTTTGTGTATGTGATGTCGCCAAGTCAGTCTTGTGTCTAGATGTACTCCGAGATAGCGTATACTCTGGTCTTTTGGAGTCCAGAGAATTGAGTGATGACCAATTTTCAGCTCTGGTAAATCTTCATTTTGGAATTTTCTGAGAGAGAACACTTTACATGAAGATTTCACCGGATTTATTGCTAGTTTCCATTTTCGGAACCAGGATGACACCTCATCTGCAGCTTCTTGCAAGTGAAGAATCGCTTCCTTACGTCGGTGCTCTTCGTGATGATGAGTGTATCGTCTGCAAAGGTAGCAAGGGCTGAGTTGTCAGGTTCTGGCATATCACTGCAGTACAATATTTAGAGCAATGGGCTTAGTATGGCCCCCTGCGGTACACCAGCTTTGATAGTTCTTTTCGTGCTGAGTGTTGTCTTCACTCTTCCTTGGAATGTCCTGCCACGAAGAAAGGAGGAAATGATGGAGTAGAGATAAGCTGGAGGCTTGGTGTTCCGTAGCTTGTGCAGGAGTCCTTCGTGCCAAACTGAGCCGAATATATAGAAATTAATGTACAACGTTCATGGAGCATAAGTGCCAAGTTCAAGAACATATAGTCAGTTAATGGTTTAGTAGAATTTTGTATTATTGAAATTGAACAACTTGAGAAATTATGAGAAGCTGATATTGGTTGAGATGAAATATTCTGCTGGGGCTCCGTACAAATTAATTAAAAGGGTATCTGATGCCTTGCAAGATTAAAAACTCAAGCACTCCCTACTTTGAGTTGTTTTGAGTTTCCCAAAATTTTGGTAGGCTGTTGTTTCTGGCCAACTCCATCCCTGCTACCTGGGCTCGACCCGGGTGGCTTGATTTTTGACGTTTCGTTTTGAATCGAATCGATTCAAAAGATCGATTATATTCTAGAATCGCCCTTCACTAGAGTCCGCTCGCAAACAAATGAACAGGAAGGGGCGTGATTGGAGGGGAGCTAGAGCTTCCCACATATGGGCTGGGTGCAGCGCACGCGCACTACCTTGTTCTTTTGTTTGCGGGCGGACTATAGAGCTCTTTTGTTGGTAGCAATCTGGAGAGGGAGAGGGCAAAATCTGTCTCCACCTAATGTAATATTTGCAGGAAACTATGAAAACCGAAAGAACCCAAAGCAATAGTCCCCTTCCTCGGTTCTACGGAAGAATCGTTAGTCCACGAAGTATAAAGAATCCTATTTAGTAAGTATTTACTGAACTTTCAGCGATGAAACATAGAGCTTATGATGCCACTTATGTTGGAGAAAGTTTAGAAAGTTAATTATAAGAAGTAGGGTGTTCAGGAGTTCTTCTCGAACCCTCCTGTACAACATTCCCTCCTCGTCTTTATTGTAAGAAACTCCTAACAAAACAGGGAAGTTACTTAATATAACATAGGAACAATAAACTTGGGAACATCGTTTCATACAAAAATAATTAAGATTTAAGGAATGAAGACAAAAAAAAAAAACTTAATTAGGCCATTCGTTCATTAAGAATAAGAATTTAATTTTAATAATGGAATAATAAAAAAAGTCCGTCTCGCAGGAGTTGCGTCATCATAGCGCGTAAACCTATAATGTTTTTATATAATGTATCAATTAAGTTCTACCTTTTATATTATTGACCCCATTAAGTAAATCATATAAGATTTCTTCTTTTGAATGATCAAAAAATAGCAAAATATTTTCTTTATTACAACTTTATTTTAAAAGGTTAGCCGTACATGTTTCATTACCTCAATGTTGCCTCTTAACAAGAACCTAAACAGTTTTATTTCCTATTTGATCATTTAAATTAATAAAAAAATCTGTAAAGGACATCTTTTTTAGCGATATTTTTAAAGAATCTAGAATATCGTAAAATAAAGTGTTTTTTAATTTCAAATATTCAAATACTTAATCTCACCTCTTTTTACTCAACCTCATTTCTATTATTTAACGGAAGAAAAAAATTACAGAACAGTGTCCTATCTCAATTAACAGACTTTTCACTTCACTTTCTCCAACTAGAGGGAAGAAGGTAATATAATAAAAATTTGGTTTTAAACTGTGCTCTTAATTTTTATAACTATTTTTCTCTATTATTGTTGTTTTATTCTTTTTTTTTTTATGAACACATATATATATTTAATATGATGTAGCAGAAGATAAATTTTTAGTGCGCTTGAGTTTTGAACTTAAGTCCTCCACCATATTAGTCCCATATAATATATATATATATATATATTGTTATAATATTTTATATAATTAGAGAGAAACAATTAAAATATTTTTAATTAAAGAACGCGCCACGTTGGGTCACCAAAATTTATATATTTAATTTTAAAATTATTATATCTAAAGATTTTATCTATAGCATATTTGATATGCCACGCCTGCAGTAAGGTAGACGAAAACACAGATTATTCTGTTGTGGATAAATTTAAATGTAATAAACAAAAGACTCATCAATAAGTCAACATCCATGCATTTGGAAAAGCAAATTTTACCTGCTATAAAGCTGCAGACAGCATACACTGGAATTTCTGCTCTCGATTACTTCCGGTGACGAACAAATAAATCTTCTTTCTTCAATTCAAAATTAGCCAATCTGCAATACACCGCTAAGACTGTGACCAATCGACTGTATACTACCAGATTTCCATTATGACTGAAAACCAACTGCATGAGACTAGCTCTCCATTATGACTGTCTGAGACTAGCTCTCCATTATGACTGAAAACCAACTGCATGAGACTAGCTCTCCATTATGACTGTCTGAGACTAGCTCTCCATTGTAACTGTATAGGACTGGAGCTTCATTAGAACTGAAAGAGTTTTTGGCGGGAGTGTCCAACCCGTAACTAGTGCTACCTGTATCAGCTGCTAGACCTTATACCAATTTCTAACGACCCCTGATGAAGATATTTTTACAATTAATATCTTATTTTTAATTAATTAATTAAATAAAAATAGAATTATTTATAATGCATCGATTGTATTGTTAATCATGCTTTTAACTAGCCTTGTTAGCGTCATTCACTTTATGTTCTCCCCTGATGATGACATTTTCATTTCCAGGAGCGGGTCTTGGGCTGATCTACTTGCCTGCTATTGTGTCTGTAACCTGCTACTTTGAGAGGCTGAGGAGCCTTGCGACTGGCATTGCAGTTTGCGGTTCTGGTTTAGGCACCTTCCTCTTGGCACCTCTTACTGAATGGCTCGTCGACGAGCTCACCTGGAGAGGTGCCATGGCTGTAACTGGTGCCCTCATGCTCCACTGCGTGATCTTCGGTATGCTCTTCAGGCCGCTCAAGCCTGATCCAGTACCTGTGTCGCCTGCTATAGAACTACAGCCAGTTGTCAACGGTGTACTGGTGAGATTTTAACTTTTATTCAATGAGTCAACCTTATCTCAATAAAAAAAAATGTCAACATGCTTCTGTCGAAGGCTTCCAAAGTGATGTAGCTACTGAGGTTGCAATCTTAAAACATTTTTTGAATATTTCTTTAAATCTTCAATTGCAGTGTTTGTGTGTGTCAAAAACCACATGTCCCCCTCTTAAAAGCTGCCATACATTGTTATTTTTAAAACCTGATGTTTTCTTTATAAATTAACTTTTGTTTTGTATCGTAAGCAGACTATTCAGACCGGGAATTCATTCTTTAGAACGGTACATGTCTATACTATCAAAGATTTGGATTCTATGTTAAAAAATACAAAGCATTCATTTATTTAAAAAAAAAACATTATTTTAGACTTCTAATTCACCTTTAAAGTTGCTCGGATCGGAAGGCTTTATTTAAACTGCATATCTGCGAATTGATCTAGAAATAGGGTTCACAGTTGAAAATTTTGTCTGTTTGATTCAAATTACATCTTACATTTCCGTGTTTATGTTGTGGAACATGCAAACCAGAAATACAGGGATAATACATTTTACAATATTTTATTGAATATTGTGTTTTCCTAAAAAAAAAATAATAATAATAATAAGTTGTTTCGTTTGGTTGGTGTTAATCATTATTACCTTATGGTTTTAATTACTGTACATATACATATATAATTATATATAACCCCTCTACAGAGAAGTTGTTAGGTACACCATTCCAAAAAATATATAAAATCTTGTGTATTAAACTGTATAAAGAATTAACTGACACGCACACAACTCATTGCAACATAAACTGTATTCTCATCTGATTTTGTACACAAGTTTACATAAATGGTCACATTATTATTTGTATTTGATGTTACAAATAATGGAAGAATATTTTTTTTTAAATGTTGATTTAACAAGCCATGACACCTTAACAAATAAATGCAATTTGAAGGTGAAGGTGGGGAAGGATCACTGGATTTTTTAAGTAACTGGCAGGAGTTGCTCCCCAAAATTGTTTAAAACATTAACTTATATTTAAGACATTTCAAAGATGGCTAGGTTTATCATCAGACATCTACATAAAATAAAATAAAAGTTAAATGAAGAATAAGAAGGGAATTTCTCCTACGTCACTAATACCAATACAAATACAATATATTTAAGGTACCTAATATATTGTATTATTATTTACCTCATTTATTCTATTTTTATTGGTATTAGTGAGGAGAAGTTTCCTCCTTACTCTTTTTTTTTTTTTTTTTTCGTTTTTAACGGTGCATCAACTATTAACCCGCCGGGCTATCTAAAGGTTACCACCCTTTTATAATGCCAATAGCACATGGTCGGTCACACATTCAGGTACTGACCACGCCCGATGTTGCTTAACTTCGGTGATCTACGTGAACCGGTTCATTCAACGTGGCTATTGCCGTTGGCCTTTCTTATTCTTCATTTTACTTTTATTTTATTTTACGTAGTTGCGTAATGATGAACCTTAACATGTTTGAAATGTCGCAATTTTGGGGATCAACTCCTGCCTGTTACTTCAATTAACAAATAAATTGTGTTATTTTTCTATTTAGTTTTCCCGAACATTGGTTCATTGATATTTTAAAATTGATGCATTGTTCTTCATAATTATAAATATAACTTGTTGTCATTGCAGATGAAAAGCCAGAACGCGCCTCCTACCAAGAGACCTCACAGTATCCACGGTGCCCTAGGTGGTAGTGGAAGACTCACTCTCTCCCAGCCAGCACTAACAGCTGAGCACAAGAAGTTCGGGAGTGTAGCCGTGATGAACAGGAAGGACATCTTCTACAGCGGGAGTCTTGCTCATCTATCGGAGGATAAGAAGTAAGTACAACCTTTCTAAATGTTTAGTTCCTTTAAGTCTATTCATCACTTAAACCTAGCCATAAGTATATTTTTTTAGTTAAAATTAAATTAAAAATATAATACGTGAATGGTCTTAAAGAGACTCAAAAGAATTGAAGAAATCCTCGGTCGCTTAAGGACTTATTACACACCTTATGACTATTAGCATAGCATAGCTATTTGTCAATATTACAACGCAAGCTAGACTATAAAACATTTAATAATATTTTTAAAACATTTATTACATTAGTGCATGATTCCTTAGAATTGGTCAATTTTAGTAATGATGCCATGAAGCATATTTCTACCCTCATTAAACTTTTACATGCCCAATAACTTGACTGACTTACCCATTGACGGGCTTCGTATTGGACACTGCCATCTAACCCATTCTTACTTAATGGAAAACAAGCAGAGACCAACCTGTGCAAGTTGTAATGAGACTTTGACAATCATGGGCATATATACAAAATATTTTCGGAGGGGGCTGGGAAAATTTCGGGAGGGGCTGAGATGATTTCCGGTGAATGGAATACTAACAATTTAGATCTTGCAAGAGTTTTAGCCAACTAAATCGCTATTACACCCAAAATAGAATATTTTTTATGAACTAAATGACCTTATTTAATTTATTTTTAAGGATTTTATGAAATTTTTACCGATCAACTCAAAATTTCGGGGGGGGCTGCAGCCCCCCCTTATATACGCCCATGTTGTCAATTAGACACATACTGACAGATTTTAGACTGCATAGTGACTTAGACATTCCTCACGATCTTCACGACTTACTGACTGAAGGCTAAGAAAGAAGAAGACCCGTCCCAAAATTCTTAGTTAATAATAATGAACATTAAAATTTAAATAAATAATAATCCTCTAAATAATAATGTTTGTTTACCTCTGTAACATTTCACTACTTGGAAATAATTCAATCTTTCCTACGTTGAGTTTTAGGAGCTTTGAATAGGTGCTTTACGCTTAGTATGATTTCCCGGCTGGTTTTGCGGTATATATTGAAGTTGGTAATCATTTATTGATCTTGAAATACAAGCAAATTGAAAGCCTGATGGAGTACTATTAGTGGCAGCTTGGAGGACTATTGAATAGCAATCAGGGTTGATGTAAAGGACCCTTTCTTAGCTTTTCCTTCTATACAATCCATACATTTAACTTGCTCCCGAGAGAGATCATTTGTTAGACATACTCTATGGAGTATAAATACCCTAGCAAACCAGCAGTCGATAAATTAAATCAGAAGTTTTCATTCACAGCTATTTATTGATCTACAAGTTTCACATCAACAGTGATGCCTCTTCAGGACCGTACACATATCTTTTACAAACGCCTTAACTTTAGTTAATTAACTTAACTGGTTAAGTTTGGCCATTGCCAAGCTAGTGCAAGTGTAAGTTTTAGTTAATGTGATTGTCAAACTGAAACTGATTGTTTAAATATCATTCTTCTATCTCGAGTGACTAGTATGGAAAAAGTCCGAATTTTACATTAGATGCAACATTTGTTTGTTTTATTAGAGCAAAAACCAACATGGTTTTCATTTAGATTTTGATTGGTAGTCTTATTAAAAGAAATTATATTCTTGAAATATTATTTTTATATTATATAGTACAATCTTGAAATATTATTTTTATATTACGCCTAATAGCTGTTATCTTAAATTTACTTATTTTATAACTTATAAATAAAACTATAGATATATTTTTTTTTTAAGTTTTATTTATTTATTTTTTTCATGGTCATACATTTTGTCGTTGGTACAACGGTGGCTAAGATAGTTTTAGATTTGATTATGAGCATTAAAATCTACTTCGTTTTCGGCATTGACTTGTCTTTCAACTTCATCATCATCAAAATCATAATAGTTTCGAGAGTGAAAGTCCAATCTGCTGTCTCGTGGAAGAAGTCTGTCATTTCAAAGCTGAAATATCATTTATTAAAGTGTGTTTGACAGAGCTTTAGTAAACAGCTCCAACATTTTGTCATGACGAAGGCTGTCAATTCGACAAAACCATCTGGGTCACATAATGCTGTAACCGCAGCCATTTCTGCATTTCTGATGCAATTTCGTAGTATTCTTCGAACCGCTTTTCTACACTAGATGAATATATTTCAACTAGAAGCTGGGAGTAAGTCCATTTTTTCTCACCTAGGGACACCAGTTTATTCCTACACGAAACTAGTGATGCAAGAAAAATGCCAAACTATTTTTGTTTCTCACTTTGTAAGATATCCAGCAACTCAGCAAGAGGGGCTGATGTCTCAGTGTATTCCTGGATATATTGGAAGTCACTGGTATTGAGTTGTTGATGTACCTTTAACAGTTTACATAGTTGAGATGACTTATGCACAACATATAACCAAGAAAGGCCAGAATTATTTCAGCTGTTTTGATCTTGAACATGAACTCTATAACTCATTGCACTTGGCTATTACAGTACTGTAAAGTCCATACATACAGGGTCTGTCAATGAAAAAGGATGATAAATAAAGTAATTGTTTGTTGAAAAAAAAAAATGTTTTAATACAATCCTACAAAGTGATGGAAATAACAAGAATAGCCACTTAGGCTACAATACAAAAAAGATGATTTTCTGAGCACCAAGACTATCAAATGCCTTCCTTTGCAGTTAAGGCATTTCTGGAAGTTTAGCATAACCTCTCGCAGCAATTTTGACAGGTATTACAGCAATTTTTTTTATGAGGGTGGAAATTAAGGTCCTTATGAAGAATTCTTCTCACAGATGTGCTACTTATTCCAATTCAAAGGGCGTGTTGTTTGGCTTATCGGAGTGGATTCCTAATCATAGCCTCTTGAATAGCTGCAAAGTTTTCCGGTGTTTGAACGGTTTTAACACACCTGCCTATGGTGGATTTGACCGGTAGTAATATTCCTCCCACGGCCTCTTAACTTGGCCTAAAGGCCACCTACAATCATCCCGATTCATTGGCGGGCACTAAAGTTGGAGACTTCAATATTTCTCTGTTGATATCTGATACTAGGTACAAGTTAAGAATGTGTAAAGGTGTTTAGGAAGGAGGTTTTCCATTGCTTCGGTGAACATTCTCGTACATAAGTTGTGATTGAATTCTTGTCCATCCTCTCCAAGTTCCAAATTGCCATCTGATTCTAATTCGGAAAACAGGTTAGCCTCCTCATTATCATCAGGGAAATCCATGTTTTCCAAACTGAGTTCCAGAACTGATTGTTCGACTCCAAATTGTTTGAATGCTTTAACAAAGTTTAATGGGTTGTCATTTACTGTGGAAAACAATTTTGTACAATCCAACCCAAACCCCATGTGAATTTTGTGACTTAATTACACAACTCTCTCAAAACTATGAGTGTTCCTAAATCTTCTGCAAGCCAATGCTGTTGATTCTCTTTCATAATTCGGCACGATCCAGTCAGCTGTAACCACAAAGAAACTCCTCCTTTACCCGACCAAATGCCAACACTGCTGCAAAGAAACACCGGCATTTAGCGATTTTTGTACAGCAGTATTATTCTTTTCAAATAAGTCTTCGCACCACTGAATCAGACATTCAGTGATGCCATGGCTCTTCATTTGAAGATTTTGAAAAATTTCTCGCAGGTTCCATGGATTTTATTATGAATTGGAAACCTTTGTCTCTAAAGTGAAAGTGGTTTCAGAAGTTTTTATTTTATTTATTTTTATTATTACGCAGCTCCCTTCTTTTTATCGAGTATGCCTTCTTCTAAACTTTCATCAACATGCTTCCTATTTAAATGAGATAAAAAATTTTAAGATGAATTTCTACAAAGAGCAACAACATTATTTATTATCTAATACACTTAGGACAGATGACGTCTGGCCAAGATAGTTATATATATTTATATCAATACCACAATAAATTAGTAACACTACATAATAATTAAACAAAACATCAAACTAAGAGGAAAACAGAAAACAAAAAAATTGTAATAGCTGATGAACTTTGTTTTGACCCTAAATAAACAAAACACATATCGATGGCCTAGAATGAAAACCTTGTATCTAAAAAAAAACCTTATAAACTTTTATACGTTATTAGATGGATAAGATTCTATTTGACAATCCTTGAGTGTCAAAGAAACTCTATCTTACTCGTCCTGGAATATATTGACGAAGAAGCAAACCTTGCGGGCTTCTCAGTAACCATAATATCCATCTAATTAGGTAAAAAAGTTAATTGATTTTATTTTTGAGATACAAGGTTTTCATTCTAGGCCATTGATATGCTTCTGGTAGAAAAGAAAATCAGGTGATTCTTCCGGTGTTGCTAGAAAATTTTCACAGATTTTAAAATGTTTCGTTATCTCTGAAGAACTGGATGAAAACTCTGCAAAATGAAGTTTGCAATTGATAAATGTAGCTAACTAAATGAAAAAATATTTATTACTTTTTACAAAGCATACAAACCAAATTGTATAAAATAAAATTTGGTTTGCTGAAAATACACTGGCAACACTGTTCTCAATTATTTCAAAATTGAGTTATTTATTTAATTAATAATAAATACAATATTTCATACCTAGTATAAACAGAATTTTAAACCAATTTTTTTATGTTATTTTTTCCTTATTAACTCTTTTTCTCATACCCAGATAATATATTTTTTTCCCTTATTAACTCCTTATATTGAACAGGGGTGCATATAAATGTTTAATTTTCCCTTGTATATAATCAACTCCCTAAAAATAATATTCTTCATTATAAATGTATAATTATTTAATAAAACTAGCTTATTCAGTAATTAATCCTAACTAGAATAAATAGAGGAAGAAAAAAATATTTTATGTATATCTTTATATACCATAATATTGTACGAAGATATATGTACATACAATATTTTTTCTACCTCTATTTATTTTAGTTTTAAGTAGGCTTAATTTCTGAATAAGCAAGTTTATTAATTACTTATTTATTTATACTGTGCAATATTATTTTTAGGGAGCTGATGATAAAAAAATAAAAATTGTTAAGTTGGTATATTGAGTCTATAGCAAGAACCTAATAGCCTCTTCATCCTGCATTGTGAGATCCACTACTTCTTAGTCACTGTACATGGGGAACTTGAGAATATCTCCTTTTTCGAATGTGTAGCTCTTCTCTGTTAATTGATTAGACAACTCTCCCAATGCAATTTGAGCTTTTCTGGGTAATAATAATTTATATTTATAAATATAAACAAATTTTTACAGCCGGTTTAGGTTGGCTTTCATTTCTACACATACAAAACACCTTACAAGTTCATTTCTACTCATTTATTAATATGCTACTATGTCCAGTGCATTAAAACTATTCTGTTTCATATAAAAGTATCCTTTCATTCATATAAAAAATAGTTCTTTCCAATTCCAACAATTATTTTTTGCTTCTAGATCTGCTAGTTGGTTAGAGCCAAAACCTGCAGAAAAGAAACCTCTCATGGGCAACTCCAATGTGAGCAGAGAATCTTCTGAAGAGGAAATATGTGGCCTGTCTCCAGATACAGTCAACATTGTCATGAAGATGCTCGACTTCTCTCTCTTTAAGGATCCTATCTTCCTTATATTTGCTCTATCGAACTTCTGCACTTCCCTTGGCTTTAATGTACCTTATGTGTATATTGTTGTAAGTATTCATTGTGTATGGGTTTTTATTTACTCTCCCTTAATGACATATCAAACACACTCAATAATAACTAAAATTTTAGAGCACATACATCAGCTACAGGAACCAGAGTTGGGCAAAGGTTAATTGCAGAGGCGATTGACGATTGACAATTAAAAATTCAATCACATCAACTCGCAATTACGATTAAAAATTTAATTGTAGTGAAATCCGGCGATTAACAATTGATTAATCGTAGTTGCGAACTCTCGGGATTAACAATTAATTAATCGCAATTGCTGATTTCACGATTAACAATTATTTAATCGTAGATGCTGGTTTTAATTGATTCTCCAAATTTATCACTATGATTTATTCCGATAATTCAGGAAACAACCAGGGTAGTATAAGGAAGGATACAGAGGGTACTATAAGGAAGGATATAGAGGGTGGTATAAGGAAGGATATAGAGGGTGGTATAAGGAAGGATATAGGAGGTGGTATTAGGAAGGATATAGAGGGTGGTATAAGGAAGGATATAGAGGGTGGTATTAGGAAGGATATAGAGGGTGGTTAAGGAAGGATATAAGAGGTGGTATTAGGAAGGATATAGAGGGTGGTATAAGGAAGGATATAGAGGGTGGTATAAGGAAGGATATAGAGGGTGGTATTAGGAAGGATATAGGAGGTGGTATGTTTTTTTTTTTTAAACGGGTGCCCACGTAGAGGGAGCTGCACCGAGGCCAACAAGGCCTATTGTGCCACCCGACAAGCCAGCCTTTTACACCAACAGCGCCGTATCCGAGATGAACCTTAATAGAGTTCGAAGGTCCAGTTCAGGTAGCCTTCTAGGGCCATCTATGAAGTCTGCACCAAAATACAGGTATCTCTTTCCTACAAGAGCTGGACATCTATCTGCATGCGATGTGATACGGCGTCTCGTCGTCCTCAAAGCATAGTCTGCACCATGAAGTCCTGGCCAGCCCCATGGAATCGAGGTGCCGGTGCATTCTACAGTGACCTGTGAGAAGAGCTGTTACTAGTCTTACCTTGGACCTGCACAGATTAAGGAGAGTCTCCGTCATCTTCTTGTCCACAAAGGAAAGGAACAGCTTCGCCTGTCTCTGGGTGGAGCTGCTGCACCACTTCCTCCTATGCTCAGCTTCCGCCCACCTTCTAATGCTTAATCTGGCCACAGCTGGTGCAATCCCACATTGAGGTTCTGGTGATAGGGGGATTGACGCTGCACCAATATTGGCCAACTCGTCAGCTCTTTCATTACTCTGGATACCAGAGTGGCCTGGGACCCACTCCAGTCTGACCTTGTTACGTCGTCCAAGTAAGTTTAAGCTGTCTTTGCATTGCTGTACTACCTTTGACCTGATCCTATTCGTGGATAGAGCTCTTATGGCCGCTTGGCTATCGGAGAAAATAGTGAAGCGCCTGTCTAATGGAGAGCCCCTATTCATAAGGTCTGCGCAAGCGCCGATGGCGGTGACTTCAGCTTGGAACACCGTAGCATACCTCCCCAAAGGCAAGGCAACACTATGTGTGGACCCCTGAATCCACACGCCAGATTCGGTTTTTGAGCCGTCTGTGTAACAGAACCGATCCACCCGGCTTGGTGTTAATTTGTGCTCCAGCGCTGCTTCCCTCGGCTTGATCACAGTTGTAAAGTTTGAGGTAAAGGAGTGCTGGTCCTGAAACTCCGATGGCATGCAGAGAATTGGGTCCTGCCAGTTCCTTCGGATAATTGCACAGTGAGCCCCTAGGGTTGGGCAAGGTTCGTGCCCTAAAATGGCGAATCTGTACGCAGAGCATCTAGCTATCTCTTCGATATATATCTCTACTGGTTTAAGGTCAAGTAGAATCTCCATAGCTCCTGTCGGTGTGGAGAGGGTGGTATTAGGAAGGATATAGAGGGTGATATTAGGAAGGATATAGCGGGTGGTATTAGGAAGGATATAGAGGGTGGTATTAGGAAGGATATAGAGGGTGGTATAAGGAAGGATATAGAGGGTGGTATAAGGAAGGATATAGGAGGTGGTATTAGGAAGGATATAGAGGGTGGTATAAGGAAGGATATAGAGGGTGGTATAAGGAAGGATATAGAGGGTGGTATTAGGAAGAATATAGGAGGTGGTATTAGGAAAGATATAGAGGGTGGTATAAGGAAAGATATAGAGGGTGGTATTAGGAAGGATATAGAGGGTGGTATAAGGAAGGATATAGAGGGTGGTATTAGGAAGGATATAGTAGGTGGTATTAGGAAGGAAATAGAGGGTGGTATTAGGAAGGATATAGAGGGTGATATTAGGAATGATATAGAGGGTGGTATTAGCAAGGATATAGAGTGGTATAAGGAAGGATATAGAGGGTGGTATTAGGAAGGATATAGAGGGTGGTATAAGGAAGGATATAGAGGGTGGTATTAGGAAGGATATATAGGGTGATACATGGAAGGATATAGAGGGAGGTATAAGGAAGGATATAGTGGGTGGTATTAGGAAGGATTTAGAGGGTAGTATTAGGAAGGATATAGAGGGCGGTATTAGGAAGGATATAGAGGGTGATATTAGGAAAAATATAGAGGGTGGTATTAGGAAGGATATAGAGGGTGGTATTACGAAGGATATATAGTAGGTGGTATTAGGAAGGATATAGAGGGTGGTATAAGGAAGGATATAGGAGGTGGTATTACGAAGGATATAGAGGGTGGTATTTTTTTTTTTTTTTTTTTTTTTTTTCCTTCTAAAAGTACCCCTTTTAGAAGGCCGTTTATTGTACTACATGCATCATACAAGATACAGTATATCACATGTATGTTTTTTTTTTTCTTATCTTAGTTAATTTTGTTCAAGTTAGCAATTTAGTTAGGTTTACATATAAATTATTCACGTTAACTTAAATCAATTAGTATAAAACAAGGAGTATACAAATAAACTTATATATTCAGTAAGGTCCGCTTTACTTCAATAAAAATGCAATTTTTCATTTTTCACTCAATCTTTGAATAATATCTTTGCATAAAGTTAAGAATAATTTGTAATTATTAAAAAACAATTTATTTTCTTCAATAGGCCAATAGGTTATTTTCTTTCTAATTCTGTTTCTGTATTCGTTAAACAGTGTACAATTGTATATGATGTGGTGTGCTGTCTGTTCTGTATGTCTGTCACAGGGGCATGAATTTTCTCTTTTTATTTTAAATCTACTTAAATAGGATAGAAATACCCCATGTCCCGTGAGTACTTGTGTTGTGTAAAAATTTGTTTGTATGTTTGTATTACAAAAGTTTTGTATGATTGGGATAAATTTGAATAAATGGCGACCTTTGTTAGAGGTATCCCATTTTTGCTGCCATTCTGCAATTGATTCTAGTTTTAAGATATATTTTAAATGAGCTTTTGAAAGTTTGTTATATTCTATCGGTAGTGACGTATCTTTTGACGCTGCTTTGGCGAAACGATCTGCGATTTCGTTACCTTCGTCACCAGAATGTCCCTTTATCCATTTAAAATATATTGTATGCGTATTTTGGCATATTCTTAACAGTTGTCGTATTTTTTCTATTAGTGCTTCATGTATGTCAGTGTTTTTGAGTTTTTGTAATGCTATCATGCTGTCTGTATGTATCATAATAGAAGATGGTGTAGTGATGTGTTTATTAATGTAGTCTATAGATTTTAATATAGCAAGTTGTTCAGCTTGGTTGTTTGTACAGTAATGTCCAAGTCTAAATTTGAGTGTCGTTAATAGTTTATAGTCTTTGTATATGATTGTAGCTGCTCCAACGTTGTCATTGTCTTTACTGCCGTCTGTGTATATCTGGTAATCTGTTTGTTTGTTTGTATATCCGTTGAGTTTGAGTGGTTTACCGGGATGTGTCCATTGAGTATAATGTATTGTCTTTTCCAAATCATCAGATTTTATGTTATTCGAGTCTTCGTTCAGTTTCAAAAGTTTATATTCTTTAATATATTGCTTTGCTAGAATGTCTATTGGCATTATTTTTGCTAAAACACAGGCAGCATCATAAGAAATAGTCCTATAACCTTTTATTATTCTTAAAGCAATCAATCTCTGAACTCTTTGCAATTTGCTTAAGTTGTACTTCTTTTGCAGTCCTCTGTGCCAAATATGTAGTCCGTAAGTAAGTGATGGTACAATTGCTCCTATGTAAATGATGTGTAATGCTGAAGATTGCAGTCCCCATGTGTTACGAGCTGTGAGTCCTAAGTAGTTGATTAGTTTTATAAGTTTGTTTTGTAAATTTTCTATGTGTTTATTCCAAGTTAGTTTGTTATCTATTAATATTCCTAGATATTTTGTAACATTTGTTTTTGTCAGTTCGTTTCCTTGTAATGTAACGTGGATAGTCGGTTCTAATCTGCTTCGTGTAATTATCATGTAAGTTGATTTTTGATTATTGAATGTTAACTTGTTGTGTTTTGCCCAGTTTTCGACTGTGTTAATGATAATGTTAATATTGTTTTGTATTTGTTCTGGAATTCTGGATTTTACTAGTATTAAGATATCGTCTGCAAATGCTATTAATTCTACGTTAGGTTGAGTATTAGTTTTCAGTAAGCTGTTCATGATAATATTCCAGAGTAATGGTGAACAAGAAGACCCTTGTGGTGTACCAATTGTCTGTCGTTTCATTTTCATTATGTTGTATGTGATTATGTAAGTCTCTCTATTGGTTAAGTAGTTTTTAATAAGTGTATAAATGTTTTGAGGGCAGTTATATTCTTTCAAAGAGTTTAGGATTGACGGCCACCATGCACTGTCAAATGCTTTTTGTATATCTAATGAAATAAGTACGACATGATTTTTATTATTTAATGCTTGTTTTATAAATGTATTCATTTTCTCTAAAGCTTGAGAAGTTCCTGTTTGAGGGGTGAAACCAAACTGATTGCTATTAATTATATTATTTGAGTAAAGGAAATGTGAGAGCCTTCGATGAATAATTTTTTCCAGGATCTTTCCTCCAATTGGAATTAAACTTATCGGTCTAAGGGAAGATATTTCATTTGGTGGTTTATTAGGTTTCTTTAATAGAGTTAGTTTTGATTTCTTCCATAAATATGGAAATATTCCTTGAGAAAAGCATTTTGAATAAATAGTATGCATGAAATTAGGATATTTTTGATAAACTGTTTGGATAATTTCGACAGATATGCCGTCTATTCCTACTGATTTTTTTTAATTTAAATTATGTATAATGTCAGAAAGTTCGAATTTTGTTAAAGGTAAGTCATTTAAGGTGTTGGGCGGTATTTGAGAACAAGTTCTTAATAATTTATGTTTTTCATTGTCTGTTTCCTGATTGTCGTTGCCTACTATATTCGTAAGTACATTCAATGTCAGTAGTGTAGGTTCCGTCTTCTTTTAGAATAGTTTTCAAATTTAGATTTTCAGGTAAATTTTGTTTAGAATATTTGTAGGGCCAAGACCAAGGATTTGTAAAATCTATGGAATTACAATAGTCTTGCCAGGACTTTAGTTTTTTTCTTCTAATTTCTCTGAGGTATATTTGTCTTTTTTGGAAATATAATATTTTGCTTTCTTCTTTGAAATTAGAATCATTTGGAGTACGTTGATATCGCCTTCTAAGACGATTAGTTTCCTTTCTTAGTTCAGATAAGTTTTCATCCCACCAGGGTGTATATTTATGGGGTTTCTGGTTATTTTTATTAAAATAAGTTTTGATTTTGAATGATTTGTTACAGGATTTAATCAAACATTTTTGAAATTTATTTAGACAATCGTTTATTTCAGTGCTATTAGCTATTGCAGAAAGTTGAATATCTGTAGTATTATCTAGAGATAACTTAAATGATTTTATAATTACTGACTCTAAATTTTCCTCGAAATAATTCCAATTAGCATTTTTTGTAATATATCTTAAACCGTAAGTTTTGTTAGGAGAATAAAAAACAGGATGTTCTATTGTGTATGTTATAAGAAGGTGGTCAGAGAAAACTTCATTTGTTAGAATATTCCAATTTTTAATATAATCTGCTAAAGATGGTGATGTTAGTGTGACATCTATATTGCTAGTTCCTCTAGGACCATCAAAAGTAGGAAGGTTTTTGTCAATATTTGCTAAAAATAAATTGTTAAATACAATGTAATTTTCTAGTTTCCGTCCTCTTGAATTTGTAATTTTGTCATAATAGAATTTCGATCTACAATTGCTGTCCATTCCTATTAGGATATTTTCTGTTTGGAAATCTTGTAATATTTTATCTAATTTACAAATATCTATTTCTATGTCTCTGTTTATATCAAAATAAGCGCTAACAATTATACAATTAAACGAATTATATTTTATTTGAATAACAGTTATATCGTTGTCTGAATATTTATTTAATAATATAGCATCTATATTTTTATTTAATAACATTATTTTAGTGCGAGAATTTCCATTTCCTCCAATAAAAGATTTATATTTTGTATCGAAATGCATTTGTTTATGAACATATGGTTCCTGTATTATAGCCAAATCAATGGATTTTCTTTGCATGAATTCATCTAATAAAACAGCTGTTTTCCAAGAATGTTGTGTGTTTATTTGAACTACATTAATACTTTTAAAATTAACCATAAGAAAGGTAATAATGTTTTGATTGTTTATTTGGGCTATTTTTTGGAGATGAAAAGTTTATTTGTGTCGATAAAACTGATTTAAAAGGAAAAATATTTTGTAATGATACTACAAGAAAGCATTTGAATGGTGTGAATAATAAAATGTTTAAAAAACTAAGCTCAGAATGTAGTTTTCTTGGGAATAGTGTTGTTTTAATAATGGAGTGTGTATTATTCATATTGATGTGTAATTAGTGTTTTGGATTAATTTTTTAATTGCATTTTTATAAGAAGGGCATAACTTACTGAATGATGTATGATTATGTGAAATTCTTTGATGCGGCTTGCAATGTTCATTAAAAGAATAACAATTTATGCATTTGTAAGCTCCAAGTTCTTCCTTCTTCGTGCAGGTACTGGTAGGATGTTCCTCCATGCAGATGGCGCAGGTCAGCTTCCCTCGGCAGTCAGCTTCTGAGTGGTTGAACTTGTTGCACTTCATGCAGCGTCGGATCCCAAAGTAATCTTCTGCATAGCTGATAGAATAGTATAACTTCAATCTTCTATTCAGCAGCATTTCCCTTAGTTTAGGATTCACTTCGACCACCGCATTCCTTCTAGAAGAGTCAGATCTTATTTTGGTTATTCTTATTAATTTAATATTCTCCTCGTTGAATCCCAAT